>OX104066.1:49488993-49707336 GCA_944474145.2 Dicrocoelium dendriticum | reverse complement strand
ACGGACATTCTTAGCTTTCTCCCTCTTGCTTCTATTGGGCACATGCGCTATAACTTCGGTCTCGCTATGGACGGCTTCCAACACGATTATACATATATATGGTTGACGGCATCCGGTTTCCGATTAGTATGTCACTATGGACAGCCACAGGACGCCTGCGCCTACAGAGGGACCATGGATGGCTTGCGCTGCATCACCCACAGCTCCAACCACACACCCCATATCCAGTGTAAACCCAAAAGGAATAAGATCGGGAGGCATGTGGATGGGAGCCACATTTCATCAACGGAGCCGGCCCACACTCCTTCACAAGCAAACACAAGCACGCTGTATTTGGGAAATCAAGCGCACACAAGGCGGTGGCTGGACCGTAGTCCGCTCCACACTGAGTACACGGAAACAAGCTTCGAGCATAACACGGCCACAAGGACCACGCATCCCGTCCCCTCCAGCAACGACCAACTGTTTAGAGTCATGGACTGTTAGGCAACTTGTCAACATGCATATCAAGCGCAACCACACTAGGGGTATCAAGCAACAGGCAATCACTTGTGAAATATAACAAAGAAAACAAATCGAGTAATGCATAAGGAAACAGTGAAATAAGTCTGAAATTAATGAGCATATGAAATAAGTTGTTTACAAACGAATCCGAGATAAGTTCACGAGGTCAGAAAGTATATTTTACGGAAATGCCACAAATACGGAAATGTTATCGAAATTAACTGCAACTGGCTCAAGCGACTTGTGCAACTTTATAGAAGAGAGTGCAGGTAGACATTTATATGAGAAAGAAAAGCATTAGGACAAAACAGAAAACCCACCACCTGAAAGCATGAGGCCCAGCATTCAAGCACGCGGTTAGTAAAGCAAATGCAGCGTACCTACAGACACTGCGCCGGTTCTGCCTACGTTCTCTGCAGGACCTGTCGTGCCTTCTGTAGTGGCCCCGAGTGGCCTCGCTCATGGCTCACTAGACCTGCCTGACTCAGGCACTCGCGACCGTAGGTGTTACAGCGCCATGCACCCGATTTCAATGGGTACAACCTATCGGCGCTTGACTCTTCCGCACTTGCCGCTTCTTCTCTACATGTATGAGGTCCTTCACCCGCACTTCGGCAACTGCCTTCGTGATTAGATCGCGCCATGCACGCCGATCAACAGCCTTCGATTCACGTGATCTGCAATCAAGGTCAGCACGTGAGAGGCTTACTTTAATCATGTCCCGGTAACGCAACTGGTTTCCCCACATGCCGCTTCACAACACTCAGCTAACAATATAATAGCTGCTTTGGTATCCTCGTCGAATCCATACAACTCACATGACCGAGCCACCTCAGGTGTCTCAGCAAAAGTATGCAGTCCACTGCATACATTCCACATAGGCGCAACACTTCCGTGTAAGCAACTCTGTCGCCTCGACTGATGCGCAAAATTCGTCGCAACCACAGCTGTTGGAGCCGCTCGAGATATAGCACATCGCGGCCGTACATCGTCCACGTTTCACTGTCGTATATACGAATGGACAGCACCATGGATTTGCATACCCTCAGCTTCGTGCCAACGGCATGCTGCTGGTCTTTTTACCCTTAAATAAATAAATAAATAAATAAATAAACTTTTATTCTCGACAATGCGAGACACAGCTGTACAGGCATGATCATGCTTAGCTAACATAGTGTGATCAAAATGAACAAAGAGTACATGTTTGGCACAACAGTGAATGTAAGTGTATAGGTGTATATTATTATGCAATTGTCTATGAATGTAGCTTGTATTTTTGAACGTGCCGCAGAAGTTTTGACTGTTTGGTATCGGTAGGAATGTGAGAATAAGCGATTGACGCCCGTGGGTTGGATACCATTTTCCGGATGTCCACGGGCCAGTGACTTTATTTTGTGGCGAGTCACATCCGCCACGTCACAGTGTTGATAAGCAGGCATTTGTGGCTTTTTATAGGGAGAACGCTTGCCGGACGAAAACCCATCACGTCCTGGAACACTGCCGCCGAACTATTTGCTGGAACGGGTTAAACCCGAACCACCCAGCTGGCACCACGAGGAGGTTGTTCGGCTAGCCAGTCAGGTTGTTCGGCTAGCCAGCTGAATGTTGCCCGAATGTTGCCCCTGCCTTCGAGACGCGAATACGAAGCTTACTGTGTAACTGCTGATCAGTCGACATCAAGCTCCCAATGTAGCAGAAGCGGGAGCTGATTTCAAATCCGGCATCCTCAATGCTGATTCGCGGCAATATTGAAGATTGTACCTCCGGTGAAGGTTGTAAGAGACAGACAGTTTTGCTTGTGTTGATGGTGATCCCGAATTTGGCCGCTGTCGAAGCCAGTGCAACTCATCCGCGAATGTGTGCAAACGACGCACAGTCGTCAGCAAACAGCAATCATCATCATCATCATTATACATGTCAGCTAGATGGTGAAACACCTCCGCAATTGTACCGCAATACATAAAGGAAATATATACATACAATACATAAAGGAAAAATAAATACTACAGTTGCATGCCAGCTGAGCTACCAGCAACGGATAGGCATCGTTCCGGTAAGCTACCAGCCAGCTACTAGGCAAAATGTTTTTATCATGTTTTACTCTACGAAATGAGATCGTAGATGATGGGGAGGCTAAAAGTGATGGGGAGGGACAAAGAAACTCACAGCACAACGCCACTGTGGTCGGATCCTTGCCATGTCAGCAAATGTATCCAAAAAAAGTGCTCACCGTTTTTCGGGCCCCAACGATGGAGTCGTGAAACCCCAACCGAGGCTAGCTCCAAAGTCAGCGACTTCATTCCACTGGACCAAGTCATCGCTTGGTCACCTCTTCTCTTCTTCCACCCACATCCCCGGTTAGCAAACAACGCACGCCGAGGGAGTCGGTGGGCTGGCATGCGCAAAAGGTGGCCCAGCCATCGGAGTCTGATGAGGGAAATAACGGGGCTGAGCGGTTCAGATCCTTTTCCTGGACCGTAAACAATGCCTCGAACACGCTCGTTACTCACGCGGTGTTCCCACCAAATGTCAGCCAAACTGCGAAGGCACCGATGGTCGAACGTAACTAGCCTCTTTATGTCCGCCGATCTTTGGGGTTAGGTTTCTCACCCGTACAGTAAGGCCGAAACTACCGCTGCATTGTACGCTCGATCCTTCAGGGCGAGAGAAATTTCGCGCCGCCGCCAAAGGTGGCGAAGGTTAGCAAAAACACTTCGAGCGTTTTATATACGGTTCGTGGTCTCGTCTTCGATCCCAAGGGCGCTGATACAACTGCCCATGTAACTGAATTTCTCAACGACTTCTCGCTGATCCCCACCAAGGGTCAGCACAGGGGGCGATCCCTGCCAATCTTGGAGGAACGCTTTGCACTTCGGTGGTGCAAAGCAAAGCCCGAAGCGACTGACAGCCAGTGCTAACCTGTCCAGCGCGGCTTGACACGTTTGGAAGCTGTCACAGATGAGAGCAATGTTGTCTGCATACTTCAGGTCAAGAAGTCGTTCTCTTGGGAGTAGCTCCACACCTTCCAAGTCAGGTCCTGTAAAAGCAATCTCTATGACTTCGTCAATAGCAAACTTGAATATGAAAGGTGAGAGCGGGCATCCTTGTCTCAAACCGCTGGAGATACCGAAGGGTGGCGACAGCTTGCCGTGGGCCCTCACTCTGCCCGTGCTACGCGAATATAATGCTTGGATAATATTTACATATTTCTCGGGCACACCTTTCCTAAGTAGACAATTCCATAGGGCACATCGAGCCACCGAATCGAAGGCATCTTTGATGTCGAGGAACACGACTACGGGGGCCTCCATTATGTGTGACGGTGCTCCAACAACTGACGTAAACAGCAACGTACGGATAGTCGTCTCACAGACTAGAGTTTTCGCACCGAAAGACGGATGTTCAGCAACCCACCACCAATAAGGTGATCCACACTAACACCGTAAGCACTAGCCGCATCAAAAGCACAAGACCTCATTGCATGAAGATAAATATTAAACAGGACAGGAGTAAAAACACAACCTTGCTTCACACTATAAATAACTGCAAAGCCATCCGAGGTATGTCCACTCTCCTGCACCCTAGCTCGCATACCACGATGCAGACATGCAACTAAACTTAAACTTACGCCGAACACCAAAGTTACCCAACAACAGCCATAATGCCTTGAGTCTCATCATATCAAGTGCCTTGGTGAAATCAACAAAACGCGAGTAAAACGGCTGATGTCGTGCTGTACACTTCTCCTGCAACTGACGAGCCGCAAGCACCACATCTGTAGTGCTGCGACCCGAACGGAATCCACACTGCTCTTCCGCCACCTTAGGTTCCACAGCCTGACTGACGAGGCGGTTGAGCAGGATTCGGGCGATAACCCTGCCTACACAACTCAGCAAGTTGATACCACGATAATTCGTGCAACATTGCTTGCTCCCCTTACCCTTGTACAGTGGTAGCACAAGGGCATGCTACAGGTCAGGAAGCACCTCCTCCTCAATCCACACGCGTTGTGCTAAGTGGTGCAGCGCAGACAACAACACACGTCCGCCTTGTTTTAATACTGCAGGCACGACACCGTCGGCCCCAGCGCACTTGCCGTTTCGGAGCTGAGCAAGTGTTCTTTGCATCTCAACCATTGTCGGTATGTCCCGCCAGACCCGACGTCACATCGTGCTGCTTCAGGCCGTTCAGTGTTAGCCAGTCCATGTCTGAACGGTTGTTCAAGGGACAGTCAGTGTTTCCGCCAGACCTGCATTTTGTCTGCAGTCTGTGTGCAGGTAGCGCACGAACTACCATAGATCACGGTCCTCAGCGGCTCCTATCTAGGTCCATACACCGCCTTCGAGGAGTCAATGTATACATTGTGTTGGCGGCGTTCATCGTAACATTCCACCAGCTTCGCCTTCTCCGTCCACCATGCATCTTTTATGCGACGGAACTCTCAGGTCAGTTGCCGTCGAATTTTGCGAAAATGACACTTCGTCCCCAAGTCAATGGGGTCTGCCACATGTGCAGCAAATGCTGCATTCTTCCCCGAAACCAATGCGCAAATTGTCGCATTGTTTTCATCAAACCAATCAGACCGCTTACACGTAATGTGCATGATGGTCTCCTGGGTAGCAGCTGTCACCTGGTCGCGAATGCGGTGCCACAGGTCACCCACTGCGGATATGCAGTCCACATCACACAGGCATGCAGCCATCGCCTTCTGCAGCTCAGTACGTTTCGCCACAGTGCCCAGGCAGAGAATGTTAAATTTACGCCGATTCACGGCGGGAGTGCAATACATTGATTTCCCTACATATATGTACAGTTTGGTTCGCACCAATTTGTGATCAGTGCCACACGCAGCTCCACGCAGTACACGTGTCATGCGAACTTCACGCATCTCAAGCTGACGTACGATGACATAGTCGAGCGGGTGAGGTGACCACTCCGTGGGTGTGTCCAAGTTGCTAGATTACTGGCACTCAGTACAAACCAAGTGTTCGTGATCGTCAGGCCGAGCGGCACACGGTGAGAGCAGCGTGTCACCGTTCGCATTCGCTGAAACAATGCCATGCGGACTGATGGGATCTGTCCACACCGATGCATCACGCCCAACGCGCACATTGAAATCACCCAGCAGAAATAGTCGATCGCTCCTCAGCCCAGATCGTATCACGGAGGATAACTGAGTGTAGAATGGATCACGCGTGTCATCAGGATAACATGGTCGGGCGTACGTGCTTATAAAAGTGGTAAAGTTACCTCTCCCGAGTCGTAGGCGAACCGTCATCAGTCGCGCGCTCATGCCTGTTGGTTCACCCACCAGCTGGCCATGGAGACGATCGGATAGTGCAAAGCCGACTGCAGGATCACGTGGTGCTGAGGCGGCATTGCCCACCCAGTAGAATGTGGAGCCAGCACCTGCTTCATGCAATACACCTTGCTCAGCGTACCGAGTTTCACTGAGCGCCTCAATATCGATGTGGTAACGCGCCAGCTCCATCGCGACCAATGCAGTGCGTCGCTCGGGGCGCTCACTGGAGTTCCGGTCCAGTAGTGTGCGCACGTTCCAGCACCCGATGCTAAGTGTTTTGCGCGCAGGCATACGATTGCATTGGTGGGCAACCGCACACGAGGTGGTCGTTGTACTTCGGAAGGTTGCTTGAGGGTAACCGTCCGGAGCCTTTGGCTCAATATGCTGACCCACAAAGCAGTGGGAAGCAGATCCAGCTCGGGAATGTGATTGCAGAGACAGATTGGGATCTGCTTGACGGGCGTCACACAGCCGTTGAGGTACTGGGACGATTTACATGTTTTGCGACCGTAGTAGAATACACCTGCGACCACGGCCAGACGCAGTTGGGTTTTGGCGGGTTTGCACCAAATTGACCAGGTGCTTCTTGGATTTAGGCGGGTAGTAGCAAACCATTGAGCACCCGGAGGTGCCCTCCCGCCGTCAGAGACAATGCGTGGTGCTCGTGCTCTACGCCAATCTAGCTGTGAACTTATAACCCGTAGACCTGTTGTCTCCCATGGCTTGGTTTTACGGGAAAAGGGTCGTCGACCACTTCCTAACCTCCGAATAGGATGGACTAGGATACTGGCAAGGCGCCTACACCTGACAGGAGGACGACCCGCGTCCTCAACCAAAGCCTTCGATTAAACGAACACCCGAAAGGCAGCGGGTCTGGCACATGGTCAATTCACTGGCTCATGGGGATTGGTGTTCTGGATCTTGGCAGGGAGAAGGCCGAAACCTCAGTCCCACCCAGCAGTCGCCAGGAGGAGGCGTCAGTATCTAGGCACCACTAGCCTCAGCGCACCACCCGCTGCACCACCCATAGCTCCAACCACACACCCCATATCCAGTGTAAACCCGAAGGAATTAGACCGGAAGGCATGCGGCTGGGAGCCACGTTTCATCAAGGGAGCCGTTCCACACTCCTTCAAAGGCAAATCAAAATGTTAACATATCACAACCTTTGTCTTCTGTCTGCGTTGACCAAATATGTGAAGGGGACACCATATTTCACGTTTCTCAACAGATATCATGAACTTTCCCGAGTTACAGCGATTGATTAAACATGTTGCTCGGCTGAATTGTCTACGTCGTCCTCGGGAACGGAGTCCTGTTCAACGAGTGCAATGCGTTGGGATCGGCAACAGAGAGCAAAATGTCTAATTTTCCACAGCTTTTACCTGTGTGTGCGTCTAGACAAGAAGTTAGCTTCGCGGGAGATACTACCACAGCGGTAACAGGATGGTTTACTCCCTGGTAAGGGATAAGTAGACTATATTTTTGCCACCTTCGTCATAGTTACACAAAACTTTCGCCCGTAGTGGAACCTCAAGCTTCATGCAGACCAAATTGCAGAATAGATCTCAAGTTAGAGTTCGGGTGTCTACCTGTAGCAGCATTTCACGTATACGGTTATCAGCAATCAGAGATCAACTACTGCGTCAGCATGGATCCTTCGATGTTTCTCTGAGGAATAGAAGATTAATTGCGCGGCCACCTTATAGTATTAAAATCAAAAATTCTCATTGCTCCTATTATATTCGGGAGAAGAAGTAACTTGCAATTAACAGGTTCATTTGGAAACTCTAAATGCGATCGAGAGCTTTGAATGCATCATCGGCTGAGTTGCATTCATGGAGGTTTAGATCATCAAACTGTCGTTGCCCCGCATCTCCGAGCAAGTGACAAAGCAGCATTAACTTATTTTCCTCGCTGATTAAAGGCTTTAGGTCAGTAATTAAATCCAAATAATTATGGAAGAAAATTTTCTAGTGAAACCTGGCGTCTGACGTGGGACTGTTTTCTCAGTCAGTCCAGAATGCTGATGGAAGTTGAACTGAAAGATTAGTGGTTGAATCGCGACGCCAACTGTTGTATCAGAAGGACGTAGGTCTAACAGAAGTAGATTGTAGGAGACATGTAGAACGTACAACTGTCAAGAACGGATAAGTACTCGCAAAATGTCCGCTAATCAACCAGCGATAAGCGAGGTTCAGCCAATCAGGATAAGCCTAGGGTAGCGAATCACAACATTCACTTAAGATAGCCCACCTACTTTGGCTTAGGCAACAGAGTAGTATCGCGCCTACTAATGAACCATGGATACATACAACTGCGCTCCCCCTCGTTCTCATGATCCACTGTATTACGACTACGCCAACTTTACTAACACGCTACCAATTTACATAATCGTTCCCCGTATTACGTGTTGTGATTCGCTACCATAGGCCTATCCTGATTGGCTGAACTTCGCTCAACGCCTATTGATTGATTAGCGGACCGTCTAGTGAGTGCCTTCTCGTGCTGGTTCTACGTGCCTATAATATACTACTGTTACATCTGCGTTCTTCTGATACAACATTGCTTATCGCTATTGTTACCTGATGCTTCAACTGTGAACAACCCCACCTCCGCCGATGAAGTCTTTCGCTCGCCGCCAGTCAACTCGACCACACAGTCCTCGACGGGGTGCTGCCAGCCCCGAAGTCTGCCGTCTACGCTACTGCCAACTGGAATGCAGTTCAAACTAGCAACCCTCTACGAGCGCACAATAGTGCAGATCGGATAGCAAGCTGGACTTGCACACACACTGGAGACCCCTGAAATTGATGTCTGCTGCCTGAGTGAAACTCGGCTGCCTAATTCAAACGCAGTCTACCACCTGCCGTCATCAGTCCACAACCACACACCCGTTGTTGTCGTTGCCTTTCTGGTGACGCTGAGTCCTCTGCGTATGGGAAAGTTGGTGTTGGAATCGCTCACCTTGACTCGATTACAGTCAACAGTCGCCTATGCGCTGTGAGGCTCCGTCTCTCTCGTAAGTTTAAGAGGTATCGCGCAGACAAGCGTGCGCTTTTCGTGATCTCCACCTACGCGCCCACTGACTGCAGCTCGGATGCAGTCAAGGACCAGTTCTAGCACCAACTTCATGAGAGGCACCTAAGGGCGCCGAAAACAGACATCGTTGTTATTGGTCGGCTGCTGCCATGTGAACTTCACCTCAGTGGACCGCATGGGTATAATGAGGTTTGCTCTGACAACGGAGAGAGACTGCTCAGTCTTTGTGGTGACCACCAACTTTTCCTCTCTAATACGAGCCTTCGTCACTCTGGACGCCACTAAGTCACCTGGCATCCTCCATCGTAAACCCAACGTTGGTCCCAAAATGACCATATAGCCAAGGTCGCAGGAGGCGCGGCAGCGTACGCGATTGTGTTTACACTGATCAATCAATGGTCTATGCAGTAGCGCATGCGTTTCGGCGATCACCCAGGGTCAAGTAACCCCACACCAGCACTCACAAGTAGGAGGACTCAACGGTGAAAACGCCGTATCAACAGACGCTTCGCGAAAATTTCACTCTACTCCATGTTCTGGATGTTGATCGACACTGGTCAAATTTGCAAAAAGCAATGCTGTCCGCCGGCTTATCCAACCGCGGACTCATCCGCTTCACAACTACAAGCTGTATTTCGATAAGAACCTCGGGACTTCCAGATCGTGGACGGACTGCGCCCCCACGTGTGGAGCACAATGTACTCCGTCGGTCTATCCCACAACAGCTAAAGCCAAGCCTTCGCTCTGACCATGAATCCTGGTGGTAAAAACGAGCAGTTTATTGTACCTCATCAAGATCATTGGATCTAATTCACACAGTCAGCCAAAAGTGTGAGTCAGACGGCACGAAACTCACCAACCTGCACAGGCGCTTGAGTCACTAGACAAAGCACTATACATTCCAAGTTAACTGCTCAGCACAGCCCACTGTGACATCATTTCCCTAGCACGGTGCCTGGCATACCGCCATAAATACTTTTACTGAAACAGACATTCGAAGCGCAATGCAATCTTTGAAGCGTCATAAGGCTCCCGACCCTGCTAGCCTAATCCTGGCTATATTCAAAGATGGCAGGAATGCACTTGTCCAGGAAATGCTACCAATGTTCACGAAACATGTGACCTACAAGAAAGTCCGAATTGCGTGGGTATAATCGATCATTGCTCCGATTCAACTGAAAAGCTCGCGCGCGGAATTCCGTTGATCTCTGTTGCCTATAAGATTTTCGTTGCTGTTTCTACTCCCGGAATAAGACCGGGAGGCATACAGATGGGGGCCACGTTTCTTCAACGGAGCCGGCCGACACTCCTTCACAGGCAAACACAAGCACGCTGTACTTAGGAAATCAAGTGCACACAAGGCGGTGGCTGGAGCGTAGTCCGCTCCACAGTGAGTGCATGGAACCACTCTTTGACCCTAACCCGGGAACATGGACCGTGCACCAGGTCCCCTCCGGCAACGACCAACTGTCTCCTAAGGCCAGTATGGACAAGGTAGTGGGTAATAGACAGGTAGGTACCTTTTGAACATGCACATCAAGCGCAACCACACTGGGGATATCAAGCAAAAGCCAATCACTTGAAACGACAAGATGATATAAAACCAATCCAGTAATGCATACACACATGGTGGCATAACTCTTTGCTAAATAAGCAGATAAAATAAGTTGGTTAGCAACGAATACGCGGTAAAGAAACTTGTCCACAAGTTACTTAAAAATGCTACAACCGCAACAAAGTTATCAAAGATAAGCGCAATTAATGTAAGCCACGTAGCCAGTTAATAGAAGATTATTCAGTTAGGCAGAACAAACTAAATAAAGTGGAATGAAGTTTAGCTAGCTTAAAAAGACGTAGTTTAAGTGTAAGATGGTTTAGCCTAAATGCCGTGAAGAAGCAGCAAGAATGCAACATCAGCCTTAGCAAGGAGCACGAATGCATCTATAACTGCCCGAAAATGAGCCCCTTGTAGCTCGGTAATATCACGGAGCTGCTCCAGTCGGTTGTGAAAGTTTCACTAATTAGTCGTGTAGCTTAACCACAAAAGCTTATCCCCGAATTTGAAGAAGACTAGAGAAAGTTTATTTGAGCCCCCGGTCTTACTAAACAACGCCCGATCTCACGTTCGACTCTATCATAAGAGGACTGATCCGATGGACGACTCGGGTAGTAGGGCAATCGCTGGTCGGCAGGGAAGCTGCTAATCCCGGGCAGGTTAAAGAGCTTTTATAGTGCTCAACCCAAAGGTCGAAACGTTTTCACATGCTGTGGATAGGCTGTCCTGTCTCGGTGCTTTTGGTCTTGCCAACACCACGTTCCATGTTGCCCGATTCACGCTTCAGACGGATTGACATCCAGTCGTTACCATTGATAGTGGTTGCTTCAACCAACAATGCACGATGTAAACAGCAGGCTTCGCGGTCTCTTCAAACTATCAAGCAGGTTTACTCTGCGGGCTTTGCGAGGTTCGTTGGGTTCGCTTCCGGCCGGATTGGGTCGGCGAGCATCCAAAATTGCTGTAAACTGCTTAGAGACTAAATGCTCGGCTGGCAATTGCACCTACCAAATAAAGGCATCCTGTTATTGCTAACAAGATCTGGCGAACATGAACGAAGGAATTTGTTCACTTGTCTAGTTGACTGGATATGGGTTCGTCTACGGGACCAGAGCGATGTGTGCGATTGCGTGTGAGTTGAAACTAGAAGACAAACGAAAATAAAAGCAAGGAGGTAGAGGGCACAGAATCGGGATTTTGTAAACAAGGACACAGTTAACATTAGAGGTGAACAGTAAGGGTGAGGGCTTAATGTGGAGAATAAGAAGTCAGCAGCGATTGCATGCTTACCTCTATCCGTCTCGCTCGACGCAGCAGATAGGTTTTACGTTGATTATCCTCCACAAGGTCCATGGCTTTGGGAAGTTGTTTGTAGTGGAATTGTATTGTGTGGAAAGTATATTTTCAGGTTGCGCAGGTCTGGATATAACGATTAGGGCCCTTAACTGAAGACTTTGGTTCAAGAACCGGACAGCAGTGCAGCGAGTTTTGGAGTGGGCTACAGGGAGACAGTTTTAAGGGGCAAAGGGTCACTCCTAAAGCAGCCAACAATCTGGAAGCTTGGAGGACTGAGTTTATTTGGCCTCTAGATATTGACAAAGCTGGTATGAGTTGTTTTGAAAATGCAAGTAGCACCACTCAGCTTACCTCAGTGGATCATTGAGGGCACGCAAACCATCGCACAATGATAAGACACAGCTTCGTGAGGTTGCAAAACGGTAGTCGAGAACTCGTTATAAACACCTAAAACAGCCGAAACTCTCAGTAATGGCCAAGCTATGTATTACTAGGATATCGTTGGCTATTTCCTACTTAAATGACGATATCAAACTTAGACACATACATACATGTATATATATAGGCTGATGTTGATCCTGTCCTGGTAACGAAGCTTCGTGTTCTCTACATACCGCTTCCCAAAACTCAGCTAACCATAGAATAGCTGCTTCGGTATCAACGTCGAATCCATACGCCACACATAACCGAGCAGTCTCAGATGTCTCAGTAAAAAGTACGCAGTTCACTGCACACATTCCACTTCGGCACAGCACGTCAATTTCTGAAACGGTCGCACCAACCGGTTTGCAGAAGCCGTCGTACACACTGTTGACGAAACCGCTCGAGATCTCGCACATCTCGCCGGTACATCGTCCACGGTTCACTTCCACAGAGAAGCACGGACAGCACCTTGGATTTGTAACCATCAGTTTCATGCCAATGGTAAGCTGATGATTGTTCCACACTCGATACTCATGCTTCTCGAATGCCGCCGCTGCCTTCGATACGCGGATACCCAGCTCACTGTGTAACCGCTGGTCAGCCGACACCACACTCCAAAGGTAGCAGTAGCCGGAGGTAATTTCCAATACGTCATCACCATTGTTGCTTCGCGGCACCATGGTAGATTGCATCTCCGGTGAAGGCTGAAAGAGGCAGACAGTTTTGTTTGTGTTGATGGTGAGCCCGAATTTGGATGCTGTCGAGGAGAGGGCACTAGTCACGTGCTGCAACTCATATATGCTGTGTGCAAACAACGCACAATCGTCAGCGAACAGTAACATACGGATAGTTGTCTCACAGACTTGTACTCGCACCGGAACGACGGACATTCAACACCCCACTATTAATACGGTGCTCCACACGATTGCCGTAAGCACAAGCCGCATCAAAACCACAAGACCTCACTGCATGAAGAGAACTATAAAACTGGACAGGAGCTAACACAGTGGAGTAGAATGTCCTCAAACAACGTCACAACCGACGGAGAAAGGCGTGGGACGAGTCGAAGTTCGTTCAGGTGGGACCGGAACAGTGGTAAACTCCTGCGAATGTTCCGCCTTGGAAAACGTCGTCGTTCCAACAGGGAAACCGGTGCCTTTATGTGCTAACGGAGAGCCAAATCAACACACACGATTCCTATGGGCAACCAAACATTGGCCACGTGTCCTGCACTAGCAGTCCCCGCTGCGTCGGCCATGCGCAGAATAAAAGAAAAAATAGTGTCAGTAAAGGAAAGGAAACAGAGGAGAAGACAAGCTTATCGAATTTCTTAGGCAATATTAAGATGTAAGTTAAAATGCGTTAAAGAAGTGTAGGCCGTAGTAGAAGAAAATAAAAGTTTAAGACATGAAGGGGAAGACTTTAAACCGCAGACCGAGAGCGTCAAGTCGATGTTTGAACTCTTCCAGCTTCGGTGCATCACGATGTCTGCAGGCAATGCGTTTTCCTTTTATAACTTTCATTAAAACGAAATGTTTTCACATTCCAAAGTAGCTATGCTTTTATGCATATTTGATCACGCCTTTACAGGTGTGTCTCGTTTTATTGAGAATATACCATTTATTTATTTATTTATTTGTAAGCTATGACCCTATGCGATAACCGAAAAGCTACCCAAACCCTGCCCGACCGGTGTTTGTGCAACTTTAATAAGTGGCCACGAAGGGTTGGCACTCGAGTTGAGCGAAACAGTCCAGTCTAATCAGGACCAATCTGTCCCATCAATATACGATAGGTGAAGACCAAGGCGCCCCGAAGCTGCCTGTAATGCAAGGAAAATATATCTAATTTACGTAGCCTCTCAGGGTACGTCAGCCTCTTTAATCCGTGCACCATTTTCGTCCCGGACCGCAGGATTCGTTTAACTGCCATCTTATCACGAACCAAGCATGGAGGACAAGCCTGAACGCAGTATTCCAAGTGCGGCCTTACAAAAGCCGAAAATTGTCTAACGAACATTTCGGTGGCCTTGATCCCGAATGACATGCGGATCATTTACAACATGTAACCTTAGCGAGCAGCTGTCGTCCAGTGTTCATTGGACTAAAAGTCTGATGACAGCAAAATACATAGGTCAGATTGGAGTTGAACTCGCGGTACCTCGTTGCCACCAAGCATATAACGCGTCGGCGGGTCATTCGGACCAACGCGTAAACCTGAACATTTCGCTAAATTAACGGGCAGCTGCCGCAAAATCGACCAGTCCAAAAGTCTGTCCAGAGCCCGTTGTAGATTCAGTGGACCAACCAAATCGTCTATCGTAAACCAGCGTTTCAAGTCATCCGCAACCATTAGGAATGGCACAGCCAGTTAAGCAGTTAGGTCATTAAACTATAAAGTGAAGAGAAGGGGCCAAGGACCGAACCTTGCGGAACGCCACTGAGAATTCATTGGTGAAATGACAGGCTTGAACCCACCCACACACATATTTCCCTTCCGATTAGGAAAGCTGAAATCCATCGTAAGCCTGGTCCAGAAATACCAAAGGAATTCAGCTTGTACAAAAGGCGCGAATGTGGAACGGTGTCAAAAGCTTTGGAAAAGTCAATGAACAGCACATCCACTGCCTTGCCGCAATCAACTGCTTCGGCCCAGTGTTCACGAGCGGTTAACAATATAGTAAAGCAAGAACAGCCCTTAGGAAAGCCGTGCTGAGAAGGATTAAGCAAATCAAACGCTTTCATGTGTCCATCTAGAGGTCCCTCTCGAGTTTTACAATAACTTGACCAGCACGCTCGTTAAACTGACCAATATATAGCTATCAAGGAGGTGCTTATCATCTTCCTTAAGAATGGGACAATCAATAGCTTCCTTCCAATCCTTGGGTAGAGAACAGCCCCGTAGAGACTTCACAAAAAGTTGCGTAGTCGGACATCAAAATTCACCAGCCAACTCGTACAACGGTTTGGGATGAATAGCATCCCCACCGGCAGCTTTATTAGGATTTAATTGCCCCAGAAGCCGGAGCACTTGAGTCTCGGTTATAGAAACCTCCACCAAGTGAAGGCCCACAGGAACTTTTGTCTGGAGACTGACATGCTGCGGCTGTGACTCCCGAACGTAAACCCCAGCATACTGTTCTCCGAGCAAACAAGCTTTTTCGTGAACCATGACAGCAGCAATGCAGTCAGTGCCAAACAACACTGGGATGCACGAGTTTATGTTGCTTAGCTTTTTGACATAAGCGAAGAAGCTTTTCGGGTTTGATGAAGCAATACGAGTAAGCTCTACTTCATGTTGTAGACGAGCACCTCGTAGAGGCTGCCTGCAGGCATTTCGAAACTCACGATATCGCTTGAAGTTGCCTAATGAAGGAGCAGATAGGTAAGTACGCCAACATCTAGCACGTCTGTTAACTTGTTTGCGTACAGCAGAAGCAAACGAGAGTGGCTTTGCCCTAGTTTTATTCCTGCCAGATAGTGGTATATGGGGGAGAGAGAGCTCACTCAAGTATCATTTAAATCTGTCCCAGGCCGTTTGAATGTCGTCACTTTCGAAAATGACAAGGCAACTTTGCGGCCTTGGCTTTCATTGTCTGAACTTCCGCAAGCCATAAATTTAGAATTCGTTCGGTATAATCATTAGTCAGACGACTAGGGGCGCACTTAAATGAGAGACGCCTGATCGCTAGCACCAAGAGGTGGGTTGTATACAATATCCGTGACATAATCAATGGATTTAACGAAGATCAAGTCCAAGAGGGATGGGTTTTGACCCATCATGAATCTAGTAGGCCGATCGACAAATTGGTGCAGAGAAGCGTGCAAGTGCAGCTCGAGAAGCTCGGTAACCAAACACCTTGTAACAGCGTCGCAGGAAATATTCTGCCAGTCAACGTCGGGAAGATAAAAGTCCCCCATCACTAAACATCTATTTGCCGAATGCACGCAGATGCAATCAACAAGCCCCTTAGCAACGATGTCGGGGCTTCTGTAGACCAGCACAACTTTAAATTGCGCGGATGCAATACACAGGTTAACTGGGAGTGCCTCAACAGCACCGGCTGGTGATCTGATGATATACGTCTTAAAGATAGTAAATGCGGAGTTAGCGTACAAAGCAACGCCACCTCCGCGTCGATCAGAGGTGCGGTCACATCTCAGCAGTGCGTAGCCTGGCAAGCGCACTTCACTGCCAGTGACGTCGGTGGTCAACCATGTTTCAGTGAATGCGAGAACATCTGGACGGCAGTCGTCGACAAGTCAGCCGACTTCGCACAGCTTGTTTCGCAGGCTATGCACATTGCTTAAGATCACCTGAAGGGTTTTAACACTGTGAGTCCGGGATGGTGTGCCACCACCACCGGCTCACCACCCGAAAACCCACCAAGCGGAGACCATTTTTTTCTGCTTCACGGCGAGCTTTAAGGTCTTTCACAGCTTGCCGCAATTTCAACCTATCTGCCAAAGGGGGTCTGGGTGCACAATGACACCAGTGCCCTTGAGCTTAAAGGCGAAACGCAGAAGTGTTTGGCGCTCCACCGGTGTGGATAGCACAACTCGCAACAAGAGAGGACGAGACTTGTCAGCTGGCAAGTAACCGCGTCTGGTTAGTTTGAGCACAGTCAAGCGGGGGTAGCCGGGTGGCAGGAGTTTGGTAACGCATATTCTAATCCGCTGTAGGTTATCAAGCATATGCCTTTTGGAAGTACAGCAGATGACTCAGTGGCGTTTCTGAAAATAACCCTGCAGCCGGTATACGAGTCTCCGCAACGCGGAGTATTTAGCGAACGCTCCATGGACGTCGGTGGTTTCAGTTTAGTGTCCGTATTTATAGACTCTAATGTCGTAGTTGTTTCCAGCCGTAATGATTCCGTAGTAGTAGAATTTGAGGGAAGACCTGAGCGTTCTAGAACCTTCCTAATCCATTCAACTTTCTTGTCTAGTGAGACAATCAGAGACAAAAATCTTTCCAGAGAAACAGGGCTGCTCTTCACTGGCGTGTAACGGTCAGTCCTGCGCATGCAACAGTCACTACAACGGTAGAGTAAACTCTTGCTACTGGACAAAAGAGCATACTGTTTACGATCCAAGCCAATACAGGCCTTATGGACGAGCTGACTGTAACTCTGATGGTCTGTCTTAATGTCCTTATTTTCCAGTTTGATCTCGAATATCGTAAAGCAAACCTCTGGGTTGTGTTCCAGTAAACTTGGAGCAGCCAAAGTAAACACCAGGCGAGCGGCCGGTGAACAAGTTCTCCGGTTGGTGGGTTTTCGGGTGGTCAGCGGCGGTCTGCTTCCGCCCTACCAGTGCCAGTACTGGTAGCGCACGACCCAGAGCTGGACATTACGAGTACCTTCGGATAGTGCTAAGCAATGTGCGGAGCCTAAGGAATCAGCTGTGCGAGATAGGTCTGCTAGTAGATGGCTCTCATCGCGATATACTCTCATTCACTGAAACGTGACTGTCTCAGGACATCACGGACGGTGAAGTACATCTGTCTGGCTACGCACTATTTAGATGTGATCGCTTCGTTGGCCAACAATGCGGAAGCGTTGCGCTAATCATTAGATGTGAACTTGACGTTTCACGTGCCTACATGTTTCAGTCGGCAGATAAACGTGTCGAAGCTCTCTCGGTAGTGATTAGCACTTCCTTACCTCAACTTACAGTTGTAGTTGTGTATAGAAGCCCTGTGAGTGCGTCCAAAGAAGAGCTTGACTTTATACGCTCTCATTCCGCAAACAGGTGTTTGATACTGGGGATTTCAATCTACCAGAAGTTTGCTGGGCAGATCTTTCTTGCAACTCGGCGGAAGGTACTTTCGGTGCAGATCTACTTGAGCTTACGCTACAGTTCGTGGACCTCCTCACTAAGTACATGGATTCTCAACTCCCGTCTATTTGGGATCTAGTGTTTGTTAAGCCACTAGACTTCGTAGGTGACATCACTTATAGCTCTCCCTTAGGTGATAGTGATCATGTTTGTTTATTGTTCAGGTGTAGTCTGACCAGGCGTCACCAGAGCATTGCTAAGCCATTTCCAAACATATGGCGTGCTATCAGGCAATGCGTAGCAAGGCTCCTGGGTTGCGTTGCAAAATCTCGGTGGGTGATACGGTTCAGGCGGCCTAAAATAAATTTAAATCTTATCTAACGGAAGTGTCTACTCCCTACATCCCGCTTGCAAGGTGAAAGAAGACAAGAACGCGGCCGCCGTGGATAGATACCACAGTCAAGCACCTGCTCCAGAAGCGTTCTAGGTGCTTGAGGACCTACCGTGCGGCTCCATCAACTAGCACCTATGATTGATACCGCTAGACTAGAACTAGATGTAAACAACACTTAAAAAAAGCGCGGCTGGTGTATGAAAAGGAATTGGCTGATGGAGCTTCGGAAAATCCGAAGAAGTACTTCGCTTATGTTAAGAGACGCTGTAGTTCAAATTCGGTAATCCCAAATTTGATGCGGGCCCATGGAACTTGTGCTTATGCGGACTCAGATAAGGCTCGTGTACTTGAGGAGCAGTATGCAGAGGCTTTTCTACGTAAGGCCGCGTTGACTAGCGTTGAACTTGTACCCAGGGTACCTGAGGGTTCTTACTTAGCTGAGTTTACTGTGGTGGAAACGCAAGCCCACAAACTGCTGCAAGAACTGAACCCTTCCAAAGCAGCTGTACCTGCTTCATTTCACCCAAAGCTACTGCATGAGTTGGCGGGGTAACTAGGTGGACCGCTGTCGATGGTGTTTCAGAAGTCACTTGACAGCTGTACATTACCTTCTGAATGGAAGGAGGCTGTCATCTGTCCTATCGTTAAAAGCGACGACAGCAGTCTGTCAGCCAATTATAGGCCAATCAGTCTGACTGGCGTCGTGGTCAAACTGCTTGAAAAGCTGGTGAGAGATTTGTTGGTAGGTCACCTGACTAGATTTAATCTAATCAGGAGTGCACAATATGTATTGAGGTTTTTGTGTCAGACGAATTTGTTGGTTGCTCGTGGAGCTTCGGCCGAGGCAATGAACAATGGCCACGTAGCGGATGTGCTTTTCGTAGACTTCTGGAATGCATTTGATAAGGTACCCCACTTGAGGCTATTACAAAAGCTGAGCTCCTACGGCGTATCTGCCGCGCCTTTCACTGGGTATCTGCGTTCTTGCAGGGAAGAGGGCAGTGTGTACGTGTGGGTCGCAGCTTATCCTGTAGACAAGCGGTCCTTAGCGGTGTCCCACAGTGCACGGTACTTGGACTGATGTTGTTCTCCATCCACCTAAACGATCTCCCTGGAGAGGTTTGGGTATCATCCCTATTGTTTGCTGATGACCTTAAGCTATGGAATGTCGTAAATGTTCCTGGGAGTTCTGAGGCCGCACAGCATGCTCTGGACAGACTCTGGGACTGGTCTAATTTGTGGTTACTGCACATTAATCAGGTTAAGTGTTCCGTCCTACGTATAGGAGCAACTTTTCCACCTTCGAGGTAGGTGCTAGTTGGGATCGAACTCCCCTTGTCTGCAACCAGGTAGACCTAGGCTTCGTCTATTGATCGTCGTTACATTCTGGTGACAACTGGAAGAAGGCTGCTGGTAGGGGTTTCAGCATGTTGTGGCTACTACACTGTTCTTTCGGGGTCTTAACTACCAACATATCTGTGAAGCTATTCTCAGCATTCGTTCGGCCCCATCTGGAGTACTGCGTCCAGGCTTGCCCTCCCTGTCTTGTTCGGGACAAAATGGAGCTCGAGTGGGTTTTGAGAATAGGTACCGAATTTAGGGCAATCGTAACCCGAGCGTCTATTTAGCTTGGGTATGTATTCAATGCACTACCGACGGCTTCGAGGAGACCTATTCCTTACCGCATTTTAACAGGGAAGGTCGGACCGGACTTGAGCTGGCTATTTAGCCCGGCTAGGTTGCCTTATCTTTGCGGTCATCCCATGAAGCGCCACAAGCCGCGTTCTGACCGGATCAGGGCGGAAAGTCGGTTATCGCGTAGACTTATCGAGCCCTGGAACTCGCATCTAGAAAGTGTAGATGGTGAACGTACAGTTAAAGGTTTCTAGCGTCAGTTAGACGCTCGTGGGTGCCCTGCTAGCACAAAAAGGACTTTGAAGGCAAAAATGGGTAGTAAAGTCCTCAACCGTAAACTAGTAACATGAATCCATGGTTAAGGACTTTGGCGACCATTTCATAGGCGAAATTTGTCCTTCCACTGCAGCTGTATTAAGTACACAGTGAAGGACTTTGCACCGTGTCCAAGCAGAAACCTAGGTTAAACAGTGGACGGCAGACACACCAGCGGAGCATGAATGGTCGCTGGTGATTGATCTTGAGCAGCGTGGACCAATAGCGGTGCACACATCACGACGATACGCACGCACGCACCTAGGCGGTACCCCGGTACGCCGCACCTAGCCGCTACCCCGTACGCTCCACGTATTGGCTACCCATCCAAGCTCGCACACAGCTGGATGAGGATCTCAAATCCCTACCTGGGCTTCCCGTTAATAATACTATGTAACGTAGGTATCATAGCCGCTGACGAATGCAAGGTAAACGTGCGAGTCATAGCTAACCGCTCCTAAGACATATTTTCGCTTGCGGCGTAACAAAATGAATGACAGGGGAAAGCGTGGTATCATGGTGCACAGCCTCTAGCCACTGAATGGAAAAAACCATGTTTAACATGGTGCACAGGGTGCAGTCCCACTACTCACAGTCATGCCTTAGTATTTCCGTCCCACTGAGCGCAAAGATAGAGGGAATTGAATCTGATGACTTCACAGTAAGAAGTCTGTTTATCGACGTATAGTAGTGAATACATTAAATGGAAGGACATCAATACTGATAACAGAGGTCTGTGTTCCGTTTGAAACCGTTACCCTTCTTCCCTGCTATCGCCGGGGCAGTCCGAGTCCACCGATTGGGAAACCTTATGTAAGGAATGTTATTAAGTAATCCACCAGTTCCTACCTGCTGGCTGCTAGCACAATCTTCGGCAGTGCCGCGCCATACATTGCCACTAATGGATTTCAAGTATTTCCTGACATTGTGTAAAATCACCGGGTTACACGTTGCTTCCGGAGAAACGTTTTAATAGAGAAGCTAGGACAAGGATGAAAGGGCAAAGTTGTTGCTTACCTTGCATTTCGGTGAATAGCTTCGTTTTCCGGAATCCGTGTTTGTTGCGGGGACCGGAGTAATTGATCTTTGCCACCAATGACCGCGTTGGAAGGCGCTGCATTCTGAGGCGTACGGTCTCCGACAACGTTTCTCCACGCACATCTTCCAGATAAGTATGCTGCATGCATATGTGAGGTATCAAAACATCCGACCAATTGTTGCTTACGTCCTGCATCGTGCATTAGTATATCGAACGACTGCAGTTCCTCCACCGATGTAATTGGCAAAGGAAGCTGCGTCGCCTGCTGCCCTGGTTGCCGGGCAATGGTTGCAGCCATCGATCACATGCAACCTTTCACATACCCCAGTGTCTCCAGAATTTTCTGAACAGTACATTCAAACGTAAACCATGTTTTAGAAATGTAGGAAGTTACCGTCTATGGACTCCAGTATATTCTCCATTTGGTCCATATCGCCTGCAGGAAAATGGTAAAACCTCAAGTACATGCTTACGGTGAATGCCATTCCAATCGTTTGTAGGGACGGTAATGAAGGAGGAGTCGAAGGTAGACTCTAGGACTGGGACAATCAAGCTACAACGTGTAAGCACCAACCAGATGCCGTTTTCCGAATCTGTGGGTTCGAATTTCCACCACAGGTAGATGCAGTATTAACCGCTGAAGTTTAAAATTAAGAAAAAATGTACCCCATACTTGTATAAGCTGGTTTGTATTCACCAATGTTGTATTGCTGGGAAGACCACTGAAGTGCTTTTACCCATCGAGCGGGCCTACTCAGTTAAAGAACAGATAGGTGGAGAGCCATAAGTAACGGCTGTGGGTACCATGCGCTTCCTGGGTGGCTCAAAGTCATCGTCGTCCGAAATCAAGCGACGTGGTATAAGGCGGTGATGAAATGTTATATAGATGTGGCATCTCACATGAGTCTATGTGGGGTTGTGCCCATGTCGAGCGTTGAATCCGTGTCTTCCGGCAGGTTCGAAAGGTCGAAGGAGTTGGCTATTGCAGCAGCCTGATCGAAATCCACTGAAGACTTACGACGGCACGGAACTTACTGGTTCGCCGAAGTATAGTCACATGGGCCAAAGTAAAGTTCTCGTCCGCCGGCCGGTGTTCCCTAACAGCGTTTAGGTATTCCGAGGGGGACGTTTGGTAGCAACGCCTAGCTACCGTCCCCAAGCAGCCAAGAGCTGCTTATGGTTGTAACCGAGCATCCGGTAAACTTGCTCAGGGAAATGACGCAATATGTTAATGAAGCCATAACGCTGAAATAGATGACTTATGCAAGTCCTTTTTCACAAACACTGATTACGATAACAATGCAATAACTAAATAAATAAACAAATATATTATTCTCTACAAAGCGAGACGCCTTTTGGACATGATCAGCATATTGCATTATTGTACATGATAGCAGAATAAGCAGCACCAACAGCGGCAGCAGTACAGTTGGAGACAGTAGTGTGGGCCCATAGGGCCTAAAGGTTGTATGAAGTCTATGTACGCAGAATGCGAAAGATAGTAATCAGAGCACTTATATGGTATGTTGATGAGGAACTAGTCCGATGAGGTCCCGTAAGCAATGTAGGTCAGTAAGTGAAGTTTGAGGAAACGGGTGAAAAATACTTACGAATAGGGGCATGTTACTAATCAGATATGTAGGCGTGTTCGTGCGAGAGCAGATATGTGCACAGGACTCGTAAATGTGGTGTCGGTCAACTTGCCAATGTGTTAGGAGCGGTGACTTTATTGAGTGGCGAGTCACATCCGGCACGTCGAAATGTTGTTAAACAGACGTTTGTGGCTTTTTGTAGGAAAAGCGCTTGCCAGACAAAGACCCACCACGTCCTGGAACACTGCCGCCTGGTGATATAACATTGGCAAGATTTTATCTGACCGATTACCCTCGCTGATATTCACAGCCACGTAACGGCAATTTGTTTCCCATGGCTATGTAGTCGCCTTCGGAGTCCAGTGCAAGTGGTTGGAGCTGTTGATTTCGGACGACGCAGGTGACTTGTATTGAGTTGATCAGTTTTCTAGGTTCTTTAGTGTGTCATGATTATAAAGTGCGGGTTTTTTCTTTGTTCTTTATTGAATTCGTGCCCATGGGAGCGCCGCAGGTATGTCTTCAGTGGTGTTCCGTGCAGGTAGTTATCCATACACTACCATATAGCAACGAAATTTTTAATTAATAAAGATTGTCTGTACATGAACCCCTACTCAGAAACATTAGTGTTGTCTCCTAAAAGGGTGTGCCGTTGAATGCATCGCCATTGAAAACCTGTCAACATGTGTAAGATAATAAGCAGGTTACCTGCGTCGATGCTGGTAAAGGCCATTCCATGTTGTTTATATTGTTTTACGTCATTTGTCGAGTGCTTGCCAACGCAGACCTTTGCCATTAAGAGTGCATTCAGCTCCCTGTGGTTTGCCATTCGGCTGCACATATACATATTCACGCTGTTAACAGCCCTTCATATGCCTATCGGCCGTATACAGTTACGATCTTGAATCCCGTTCCAATGTTGCTTCGTACCGCGTCACTCACGCTTGACCAAAACAGTATTGATATGGAACCACCGTATGGGTACGTACTGTCTGTCATTAGGTGAAGTGAATACATGTGAGTCTGATGGACGCCCCGCGATCACACTCCATGAAGAGGTATTAAGGGACCACGTATAAAAGGATAAGTGCAACCCGTTGAGAAAGAATCCCCAGTCATCTGTTAAATAAGAGGAAATTAAAAAATCAGTCCTAGGAAATAAAAATTAAGCATAGCCATTAAAATAAATAGTCAGGAAATGAATGAAAAACGCAAGTACAGCAAAGTGAAAATGAACATTTAGGGACCCTGAAAGTGCAAAATACTTCACGTATTACCATCCGGAATTCTAAAGGTATGCAACTGGGGAACAATAGCTAAGAATTCATTAACAGAGAAGCACACACATTTGCAAAGTATATCACCCGCACGGAATGATTGGAGATCATCGCTGATGCCTCAGGCTGTAAATATGTTGCAAACGGAAGAAGGTATCCGGAGATGGTACAACGCATGCACGCTTGTGAAAGCTTTACAAACAATGGTCTCACATTCTGAGCCCATATGGTCAAACCGAACAATGCAATACGGGTAATCAGATACGATGATCACGTTATCAGGTGCGCTGCATGCGTACGTTGTACCATACAGCATCAACGGTTCACGACGTGTTAATGTACGGTGTTGTAGGCGAGTAAGCTGAGATTCAGGCCAATGCGAGAAATTGGAGACTCCGCATATTCCAAGCACCGTCTCACAACCTGCGCCCCGGGATTTCGTGCATTTTGCACTACTCGCTTCAGGGTGCCTATATAAGACTCGAAAGGAATTGCAAAAAAATCAGCAAGCGTTCAATGCACATCCACATCCAATGCTAGGTGACTTAGGCAGTAAACATTGTACGCCATCTGGTCTTTCCCGTACAGGCGGTAGTACCCGTGTCTGAAATTAAGCATCAACCGTTTCACGAAAGACCAGTAATGCTTATGCAACAGCGAGTGACAGAATGTGTATATTCCCAGATGAAGGTGTAAAATGTTTTCGTAATAATCTCCCGGTAGCACGTTTATCAACACTGCAGGCGTGGCGTATAAAACAAACTGCCTAAATTCAACGGCTTTCCAACCTTTAAATATAGATATACCTCTGCAACGCCTATGGAAATCACATGGCCATGCAGTCGTATTTTGTAGCAATAAGTGGTCGATTGCACGCAATGTATCATTAGGCAAGTTTAATTTCTTCCATACCGGTGCCTCTATCCATAAACCGGTTATGTGTCGCACCACTTCTAAGCACAAGCAATGCATGTAGTCAATGGGAAATTTCGAAACCATATCAATACCGAGGTATTCAAAAGGGGACATCAAAGCTCGCTTCCTTTTCATAACCGATTTATGTGACCTAAGGCGGCATGCAGTAGATGGGAAGGTAACCTTCCGGTTGACATAAGCACCTTTCTGAATGCATTTGCCGCAACTGCTGTACCCTGAGTGCCCCTTCGTTCTTTTCACATATGTTCGAACAGGCGTGCCACATATAACAGCCCCTAATTCAACAGGTATGGGCCTGGAGCATGCAGCAAGCGTGAAACCCGTTGACAGCAGCACCTGCAAATCACGTATCAGGGGAGTTAGAAATTCATTCACATCGGGTTTCTCAGGAACACCATAAACACCGACAACAAATGGTTTTGACATCACGGGGTAAATAGATCAACACTGAATCGGCCAGAGCTGCATTTTCGAGGAGATGAACGGGGTGAAAGCATCTATATGCAGCTGGACAACAACCCTTTCCGGCGGCTGTATGTCACCATCCTGGCAAATACTGCGTAGACCACGCAGCAGCCCAATGTGTCCGTATGCACCGGCACCAATGCTAATGGTCTGCACATTCCTTGGGGTTCTCATAAGCGTTCGGCAATCTTTCGGTATCCAAGGCATGCTCTTGCCAAGGACCGCAAGCAACCTGTTCACGGAAGAAACGCTGGGTCTTGCGCTTCGCACTCATTGTCTTACGTCTTCCATGACATCAGTGGTGGCAACGCAATCCGCGTCCCTGCAGCTAAGTGGTTGCTCCTCTTCCAATTCTGATGATGAAACCCATACACCACTAGCAATGGTTGGCACTACCATTGTACTCCGCTGCGCTACCGCATTCTGCAGGTTTCGTTGTACCTGCATATCATTTGTACACAAACGCCCTGTGGCTCCTTATATGAGGTAACGAGCAATAACATAGGGAGATTAGAAGTTACCGGTGTATGGTAACGGTTCACATGTTGTACGCGTTGAGATCTCATTTTTCGTACGCTCCACAGGGCAAACATTTTGATCAATTTGTCCGAGACGCCTTTTTGCGCGCAAATAACGATCTTGCAAAGTGCGGTCACTGGGCAACATGAAAGCCCATTGCCGGTTTGTACACCGAGGTCTCATTAATAATGCTGAACATAAAAAGTTACGTTTAACGTGCCCACGTACATTTAAAAGGACCCGGATGAGTGAAAACACAGAAACTTCAGCATTGTCGCCACCGATATTACTAAGCGAATGCGCCCTGCAACAAAGAACAGAACCTCACAATGAAGCTACCTATGTAGAGCAGGAGTAATTGCGCAAGTGAAGATAACAATGCGCAAACTCTGCATTAGGGCGATAGCACGTATAGGTGCCCTATAGGGCCAACCAACGGCAAAGCTTGGGAAATAATACCAAGGTAAACAAATTATGTTTGTAATATTATAACAAAAACACTTGCGGTGCTTCTTATATCTAACACACGTCGAACCAGCTTCTTACCAATTCAAACTTGTTTATCAACTGTCGAAAATGCATAACGAAAAAAGAAGCGCACTACAGGGAAGCAGAATTGGTAACCGAACAGAGCGGTGCCAGCGGTAGCTGAACATTTAAAGGCGCGGCAAAATTCAAAAGGAGGGAAGCTGATCCTTTCTAAGAAATCACGTACGACTGTTTGACAGAATAAAGCAGCTAAACTATGTTATCATTATTTATCAGTTAACGTAACCTACGCACATATGCGCACCCGTTGCTGGATTACGGAGTAGATCAAGTAGTCACCACTAAATTACTAAAGGACTAACGACCGAATAAAGGACTTCATTTGCTAGCATGTTGGCAACACGAAACCTTTCCCTTCTCCTGACCATATCCATCTTCAGTTTTAGTTCTTATTCTGTCATTCTCTTCACTCTTTGGTGTTACCCATCATTTAAATGACTTGTATTCCCCTTTATCTTCCATTTACTTTCTACTTCTTTCTTACTTCGCGTAGCCTACACAGCGGGGACTGCTAGTGCAAAGAACGTGAGCAGTAATTGGTTGACCAGGGTGTTTCGGATGTTCCGTTTTAGATCTATCATGACCTAGCACTTTAGCATTTCCTGGCTCAACGATTTGCTCAAGAAGGAACACTCAAGGGATTTTCCTATCGTTCCAGTTTATCGGAATCCGAAACTGAAACACGGTTCGCTGTGGAGCGTCGAATATGCGATCAATGATTATGACAGTGTGATTGTGGTACAGAAAGTGCTCTGTTGGTAATCGAAAATATAGGACGTTTCGATGCATGAGTGTGTTTATTATATTGTGAACGTGGTTGTTAATGCACCAAGTGGTTATTTATACGTCATTATACGGAATGGTATAAATGCGTTACGGTGGTTCTTCATTTCCCGCTTCTGGCGACAGCAGCCATGGTAGACGACTCTAGCACCTTTCGCCGTATCTTCACAGGTCCAAAACCTCTACTTTTGAGCAATCCCTGAGGATATAAAACGTTTTAAAATTAAAACTGCAACATCATTTGTTCGTCGGAGTGTGGTTACAGCGGAAGCTTACAAAAGGAATCTGAGCAGGTGCTTCAAGGTAACTTTAAGTAAGACCGGAACAGTAGGATAAATCCCCGTGAATGTTCCTTCCGTGACGCGTTGTTGATCCAGGGTATTATTCGTCCGCGATAACTGGAATCCAGAAGAGTCAGGTCAGCGCGCGAACCACACCACGGTCAACCAATGAATACTCACGCGACCTGCAGTGGCAATCCCCGTCGCACCGGTCACGGGAAATAAGAAAATGAAATACAAAAGTAATAAGAGCGTCAAGAAAAAGCGTAATAGAGTTAATGATTCAATAAGACGAATAAGCTAGGAAGTGAAGGGGAAGGTTAAGAATAGACGGCAAAGAGCGTCGAGTCGGTGTTCGAACTCTTTCACTGTTGGTGCCAATACCACATTCTCGGGCAGTGCATTCCAGGAATCCACCGCTCGGCGTGATAAACGAAAGTCCGCCCGGACTCCACCCGATCGAGGTTTGTGTAGCATCAGCGAGTGACCTCGGAGCGACGGAAGACGAGCCGGTTCGAAAAGCCCGGATAAATCTGGTCCGATTTTACCAGTAAATATACGATAGGCCAAGACTAGGTCGCCTCGATGTTGACGATAGTGCATCGAGAACATTCCCAGCGCACGTAGTCTTTCTGGTTAAGAGTGGTTCTGCAGTCCATGGACCAGTTTTGTTCCACCTCTCAACACTCTCTCCACTGACGTCCTGTCCCTGACTAAGCAAGGTGAACAAGCCTGGATACAGTATTCCAAGTGTGACCTGAAAATGCTGAGAATAACCTAACAAACATAGCGCCCGTGATGGTCCCGAATGCCCTGCGGATTATCCACAACATTCTGAAACACATGCATGTAGCTATTCTCCAGTTCTCACTGGATTTAATTTCTGGAGACAATGTGACCCCTAGGTCTACCAACTAGGTAACACGGTGTAGTGCATTACCGCCAAGCAAATAACGCGTTTGGTGGCTATTTGGTCCTATTCGTACCATGGAACACTTTGCATAATTTATGGGAAACTGCCACAGAGCAGACCAGTCCCAAAGTTTATCGAGGGCCCGTTGCAGAGCATGGGGTCCATCGAAGTCAGACCCTATGTGCCAAAACTTTAGGTCATCCGCAAACATGAGAGATGGTACCTTCAACAGTTCGGGCAGCTCGTTGGCATACAACGAAAATAACAACGGGCCGAACACCGAACCCTGAGGGACCCCACTGAGGACTGACTGTCGGAAGACAGACTAGACCCCACACGAACACACATCTCTCTCCCTTTCAGAAACATGGTGATCCATTTTAGTGCACCCCCGGATATTCCATAGGACCGAAGTTTCAAGGAAAGGCGAGAATGTGCTACAGTGTCGAACGCCTTGGCGAAGTCAATAAACACTGCATCTACTGCATGACCCCGATCCAAAGCATCCGCCCAACATTCGCGTACAACTGGCAAATTAGTCATACAGGAATGACCCTTGCAAAAGCCGTGTTGCAGTGTACTGAGCGGAACATACTACCGCAGGTGGTCTTCAAGCACATCACTGACCAACTTCTCCAACACGTTGACCAGCACGCTTGTCAAACCCACTGGTCTATAATTGGCAGGGTGATGCTTGTCGCCCTTTTTAGAAGTTGGGCAAACGATAGCATCCTTCCAGTCCTTGGGAAAGAAGCAGCTGCGAAGCGACAATTGAAACAAACGCGTCACTGGGTCACGTAACTCGTTTGCGAGTTCCTACAGAAGCTTAGGGTGAATATCGTCCATCCCAGCGGATTTAGCAGGATTTAGAGCCTGAAGAAGATAGAGAACTTTTGCCTCCGAAATTGTGACGTGTGTTAAACAGGAGTCCTGGGGGACTCTCATTGCTAGAGCAAAATGCGGCAATTGCTCATCCCGAACGAAAGTTCCGGCATACTGCGCACTCAGTAGATATGCTTTTTCGTGATCAGTGGTGACAGTGGCGCCGTCGCTGCCTAATAACACTGGGATAGATGAGCCAACGTTACTACGCCTTTTGACGTAGGCGAAGAATCGTTTGGGATTTGCGGAGGCTGAGTTAGCCAGCTTCATCTCATAGCTAAGTCTAGCGGCTCGTAAATGACACTGGCAAGCATTCCAAGCTTCAGGATAACACCGAAAATTACATTCGGAGAGAACTGTTCGGTAAATCCGCCAGCACCTTGCTTGTCTATTCATTAGCTGGTGTGCGACTGAGTCCAACCATGGTGGCTTCGCTTTAGTACCCTTCTTTACCAAAAGGGGATGTGGGGTGGGATGTGATAAAGAGGAAAGACTTAAACGTATCCCAAGCCGTCTGTATATCATCCTCCGGCAAGTTGATGCATGGGAAACTTACTGCCTTGGCTCTAGTATACGGAAAGTCGGCGTGCCAAATGTTCGGAGTCCGGACCCTGCGTGAATCGTAGCCTCTAATGAGAGCACAGGTGAAGGACAAACACGTATGGTCACTGGCTCCCAAACGGGGCCGTACTCAAGGTCACTCACAAAGTCAACCGAATTTGGGAAAACTAGATCTATCAAGACCAAGCTTCCCGAAGGTTGCCGGTACTAATATATTCAATTTAGGTGCGCGCATTGCAAGCTAAACGAAGGTTGCTGGAAAACGATTAGTGTTGTTTATCCGCACGATAAGTTTCTAACATTTACCGGTGTTACAATTGCTGTGCTCGGTTCTCAGTGGTTTTGCAGGGTGGATGTTACGACATCGGGTACGCTTGGTTGCGTCATTCGCACATTTTTCATGTGTATAAGCCTTGGCTTTAGGCCGAAATGCGGCGGCTAACAAGGGATAAGTAAGGCATGGTACCGAACCTGATGAAGACCTTTGTCGGAAACAGGAGATGCGTGTGTTTGTGCGCCTTCAATATGACTCGTTTAACAGCGCGTGATTTGTATGACCCGCCGCTGCGTCATCGTAACAGTGCGGTCACGGAGACGGAAGAGGTGACGCGGCTTTTGCGGAGCAATGGTCAGCAGAAAATAATGGGTGAACGAAATGAGATTCGGTACCACTTTATTGTCCCTTCCCGCATGTTGGACTGGGTGGGCCAATACGGGGAGGTGATTTTCACGGACTCCATATAACTGATAAATTACGTCGGTTATGGCTTGTAGCATTAGATGAATAAATAAATAAATAAATACTTTATTCTCGACTATGCGAGGCACGCCCATGGACGCATGATCAGATATGTACAACTGTACAAACATTTTATGGCAACTGTTACGGTAACAGTAGAAAATTGGTCGTATGTCCATGATATAATAAATAAGTAGATAGTTTACTCTCAGTTTCATAGAGACGCACCAACTTAGGCATGATCAAGGTTTAAAAACTGTTGTGTATCACGATGATACATTGGGTTCAATCGTGTGTAGTGGAAACGGTGTCAGGAAGAGTTGATATGTAAATCTAGTCGACTTGCCAGTATGTAGTTGTGGGCTGTGACTTTATTCCGTGTCGAGTCACATCCGCCACGTCGCAGTGTTGTTAAACAGACATTTGTGAACGTTGGCGGCCTTGGTTTGATTAGCTTCTGTTCGCTGTTGCCGAAGGCGACGTAGGCTATCCATCAAGAGGGGTTGAGCATTATGCTGGAGTTGCCCCGGGGTAAACCGTGCGCGGACGCTGGTTATGGACAAGTGCGCGGCGCATGGCAAGACTTTTCGTAATGCGTTCCCCACCACCAACCTAGTTTTCTGCCTAGTACACACCATGAGTGACGCGCAGCGGCGTTGTGCTCACCATCCCTTCTGCCACATAGATGATAATGGAGCGCTGCTCAACATGCTGCGTTCCTTATTGTATACGCAAGACTGTGCGCAGTATCATCGGCTTATGGCGGGTATATCGGTGCGCTTGGTGAAGGCACCAAGTACCTCCGTCGCACGTGAATCCTATTTCGGCTTAGCTGGGCGACGCAGTTGATAGGCCACGTGCTGCTCTTTGGGCGCGACAGCATCATTCTGGTTGAGAGTGAGAATAAACAGTTGAAGGAAAGTTTAAGTGAGCGGTCAACCCAGGTTTACTTGTTTCAGGTGATAGTGCAGTGGTGCAGTGGTGTTTTGGAGGAGAGAATAGCCGTGCTTGCAAGAGAGAAGCTTCGTGTGTACGACATGAAGCAGCGTGGCACTAGTGGGTAGTTCATTTTGAGGAGGATGTTTTCATACGCCACTCTGTAGCGCTTTCTGCACCGCCTAAGGCTTCTCATCCGCAGTGTGACCGCAAACATCCGCAACTGTCTGGAGGGACGTTGAGCGCCTAGGCATGCAGCATGTGTTTTTAGAGAATGACAGCGCTTGTGAGCGTTACTTTAATCGTCAGTGGCGTATTACATGTGCACACAGTGCACGTGACTAGCCTGCAGGCATACGAAGAAGATGCTGTACTTCGTGGTTGCCGTTGGATGCTGATAGAGCATAACGTCGGATAGGCGGACATGTCTGAGAACACAGAGGGAACGGTGATCTTCACCCAGATGCTATCCCGTAGTTATGGTGTCCTAGACCGCGCAAGCAAACTTCGCATAGCTCGGGAGATGTTTGGTAATACGGAGGCCCATTTGTCGAGCATGGCCACGGAGGAGTTCACTCACATGATGGGGGTGGTTGCATGCTTTCTTCAGCAGCTGGCATAGACACAATCAAGGTCCGATTTTAATGATGACTACGTTCAGAGCCCAAGTAGACATGCGCCGCCACCCGCCGTCATCGTTACCGATGCTACTGTCCCACTTCGCACTTCCAGTAGCGACCATATGAAGCAACAGCACCTTGTAAGCACAGGTAAGGTACGATTTCAATGAGGACTGCACTTTCAGAGCCTAAGTAGACGTGCGCCGCCCTCCAGCAGTACGCGCACCGCTCCCGTTGAACAAGGAGCCACTTCCGGTTGCACCCACTAAAGCAAACGTGTAGCGCCCAGAAAGATAACTCTTATCTTTCACATACGATTTAATTGTTGATCGATTGTACATTATGCTTTCTTGTTTTACTAATCCTTACAACCGGCTCGACACTCGTCCACCTTGTAAGTTTCCGCGCCCACTTGTTCGCGCTTGTCACGCTTCATCCGTCCGCGTTTTCTTGTAGCCCACCGAATACGGTCCGCTGTGTCCGACTCCAATTGTCTTCTGATATCCGCGCTTTCTTTCGCGCACCGTCTCGGATTAGTATTAACTAGTCCTACAAATGGGTGACCCCATTAGCATTCGCGAATTCAACTTTTTGTTTGCATGTTTTGGTGACTTCGTTCCTTCTCTCGATTACATACCTGTATTCATTTGCTTCTTGCGAAATTTTTTTACTTATATCGGGCTTTTGTTCATCCTTTATCCTTTCGACTCACAGTTTGTGAGTGGTACTTGGGTTTTCGCAGCGTAAAATGCTTACTTTGGCTGTTCCAAGTTTCAGGGAACACAGCGCAGCGGCATGGTTTAAGATATTCGAGATCAAACTGGAAAAAACGGACATTACGGCGGACCCTTCGAGATACAACCAGCTTGTCTCACGCCTTCATTCGTCAGCTGTGACGCTGGTTGAGGGCATTCTGCTTCGCCCATCAAATGACATACCGTATAAAACGCTGAAGCAAGCGATTTCAAAGAAGTTACCGCCCATCGCACGAGCTGGAGTTGAACAGCACAATGGTCTCAAGCTTAGAGATCTCAAGCCGTCGGCCTTGCTCCGCGAACTTCAGCGCATCGCTAGTCCCTTATTCTTGAGCGAAGAAGGGATAAAGGAACTGTGGGTTGCAGTCTTCCGGTGCCATTGCCGGTAATGCTTTCTAGGTTTAAATATACACCCCTGAAAGAATTAGCTACCAAGACAGACGCTGCGTTCGAACATTTTCCGCAGCAGACGACCAGTGGCTCCGGGCACGTATTCTCACCTATAAATACCGAATCACTTATGTTCTCCCAGTCGTCAGCCGGTCTGACCCGAAAGACGAGGAAATTGCGCTACTTTGCAGCAGAATAGCAGCAATGAAGACTTCGAAGCGGCTTGCGCCACGGTCAAATACTGACGACGTTTTGGTTGCCGTTCATTGCGGCTCTTCTGTGCTGGCATCGCGTATGTCTCGCATAGCACGATAGCGCAACATTCCCCTGCACGTTCTCAGTCAGATAATACCAAACCCGTCGAAGGAGTATGTTGGTATTACCAGCAATACGGTGGAAGAGCTAGACGTCGTCGTGCTCCCTGCATTAAGCACAACCCAACTGCTTCATGGAAAGAGAATAGCCCGCAAACTAGCCTGACAAACGTATCCATCAATTACCAAGTAACTCGCCTGTTTTAAGTTAAGGATCGACGTTCTCCCATCACATTCCTCATCGACACGGGAGCGGAAGTCAGCGTCATCCCAGCGACCGCTAACGACAAGCACTCAGAGCCTACGTACAATTTGCGTGCGGCCACGGTTCTTCGACAGCTTCATTCGGTCAGCGCATGATGACCCTGGACAACAATCTGCGCCGAGATTTTCAGTGGTTGCGTCTGTACCCTTCGCAATTATCGTTATCGACTTCCTCCGGCAAATTGGGTTGCTAGTTGATGCTGGTCACCACAGCGTTCTTACGGACGCCCAAATAATCAGTCCCGGTTTTCGAATCGTCGATGGACCGTTAGACTATGCGAACCTGCTGTCTGAAAACCCGCGTTTAGTAAAACTAGCTGCAGAGCTTCCGCCAGTCACGACAGAGGTCGTTCATCACATATTCACGCGGGGTCAACCAGTTAGCGCACCACCAAGACGGCTTGCTTCTAAATATCTACGTGCAACACGTGCTGACTTCGGGCACCTGCTTCACCTCGGTATCGTCAGACCGTCCAACAGCCCATGGGCGTCACCTCTGCATATGGTCCCGAAGAAGGTCATGGGGGACTGGCGTCCTCGCGGCGACTATCGAACCTTGGATGCGGTTACTACGCCTGATCGCCACCCGATCCCACATATAGTGGAGCTCACCACCAGTTTGGCGAGTAAAGATATCCTCAGCAAAATCGACTTGGTACGCGCATACAGCCAAATTCCGGTAGCTGAAGCGGACATCACTAAAACTGCCGTGACGACTCCATTTGGTTTGTTCGAGATTCTGCGCATGCCATTTAGTCTAAAGAATGCCGCGCAAAATTCAGCGCTTCATCGACCAAGTTTGTCGCGGCTTGGACTTCGCTTACTCTTATCGCGGCGACACGTTAATCTCGAGCTCTTCACCAGAAGAGCAGATGCGCCACGTACAAACACTTTTTGATTGTTTATCTTAACACGTGGTGCCAAGCAACGCAGAAGAGTGTTTGTTTGGTGTCGACTCAGTAAACTTCCTCCGCCATCGTATCTCTTCTGCAGGCGTCGGGCCACTGCAGGATAAAATTCAAGCCATCATCAACTACCCCGAGCCTCATTCTTTCAAACATCTCAGGTGTTTTGATGCGCTTGTCAACTTTTACCGACGGCTTATACCCAACTGCTCCTCGCTGCTGCAAGCCCTCGCGAGCCTTCTCCGAGGGAACCTCAAGAAATTCGAATTTCCTACGGTAGCACGCGCAGCTTTTAAGTCGCTGAAAGAGTCTATCGCCAACATAGCTTCAATGGCGCACCACGATCAGGCCGCCCCAATGTCCCTCAGTACTGACGCCTCGGACGTGGCAGTCGGCGCCGCTTTGCAGCAACGAGTAGCTGACACGTGGCAGCCCTTAGCGTTTTTCTCCAGACGCCTACAACCTACCGAATCTCGCTACAGCGCGCTCGGTACAGAACTACTAGACGTATATCTATCAATACGTCACTCGACACGTCTTAGGGGCTGCTCCTTTGCCGTCTTCACCGACCACAAACCCCTGATTTGCGTGCTCGGCTCGACTACCAACCGATGCTCTCCTAGAGAGTCGCGTCTCCTTGACTATTTGCTCAGTTTACGACCGATATACTTTATGTCTCAGGGGTGCACAAAGCCGTAGCCGATGCACATTCCCGCATCCAGGCTATCTTCGCTGACGTTGGCACTGCTATCGAATTGGATGTCATGGCCACAGCGCAAATCACTGATCCTGAGGTTGAGCTACTACGCAGGTCTCCCTCATTGGACATGCGACCCGTTCCGCTGACATCAACAGACGGAACTATACTCTGCGATTTATCTGGGCACGCCGCTCCCAGTCGTCCCACGCGAGTTTCGGCAGACCGTGTTCGACACGTTGCACGGCTTGTCTCATCCAGAAGTTCGTGCATCGGTTAAACTCCTAACGGCACGATTCGTTTGGCGCAATGTTAATCGGGACGTCCGTACTAGCGCAGCTGCTTGCCTTCAGTGTCAACGCGCAGGGTGCGCAAGCACACGAGAAGCCCATTAGACACCTTTCCGACGCCAGACGCACGATTTTATCACGTGCAAGTCAAACTTGTAGGTTTTCTGCCGCCTTCCAAAGGCTCTGTGCATTTACTGACTTGGGTCGACCGATTCACTAGGTGGCCGGAAGCCATTCTCATACCTAAATGGTCTTAGGAAACGCTAGCGAAGACTTTTCTGGAGCGTTGGGTAGCTCAATACGGATGCCCCGCCAGCGTGACCACCGATCGAGGATCACATTTCTCGTCAACCTTTGCTACGTTGCTTAAGGATTTAGGCTGTAACCACGTTCAGATGACGGCGTATCATCTGGCCGCTAACGGCATGGTGGAGCGTTTTCACAGCTAGTTGAAAGCAGCGCAGATCCTTTATGGTCTGAAACACTTCCTCTCGTCCTCCTAGGCTTAACATACACGGTTAAAACCAATTTTGACGCAACAGCAGCGCCGCTAGTCTACAGCTGCACGCTGCGTTTGCCCGGACAGCTGGTAACACCAGCCCCATGTACTTCCACTTTTGATTACGGAAGTTACACTGATCGATTGGCTCACCAGATGCGTGAGCTACGTCCACCCGCTCCTCGAGCGCAGAAGACACCAGTGTACGTGTCCGAGAAGCTGTCTACGTGTACACACGTCCTTCTTCGTGCAGACGGTGTTCGACAGCCTCTTCATGCGCCCTACCTACGACCATTCAACGTGCTACACCGTTCGAGTAAGACGTACAAAATGACCACGGTGGTCGACGCGAAGTCGTCACCATCGACCGTCTAAACCCGCCGTTATGGAAGAAAATGCATCGCCCACTTCCATACGCGTCGGCCCTTGCAAAGCAAGTGAAGATCCACGGACTATATGCGAGATGTTCAACTCTTACTTCGAAGAGTCCCAGTGTGAAGAACTGTCCCCGGTCACTACTGAGCTGGATGTTTCCACAAACCAGCTGCTCTCCACGGTTCAGTTCGATCTAAAAGGCAACCGCTTTGTTATCAAAACCATAAAACCATCCACCAAACTTGGTGCTGATGGAATTCCACCCATACTACTTAAGAATGGGGGCGGTGACCTTTCCATTCTCCTCTTGAAACTCTTCACACTCTCTATGGGGAAGGGCCAATACCCATTGGCTTGGAAGCACTCTATCATCACACCGCGCCATAAAGGTGGCTCCGTACAGGAAGTCAGCAACTACCGACCCATAAACCATACATCTATTCTCTCACGTGTGATGGAGAAATCGGTTAAGAGTGCGCTTATGGCCTGCTTGAATGCAGGTGGCCACGTTAGCAGGTCACAGCATGGTTTTCTAAGCGCGCGATCCTGCGCAACCTGCCAGCTTGATTTTCTCAACCTGGTCACTGGCGCGATTGATTCAGGTCTGGCGATTATTACGCTATACCTGGATATGCAAAAGGCGTTCGATAGGGTCCCCCATAAACACCTATTACATAAGCTCAAGTCTTACGGTATAGTCACACCTCTGCTTGACTGGCTTAAATCCTACCTAACCAAGCGCACGCAGTCCGTGAAGGTAGCACACTTTGAGTCCATCCCTGTCACAGTTTCCAGCGGTGTTGTGCAAGGCAGCGTGCTTCGACCAACCCTGTTTTTAATTTACGTGAACGACATCTGTAGCAGCCTGCGCCATGGTCGCCCATTCCTCTTTGCCGACGATATAAAGGTCGTATATGTCTTCCCACCAAGCGCCAAAGTATCCGCACTACAAGAGATCCGTGAAGACCTGAAGACGTTAGAGCCGTGGTGTCAAAATTGGCAAATGACATTCTCCGCTGATAAATCTAGTATTCTGACCCACAAATGCTCCATATTGGATGGTGCGTTTACGTTGAATGGTAGGCCCATCCAACTAAAAACGTTAGCTACTGACCTAGGTATTCGCTATTCTATGACCCTCAACTTTTCAGAGAATGTGCAGTATCAGGTAGCAAAAGCACGCAGAATGGTCTTCCACATAGGCCGCCATATTAACTCGGCTGAAGCACGGTTGGAGCTTTACCGCAGTCATGTTCGTCCGCAGCTGGAATACTGCCCCTTCATCTTCAGTAATTTGCGGAAATCAGACCGCATATTGCTCGAAAAGGCTCAGCGGCGGTTTAGCAAAATAGTAGTTCCACAAGGCCTAGCGCTTAGGTACCTACAGAGGTGTAACCATCTTAAACTCCAGCCTCTATGGCTGCAGCGCATTATCTTAAACCTGTGCTTCTTACATAAGTTAATATACCAAGCGGTGCACAGTGATATCCCCAGCCTGACACTGGGAAGAGGATCAGAATTCAACCTCCGAAACAAGCACTGCACAGTTGCTCCGCTGCCAGCGGGGAAGAAACTACGTTCACCTTTCTTCCTTGTCGCTTATGTAAATATCTGGGACAAATTACTCCACAGCTGCGGGAGATTCACAATCTACAGGCTTTCAAGCAGGAGGTACGAAAGTTTATGTGCCTGGATAACATAAAACGCCTTTTCAACATTTGTGATTCTGATGGCAACCTTTTTGAGACCGGCCCCGTTGGGGCATACATCACATTTTGGTCAGCTCTGGCGCAACTTTGTATTGCGCTCAACTAGGCTTCATGACAGGAGCATCTTGGGCTCACAGGTCCTCCCCACACTTTGCGGTCCCTGTCACACTATGTGAGAGATCTTGGCCCGATCAATTGCACGCATCTTACAGATGTTAGGACTGCTAATCCGACCACAGAAGGTATTCAGCCGACCCCAGTAGTAGCTGAGCGCTTTACTGGCTCCCACCGACACTTAGTTAAATGGGAAGTCTTGAAATAATAGACGCTACCGCAAAGGCAACCGGGAAACACTAATCGGTAGCTCAAATCCTTTGAAAGCTCCTTCTCGTCGTCCAGTTTCTTACTGCTCAACAGATCAGCACGTATAGCAGCCTTGTACTATTGAATGGGAGCATCGTAAGCCTGTACGCACTGACCAGGTAGGATATTGCATAGCAATGGGGAAGCAATCCGAACGGACAAACTTTACTTCAATTCTTCCTTCTCTTCTACACTTTGGTTCCTTCGTCTCCAGCTTTACCCGTCAGTATTTTCCAAATACCTAGTCCACTTGGTCTCTTGCGAATACTTATACTTGTGACCCATGAGTCACGTCTACTAAAAAATTTTAACAACATTAAGCCTCATGTGAAACGCTAGGTTCTAGCGTTGTTGTCTACACATATGGTACACCCGTAAGTTACCATTTATCTGTCTAAAATAGTAGTATAAATTGTCTGCTTTATAGGTATTTCTACTAGCCTACGTAATCGGCACCTACTAGTTGCCCATAACCGATGCCCTCCTCTAGGTTTAAGTACTCGCTACTTTACACCGCTGATTATATAACAGGGCCACCTACCCACCTCGAAGGCAATATAACCATAACCTATATTCAGGCATTTACTCTTCACTTAAGCTTTCTTGGCCCGTACATTTAGTTTTATCTGAGTTATACGTATGCCTGTCACTATCGGAAACCCTGGTAGACAGGCATTATGAAAAACCAGATCCTTTTCTTCAATCCTTTATGCTTGCACAACAATTTTTCCGGATTCCCTTTCTCTGGCAAAAAGCTAACCATGCAGCAGTAAGGCCCCTGTCACCTGGAAATCTAGACACCCAGATATTTTGACCGCCACTTCTTCTTTCCTTGGCCGTTCGTACGTAATTTTAACCTTTACCTGGCTCCAAAGCCTACCATACGTAATGCGTAATGGTGGGTGAACAACCAGATCCCATTTGTTTTCCATTATCTTCTCTGCTTGCGTTATATTATTGTTCATTCATTTTGCCTGACAATGTGGAAGCTTCCCACCAGAAAACCTCCAAGTTAATAGCTGTTGTGATCTCCCAGTTTTCTATTACCTTACACTGGTGAATATCACTTGCACTTGCATCAGACTCCCAACCAAGAGAGTTAGAGCTCAAAATAGCAAAGCGATGCAGCAATGGTGGGCTTTAACACATGAGGCCCAATAATCCGTCCCAAATGAGCAAGTGCCACCTCTATAAGATAAGGTGATCACGCCTAACCAAAGCGGCATTCGTGGTATTTCCCACCTGAATGCATTTCGCTAATTTTTGGACACCTATCTCTCTATTATCAATAGAAGACATCTCTAGCTCATTAGTATTGGTGGCACATCCATTAAGATATATAACATAACCTCAAAGTGCTGAAACTGATGATGTTTCTCCAGGGAACGATTGCGTTATTCTGGTCCAACACCACAGGCACTTGCATCCGACTCTCAGCTAAGAGAAATAGAGCTCTAAACTAGCAACTTAATGCACAGTTGCGTGCTTTAGCACCTGTGGCCCACTAATCGGTCATGCTTGAGATGGCGCAACCCCCAAAAGAAGTGGTATTCGTGTCTAACCAAAGCGGAACCCAAGGTTTTTCTCACCTGGACACATTTTGTGAATTTTCTTACATTAAATAAATGAAGAAATAAATAGTATATTCTTGGTAAAACGAGACACACCTGTAAAGGCGTGATCAAATATGCATACAAGCATAGCTTCTGTGGAATGTTAAAACATTTCGTTTTAATGAAAGTTATAAAAGAAAAGATGTTGTCCGTATGAGTGAGCATACTGTCAGGTAATAGTCAGACCCAGGGACATTATGGCGCTGTGGCGCGCAAAAGTCTATCAAAACACAAGTTGGGGTAATTTCGCCAGGTAGTGATCCGTGAGCACAGGAGCCTAAACAAGGCATTTTGCAACCAATAACCATTACGAGATAGGGATGAGCTGTGCTCCAGCAAAGCATTATTCATAGCAGAATTAGTTGCACATGTTCGATGCAGAAGGCTGAGGACTGCGTCAGTGTGAAATGCTTAGCTGTGGCTTTATTTTGTGGCGAGTCACATCCGCCACGTTGCAGTATTGTTAAGCGGACATATGTGGCTTTTATAGGGAGAACGATTGCCAGGCGAAAATCCACCACGTCCTGGAACACTGCCGTAGCTTTCGTTGAACAGTAGTGCAAGTCGGTTATGCATCGTATAGACCGATTTTGCATTCTATTATTCGCGAAGGAAATGGAAGGAAATAGTTACGAAGCTCGATGCTTATGGGCGATGTGGGACAAGCTCTCTATCGAGGAAGGTGTGTTAGTGTTTTATTTTGGCCCAAACTATATCAGGAGAATCGTAGTTGCGCGCTCATTAGTTTCCGAAGTGCTAGCTAAACTGCACGAACAGCTGGGTCATGCTGGAATCAACAAACTGGAAGCAACAGCACGTCAACGGTTTTGGTGGCCACACCAACGGAGAGACGTCACTAACTTTTGCCGGACGTGTGAGACATGCGCCACATTCAAGAACCCGACCATCACCAGGAGAGCACCATTGCAGCCTGTGAATGCAGGCTACCCGAACGAGATTGTGGGAGTAGATCTTGTTGGTCCCCTACCAGAAACATCAAGTGGCCATCGGTACATCTTGGTCATGGTCGACTATTTCACAAAGTGGTGCGAAGCAGTTCCGATCACCCAAGCGGATACAGTCACCGTAGCAAAGGCGATGGTAAATCACTGGGTGTGTCACTGGGGAGCACCGGGGCAGCTGCATTCTGATAGGGGCTCATGTTTCGAGAGTTTGCTGGTTCAGGAACTTTGTCGTTTGTTCGGTATAGACAAGACTCGAACGACTGCTTACCACCCGCAAGGCAACGGACAGGTTGAGCGTACAAACCGGTCGCTGAAATCGATACTGAAAGCCTTTGTGGAGCAAAATGTAAGTGAGGGTGACGCTATGTTTCCAAAATGCTTGCTGGCATATCGAAGTACAGTGCACGCTTCGACTGGTCAAACGCCATTTTTTATGTGGACCGGACGAGAAGTCCGGTTACCGTCTGACATCCGATTACCCAGTCCGCAACAGTCACATTCATCGGTGACAGAGTATGTTAGCAAGCTCCTTGATTCGCTTCATCAAACACATCAAGCGGCACGTATTCACCTTGGGAACTCCCATCGACGACAGAAAGACTATTACGACAAGAAAGTTTCCGGCGCTCCTTTAAAGGCTGGCGACCAAGTTTACTTGCACCAGGTACCAACGGCAGGAGTTCCGGTTAAGCTACACCATGAGTGGACAGGACCGTACATAATACAGCGGGTGATATGGGAGATGACATGTGTTATCAAAGATTCCAACAACCCTGCCAGTCAACCCATGACAGTACATTTCAATCGACGCAAGCCATTCCGGAGTAAAACTGACCAATCTTTCGAGGGGCCGAACGAAACGCCTGGGGAAGTAGCAGTTGAACTGGAGGTGCCGGCTGAGGGCGGCTATAGGGTGGCAACGGGGACGCTGCCTGCTTAGAGGGGGTGTGGCGTAGAGAAGAATCGATATTGTTTTGGCGCGCGTTAAAAGTTGAATCGTTGCTATAACGGCACTCTCTCCCGTTTGCCTTTCAGAGCGCCTTTCCTGCTCCATTACCGGAGGAGAACAAGAACACGACATTGGTTAACTGTAACTTCCTTTGTTCCAACTTACCTCATGTTTATTACCTTTTGTAGAGGCCACGTGTTGTGTAATAGAACTTCGTACTCAACCCTTGGAGTTCTTCCGTGCCTGCGTGTTACATTTTACGATCTAATTTTGGCTTACTTATTCTTTTCCATGAGCCAGCTGCTAATGGATGCTCAAAATGCATCCATGTACTGTGACCAAAGAAATTGATCAAATTTCCTCTAGTGGTGCATTTTCCATCGAAAATAACACAATCCAATGGCAAAATAGATTGATAGTTTACTAATGGAATCAGGCACCTCAAGGATGGCAGCGGTAGCCGGTGAAAAGCGCAGAATTCGTACATAAGCTACGGAGACCCAAACTTCAAAAATGTCGATGCCTACGAAACGTTTGTATTTATCCCTGCTTATTGTTCGGAAAGATAAACACGATCAAAAGCAGTTGTTAACGCTATTTCTTCTCCATGCATGAGCATGGGTGTTATGTACAATTTGATCTGATCCCACGCAGGAACAGCATCTAGCGCTTGTCTAGAAATATACCTATATTTATTTATATTTATATTTAGTATTACTTCGTGTGACGTTACAACACAACGCAACAGTTTTTCGTATGCTAGTGAAGTTCAACCAGACCACGAGCACGGTCTACAAGCCTCGGCCGTCCCGACACCATTTGAACCTAGTCCGCCGCTTCCCACGACCAATTGACGTAGAAGGAAGGTACGTATTCCCGTTCGTTTCTCCGACTATGTAGAGTGTAAATGCGTTTAGCTTTGTAGATATTGTACGTATTTGCCCCATTTTTGGTCAGATAACGTTTCGAAACAGAACAAAAATTTCCAAAACCTCCGAAAACCCATTTTCAAGGAAATATTCAAAAACCAAAATATTTAAACACGCAAGTCATTCGTTCGTTCTTTTTGACTTTTTCTGCGCATGCTTTTCTATTTTCTTGTCTTTACTTGCCCAAAACCATCCCTTCGATCGACTGGCCGACAAGGGGAATGTTTTCGAGGACCCGGGCGAGGACGCTGGTCATTTCTCTACGGAACGGGTGTCGTTCCCCCGCTGGACGAGAGTCGCTTCTTCGCGGGGCGAAGGTCGCTTCGTAGCGGGACGAGGGTCGTTTTGGTGCTGGGTGGGGTGCAGCGGGGGAGAGACCACTCCTAAGTGCACTGCTTGGCAGCAGCGGAGTTTGTGTTCCGGTCAGCCTTCTTCTGTGCTAGCCAGTCTTTGTAGTCCGACAAGCCCGTTCCAACAGCTCGCCGAAATGCACTTTGCCCCGCGCTCAAGAAATAACTTATCACAAACGGCACAGCGGACTACAACTTCTGGCAAACCCCCATTTACACGAACGCCGGCACATTTGTGCTGCGCACGATTTTGCCTTACGAAACTTGATTCAACATTTCTGTTCGAAAGCGAAGGCTTTCTCTCTTCAGCCTTCTAGGGGAGCTCTGTTGCGCCCAAAATGATAACCCTTATCTTTCATGTACATTTTAACGGTCGACCGGTTTTACATTATTCTTGCTTGTATTAATCGGCCTTACAACCGGCTCGACGCTGGTACGCCTTGTACGTTCCCGCGCTCAAGTGTTCGCGCTTGTCTTGCTTCATCCGTCCGCGTTTTCTTGTAGCACACCGAATACGGTCCGCTGTGTCCGACTCCAATTGTCTTCTGACATCCGTGCTTTATTTCGCGCGCCGTCTCAGACTAGTAGTAACTAGTCCTACAAACGCACTTCGGAGCCACAGGTAACGTAACTCTTCAAGGTTGACCTTGCTTTCACAGCACTAGCCCACACCTGCCTTCGTCACTAGTTAGGCTTTCCGCTGCAACTGCTCCCTTCGCATTTGCAACATCCACCAAGTGATGCCATGGCAATGCTTCAACGTGACAGATGAGGTCGCCTTTCAATGATCACTGCTCCTTCACAGACTTAGTACACATAGCCGGCCAGTTGTCACCTATCATAATACTGTGTCCGGTCATTTACGGCATTCTAATTTCCTCAACATTTTACATTCCTTGGAGAACGGACCCATTGCCCTTTTCAGGGCCAACCTTTGTTTTGTGTCTTGTCGTTCCACATCGCTAGGAAAAAGTACCAAGTAAGCAGGTTCCTTGTGGCGGACTACAAGGTCACATGCTCAGGGGGTGTTTCTGTAATCCTCCGCCGATTTATGAGCCTAATGCTCCATTAAGTCGTGTGACGCAACAGTGAAAGTAATATGGACCGTATGCTAGTCTATTAAGAACGTGGTATGTTTTCGTTCCACCGTTAGTGTCAACGAGCAACCTGCAGTTGTAACCGTACGATGTTCATAAACATTGTTTCCCCATTTCCCACCCCTTTTTCATGTTTACTCATTTGCGCACTCATTTCGTCCTGTGAAGCCACATGCTGATCCATTTTTTAGTATTCTCACTTGAAAAGGGATGGGCGTTTGCATCGCTCCCCACTTAGACGAGAATTGTTGCATAAATTTTGAGCGTCCATTTTCCACCTGATAAAACCATACACTCTCCTATAACTGCATTGCGTAGAGTAGGAACTGGCGGTCCTGTGCGCCGATTCCCATTGCACTAACATTCCGTTACCCCCAAATGCAAATCATCTACATTAGGTCGTCACTCTTCCCAGCAGCGGGTTACTTTATGAATATGTTGTGACACACTTAACACCGATCTCATAAAGGCTGGATCTACACATAACATCAGCGGTCAGACATGACCACGTCTTATTTATCCATTAAGGTAATATTTCCCGACTTTAATCTTCAAGGCATTCACCACAGTAACTTAGTAACCTTCTCTAAGTAATATTCTTTAAATCTTTTTAAATGCTCGACAGCCCTCTTTCGAAACAAAACTCACCACTTCAGCAGAGATAAACTACCCTCTTCGATGCATACTTCCGAGTAATGTAGGCATAGTCCTTTTTGCTTGCAGGATACAATACGGTGGCCTTTAGGATACTTAGAAGGAAAAGGGCTAACGATTAAACTAAGCAATATCTTCAGTTATCATTTTTATACACGTCCCCACTTGTGTACCATAAGCACTTGACATATTGACAAGCCTCTGGTTTTCCTAGCGATTTGAATTACGCTAGGCCTTAGGGTTTCACTTTTCAAGTACTCCGCATCACATATGCAGTAATGAATATGCAGGTATTGAAACCTAGATGCACATACGTATATTTTACTCATGAACACACAATAGTAACTACTCCCTCAGAAACCTCTTTTACATATGTATGTTTGTATTTATTTATTTTCGTATAGGTGTGACAAACATCCCTTTCGATCCATTTCATCAGGCAGTTATATTCTTTTAGCGAATGACCGATTAGTTTTATACACATTATGACTCTCATGCAACCATCCACTTCTGATTGCGTGGGAGTTATTCGCCGTCTCCTTCTCTCTTTCTCTCTCTATGTCTATATATATATATATATATATATATATGGATACAATGCTATCCCCAACCTTTAGTCCCTTGGATCGCTTGCATCACAACTTAGCTGGTTTGGTGACTTATTAGGCGACACTACAGGTATCCACTAATAACTAAAGGCTTAACCGAGGGCCAATGCCGCAGTTTGAAGCTACTAACGATTGCCATTATCTGTAATTTATCTCACAACTGTCACCTCCTTTTAGCAGCACCTAGTCGCCATTTTCTCCCTGCAACTCTGCGCATATCCGGAGCTCGCTAGAAGCAACTTATTATGTCCAACACTTATTCTCTTGGACTTTATGCCACACAACTCACCTGCTTTGGTGGCTTATGTTCTGACATTGCAGGTAATCATTGGCGACTTAAGGCTTACACCGAATGCCATTGCTGGCTAATGCTCTCTTACCTAGCGCGTTATCTGACGTTAGCCTTACTCGCGAAGCTTTTTTCTCAGCAGCTGGTCGTCCTAGGCTTCAGACATCACTGCGCATACCTAGAGATAGCTAGGAGACACACCGCTTATCTCAAAAATATGTTATCTTGGGCCGTTTGCTTCACAACCCAGCTGGTTTGGTGACTTATTCTGTGACCCTGTAGGTATCCTCTAGTGACCAAAAGTCTTCATGCAATAGCTCTACCAACCCACTGATACTCTCTATTCTAGTGCCATTATCACTGTTCCGCAGCAGCGAGGCGCCGTAATCTCCATGCAACCCTGCGCATATCCGGAGCTAACTAGGTGCCACCCCTTATCTTCAAATCTTATGCTCTTGGACTGTGTGCATCAAACTCAGCAGGTTCGGTGACGTATTCTGTGACACTGTAGGTTAGCACTACTAAGTTAAGGATTTAACTGAATGTCATTGCTGTCGTTTGAAGCTGTCTATTAGTGTCACTCTCTGTAGTTTATCTTACATTCGTCACCTCTTTTTAACAGCAGCCCGTCGCCATTCTCTCCGTGCAACTCTGCGCATATCCGGAGCTCGCTAGGAACCATCACCCCTCTCCAAACATTATGCTCTTGGACCGTTTGCATCACAACTCATCTGGGTTGGTAACCTGTTCTCTGATACCCTAGGTTTTTACTAGTTACTGCAGGCTTAATCCGAAAGCCATTGCTGGCTTATGGTCTCTCTTTCCTGGTACCGTTATCTGTCGTTCGCCCTACTTTCGTCACCTCATTTTAGCAGCAGCAAGTCGACGTAAGATACATTCATTCCTGCGATATCCGGAGCTTGCTAGTAGCCAAGCCTTACCTCCAAACTTCTTTCTCTTAGAACTTTTGCAACACAACCCCACTGGTTTGTTGACTTATTAGGTGAAACTGTAGATATCTACCAGCGACCAACCGTCTTATACGTGTAGCTCCACCGGCCCACTGATACTCTCTGTCCTAGCGCCATTACCTCGGTTTACCAGCAGCAAGTCGCCCCATACTCCATGCGTAGCTGCGCATAAAAGAAGCTTGCTAGGAGCCACTCCTTATCTAAAACCGTTATGCTCTGGGACGGTTTGAATCACAACAGCTGGTTTGAGATCTGTTTTGTGACGCCATGGCTATTCACTAGTAACTGAAGGCTTAATAGGAGTGCCAGTCCTGGCAACTGATTTCCCACCTAGTGATGTCATATGTCGTCCGCCTTACTCTCGATACCCATTTTTGACAGCGGCTAGTCGTCGTAGGCTCCACGAACATATGTAAAAATCTGTAGCATGGGAGGCGCCACTCCATTACTCTCCAATCTTTATTGTTCTGGAAAGCCAATCTCTCTAATCTTCGCTCACTTGTTGCTTTATTCATTAAAATGTAAGTATCCACTAGTGACCGATCATCTTTATGTAATGGCTACATCTGCCCACTGATACTTACCATATTTTTATTGCTCGTCTTATATTCGACACCTCAGATTGGCGAATGTGCTTCGTCGTAGGCTCCATGCATCGCGGCGCATAATTGGAGCTTGTTTGGAGCCACTCCTCATCTTCAAACTTTATTTTCTTGTACTGTTTGCATCACCCCTTAGTTGGTTTGGTGACTTATTCTGAGACACCGTAGGCATCCACTAGTAACTGAAGCCTTAAAATAAATGCCATCGCTGGTCACCGATACTCTCTTCCCTAACGACGTTATCTGTATTTTGCCTAATCTTCGTCTCCCCCGTTTAGCTGCGGTGAATCATTGTAGGGTCCCTGCATCCCAGGCTAGGAGCCACTCCTTATCTCACCAAAACTTACTCCTTAGGACTGCCTGTATGGCCTAATTTGTTGATTAGTTGATTTCTGCTGTGGCTTTGTAGGTGTGTACTACTGACCAAAAGTCTTCTTCGAATCACTAAGTTTCGCCAGCGAAGCTCTCTTCCAGCGCCGTTATATGTAGTTCATCTCACTTTTAACACCCCTGTTTGGAAGCAGCGAGCGGCCTTAGGCTCCGTGAATTTCTGCGCACCTCTGGAGCAACCTGTGATCCATTACTTAGTTCATCAACCCTTGGTCGCTTGAAATATTTGTATCACTTAACTTGGCTGATCAGTTGACTTACTCTGTGACACTGTATGTCTCCGCTCTTGACCGAATTTCTTACTCCAGTGGCTACAGTTGGCCACTGATGACCCTTCCACCAAAGCTATTATCCTTCGGTTGTCAAACCTACAATTACTCTAGCTGCCGCGATTTGGCGTACGTTCCCCGCATCCCGGCACTTGTTCAGGGCTTGCTAGCAGCGACCCTTTATCTCTCCAACTATATGCTCGTGGACGGTATACATCAGATATTTTTGCTGGTTTGTTGACCTATTCTGTGACACTATAGATATTCAGTAGAAACTAGGAGGATTGACCTAACTAGCCGTTTGGCCACTGAAACCCAGGCCATTAGCGTCATCTCTCGATCGTCCTACTTGCTATACCTCGTCTCTTGTTTATATTCACTTAATCCTAGCCGGCTTCTACCATGCTCAGCTTCCTATCCTCATATAACCCCGTGCAAAATGATTATTAGTTGGCCTTGGATAACCAGCATCTCTTGGAGTATATACAAATCTCGCAACGTCGTCCCTGTATCTTCTGGTTTCTGACTGCAACCAATCGTGTTTACCTAGCTACCTTCTGGCTTCCAGTTTAACTCTAAAGTCCTAAGCTAAAACCTCGTAAAGTTCTTTCCGGTATCATGCTATCCATCCTTATGTACACAACAGTAATTTACTTATTGGTCCGGGCCTTCTGTTGCATAAGCAAAAATCCTTTTCAGTGTAATATCTGTATCACGTTGTACACCAGTTTGTCTCAAGTAACTTTCTTAAGGTAGGATTCACCCACGGCTTGGCACCATGACTGTTCGTTTTCGTCTTCTCTAGGCCTAAGCTCTTTTTTCTTTTTCCCTGAGGTCATGAACTTCCTAGTGATCCAGGATTAAACTGAGGAACTGCCACCGTCTAAGGTGGGACGAAATAGCCGACAAGGACTTACACGGAAAATGGCTTTATTTTAAAACCAACCGCCTGCACCCAACGCCTTAACCACCGATGTACAGTGAGGATAGCTGGTCACGAATTCTTTACCTTCCAGTTAATATACGTAAGCAGTGATTGTGAGACCCCATAAACTGGTAATTCCACTTATCTGCAGAAGTATTTCCTAATGGATTGGCCTCAAAGTTCATACTGGGCTCTGACAGTGCCAGTAGTTTAACCAACAGTGGAGTCATTCGACTGCGGAGAACTGAATGAAAGAATGGCTTCTAAGGAGCTTTACTAGTATCGAATGGCTGTTCAAAGCAATCGGCGATAGTGTTCCCGGACATGGTGGGTTTTCGCCTGGCAAGCGTTCTCCCTATAAGAAGCCATAAAAGCCAGCTTATCAACACTGTGCCGTGGCGGAACTGACTCACCCCTGAATAAAGTACCCGCCCAACCTTACACTCTAAAAAATTGACTAGATTCAACTTTTTACTAGTTCACGGACAATATTCACATACCGTCCTCACTCTACCAACTGATCTTTTTCTATTTTTTCTACACACATGAAACCACTGTATCGACACTTCACTTATGACGCTGCTCTCCATGAGTGCGACGACTGTTTCTGCAAATTGTGCAGCTTTGGCCGCAGCTAATTATGTGTGTTGTAACCTAACTGGTGCGCAACATAATTGCTTGTAACTTTTATTCTCGCCTGAATTGGTGTGCCACGCTGAATTCGAGAATAAAATATTTATTTAGTTAGTTAGTTGTAGCTTCAAAGCGTACAGTATTTCCATATGTAGCCCTATACTAACATGCACGACAAATATATTTCTGCATGTATTATTATACACTGTGGCTGGCCATTGTGATCGTCAAATCCGAATCCGGGTGCCGCCAACCATATCTGCGTATACCTACAGTTGGAGAGAAGGGGACACAAGTTTATACACAGACGGTCCCTTATCGAACGGTTTATTGTAATTCTGGTCGCCATCCGTCTTATACCGCTACGACTTCCACAGGTGATCTCCCCTGCAAAACAGTTGGTAGTTGCAAACCATATGCTATTCATGGACGCACAAAAATTTAGGTAAGGTAGCCAAACTTGCAAGCACTTATTACATTTTACGGAAAAATAGCACTGCCATTCTTAAGCGGCTTTTCATACTGTGTTTATTTTTTAGCACTTAAGTACACTTATATATATTAACTTTTTCCATTTTGGGGACCTCGCGAGTAAGCACCGTAGCGTACAGTCTTCAGCTTTTTGGAGTTCCTGAATTCCTTATACCCACAGTTCACATTAACTCAACCTTTCAACATGCACAGATTTAGGGAACACAAAAGTCAGTTGCTTTGATGAACAACAGCCACTATTCCAAATCCCACCAATGGTGGATACGACGGTCCCGCGAAACGACGCAGGTGCCAATTACAAAATGCAAATCGCAAAGAACTAGGATGAACAAAACAAGGCTAAACCACCAAAATTAACGAAGCGATATAGAAATACACGTATATAGCCTGGAAAAAGGAACAAACTCAACAAAAATACCGTAGCAAGGTACGTAACTAACTTAGTCTAACTAGGCAGCAAACACGCGGTGTGGTTTGGTAACGCAAACGTCGTGTGTGGTTAATACTGCTAAGTAGTATTGAGGATTTCGGGATATTTCAGGTAATTCAACGTAGGTACTCCTAAGCAGCAGGCTTAGGCCAGTCAGTAAAAGCACCAGGCGACAACTTTTTGAGCTTATGTGTCTCCTCAGTGGTGCGCCTCCCAGAGGAACCCAGCCGGGTTCCGCCCCCATGACTTCGGGATGCCCACAGCTAGTGCCACTTCGTCAGGGGGACAGCCGCCGACCTGCGTGCTCCACAGTTAGCTATGATGTAGCCAAGCGCACCCTCCACTGCCGTGTCACTTACAAACTGTGCAGAGAACAATGCTTAACCTCACGAGCTAGGACTTTCCACAAAGCACCGTTGTACCGCATAGGATTTGTTCAATTTCAAGCGGGACTGGAACGATCGGATTATCCAGTGAGTGTTCCTTCTTTAGCGGGTCATTGAACCAGGCGTTAGCAGATTTGGAAATAGTTATGGTCCAGAAGCAAAGACCGCATCGCACCCTGTCCAACATATTAATGCTTCCTTATCCTGCCCTATCAGTTCCTGATATGTCGGTCACGCGAAGCAAGAAAGAGAAAATATTAACCTCAGAAGGCAAGCAGAGAAAGTGGAGAGTTAAGCAAGCAGAATACTAAGTTGTTTAAGTCATTAAAGAAGGAGCAGAAAATTGTAGGTGAGTCATTAAGTAAAAGGAAAAGGTTGGTGTTGCTACCCAAGCGCATCCAGCAGGCGCACAAAACTTCAAAGGTAGGTCTCCTAACCACGCGATTTAGAGGCGAATTCCAGCGATCTTTAAATCGGCGCGACAGACCAGCTTCCGTCCTAATCCTAGCAGACCGTGGTTTATGCAGTTTTAATGAGTGACCGCAGAGATTAGGTAACGTTTTTCTTCTCCCACTTGTTCTACAGGATAACATTACCTGCACGGAACACCGCTGAGGACATAACTGCGACGCTCCCATTGGCACGGAATCAATAAAGAACATAGAAAATACCCGCACTTTATAATCATGACACACTAAAGAACCTAGAAAACTGATCAACTCAATACAAGTCACCTGCGTCGTCCGAAATCAACAGCTCCAACCACTTGCACTGGACTCCGAAGGCGACTACATAGCCATGAGAAACAAATTGGCGTTACGTGACTGCGAATATCAGCGAGGGTAATCGGTCAGATACAACCTTGCCAATGTTATATCACCAGACGGCAGTGTTCCAGGACGTGGTGGGTCTTCGTCTGGCAAGCGTTTTCCATACAAAAAGCCACAAACGTCTGTTTAACAACACTGCGACCTGCCGGAGGTGACTCGCCACTCAATAAAGCCACCGCCCCTAACACTTTGGCAAGTTGACGGACATCACATTTACGAGTCCTGTGCACAAATCTGCTCTCGCACGAACACGCATACATATCTGATTAGTGACATGTCACTATTCTTAAGTATTTTTCACCCGTTTCCTCATACTTCACTCACTGGCCCACACTGCTTACGGGACCTCATCGGACTAGTTCCTCATCAACCAACCATATAAGTGATCTGATTACTATCTCTACCTCTCGCATTCTGTGTACATAGACTTCATACAACCTTTAGGCCCTATGGGCCCACATTACTGTTGCCAACTGTACTGCTGCCGCTGTTGGTGCTGCTTATTCTGCTATCATGTGCAATATTGCAATGTGCTGATCATGCCCAAAAGATGTGTCTCGCTTTGTATAGAATAAAATATTTATTTATTTATTTAGCGGGACCTAATAGCCCTGACAGGTCCCGGGCCGAGTTTACTCGTCAATATACGATAAGCGAGAATCAGGTCCCTCTTGTCCTTTGGTAGTGCATTGAGCACACCGCAAACAGAGCATGCATTTAGAATAAATAAATAAATAAATAAACGTTTATTCTTGACAATGCGAGGCACACCTGTACAGGCATGATCATGTTTAGCTAACATAGTGTGATCAAACTTTACAAAGAGTACATGTTTGGCATAACAGTGAATGTAAGTGTACGGGTGGATATATGTATGCAATTGTCTATGAATGTGGCTTGATATCTGCGTTCAGGATACGTCCATCCCCGTAGACCGTGCGCTAACCGAATGCCTACTCGTAATACCCTCTCCATGTCCATTTGGTCTCCGTTAAGACATGGTGAACAAGCCTGGATACAATATTACAGGTGAGGTCGGACGAATGCCGAGAATAGGTTCCAAAACGAATTGGCCGTTAAGATCCCGAATGTGCGGCGGATGGATCACATCATACGAAACCCACGACAAGCAGCCTTCTTCCACTTTTCCCTTGAATGAAGTGCAGGTGTTTGTACTATACCTAAGGCAATCTGCTGGGCGACAACAGGTAGTTCACCACCGCGGACAACGTATCAGCTGGGCTGATTATCGGCTCCGATTCGGAGCACAGAGCACCCGGCCCTAGTTATGGGCACCAACCATAAAGTAGGCAACACCCAGCGCCTAACTAAGGCACACTGATTCACCACAGGACCCTCTGGGATAACCACATATTTTCAGAGATTATTGGTATCAGTAAATATTACTGAGGACAGCTTTTATTGTACTGATACGTAGGAGCGAGGCTTTTGAAAAAATTATGTAATTCCTCATTGTCACTCCAAATCAGCAGGCCTAGAATAGTATAGAAAAGAACCAGACGCTGGCGTTTCGACCTTCCTGGTCTCGTCAGTGGTGCGCCTTTCAGTGGACCCCTGTCTGGCTCCACCTCATGAATTCAGGATGACTGTAGCTAGTGCCAAGTCTCCATGGGTGACAGCCGCGGACCAGCGTGATTGACCGTTGACTATGATGTAGCACGTCTCACCTTCCACTGCCATGCCACTTACGATCTGTGCGGAGGACCACGGCTGGCCTCAAGAGTTAGGACTTTCCTCATAGCGCCTATGTACTACATAAGACTTAGAAAATGCAAGTTAGATGACAAGTGATCAGTGCTTCCATCTAACTTTGCGTATGCACTTGGTCATACATTTAGGTTATAATGCTTCCGCAAGGTTTAATAACTTTGCTTTAAAACAATCTGTAAAACTTTTGACTACAGTACTGTGTTTATCTTATGTTACCTATAATCTTTTAGTTATATGTATGAGTTATATACTAACAAGGTATTTGCTAAGTGCTAGCAACTAAACCTGCGCGGTGTATAAGATCATCGTCATAATGTTCTTTCAACGTTAAATTTAATGTTTTTTCCAACAATATTTGAACTTTTTCATTGCAGTAATGTCTTTCCTTCATTCTCACTTTTATCTTTTAAGTTATTTCAACTGTATCCTTATTCCTGTTATGTATCTGTTACTGAACGTTCATCTGATTCTGAGAACAACCACTTCAAAATGCTTCTCACCACACCGTTGGTTACAGGGATACCCTACAAAAGAGGAAAATGTTTTAATTCCGCGCATGCAAATCGTTGTCACCAATTTCTTTGACTGGTAACTACTTGTCCAAAACGGTGCGCGAAAATAAAGCGCGGATACCAGAGTAACTAAACAATTAGGTATGTTTTTAGACTTGGCTAGAAACTGCGTCCTCTAGGGGTCAGGCCGTAATGTACAGTAAGCACATGCTCTTGCACGAGTAATAATGAAGGTAAGTTTATGTGCACCCTGTTTGATTGTTTATTGGTTACTTGGTTGGTTGAGAGCAGAAGGAAATTCCTATGTCCGCGCCGTCGTTTCCCGATGGTTGAGGAGTTTGCTGGGATAATTGCGGAACAGGGTTCCGCAGAGGACCAGTGTGGTTGCATCGAAAGCAGCAAAATCCCTGCGCACTCTGGGAGTAGGCATCGAACAGTCGTTTGAAATATTCCTCTGTCTCCGCGTCGACGACGACCTCCGTCATGCTGTTCCAGTCATTCATTAACGAAGTGGATGTGGCCTGATCGGACCGCACAAACAGTCGACGGGTTTGAGAAGATTATATAAGTGGCCTCGGTTTGCACACTTGTATTGATACAAAAGAACGGATGCAACTCATTCCCTAGCTAAGCTCTTAGTGTACGCCGTGCGACTAGCATATCTCCGCGGCGACGACGATGCTCCAAAGGGAATAGCTTTAACCGTTGAAGCCGTAGGGGATAACCTAAGTGGCGCAGCCCTGGAATGGGTTTGGATACACGCCCTTATACGTTCTCGATCATGTCACGTTCGCACTCGTTGAGTGGATAAGCAGCAGGCAATCAGTACTCGAGAATTGGGCGCACACGCCAAACAAACATTAAGTTGCTAAGTGCTGGATTCAGGTGTGAGAAAGCTATTCCCATAGCATGAGGCATTCCGTAGGCGAAGGAGACTTACTTTCGGGTGTCCATGATTGGTTTGTGATCAGGAGACACAAGCAATCCGAGAACCCTCTCCTGGTTGCCATCGCTGAGCAAGAAACCCCAGATATGGTAAGTCCCAAAGGCTCAGGAACAGCGATTGGAAGAACAGCGCATTAGTCACGGTTAATGTCTAACTGCCCATTTATTGACCAATCGTGGAGCAGGTCGAGCGTCGCTTGATATCTGTCTGCATCTTCCAGGCTGGATACCACAGTCCATGGCCTCAGATCATTTATCTAGATTAAGTTGTCGGTCTGCAATTCGGATATCAGGTCTTTGCTAAGGCTATTTCCCAATTCGGACCCTAGTACGGTGCAATGGGTTCCCCAATGGTCATGAGAAATTGATCAGAAAGCACTAGGTTCACCTTAACCTGCATGGTACGACCGTCCAGGGAACCTGAGACCTAAGAAAGAAAATTGCCAGTTACGCCCATTCTACGGCGTTTGAAGAGGAGCTGCTCATGCGGGACCTTGTCAGAAGCCTTACTGACATCAACAAAACAGCATCCAGACTCTTACCAGCATCCAAGAATTTTCCCTTTTTCCCAGCTATCAAATGTTTCTGGCGCAGGAACGCGCTTTTTGGACAACATTCCAGGTTTAAGAGGTGAACTCCAACTCAGCAAAATGAAGGCGATGGGTCTTTTTAAGTGTCCGTTCCATGAGTTTGCACAGAATCACAGTCAGGCAGCTGGGACGATATTTGGTTGGATCCTGCCGGTTCTGTCCTTTGTAACTAGTTTTACAGATTCTAAACTTCCAGGCAGTTGGGAGTTGCCAGACCTTAAAGGAACGACAGGAGCGGCAATGTGCCCAGCCGCGGTCTTAAGGAATAATTGGTGTAAACCATCAGCGCCAGGCAAGGAATACGGGACCAGGTAAAAAAGCATTTTCAATAAAACTTTTGGTAACATTCACATGCACCAACAAGAAAGAAGGAGTGTGCGTAACGTTATCAGTGAGTAGCGGTTCCGTTGAGTAAAGTGGAATATTGCTGGGCCGAAAGGCTGGCTTTTCCAACGATTTCGTAAACTAGGTCAAATTGCTCACATTGCGACAAGGCAGAGACATTTCTGCAAGCTTTGGTGCTGCGTTTGACGTTGTGAAGAGCACCTTGAAGTTCGTTCTTGAAAGTGCAGCCACTGACAGCTCGCTTTTTGGCCTTTCTCTCATGTTTTCATGTTGTGAGCATTCTAGACCGTTTTGTAGTAACAGTAGCCAAGCTCGTCGCGTAATTCTGAAGCGATCCCATAGTTTGCATCTTCTTTTCCTCATTGATTTCAATTTGTTATCAATCTAGGGAGGGCGTTGTAGAAGGGTCTTTGTTTGGAGAAGGTTCGACCAGTTCAATGAGCAACGTCAGCTTAGAGTACAAGTTATTCTACGCTTTGCCAACATTGGGGTGTTCAGGGATACTTCAATCGACAACGCTTGCGGTCGTTTTTAGATGAAGTGTATCCGCACGTCAGAAATTCTGAAGGTCGGCCCGTTGGCTGGGAGCAACGAAGTGACATGTCCACTGGAAATAGTCAGTACAGTGATCACTGCTGCCAAATTGTTGTAGCCCTGATATGTTCGTGAGGCCCGGTTGTGTTGGGGAGAGCACGGAGTCTAGAGTATGCGGCGGCTGACCTAGAGGAATACGATTCGACGTAGAGAAATTTTGAACCAAAGGAAGACGAAGTATGGTCGCGAGTCAGTTGGTCTCGAGGGAGTCTGAAGGTCGATCACAAAGCATATTTTCGTCAACAGAAGCGCCATTGAAATCCCCAACGATAACACAGTCATTTCCTTCACCAGGCCTCTTAGTGGAGACCAGCAAGCAGGGTCCGTATACTGAAGGCGCTCCGTGGACGATGCCAAATATGCGAGAACTCAGTCCCTCATGAATTCGACACCGGAGAGCATCGAACTCATTGTCTTTGTCACAGAACGCTTCAGATACATGAAGCTTGATGTCATTCTTCAAATGAACCATTACGCTATCGCCGGACCTCCCTCGCTGTCAACTGGATCTGGAGGAGTGTTACCCGGTTATGGATGCCACTGAATCTTTCATATTTTTGAATAGCCAGGTTTATGTGAAGACCATCATGTCAGGACGGGTCTTTAAGACAATCAGCTGAATCACAAATAACCTATTCCTTAGACTTCCTACATTGGCGTTTGACAGGCGCAGTCCATTTGTGTGGTTTGACTTCCAAGGGTGACGAGACTGGATCTACAACAGGCGCCCAGAGTCTCCCGAACCAACCAAAACTCCACCATATGGATGTCACTTTCACCACTTCCTCGGCCGGTGCTTAGCTCATCAATCACCATTTTAATTTTATTCGATCCCCTGGAGAAAGACCACTTAATACGTAATAGGGCTCACCTTTGAGACACGGGGTCCGTCGTAGAATACGTCGGCGTTCTTCTTCTGTTTGGCACACGACTTTAAGGGGACGAACTTGGGGTAATTTCTCTTGCTTCCTACCGAACCGGAATGCAGTAACGGTGTTACTTCCCTGTACGCCTGCATCAACTAACTTAGTGCTCAGCAGCAGGAAAAGCATTTGGTCATCCAGCATTCTTTCCGCTTTGGTGGATTTGTTTAATTCGACGCATTAAGAATGATGTGGTAACGGTCGCGAGAAGGTGTTATACGTTTAGGGATTTACGGCCTCCGCAGGAATGGATTATTTTCGATCAGTTGCTCTAGCTCAGGAAGCCGGTTGAGAACTAGGTGCTAATATTACTAGGAGACTGAAAGCTTTGAAGTGGGTTTATCCCCCGGATTTGGGATTACACTTGGAGGCATTGATGGCTGGGCTTTGACCGCTTAAGTTTGAGGTCACATTTCCTTTCACTACGAAAGAGTTATTTTGTGTGTTGTGTTTCGCCTTGGGCTTAGACACCAGCTTCCGTGGGGGCTAGCCTGCAGCTGTGCACGGGCTAGTTGTTGTTGGAGAAGGGGCGTTCGCCAAGACAGCATGCGTCTTAGGGTTGGTTTCCGGTCGATTCATCATCTTACTCGGAGGTAATGACTCGGCCGACGTAGCGGAGCGTGTGCGGCTTCGGTTCGGTCTGGGTGTGGCAGCCCCGGATGCAGATAGGGACTTCTATGAGGTGAGTGACGCCTCTTCCGTACTGTACGTGGCCAGGGCGGCAGGGCTACATTTAATGTGGGGATGAGGGTTAGCCAGGAGATATTTGTCATACACTACTACTCGACATGAATCAAAAGGGGAGCTAAGGACGTAAGATGCAGTTCGTTTAAGGCATTCCTATAAACATCATGGATGTCACAGCCCGCCGTGTGCAGCCAGCCATCGCACAGAGCGCATTAACCAGCTTTTAAGCAAGAGGTGACGCGCTTGCTGCAGTCTATACACTTGGAAGTATTAGCGGTTTGTCATATTAACACAGAAAACTGGTACCTTCAAGAGCCGAAACCTCGTCGAGGGCTCGTTATTCGAAGACATAAACCTGCTCAAGAGTACAGCACCAGGACGGCGGGATTGACCTTTGTGGCACGTAATAGTTCAATAGGCAATGGCTTCTGCGGTCAGCAAATCGTGAACTGACTTCAACACGTTCCGGTATATAGTAGATGGATCAAGTTCAAGTTCATTTGGGACCGGAACGACAGGATAATCACCCGAATGTTAATTCTTCTGCGTATCGTTAGCTGGGGAATCGTTAGGTGTGCTTGAGATGTCAGAAAGCCTAAAACAAAAGCGCATTGCCCCCAGACCAACCAAATACCGCTCACACTTTCCTGTCCAGCAGTCCCTGCCAGGCCGGTTTATGTGAACTAAGAGAGCGAAGAGTAAGCTAAGACAGCAAGAGGAAGAATGTCAATTATATAATGAGAGCACCAAAGTATGAGAAGCAATTTAAGAAAAGGAGGGGCAATTTGAAGAGGCAAGTTGGTTAGGAAAAGGTGAAGATCAGTTACTGCCACCAAGCCCCTTTAGCTGAAGCTTGAAAATCGCAACTATAGACGCTCAACGAGGTGATCCGGAAGCGTGTTTCAGCACAGAAAAACCCGGCGCGACAAGCGAGTTTCCTTCCTTACCAGGTCGGAACGCATTTTGTGCAGCACCAACAAGGGATCTTGGAGAATAGTCAGCTTGGCAGGACTAAATAGCCAAGAACAGTCCGGACCGATCTTACCCGTTAGGATACGGTTAGCAAGAACCAAGTCTACTCTAATCCTGCGGCAGGGCACTGAGTGCATACCTAAACCAACCGGACGTACGGGATCCGTTTGACCCCGTAATCCTTGCACGAACCTTGTAACCCCTTGCAAACACCTCTCCAGTTCCATGTTGTCCGTTAAAAGACAAGTGAACAAGCTTGGCTATAGTATTCAAAGTTTAATCACACAAATGCTGAGAACAGCTTCACAAAGAAATCGGCTGCTAGGTTAACGAAGGAGGGGTGAATGAAGCAGATCCTACGGAACCCCTACAAGCCGCCTCGCTCCAATTGTCTCCAGAGTGAAGCACTAAAGTGCGGACGATACTTAGATTAAACTGCTGAGTGACAACAGGGAGTTCACTTCCACCAACTACATAGCCCATGGGGGACTAGTACCTTTAATGTAGATAACAGAACATTTGCATGATTTCTAGGTATTAACCATAATGTTGACCAATATCAGAGCCTATCCAAGACTCTCTGAAGTGCCTCAGAGCCACCACGGATATCCACAATATTTCAGAGCTTGAGACCATCAGCAAACAATAGCAACCGTACTTCAAGCTCTTAAGGTAGGTCCTTGATATAAATTGTGAAAAGCAACGACCATAAAAACCGAGCCCTACGAAGTGCAACTAAAGAAGAGCTTGTCTAAGCAAAAGGCTACGCTCCACGCGTACACACTATTCTCTCCCCTCTAGGAAAGCAGAAAATCATTTAAGGGTGACTCAAGATATCCCATACGCTCACACCTTCAATTAGAGTCACTGATGCGGGACTGTTGTAAAGACTATCGGGAACACAACGGAAAGCACGTTGATAGCATGACCGTAGTCTACTGCCTTAGCCCAGCTTTCACGGACTACAAGTAAATTGGTCAAACACGAAAATCCTTACGAAATCCGTGCCGTGAAATACTGAGAAGGTTAAACTTAATTAGGTGGTTCTCCACCGAATACCTGACCAATTTTTCAAACAACGTAACTACTACGTTCGTTAAGCCGACGGGCCGGTTGTTAGCGGACAGAGCTCTGTCACCTCCCTTACAAAGTGAACAGAGGATTGTTTCCATCCATTACGAAGGTAAGGCATAGCTTTTGAGAGAGTTTGTACACAAGATGTGAGGGGGACACAGCTCAGCGGACCATTCATGTATCAGCTTCGGATGAATTAAACTAGGGCTGGAAACTTCGGAAGGGCTTCGTCCTTGCAATATTCCGAAGAGTTAAAGAAATGAATAGGTATATTTATAGACTGGTTAGTTGTTGCACCATTAGGGGTTCCAATCAAGCTTTACGTTAATCCCATGCTCTTGAATTGAAGTAGGTTAAATACCATTATATGTTCCCCGTTGGCATTTACAAATACGTTGGCACTGCTTGGTGTACAGCTGATGGGATCCTAGGTGCACACATTAAAATTCTCCTAGGCCATGCGGGCGACTATGAGTTCCTTGCTTTCTTTTGTAATGAAAGTTGCGCAGAGCCGTAGTTTTGCCAGCTTTCATTGGAACAGGATCCAAATCAAAACAACTTCAGCTCAATTCTTCGGCCCGCTCAGTCCCCAAAATTTTTAGTGCGCACGTAAAAGAAACAGCCGCGGAGAAATTAAAAGGCATCAGAAAATCATAAAATGTTTCGGGAAATGCAGGCAACAAATGAAGTTGTTAAGTAACATGCTAATTCGGCGCGCTAAAAGAGAAAAATATAAGTTTACAAATAATAAAACCAAACCTTACCTGCGAAAAGATTTATTCCTGGCGCCAAGAATAAACCGTAAAACTAAACCTAAAAATAGCGTAAAGTAGCAAAAAAAAGCTGCACAGGACAAGCTTTAAAAGCTGATTAGCATAAAGGATAAAACAATGCAATACGTGCTCTAGTTTGCGAGTTATCCGGCTATGGAATGGTGGTCTACGAAAAACGACTTTATACTCCATGGCTAAAAATGGCTTTCTGCTTTGTAAGCAATACCAGAAAAAAGAAAAGAAAGGTAAAATGTAGGTAAGCGGTATAAGGTCTAAATAGGCACAGATATCCAGTAATGCTCTAAACAGCCCGTACTACCCTGCAACAACTAGGGACGTCGCAGGTGGCCGAAAAGTACACTTTGCAAGCACACGTGGCAAATTTACGCAAATAAGCTATACTTTTGCAGGAAAACACTAAAAGTCCAGGAAGGAATAGGATATGTGCATGGCAGTTCAGGCGAACCTAGAATTAACCCACGGTTAAAAGACCTCAGTATAACATGTTTAGTGGATACTGAGCCACATAAATCACTAGGAATACAGAGAGTAGTATTTTTAAGCCTCTAACTGGTTCTGAAGTTTATACCAAAGCTGCATAAGCCTGGTCTATCTGAATAACACAGGAGACCTTTCGGATCAGTTGACACGTTTTGGCCTTGAATACACCAACCTTTCTTAGTTAACGTCGCAAGTATTATCACTTAGAGCTGCTTTTCTATATTCACGAGACTATGTCTTCAACATCAGTGAGCTAGAGGAGCCTGTCACTAATAATAAAGAGTTCAGTATAGGAATATTTAGTAAAATTGGGCAAAATGCTTTGAGGCGTGAAAACCATTTGGGTCTGCGTTGGTTGCGCATTACCAACTCTGCTTCTGGAGAATGAGCTTGCTCGAACGTGCGGGATCGTTATGCCTCATGTGTTGATGCACGCTATTGTGCAGCTCTTTGATTAAGTTCGAGCTATTTCTCTCCAATTTTAAGTTCCGAAGCAAGTGCCAGTAATGTGCACCCAGGTGGCAATGTTAACTAGTACTATACTGTCACACCGGCTATCTCCACTGTAGTTTTCTTGGAAGGAGCGGTTCTAGCACCCTAAGCAAATAGTCATAAAGTAAATCAGGAGTATGCTAGTAACAAATATAAGTAGGAGCTGCTCGTTCATCCAGCATTACGCATAACACATGGTAGGCTTTGGGGCCGCCTAAAAGATAAATGACGCACGGGCGGCCAAGATAAGAAAAGTGGTAATGGAAAGTTTCTGCTGGTCCAGTCAGACAAGGTGACAGGGGCCTCTCTGTCGTTGGTTAGCTTTCGTGCCAGTGAAATGGAATCTGGAAATGCGAGAGGGTTACTAGCAAAAGCATTTAAGAAGAGGATCTGGTTTTCATTACGCCGGTCTACTAGTGTTGCCGATAGTGCTAGACATATGTATACCAGATAAGGCAAAGTATATGGGCCGAGGGGTTACGTGGAGCGCCAAATGTCTGATTCTTAGGCCTAGAACTATTAAAGGACTCTCTTTGTCGACGATAACCATGATATATATTATTTTGCTGTTTACAAACTGATAGTATTTGGAACCGGCAGAGTAAAGTTGCTAGTGCTCAGGTTTAATGAAAACGCATCAAGTAATGCCCGCTAGCAACCGACATATACAAAGGCACATAGAGGTTCATCTAAGGTTGGTATTTAGACGGTTTTGGATAGGTCTAAGGCTAATCTTAGGTGTATCAGCGGCAACAAACGCTTTCGACATGCTATGCAAGACTTAGGCCTGGTGGATGCCGTTACCAGAAGTACAGCAAAGGTCCAAAGCCGAATATTTTTTCCAAGGGCCCAGTGTTCTAAGAAGTTGGAAGTGGGAAATGTAAAGCTGAGGACAAGGAATGAAGGTGTAGCTAAGAGGTAAGGATTGAACTTCGCCTGCTCGGATGGCTTCGTTATTGCCCTGCAATATCCTATATGAGGAACGATTACGGGCTTGCAAACCTGCCAGTCAATAGGCCAAGCTGTACTGTTGGTAAAAATTTTCAAACATTGACGATGTGACCATTAAATGGAAAAACCGGAGGGTTGTGGATACCAATCGGTCCCTTCAGCCTTTGGATCAATGTGTCAGTGAGGGGGCCGAAGCACGTCAGAAACCAATCACTAATGGCTAAGTATCTTGGGCACTCGAGATTCTAATGTTAACACCTGTACGATGCGTGCGCCTGATCCGACTGAGACTCCCTGCATGTTGTGATTGCAGTAATGGATAAGTTAAAAGAACAAGGGTCATTGATGGAGCCACTTCGTGGGGGTTATCCCTTATTATCCATTGCAGGATGCTATTGTGATGGCGTCTACGCTTCCGTAGTGCAGTCATATGGCGGAATTGTCCGTAGGAAAACTCAAGTTGAGCCGGAAGTGATCATGATTACCAGTCATTTTTTACGGCTTGATATTCTTAAACCCTAGAGATGGGTGCGACAGATACCGTTAAAGACGCTTAGGTGATAAGATGGTACGACAATGAAGGTGTTTGCTTTGTGAGCTCGAGGTGCTTAGATGTCATGCACTACATCGCATAATGGTTTGCGAATAATGGTCTTGCGAATCGCAGATATGGAAGAGGTTTTGTATATGGTCAAAACATAGGACTCTTTGTATCACTTGCCTGAATGCCTGGAAGTTTTGGATTTCTCTTATGCTGGAAGGCAACCTGTTCCATTTGTTCAAGATAAAACTAAGAAGAAACAAGATCGCAATCTCTTCTTTGCCATTAACGTGGTAATGAAATGGCCACTGTTTCGAAATTTTGATTCAGATGCGCTCCTTAGTTTAAGACAGCTTTCTATGAATTAGGTTACGTAGTTTGAGGATGCTGACGATGTAATGCATGACGTCTAAGCACCTTGAGCTCACAACTCATTCACATTCATTGTCGTTGCCACCTTATCAATTAAGAGCATTTAACGGTATCCGTCTAACGCATTTTTAGGGTTTACGAATAGCAATCGGAGTACAAGATGACTTTAGTCTTCCACGAACTCTTCCTGACATACTTTGGTTCTAATGTGGACAATTCTGCATTATAACTGCACTACGGAAGCGTAGACGCTATCACAATAGCATCCTGCAATGGATAATAAGGGATAACCCCCACGAAGTGGCTCCATCAATGACCCTTGTTCTTTTAACTTATCCATTACTGCAATCACAACATTCAGGGAGTCTCAGTCGGATCAGGCGCACGCATCGTACAGGTGTTAACATTAGGATCCCGAGTGCCTAAGATACTTAGCCATTAGTGATTGGTTTCTGACGTGCCTCAGCCCCCTCACTGACACGTTGACTTAAAGGCTGAAGGGACCGATTGGTATCCACAACCCTCCGGCTTTTCTATTTAATGGTCACATCGTCAATGTTTGAAAATTTCCACCAACAGTACAGCCTGGCCTATTGACTGGCAGGTTCGCAAGCCCGTAATCGTTCCTCATATAGGATATTGCAGGGCAATAACGAAGCCATCCGAACAAGCGAAGTTCAATCCTTACCTCTTAGCTACACCTTCATTCCTTGTCCTCAGCTTTACATTTCCCACTTCCAACTTTTTATAACACTGGGCCCGTGGAAAAAATGTTTGGCTTTGGACCTTTGTTGTACTTCTGGTAAAGGCATCCACCAGGCCTAAGCCTTGCATAGCACGTTGAAAGAGTTTGTTGCCGCTGATACACCTAAGATTAGCCTTAGGCTTATCCAAAACCGTCTAAATACCAACTTCAGATGAACCTCTACGTGCCTTCGTATATGTCGGTTGCTAGCTGGCATTACTTGATGGGTTTTCATTAAACCTGAGCATTAGCTACTTTACTCTGCCGTTTCCAAATACTATCAGTTTGTAAACAGCAAAATCATATATATCATTGTTATTGTCAACAAAGTGAGTCCTTTAATAGTTCTAGGCCTAAGAATCAGACATTTTGCGCTCCACGTAACCTCTCGGCCCATATACTTCGCCTTATCTGGTATATATATGTCTAGCACTATTGGCAACACTAGTAGACCGGCGTAAGGAAAACCAGATCCTCTTCTTGAAATGATTTTGCTAGTAACCCTCTCGCATTTCCAGCTTCCATTTCACTGGCATGAAAGCTAACCAACGACAGAGAGGCCCCTGTCACCTTGTCTGACTGGACCAGCAGAAACTTTCCATTACCACTTTTCTTATCTTGGCCGCCCGTGCGTTAGTTATCTTTTAGGCGGCCCCAAAGCCTACCATGCGTTATGCGTAATGGTGGATGAACGCGCAGCTCCTACTTATATTTGTTACTAGCATACTCCTGATTTACTTCATGACTATTTGCTTAGGGTGCTAGAACAGCTCCTTCCAAGAAAACTACAGTGGAGCTAGCCGGTGTGACAGTATAGTACTAGTTAACATTGCCACCTGGGTGCACATTACTGGCGCTTGCTTCGGAACTTAAAATTGGAGCGAAATAGCTCGAACTTAATCAAAGAGCTGCACAATAGCGTGCATCAACACATGAGGCATAACGATCCCGCACGTTCGAGCAAGCTCATTCTCCAGAAGTAGAGTTGGTAATGCGCAACCAACGCAGACCCAAATGGTTTTCACGCCTCAAAGCATTTTGCCCAATTTTACTAAATATTCCTATACTGAACTCTTTATTATTAGTGACAGGCTCCTCTAGCTCACTGATGTTGAAGACATAGTCTCATGAATATAGAAAAGCAGCTCTAAGTGATAATACTTGCGACGTTAACTAAGAAAGGTTGGTGTATTCTAGGCCAAAACGTGTCAACTGATCCGAAAGGTCTCCTGCGTTATTCAGCTAGACCAGGCTTATGCGGCCTTGGTATAAACTTCAGAACCAGTTAGAGGTTTAAAAATACTAGTCTCTGTGTTCCTAGTGATTTATGTGGCTCAGTATCCACTAATCATGTTACACTGAGGCCTTCTAACCGTGGGTCAATTCTAGGTTCGCCTGAACTGCCATGCACATATCCTATTCCTTCCTGGATTTTTAGTGTTTTCCTGCAAAAGTATAGCTTATTTGCGTAAATTTGACACGTGTGTTTGCAATGTGTACCTTTCGGCCACCTGCGACGTCCCTAGTTGTTGCAGGGTGGTAAGGGCTGTTTAGAGCATTACTGGATATCTGTGCCTATTTAGAACTTATCCCGCTTCGTTACATTTTACATTTTCTTTTCTTTTTCTGGTATCTGCTAGCAAAGCAGAAAGCCATTTTTAGCAATGAAGAATTCATTGGAGATATCAGTTTTTGCCGTCTTTTAGAGCTCTCACCAAATTGATTCCTTACAAATTTTTATTATGGACAGCCCATTTCTATTTGAATGTGCCAGAACCCGGCTGCTTGTTTTACCTACCCCTTGAACATTGATAAACCATTCGACCTTGCTCCTCTAGCCCACCGTCTATGGTCACTCCAACCCGCCTTACACCTTTCGCTTTTACACCCTTCATCATTTGATGTGATAGTTACCAATGTCCCATCGCAGACGTCGGAGGCATCCTCACCATATCCTGCGCATTACAGACACTCCGCCAATCAGCTGTTCCGAACAGGTCTATCTTCAAAGCCAATCGATCTTCCAAGCTATGCTATTGGTGTATTTTGCCCTATGAGTCATTGACTCATCAAGCGACTTTGACCGCTTGGCATACGTGAAGGCGATCAATTGGTGTATTGGCTTGCTTCGAAGCGGTGCTGCTCGGTTACGCCTTCCCGCACTTGTTTGCATTTTGTGCTTATCTTTGTTTGGCTTTTGGATCGGTTATCCGTGGTATCTACTGAAGTTTCTATTGCTTTCTTGTATAAGGAAACGCTTGAGGTTTGTCACTTTTGGGATTTGTTGTTATTATTCATTAGCACCACCGTTGCACCGGCATTTAGCTTTTGACTTATCCCGGGGGCTGCGAATCCGTTCCGGTCTTGAATTTTCGATAACCGGTGGCTGCGCGTATTGCTCAAGTTTTCTAAGCGTTTTATTGCTTACAGTGCTTACACCATTTGATTTGGTGAGCCCGGTTTGTCCAACCCACGGATCTTGACGACTGGATTTAACCACCGTTTGGATTCGGCCATGTCTTTGACGAGGAGTTCGGCGAATATACTGACCTCTGTTGAAGACCCGCAGCAGGTTGAACATGTTCCCGTTGTTGATGATGCCCCTGCTGCTTCTTGATCGCATCATAGGTTTTTAAGTAAATCCAGCAGGATTTCGCCTAAGGCGTTAAGGGTTCTTAAGCTAGCGTAACTCAAGTAATTAAAGGCTGAAACTTAGCTGGAGATAGCGAAACTGCAGCTAGATGGCGGGGAGGAGTTAGATGACGTTAAGCGACTCTCCCCTGCTAAACGTAAGCAGGTGAACCGATTCTTGGAGGATTGTGGCAATAGCGTGCCGATGGAGGCGCTCCATAAGCCCTATGCAAGCCAGTCACAAGTGTCTTGTCGACCATTCGTAGAACTTCCTAAGGTCGAGCTTGAAAGTTTTGATGGTAACCCGGCTACTTATTGGAAATTTGTGAAACAGTTCGAGTACTTCGTCGAGGACAGAGTCAGTGACAGTGGTCAGCGTTTATTGTATTTTAATTTTTTATTGTAAGGGCAGGGCTAAAGAGGCTATCAGTGAGTGTGTTATGTTGCCCCCAGAACAGGCTTACGAGAGGGCTCGAAACATAACCCGTGAACTCTTCGGCCAGTCTCACATATTAGCCCGGTCATTGATTGATAGCCTATTCTCCGGGTTAAGATTGCTAACTAACGACCAAGATGCGCTGTCTCGTTTGTCACTAAAGCTGGAGAATTGCCATGTTGCGCTGTCGCAGATGAACTTCACCGCAGAGTTAAACTCTGTGACCACCATCGAGCGGCTGGTTCCTGCCCTGCCGGTCAGCTTGCAATCAAGGTGGGCAACGGCAACGGACGTAATCGTCCAAGAGGGTCTAGATGTTCTCTTCAGAGATCTTGTTGACTTTCTAGCTGCCGAAGCCAGAGTTGTCCGTAGCAGATTTGGGAAAATAGCCAACTCCAGCGCCTTGAGAAACCAAAGTACCGTGCGACCGTCCAGAACGAAGGATAAAGAAATGGAGTACAATGTCGCCTTATATACTGTTGCTGATCAGTCCAGCCGAAACGTCTGTACAGTTTGTGACGATGTCCATAGGACGGAATCGTGCCCAAGGTTCCTGGCGTCCGAGGTTCCCGTTCGTTGGGAGCTCATCAGAACTGAGGGCGGATGCCATCGATGTCTTGATTTCGGTCACCGAGCTGTAGCTTGTCATGAGAGTAAAGGATGCGGGTGAGCCAATTGTAAGGGTAATCACCACACTCTGTTACACACAGATCGAAGGCCAAGACAAGCGGCAGGCGTATTTGACTCTCCGCTCAAGGACCCTGGCAGTTGCCACGCTGTCTCTGCTGATGCCGGGAAAATTGCTTTGGGAATTGTACCAGTGTGGCTAGAAGGACCTTTGCTTACTGTTGAAACATACGCTTTACTTGACAGCAGGTCCGACGTCAGTCTGGTTCAGGACGATCTACTGCAAGAGGTTGGTATTGAAATAAATCCCGTTTCGCTGAAGATGCAAACAGTGAGCGGTATTAGTTGTCTGGAATCCGGCGTCGCCAAATTCGTTTGGTGTCGTTGGACGGTAGTGAGTCGATTGACGTGCGACGTGTTTATTGCTTGAACCGTTTGCCCTTGCGACCATTCAAAGAATCTGTTAGTCAGGTAGCAGCTCGGTGGTTACAGCTATCGACTGTTGATTTCCAAGATCTGAAGGATTCCCTCGTTAGAGTACTTTTGGGAGCTGATATTCCAGAGGCACGTTGGCAGATAGAACAACGACTCGGAGGTCGTGGTCAGCCCTTCGCGGCAAGGACCCTAATTGGATGGATAATGTTGGGTTCGGTAGATGAGAGCCGCCAAGCTCATGTGTCCATAAATTATGTACGAGAGGATGAGTTATCGCTAGAAGAGAGCTTAAGGCTTTGTATGACGCTGGATTCGAAGATGCTGGCTCTAACACCCGCGCACTCTCCGTTGAAGACAAAGCTACGCTGTCGATAGCGAAAACTTCCGTAAGGCTTGCAGATCAGCATTTCGAAGTGGCCCTTCCTTGAAGAAACAAGAACTCGGTGGTTGCGCACAATTACGAATTTGCTCGGTGCAGACTGCAGTGCTTAAGCAGACGATTGTTGAGTAATCCGGATCTCCGAGATCGATATGTGACAGCAATGAAGACGAATATCACGAAAGGTAACGCCGTTCCTGTGCCTCCCTACCAATTGCAGCCCCACTATTCTCCCAGGTAGTATTTACCACACCATGCCGTTATCAATCCAAAGAAACCTGAAAAGCTTCGTGTGGTCTTTGATTGTGTCGCAAACTATAGAGGGGTTCCTCTAAACGACCAATGATTGCAAGGTCCCGATACCACTGCGGACTTGGTCAGTATACTGCTGCGCTTCAGGACTGAGAGAGTAGCTATATCCGCTGACATTGAAGATATGTTCATGCAAGTGAAAGTGCCGGAAGCTGACAGGGGCGCGTTACGTTTACTTTGGTAGAAAAATGACGATATCGGTTCAGAAGTGATGGAATATCAGATGACAACGCATCCCTTTGGCGCAACTTCATCCCCACTCTGCGCTAATTTTGCCTTGTGCCAAACCGCCGTTATGTGGGGACCTCAATACAATGCCAATGTGGCGGCGGCGGTCCGCCATAATTTTTATGTCGATGACCTTTTGATTGCGTTGCGGTCGGTGTCGGAAGCCATACCTTTTTTAGCCCAAATCAGAGAGATGTTGAGTAAGGCCGGCTTCAAGTTGTGGAAATGGGTCTGCAGCCATACAGACGTGTATAAGGCAGTTCCGCCAGCAGAACTTGCTGAGCCTGTCAAACCGATAGCGGAAATATCAGGTTTCGTCCGGCGGACCCTCGGCTTGTGGTGGAATGCCGATGAGGATACCTTTCTCTTTCAGTTCGGATTGGCAGAAAAGTGTCCTACGAGAAGAGGCATATTGTCTGCGGTGGCATCTATCTATGACAGTTTGGGGTTGATAGCACCTGTTGTCATGCCTGCTAAATCATTGCTGCAAAGGCTATGTCGGGACAAGTTGCGCTGGGATGATCCAGTCGCCGGAGAGAATGAAGAAGCCTGGCGTGCCTGGCTAAATGGGGTAAGAGCTTTAGGGGTCCCAAAGGTTCCCAGATGTATTTACCACTCCTTAGATTCTGTCGATCTGCCGCAACTACATGTATTCTGCGATGCCTCAGAGATCGGGTGTGGTGCAGTCGCGTACGTCAGAGTTGGCGCGGGTGATCTCACACTGTGTTCTTTACTCTATTCGAAGTCTAGCGTAGCGTCACTGAAAGCTATCTCCATACCACGGCTGAAGTTGTCTGCGGCAGTTCTCGCTATCCGAGTGTTTGCGAGCGTTCGTGAAAGTGCCCACCTAAAACTCGAGCAGGTTTGGTTTTGGACCGACTCCACCACAGTTTTATATTACTTTAACAACACTTCTGGCAGGTTCAGCACTTTTATGGGCAATAGACTGTCGACCATTCACGCGTTTTCGACACCCTGTCATTGGAGATACGTTAACTCGGGATGTAATCCTGCCGATCCGTTATCGAGAGGCACGTACTCCACGGTGCTTTTGGATATTTGGTTTAGAGGACCGCGGTTCTTGGCAAGCGACGAAGATGAATGGCCTAATTACGCTCCACTGGTCGAGCCTGATGAAGTTGAGTTTAAGCGTTCGACTGTCCAAGTATTTGCCACTTCAAGCAAGATACCACTGTCCGCCTTGCTTCGCGGGTGAGCTGATTGGATTAACTTGTTAAGGTCAGTCGTGTGGCTTACACGATTCTTAAGGTATTTGAAGAATCGCGTATACGGAACCGATAATGACACACGGCGCACGGTGTTGATCACCCTTGATGAATACAACAAAACAGTGGTTGACGTTATTAGAACAACGCAGAACGAAGTTTACGGAGCTGAGTTAAAACGACTTGAAGTGGCCAATAAAGGAGCGTCGACACTTAAAAGCATAGCGCGCCGGAGCGGTCTGATGCGACTTTGTCCCATACTACGTGGAGGGTTGCTTTGTTTGGGAGGAAGATTGGCTTATTCGGATATGAAAATTCCTTCAAGTTTCCTGCAATTTTACCTCCCAAGCATCCAGTAACTGCATTGTTTTGGAAAAGAGGGATTAGAGAATATCTGCCGCTGTTGCAAGCTAGACAGAAACGGCTATATCTGCGTCGCAAATTCAGGCCAGGAGACGTTGTTTCGGTCGCTTCTGAAGCTATCGCGCGCATTATGTGGCCCCTAGGCATTGTAGATAGCTGTGTCACGTCGGAAGATGGGCTCCTCAGGAGAGTGCTGGTCAAGACCAAGGAGGGTTAAGTCAAGAGAGATGTGAGAAAAATTTGTTTGTTAGAGGGTAGCTGCTCGGAGGACGGTGTAGCTCCGACTGTTGACTCTCCGCAGGCGGGAGACGGGTTTTCGGCCTGTCGCACCAGAGAGGACCGCTGTGAGTTCATCAGTCGAATTGGGAGGCCTCTGGCGTGACGGTGTAATTCCTTTGGTCTCCCAGCGTGGATGGAGCGGAAGGGATAGGCAGTCCAGAGTAGAAAGCATCGCGATACTAGGAAATTCCCGACCGGATTTGGCGGGGAGTGTAAGAGAGAGATCAATTTGTCTAGTCCTATGGAACTCTCACCACGTTGTTTCCCTACAACGCCTTATTATGGACTACCCATTTCCATTTGAATGTGCCAGAACCCGGCTGCTTGTTTTACCTATCCCTTGAACATTGATAAACCATTCGACCTTGCTCCTCGAGCCCACTGTCTATGGCCACTCCAACCCGCCTTACACATTTCGCTTTTACACTCTTCATCATTTGATGTGATTGTTACCAGTGGCTGCGCGTATTGCTCAAGTATTCTAAGCCTTTTATCGCTTACAATGTATGACGGCGTTATTCGTATACCATCATTCCATGGCGGATAACTCGCAAACTAGAGCACGTATTGCATTTTTTTAACCTTTATCCTAATCAGCTTTTAAAGCTTGTCCTGATCAACTTGCGTTTCTGCTAATTTGGGCAATATCCTAGGCTTATAATGGTTTTTCTTTTTGCTGAGATTTGCTCCGGTTGTATTTTTGCCCCAGCAAACACTATCAGCGCAAAAATGTTCGGCTGTTTTACTTTGTTTATTTTATTTTTCTATCGAACCACGCTGCCTTAATATGTCTCTTAACAAATTCTTTTTATTTTCATCTGCCTTTCTCAAACTTGCTTTTTATCTTTTCATATATTTTATATTTCTGCCACTGTTATTGCTTCCATGTGGGCACCAATAGTTGTGACGACTGAGCGGCCCAAAATATGCCATTGAACTTAAGTTGAAGTTGTGGTGAATTGGATCCTTTTTCAAAAAAACCGGCACAACGACGGCTCTGCGTAACTTTCACAGCTAAAGTAAAAGGAACTTAATATCGCCTGAATGAACCAGATAACTTTCAAGTTAACTGCCTGCGACTGCATTAGGTGTACACCAAACACTGCCAATAAATTTGTACTTGCTAACTAGGAACACATACGTGTATTTTGCCTGCCTCCATGCAGGAGCGTAGGATTAGTGTAAAGCATTATCTGAACCCTTAAGAGTGCAGCCTCTAACCAGCATAGTAATATACCTATTTATTTATACGAGCACAGGTTAAGGTTAATGCGCTTTTGCTATTGGTGCTGAATTTTAAGGTTTTTCGCACTTTTCTCAGTAACTAAGCGCTTGCTGTGATAGAGTCAGCCACTTCGTAACGCGCCGCTGTGCTTATTCAATCAGAACAAAGTCAGACTTCGTAGGTTTGTGCATATAAAAGCAATATTCCAGACTTTGCCGGACGTGGCTCCTATAGTGTTCTGCCCTTGCGCATGCGGTTTTTGTGTAACGGCGTATGTGGAAAGCTAACCCCTTACTCGTGCCACTCGATAATGAACTTACTCTGCAAGGTTGAGGTTCATGAATTAGCGCAATACCAGAGCTGTTGTCATGGCATTCTGTTTGATAGTGACGCCGGTTATTTTTAGGAACCCAGAAGGTATAGAAAATTTGTGGGCCCTGATGTTAAAGTTTTGAGCGGAGAACGTCATTTGCTAATGTTCGCACCCCTTTTCAAGTATGTTAAGTTCCTCACAGATACTAGTAGGTGCGAATTATTCATTAACAGTGGGAAGGTGTAGACAGCTTTAACGTCGTCAGCAAATATAGAGGGGCGACCGTGCTGCAAACTCTTGCGGAGATCGTTGTATAAATCAAAAATAGCGTAGGACCAATAACGCTCCCCTGCAACACGCTCCTGGGGATGGAGGTCTGGGTGAATACAGGTTGCTCAACCTTAACAAAGAGCGTGCGTCCTATTAGACAGAAGCTTGACAGCCTAAGAGAGTACCGGCTACCCCGTAAGCCTTTAACTTATGCATCAGACGAGTGTGCGTTACCCTGTCAAATGCCATTTGCGTATCAATATGAAGCATGACAACTGAAAGCTTAGAGTCAATGGCCTCGGTGACTAAATTAAGGATGTCCAGCTGACAGGTTGCACGGTATTGAGCGCTCAGAAACCCGTGATGTGATTCATTTATGTGCTCGCCTGCCTAAAGTTGTGTCACGAGGTTTGTTTACCCAACTTCTCCATCACTCGCGAGATAATAGAAGTATGGTTAATAGAACGATAGTTACCAATTTCCTGTAGGCTTCCACCCTTATGCCTTGGCATGATTATGGAAGGTTTCCAAGCGAACGGGCATTGACCTTACTGCATTGATAAAGTAGAGTTTCAAAAGAAGAAAAGGGATACCATCACCACCATTCTTAAGTAGCCTGAGCGGCATTCCGTCTGAACCCGGGTCCGAGGATGACTTGTTAGTTGAAATCGCAGAACGGACACTCTATGTCAAACTGTGCAGAAGAAAGTGTCCGGTTACCAGGTGCTTGCAGGTCCTGAAAGGTGAAACCTATTTCTGAACACTGCCATTCTTTAAATGTGAGCTGAAGACTTCACCTAAACTTTTTGCGTCACTACAAGTGTTGTTGGGACTGATCTTTATGATAGAGATCCATCGTCCATGGTTAGGGGTTCGAGAGCGCAGCAGCCAGCTGAGATGCTTAGGTTTGTTTGCACTATTTAGTGTTGCTACTTCTCGATCGGTTTGCTGCTGCTTGCTCTGGCAGAAAGCTGATTTGCAATCTCAATCGCTCTTATGATGTGGGCCAAGTTTAAGGTTTTGTTATAGGATCGTCTAAGCTGGCGCATTCTGTTATGCATTCTGGGTTGGGTCACACTTTTAGTTGATTGCCTTATTAAATGTGACATGGGAGCTAGAGAGTGGACAAAGTGAAATACTTCCTCATTAAGCAGCTCAGCCGAGCGATCCACAGAATCATATTTAAAGAATTTATCCCAATTTCTTGATCGGACGAGTACGGCAAATGTTATCAAGTTAACGAGTTGCATCGGTTGGTACACTGCGACTGCGTCTCTTTCGGTTTTGCAGGCATTATGTTTCTTTAGGTAAACCGAGCAATGCACCAATCTGTAAGCACTAACGGGAAACTCCCGGCCGATTGACACTCGCGTTGATGGGATACCCAGAGTAAATATTAAGTCGAGAATATGTTTCGCCCTGGTTGGAGCATAGTCGAGAATAAAGTATTTATTTATTTATTTATTTATACATGTTGGGTCCAGTCGCCTAAATTGATACATGCTAATAGGCCTGCATATTACGTTACCGCACCCGGTGGTAACCAGTTGAACTCAGGCAGGTTGAAGGCTCCTGCAAGCAATTTGTATTCACAGGAAACATTGGATGCAAAAACCTTTGCGCAAAAGTAGCTATGTGCGTTTTTACCCTTAACTAAGTTATCGGGTGGTCTATAAACGCACACAACTTATACCGGCAATCCTAGGATATCAGCCGTTATCCATACTGAATCCACCACCTCGGCCGCGTTCAGGAGTTCGGACATTATTGTTGGGTAAGTAATTTTAACGTAAATGGCGCACCCGCCCCATAGTTTATGCACACGAGATTGCATAACCAGCTAATAGTCAGAAACTGAGTAATCCTTCTCTGAAGCTTAAGGGGAAAACCATGTTTAAGTGCCAAATATTGTAGCATGGTAGGCTAGGACCGGCAGTGGACGCAGGATATGCATGTTATTGTTTAGGGATCTAGCATTTATAAGTAGGAGTGAGTAAGAACATTTGGGTTCTGCTAGCCTTACGGATAAGAAAATGAAGCCGTCGATAGTTATTTCGCTATCTGCAGTAGTTGTAGGAAGTTGCAGTTGGTAGTTTGGCGACGAGGTGTTTGGTGCCGGGATGAAACTGTTGCGGCCCATCGCAGCTTGGTCTAGAAAATGCGCAGGTTGCCGAGTAGGAAGCAGTGGACAATTTGGCCTACGTATCTGGACCGGCGGTATAAGTCTGAGGGATGTAGCCGGTGCACAACCACTTGGAGGAGCGTGAAGTTGAGCGGAGCTGTGTAGCTTTCCAAATGTAGTGCTCGCCGTAGGTGAATTGGTTGCGGTGGTGCTACGCGGTGCCGTGACACTTATCTGAGATATGATTCAGTAAAGTTCGTTTTGGTGGGCCGAAATACAGTTGCCGTAACTGGGTATCATTGCAGAGGTTTTCATAACTCAAGATTATAGTGCACAGGATTCTACTATCGTCTGTCCTAGTTTGATTAGGGCTAAGATGTTGCAGATCCTTTTGGCCCTCCTCTCAACTTGTACCGAGTGTTCCGCAATACCGTTAACTATATCGATTGTGCTCTTAAACTCCCACGTCGTATGTCATCCGGAACATTAAATGCAAGTACGCTGAACTCCACATGGTTCCAACCAGGCTGCGGCGACCGCTTGCCTACGGATCTTGAAATAGTTAAAGCATTTGTAGATGACCTAACCATCGGAGGTGTAATCCCTCTGCAAGCAAGTTTGGCACTAGGAGCCTTCGTACTTTTAGACACAATGCTGTCCAAGGGGGTAGATGTCCCGCGTCGTTTCTTGCTGTATGCACTGGGCTCTCTTTGACTAGAGCCTGTTTTGATGTTAGCATTCACCGCAGCCTTATGCTTCTTTTCAGCGGCCCTAACGGAAGCTGGCTTAGTATTGTTGCACTGCGAAGTTGTTCACCGTTATCTATGAGAGTACGCAGTACTGCCTTATCCTTTGCAGTTAGTTTGATGGAAGCCACAAACTTGGGTACACGCTTAGTTAGTTGTTGCAGCTACAGTGCTTCCTCTGCAATGCCATTAACCTCAATGATTGCAGGCCCAAATGCGTCCACCGATATATTTTCTGGAAAATTGAACACTAAAGCGCTACACAATCTATTCCCGCAGGCAGCATTATATGGTGCTAAGGTCTCGGCTTTTCTTATTTAAGATGGTGGTGTCGTGGTGCCCAGCGGCTCAGGTGAATTCGGTGGTGTGATCTATACGTAGGATCTTTTGGCTCGAGACGCCCGCGGCTCTGTTCTCTGAGTGCAGATTATGCTAGGCTTGCTTCGATCGTCGTATAATGTTTTTAACATGTCCGCTTTAACTGAGCTGTTTAAAGATTGTCTTAGAGTTTCGTCAACCACTGACTCTTCCGGTATAGCTGATCAAGTAGTGTCAGTCCCTAAGCAATTAGTAGTAACTGAGGGTTTTCCTGTATTGTTCTTGGATTGGATGATTTGATCTGTGTATAACGTGGCTTAATGGATAGTACTGATCCTAGGATTTGCAGATTATCCCAAGGAATCATCAATCCATTATCCATATCAGACAAAATGTCAAGTTTCACAGTAGGTGAGCAAATTAGGTTCACAGGCGTCGGACAGTTGTCACAATGCACCTAAACACATCTGCTCTGTTCGAAACTCTCTCTTCAACCATGCCAACGGCTTTGCAAAGCCGTTCTTGGTGGTACTAATTTTAAATCAAGGGACGTCGTGGGGGTTTTAAATTCTTATTGACAGGAAGGAAACTCTGGGCCGAGCGCTCGTTATCAAACTTGACTAAAAATGGGCATTGGTTTATCATAATCTTTATTCTTAGCCTTGTACAGCTCTGATGATCGTGCTCCAAGCCACACACGCTTATCAGTATCTTACGAATGGTGTGTAGTTTCAGACAGTCTGGAACATTATATAGCACTCCATTATTAAGGCCTTTTAGCAGATTCATCACCACAGTACAAATTGCGTTAAGGAACCTCACAGCCAACACTGCTTGCTTAAACTCCATACAATCCTTGTGGTGCACCATATTCGCTATGACTGCCAGTCTATCAGTGAAAGGTTCTATTGTGCTGAGGCCCAGTTTAAGCTTTACTACGTTGTTTTGAAGTTCGGCCATTTGGGAACTAAGAGAAAAGATGTCCGTTAACTTAACGGTACATGGTATAGCTCTGCCACATAAGCCATTGCTGAGAGTTTTATAGTTGGCCGGCATACACCCTACTGGTCTATCATCCTTGATAGTGACGTTAAGACGACGTTTACTGACCACTCCGAAAGGAAGAGGTGAGAGCAAAGAAAGATAACGGCAGAGAAACTAAGGTTAACGAACAAGAATAAGTGCAAATCGTGAAAAAATATACAATAAAGACCGCAAACGCCTTGACAAGTCTGAACAGAACGAGAGCGAGCGATAAAGGACTTCTTTACCGGGTACAAAGGCGTTAGATAAGAGCCATGCCCAAGCATTATCTGTCCAACTGAAGAAGAAATGCAGAGTGCGAAAGTAACCGGCTCTATTGAGAAGCAATGAAAATGCCAACGATATTTTTGAAGCGATGTGAACAGACCATTGGGTCTGCCGGTCCCTGATATAATTATTATTTATTTTTTATTTCAAGTGCATTATCTCATTGTAAACCTTTGGTTTCTATTTCCACGCGGCCCCCGCGACAGGTACTACGAGGGCAGGAAGCGTCGGCACACACGTGTTACACACGTATTTACGTGCATTCCGCTTTAGGTCCACCTAGAACTCTGATTAAATAAGTAGACCAACGATCCACTTAAGATGGTACACTTAGGGCATTCTCCTATCTTTCCAATCCCACCCAAACTTGAATTTGAACCTTATATTGTCAGGTTAACGGCAGGTTGGTGCATTTGCTGTTTTTAGTCCGCCATTACGCAGGCCGAGCCCAGGTTAATTGTTGCCCTGTGCCCTACCGTTGCAAGCCACGATAATCCAACGCTAGTTTCCTACATCTCACCTCCGTAATAGCACATTATCCATGGTCCATGACATCGTCCTACCAGGTTCACTCAACTTACACTGCGTACGTTTCTCAAAAAGCAGCTGGTGCATGGGGTAAACGTTTCCCCACCCTCTGTTACTCGACCTAAATTAGGCACCTCTGTTTAGAAGCAGCTAGTGGTTAGCGGCTCCATGCATATGCAATTATCCAGTGCTCGTTAGGAGCTACTCCTTATCTCAATAACCTGTATTCCTTTAGAATATCTGCATGCAATCTTTCCGCTGCTTTACCGCCAATTGACCCTTAGCTCTCTCTTGCGGAAACCTATTTATTTTCACCTCTTCTGCGCTCCCTATCGTATTACTCTAGCTACTGGCTGTTCATGAACCTTGCAATCACCACCAATAATTTAAATCTCTTTTCTCTCTCCCCACGCAATTTTTGGCTCATAAAAACCGATACTTCGTAGTTTACTTACTGGTACAATGCTCTTGTCTCTAGGCAGACACTAGCAATCCACCCATACGGCTAACTGTTCTATAGACTATTCAAAAGGCACTTTCAGCATAATTATTGTTGCACAGTGTACATGCTTTTATCTCAACTCCAAACGTTATAACATAAGACGTTAACAATATTTAACTCCATGCCTCTTCTTGCGGTCTTCTCTCGGTTGTCCCTCACTTTCCCTTTTCTCTGAGGTCCGGAACGTCTTGGTGATCTGGGATTGGACTGAGGAACAGTTTTTGCCCAAGCCGAACGTAACAACCAACGGGGCCTTACATGGAGCATGGTTGAAAACGAAAAGGGCCCAACTTCAATCACCACAACCCTTGTCCAGTAAAGAGAACTGGACCAATCTTCATACCCCTATACAATATGCATCTGCAAACTCCAGACAGCAGAAAATTTGAATTTTTGCTCGCCTGGACACACAACAAGACGACTAGTCGCAATGTCCCTCTCCTCAACCGACCTCAACAATCATGGTGACCCCGATCAAAGTACCTGCCCAAACAACAGAAGAAATTAGGAGCCATTTGTCTGCGAATAACCGAATATGAAACCAGTCGTCAAGCGGCTTTGTCAATTCAACATTAATGTTCAAAAGTCTATACGGCAGTGTTGCTGGACGTGGTTGTTTTTCGCCTGGCCAGCGTTCTCCCTATAAAAAACCATAAATGTCTGTTTAATACTGCTGCAATGTGGCTGATGCGACTCGCCACTGAATAAAGTCACTGCCTATAACTACATACTGGCAAGTCAACTGGACTCATATTTCAAATCTTCCCGACACATATCATCCCGATTTTGTAATGGTCGTTGGTTGCACCAAAGCTTTGTTTGAACTCCTGTGCTCACGGACCACTACATGGCGAAATTACCCCCAACTTGTATCTTGACGGCTTTTTGTGCGCCACAGCGCCATCATATTCCCTGGTCTGACTATTAGCTGACAATATGTTCACTCGTATGGACTACATCCTTCCGTTTATCCCTTTCGTTAATACGAAATGTTTTGTCATTCCAAAGAAGCTATGCTTGTATGCAAATTTGATCACGCCTTTACAGGTGTGTGTCGTTTTACCGAAAATATATCGTTTATTTATTTATTTATTTCCTTGCATTCCTCGTTCTGCATAGATCGGCCGCAGTTCAACATATATTGTATCTACTTCCGTCATTATACCAATTTTAGTGATGTTACCGAAGGCCATATTTGTACAGAGTAGACCCTGAACACATAAACTTCATTTCCTGCATACAACGGTTTCCTTTATGCACCTGGCCACCTTGTCTCGGAGCAAATGATGCCACCAGTTGCGGCGCACAAAATATTTCTCAGTGTTCATGCTTTATGGGTTATGAGCCATTTGCACGCTTACTCGGGAGGGCAGGAATAATTTCAAATGGTCTAACCGTCCTGATCCGTTACTGCATAATGCCACTAGGCTTCCTTTGACGGGTTCCGTCAACTGCTGCTTATAAAGTAAACATTTACAATGTCCTTTAGCTGATTACTACTCCCTTCCCGGCTATCAGCTGCTTGGCTAACCTCGTACACACAACGTTTTGAGGGGCGTGTTATATATCTTAAGCGAAACTACCCTGTGAGGACGGGAATCATATGTAACCTCGAAACATCGGACTCTACATGGACAATAGCCGATACCATGGGATCAACCTTGGCACCTGAATGCATTTACAGGGATCATGCTACGCTCCATATAAGTGGCGGGGCTCTTATAGCTTTGTTAGAACAAGCACGGCTCCAACCATTTACCTGTGGTCCCGTTGAGGGGTTTTAATCTACTTGAGATGCAATGGATCCTCACACAAACATGCATCGAGGCATCTTAACTTGCGTCAAATTAGTAGGATTGGCACAATTAGGTACATCGCCGACCAGGTCAAATTAGTTATTAGAATTAACTTTACTCTAGGTACAACCCAGTTAAGAATAGCTGCAGGTCAATATTTATCGGGGAGTGACAACGGAATGGCATACTGCTCGACGTAATTAAAACGCCCGGCCACCTGTCAAGCTAAACCAGATACCATCTAAAACTTCGGCCCGCTGAACTCCATAAACTGGCCTACCTTTGCCATAATTATTGGATCAAGGAACTGGGAGGAATTCTTTCTCTCCGACTCCCTGGAGTGAGCAACTGTAAAAGTTACAGTGAGTTAACCCTATGTTTGGATCTCATGATTCCTTGATCTGGTTTCAGTAAAATGTCACCGAAACGTATAAGACAAACTAAGCTGCATGCCAGGTTGCGCCAAATGCGACTTCTGTACAACAAGATGTGCAGGTTTGCACACACTTTGAAAGCCGACGAGATTGCGAGGAAGCTATCGGCCAGAATCATACTGAACAAAACTACCCATGAAATAGCAGCAATGGCTAGTGTGAACCAAGCTAAGCATATCAGCCCGTTGCTGCGTCCACGCACCCCACATTATTGAGCAAAGATCTCTTGTATATGTGTAGGCGACAACGAGGCAATTTAGGAAGCATGAGTTGTATGCGAGGCATTCAACTCCTACTTTTAACAGTCCTAATGCAAATACATGCTCCCATTAACGTCTTAACTACACTTGTCCATCAACCAGTCCCTCTGTACGGTGCAGTTTGCTTCAAAATGTAGCAGTTCCGCCATCGCAGCAATTGCGCTATCTACGAACCTCTGCCCCGCCGGAATTCCACTCATTTTTATTAAGAACGTAGGCAATGATCGTCCACTATTTCTCTTGGAACTCTTCACACCCTCCATGGAGAAGCGCCAATACCCCTCGGCTCGGAAGCAACCAGCCCTCACACCGCGCCAAATAGGTGACTCCGTACAGGAAGTCAACACCTACGGACTTATTACTCACAAATCTATTGTCACAGTCAAATTTTCCTTCAAACAATTTCTTGATGCTCTGACCACCGCAGAGGATAATAAACGGTGCCCTATCTGCTGCATCGAGCAGAGTGGATAGGGGGTTGGATGCTACTGCTCAAGCCTTCCCGTCTTCTTATTCCCCCTCTTACGCTTTTTCACTCTTACCGTCCCATTCCAACTTCACTTATATCCCCCCAGTTTTCAACCCCCGATTCTTGGCCCTCCCTCAACATGCTTTGCTAGGCATTTACCTTCTAATTTCAACTCACACGTGAACGCGGAGCGTCACTCCTCTGCTGTCGACAAGCCCATGTCCAACCAAGCGGTCAAATCCAGTTCATCGGCTTCCATTTGGAGCCCTCGATCCTCCTTCAGATTGGCATGCCTCAATGTACGCACACTGCTACAAATCGGTCAACAGGCAGCACTTGTCCGAACATTGCAGACCCTCTCGATCGATATCTGCTGCTTCTCAGAGACTCGCCTGCAAGACTCGAGCACTGTGCTCACTCTGCGATCCCCTTCAGGGGACGCAAACAGTATTTTCTCCTTGCGCCTATCCGGTGACGATGCAGCTTCGAGCACCGGCCAAGCTGGTGTTGGCATTGCTCTGAGTCCCCGAGCTGAAGCTGCTCTGGTTGATTGGATTCCAATCAGTAGCCGGATGTGTGCGGTCCGATTGGCTGGCTCGATTAAAGCTTCGAAGTCGCGCGTGACTAATAGATGTCTGTTCATCATCGCTGCCTATGCGCCCACAAACTGTAGCGATGATTCGGTAAAGAACGACTTCTACCGCCAACTGACCCAGCTCCTTCGCCACAGAAGAAGCACGGACACTGTTGTGCTGGTGGGGGATATGAACGCACAAGTTGGAAAGTTGTCCACTGATGAACTGCATCTGGGCGGTCAACACGGTGTAGGCTCCCGTGATGATAACGGTGAGCGGTTACTTCATTTGTGTGAAGATGCTCGCTTATTTCTTGCGAGCACTAATTTCCGACACAGCACCCGCCGGAGGGTGACTTGGCGCCCACCAACCTCGAACCAGCCTTGCACTCAGATCGATCACATTGCGATAAGTTACCGCTGGAGAGGCTGCATCCAGAATTGTCGCTCGATTTGGAGCACATGTGTGGACACCGATCATGCACTTGTATGTGCTGACATGCGGATGCGTTTTGGCGGACGCCCACGACGACGCTGTGAGCGCATTGACATCAGCCAACTGACAAAACCAGCTGTTCTGAATGCGTATCGAAGTACGCTAACATGCGAGTTGAGCAAGCGATCACAGTAGACAATTGATGGTCACTGGTCACATGTTCGCCAGACCTTACTAGCAGCAGGCAAATCCTCATGTGGTATGTCTAAGAGACAACATGGACATTGGGTCTCTTCGCAGTCTCTGGAACTTATCGACGCTCGCCGGCATATCCCGGCTGAAAGCGAGTACAATGAAACTTGCAAAGAGCTCCGGGTAAAACTCCGCGCCAGCCTGAAGAGAAACCGCGAATCTTGGTGGTCTCATCGTGCGTCAGAGATGGAAGTGGCCGCTGCCCTTGGCAATCATCGAAAGTTATTCCGTCTGATACGGGAAACGGGCAGCAGGAGACCTGGTGTTAGTGAAACTATACGTGACGAGAGTGGACAGCCTATCCACAATTTGTCAAAACGTCTGGAGCGTTGGGCTGTGCATCTTGAAAAGCAATTTAATCGGCAAGAATTGTTCGATTCGCCGGTCACTGATCGCCCCGCTCCGTGGGCTGTCCCTTTGGATCCACCCTCTCGCTCAGAAGTCGAACGTGAGATCGGACTGTTGAAGTTGAACAAAGCCGCGGGACCAGAGGATCTTCCTCCAGCCCTCTACAAATTTGGAGGCTCTGCTCATGTTGATGCTTTGCATGAATTACTAGTGAAGCTGTGGGAGCAGGAAACTGTCCCAACCGACTGGAGCCGCTCCGTTATTGTTCCCAGCTTCAAAGACGGCTCGCGCTCGGAATGCGGCAACCATCGATGAATCAGTCTGATCCCCATCGCCTCCAAATTACTCGCGTCCATAATTCTCCACAGACTGACTGGCGCTCGTGAAAGCCAGATTCGTGAGGAGCCAGCCGGGTTTCGTCGGGGTCGTGGCTGCATCGACCACATCTTCACCTTGCGTCAGTAGTTGGAGCACCACACATATTGGCGGCCCACTGTAGTCGTGTTCCTCGACATCAAAGGTGCCTTCGATTCGGTTGATCGATGTGCCCTTTGGAATTGTCTACTCAGGAAAGGTGTGCCCGAGAAATATGTAAATATTATCCAAGCATTATATGCGCGTAGCACGGGCAGAGTAAGGGCTTACAGCAGGCTGTCGCCACCCTTCAATATCTCCAGCGGTGTGAGACAAGGATGCCCGCTGTCACCTTTCCTATTCAACTTCGCTGTTGACGAAGTCATGGAGATTGCATTTACAGGACATGAATTGGAAGGTGTGGAGCTACTCCTAGGAGAACGACTTCTTGACTTGGAGTATGCAGACGACATTGCCCTCATCTGTGACAGCTCCCAGGCGTGTCAAGCCGCGCTGGACAAATTAGCACTGGCTGTCAGTCGCTTCGGGCTTTGCTTTGCACCACCGAAGTGCAAAGCCTTCCTCCAGGATTGGCAGGGTTCGCTTCCTGTGCTGACCCTTGGTGGGGATCAGCTAGAAGTCGTTGAGAAATTCAGTTACCTGGGAAGTTGTATCAGCGCCCTTGGGATCGAAGACGAGATCACGAACCGCATAGCGAAAGCTCGAAGTGCTTTTGCTAACCTTCGCCACCTATGGCGACGGCGCGACATTACTCTCGCCCTGAAGGGTAGAGTGTACAATGCAGCGGTACGTTCGACCTTAATTTACGGTTGCGAAACCTGGCCCCTAAGATCGGCGGACATGAAGAGGCTACTTACGTTCGACCATCGGTGCCTTCACAGTTTGGCTCACATCTGGTGGGAACACCGCGTGAGTAACGAGCGTGTTCGACGCCTTGTTTACGGCCTAGGAAAAGGGAATGAACCGCTCAGCACCGTCATTTCACTCACCAGGCTCCGATGGCTGGGCCACGTGTTGCGCATGCCAACCCACCGACTCCCTCGACGTGCGTTGTTTGCTCACCGGGGATGTGGGTGGAAGAAGAGGAGAGGTGGCCAAGCGATGACTTGGTCCAGAGGAATGAAGGCCCTCACTTCGGAGCTGGCCTCAGTTGGAGCTTCACGGCTCCCTGGTTGGGGTCCAAAAGACGGTGAACACGTTTGGCTGGATACACTTGCTGACATGGCAAGGAGCCGACCTCAGTGGCGTTCCTGCTGTGAGTTTCTTTGTCCCTCCCCATCCCTTTAGCCTCCCCTCCATCTACGATCTTATTTCGTAGGGTAAAACGTAATTAAATTTTTCTTTTTGCCTAGTAGCTGGCTGGTAGCTTACCGGAACGATGCGTATCCGTTGCTGGTAGCTCAGCTGGCATTCAACTGTCGTATTTATTTTTCCTTTATGTATTGTATGTATGTATGTATTTCCTTTATGTATTGCGGTCCAATAGCGGAGGTGTTTTACCATCTCTAGCGGACATGTATAATGATGATGATGATTATTGCCACAGTCAGAGGGAAAAGTGGTTAATAGGACAATTATAAACATCCTGTATGCAGGAGAGCATGTTAGCAGGTTACAGCATGGGTCCAACCTTGCGAAACCTGCTAGCTTGGTTTCTCTAACCATGTCACCAATACGATATCTTTAGTCCTTGCAGAAGTTACGCTATATCTCGATAACCAAAAAGCCTTCGATAGGGTCCACGTATACGCCTAGTGCATCAGATTAAAGCTTACGGTGTAAGCAGCCTTTTACTCGATTGACTGGTATCCTAGCTAACCGAGTGCACGCGGTCGATGAAAATTGTGCAGAATGAATCCATCCCTGCCAGATTTTACAGGGGTGTCGTACAAGGGAGCAGCTTGGTCCGGTCCTGTTTTTGATTTATTGAACGACATCTGTATTAGCCTATGGCATGACCGCTTCTTCTTCTTCGCAGACGTATATAGGTAGTATAGGTCTTTTCCCAATTATAATGCTTTCTACACTTGGCAATGTACGCGACGACCTGAAGGCCTTAGAGTCAAGGCGTCAGCAGTCGTAAATGCATTTCTTTGATGCTAAATCATGCAGCGTGAGCCACAACTTCCCCATGCTTGATGGCACATTGACGTCAAATGGCATACCTATCAGACTCAATAGTTTGGTTAAAGATTCAGATGTGCAGTATTCTATGACCCTCAAGTTCTCAGATCATGCGCAGTGCCGTTCCGAAGTCCCGACAATTACCCTTCTAAATAGGCTGTCAAATAAACACAGCCGAGGCAGGTCTAGTACGGTGTCGGAGTAATGTTCGCCCACACCTCTAGTATTGAAACTACACCTGCAGCAATTTGCGAAAGTCAGCTGGCACACCGCTCGAAAGGCTCAGCGGCGGTTTACCAAAATCTATCGCTTAGTTACCTACATCAGTGTGATCACGTCAAAGGCTAGTCTCTATGGATGCGACGCATTACCCTAAACCTACGTTTTTTACATAAAGTGCCTAGTGACATATCCAACCTGGCACAGAGAAGAGGCTCAGAATTTAACTTCAGCAAAAGTGGCTACATTATTGCTCTTCTACCAGCGCGCTAGAAACTGTGTTAATCTTTCTTCCTAGTTGTTTACGTAAATATCGGCAACTAATTACCATCACGAATACGAGTGATTCACTGTCCTGAGGCTTTCGAGATGGAGGTACAAAAATTAGGTTCCTGGATAACATAAAGCGTTTTATCCAAGTCAGCGATTCGGTTGATCATCTGCTTGAGTCTGGCTCAGATGGCGCACAGACGACATCTCGGGCTGCTCTAAAACATTATTTTACAACGTTTTTAGCCGAGGGACACATAAGCAACTTGGGCTTACAGGCCAAACTTAACCACTATCGCCTCATTAAGCCTGGTCGCCCCAGAGCCGATGATTACCTGCATCGAACCACACTCTGCCATTATATAATCATGTGATCTTTTCTAAAGCCTTCCTATTTATAGCTACGCTGTCTATGGCAACTATTATGCTGGCCTTAAGTTGCGTTGTTTCTTGCTCTGGAACATCAGAACGCTGTATTTACTTGAAATAAAACTCGAGCTTTACATGAACCATAGGATAACATGGTTAGATTCGATTCTTATAAAAAACAAAGCAATTTTATAGTAAGTCGTACCCGAGTGGTATCCATACCTTCATCGGGATTATGCGGCGTTTAAACCGAATACGCGCTGGCTCAAAGCGTGTTTTCCCACCAAGCTCTCTAAGCGGTTATGGAAAGATATTAGGTAGCATCGTGGGGCTATTATATACTGTTATAATCTTCTCATTAGACGCAATTCCAAAAATAACATTTTACTGCTTTACAGAACTTCTAACCCAAACGAAGGAAAAAGTAAACCGCTAATGACCTCGACAAAATAACGCATTATTCGCCGCCAACGAACAACGTAAAACTACTGCGGACCTTGGCTCTATTTATATGTCTCTACTGACCTTCGACTTCTAGAATTGGAAGGTCAGCTACCAAGATTAGTGGTTCCCCATATCTTCTGCCAAGGTGTCAGGTGGGTTTTAATCACTTGTAGAAGTAGAACATTCCGGAACGTTCGAAATCGATGCGATGATCGTTATTAACCGATTAAAACCTAAAATAATGGATTGCTAAGGCAATTCTTACTTTCTCCCGCACATGTATCTTACTAGACTCCACTTACTTTCTTCCAAGGTTTAGGCTATTCATCGCTTGTCCTAATTGCTTAACATTATGGAGGTCTTTGCACGGGCTGGCTTTTTCCTTTATTAACCTTAGTATATCCCAGAAAACGACACTCAAGCATAGCGCAGCTATGACCTTCTGTGTCCCGTCTCTCACATTTCTAGAAGCTTTCTGATTATATATGCATCAGCGCTTTAGCGCCCCTACCAACTCACCGCAGCTTTGTTTGCATGCATCCGCTTTTTACCGATTCTTGGAACGCTGTTGTATGTATTGAATGCTCCTTGCTATATATCTGAATCCGGTGGGCCTCAGGTTCACCTAAGCTAATAGTCGTTTCTTGTCGGCTTTCATCAAAGATAGTTGAGGCCATCTTTCACAATTATAGTATAATATCTGTGCATCGTTCCACTGCCCGTGCTTTTCGTTGAACTTTGTAAGCAGGCATATCCCTCACTGGACCATGCACTCTACTGAACCCTCTTGGTGCGCTGTAGTTGCAGTATGAGCCACATCTGGGACGTGATGTAAGAAGGCCCCTGTAAACCATATATAGTGGACAAAATCACAGTGCATCAAGGAACAAGGTACACTGCATGCGATCACCCTTTGCAAGTGTTTATCAGTGCATTCTAGTGTTTTTGCTTGATTTCCGCTTGTTCTGCTTGCTTGTTGGGACCTAGATTTTCACAGCTACGGCGGTTATAAAATGACGGCTTAACGACTGGCACTGACTGATCCATCCTCCACCGCGAGCCGTTTTGAAACAGCAAATCATCATTCACGCGATTCCAAGCAGCTTCCGTATGGATCAATATATTGGTACTTGGAGGGATGCCGCTTGCACAGAGTCTAAACAAATATGTTTTGCTCGCCTTGTAACCACGTTGTCACAACGTACTCACCAAAATTTCGTCTTTACATGGATCCCCAGTTGCATTGTGGATGATAGGTTTATCTTTCACAATTGCTTTGACATGGACAGATTTGCTGCATCGCACTGGCTTTCGAACGATTGGGTTCGGCACCTCACATTTTCACGAGAACATTTTTCTAATTCGCTTACCTGGAGCTTCTCGGATCACATATCATAGAGCCACTACTGGATATGAAGACAAGTTCTCGTTGCAATAACTTACTGGTGGAGGAACCCTGTTACCTTTTTGTGAACATTTTGTGGTGCTAAGTGCCTGTACTCAGGGTTACGACCCTATTACTCCCACAACTCTATTCGTGGGCTAAAAAGTATTAATGCAAACTTCCTGTGGATTTCGCATGTAAATGATGAATTGCGTTTGTCCCTGATATGGGATAAATTTAGCCACAAGGATCAACCGCACTCAGCGCCTGACACGTGTATGTAAATAAATGGGCACGGAGTCTTTACGCCATGACCAGTATACCGTAAAGGAAAAGCCAGTGTCTAGTAATTCAAAATCCTTACTCGCCTGCACATTCCCTCACCCGAATGTTATAGATATTACAATTCTTGACCGATTTTAATGATTAATGGTGGACCTGGGCTAAGCGATTTGGTTAGCTAAAGCAGAGATTTTAAGCTCATATTAATGAGGATAGCGGAGTGTACAGTCGGTCTGCAAGATACACCGCCTGTTATACAGTACTATTCAAGCGGAACGACATTAGTGTTTTAGCACATGGTGGGATTTCGCCTGGCAAGCGTGCTGCCTATATAAAGCCACTAATGTCCGTTTATCGACACCGCAACGTAGCGGAAGTGACTCGCCACTGAATAAAGTCACTGCCCACAAGCTCACACAGGCAATTTAACTTGAGTACCATTCACGTCAGTTCAATATATTTTGAATATGCCCACTAAATGGACACTTCCTTAGTTCTGCTTTCCGTCTTCCCTCTATTTTTATACTTTGCACGTTTTTGATCCCAGACTTTAGCCACATTATCAAAGATTCCGTTCCGGATCAGTGCATCCGCCAGTTGCGTAACTTTTATATATTGTGTGAACAGCGCAGTTCCGTTAAAATAAATGGCCTGTGGCAATACAATCGCTCGTAAAGACTTGGTCATGCCAGATTTGGTGTGACTCAAAGCATTTGAGAGTAAGATATTTATTTAAGTATTTATTGCCGCAATCACTACCCTTAGATGGTCTCCGCAAGACCAGTCGTACGTTTCATACAAGTGCTGAGACTAGAATCCTGAATACAATGTTATTTAGCCGTTTCTGATTAGTTCCATCCGCGCATTGGTTCCTCCACTAACACGTTGGTCTAAATGCTGCAAGAACTAACCAGTATCTACATCGCACCGGCTTTTCTTCGTCAATGGCCACTTTGTCAATATTGAAAAAGCTCAGCAAATATTACAGCCTGGTCTACAAACTGGCTGGTTCACAAATTTGTAGCCGTTCTTCATATATGTTATTGTAGTGCAATAACAAATCCATCAAAGAAGGCAAACTTCATTCCTGCCAGCTTATCTTCATCTTTATCCCTTTCTCATGCTTGTCAACTTCTGAGATCACTAGGTGCGTGAAAAATATTATGCAAGGAACTTTGGGGTACGCCTAGTAAAGTCATTCTATTAGACCTAAGCATTGTGTAAGATGTTAGCGCCTCCTGTTGCTGTCCATACCACTAATGCACCCAAGGTGGCATTTGTATTATGTAAAAATCCTCTAACTACCAGCTCTAGATGTACTTCTATAAACCTTCGTAGATATCAGTTGCTATTTAGCCTTAATTGCTACGTTTTTATCACGCCCTAGTACTCACTACCTATCCCAAGCTTTCCCAACTATAATAAATAAATAATTAAATAAATGATGTATGCTCGGTAAAACAAAGCACACCGTTAAAGGAGCGCTTAAAATGCATACAAATCTAGCTGTTTTTGTGTAGCGAAAAATTTGGTTTCAAGGTAATATATAGCCAATATTCGTAGTTTATACGAATGAGCGTTTTGTCAAGTGATATTCGAACCCAGGAAAACGATAATGCATGGGCGCGGAAAAATCAGTCATAGCAGTTGTGTCAATATTCAAGTTCAGCGTGATTTCACGATGTAGTAATGCATGAGCACAGGGGCCAAGGAACCCTTACCTTGCAATCGTTATCCATCAAATGCTCGGAATGTTCGGTGCTGTAACAAGGCATTATCTATAGCAAAACCGGATGCACCGGTTATAATCCTGTTGACTGCGTCAGTGTGAAGTGTTCAGCTGTGCCTTTATTCAGTGGCGGGCGACATCCGCTAAGTCGCAGTGCTCTTATGCAGATATTTGTGGCTTTCCATGGGGAGATCGCTTGCCATGCCAAAACCCACCACATTCTGAAACACTGCTGTAGCTTCCGTTGAACAGGACTGCACGCCGGCGATTTATCGTAAAGACCGATCTGGCGCTCAGTTATTCGCAGCCGTTTGGCGGCCCATGTTCTTCGCTGGTTAAACGAGTGGCTTGGTAATGTTTCGGCGGTAGGCGTTGAAATCGGTCAAAGGTGCAAAAACGTCGTAGAGCCGAGTGATGAGTGATGCCGGTGAGTAAAAATCTTGGTAATAGAGGCTGGCTATTTCTGTGGTATACTTGTCCTGGTTGTGCAGACCGGGTCCAGCTGTCCGTGCTGGACTTAATATATGGATGGTGAGCACACTTGTTCCTTGTGGCTAAATAGTCCAGCACAGGCGAAAATGCTATTCTCTTTTCCAACGCGTGATCTTTACGAATTTCTTGTTATCCAAAATAGGATCAGAATTCCTACAAACGTAAGTAATAATTGTGTGTATTTGTCTACATGGCCAAGTGAAAACTTCATGCAAGGTCATCCGAAAGCTGCTGGTAACTGAATATAAGAATGTTTTTGTGAAAATGGAAGAGGCCGAACTCATTGCTTCGAGCGTCGTTGAGCAGCAGCAAAGCGGTCCTTGAAAAGGAATCGGAAAAACAGTTGAACAGAGAAGTAGTATATTGGCCGGAAATGTAACGCACTGAAACCAGTTGTTCGAACGCCAGGGAGAATAAGTAAAGCTGTCTGTAACGGTGAATGAAATCATGACACTATAATCTGCCTTTCGTTATGGAGCAGAGGTCTATATAATCCTATTGTTAAAGGTGAGCATATTGTGATTCTTGAGTTCGAGTCAAGCTGAACCCGTTTGCTTAGACCCGGTAAAATTGGCTTTTCCAGACTGGCGAAAACACACCATTTGGAAGGCTGAGCAGACTCTTTTACCTCTCGGAGAAGGATCAAGTGTTTAAGCTAGCTGGATATTGAGGATGAAGTGTCCACTCCCAGGAGATAAGCCCGATACTGTCGGCCAATGTAACTGGAAATCACGGAAAAACCGTCAATTGTCAAAAGGCAGCCAAACATTGACTGCAAGATGTCAAGAAGCAATATAGAAAGATTGATAGCATGCAGCGGTGCATATGATGCGTTTAAAGCTATGTCCGTTGGTTTAGGATACACGATTTGCAGGCGCGTATTTTCCCTCACGTCTCTGCGGTGGCTCAGACTGCAACTACGGCGTTGGTAGAAGGTTCTGCACGCGAAGGATCCAAAGTCCGATAGAACAAAGCGAGTTTACAAGGTTAAGCAGGTAGTACCGTTGCTGAAAAGATAAACAGATAAACTGTTGATGATGACGGCCGTCCGAATGCGAGAGACAGCTTAGGTGAATCTAAAGCCAATTCGATTTAGACGGAAAGCAGGGAGCAACCAGTTCGTATAGCAACCTTTCAAAAGGAAAGGGTAATGCAGAGAAGCGGCGAGAACCGGTTGCACGCGAACGGCTGTGCAAAAAGTGGTTAGTGCGAATAAGTACGCTAACGCACTCATAATTCCATAGTCTTAAAGCCGTCAGAATCAGGAGCTAAGGTCCATGGGGGACCAAAACGGCCGTGCATTGTGAGTGCTTAGTCCAGGCACGGCCTGACTGGCAAACAAATATGAAGCTAGGGTAAAGTATAGGCGCAGTTGAAATGAGGCAAGGTGAGTGTTATAATTGCGTCGCCACTATTATATTTGAGGGAACGCCGCCCTTGAGATAATTGCGTGACAAGATTGTCGCTCACACGGTTGGAGCACGCCTACGATGACGACTTGTAACGCTGGCCACTCGAACGGAGTTGCGCTGACCTGATGACGCTAGCTTAGCCGGTGAGACGAAAAATTGAGCGAGCCTGTGAACGATCCTAGCCGCAGTTGTTCAGATGGACGCTGAGACGTCGGAAACGGACGCACACGAGAGGGGGTTATGATAGACAAGCGCTAATGACTTAGACGCGAAGGCTGGCCAGTTACGAATCACACGCAAGCACGTGACCCGACCGACTCCCAACTGAGGCGAAGAGAAAGAAAAGGCAAGTGGTCCTCTGTAGGCTCTTTTACGACCAACAAAGGGCGATCACATACAGTGGTATGGGTTATTAAGTAAAGGAAAACAGTCACCACGAAGAGGTGGTAGTTTGTAAATGACCATTGTCAGAAGGGGCATAGTTGGGCCGCGTCCCGGATTGGCTGAGCTCTGCTGCATTGTGGGGAGGAATTGGACCCCGCTTCCCACAGCCATTCTGTCGGGGTTTCTGGCGTGTTTTTGCGGGGATTATTGACTGGCTCGCAACAGTGAGCGTACTAATAGATGTGGCAGCCAAGAAACATTTAGCAATGGTCTGAGTGCCGCCAGAAAGCAGGAGCGTTGTCGGAGCGGAATAGACTATAAGCACGAGGATAAATTATTGTAGCGCAAAGGGAGCAAGCCATAAAATAAAGATGGGAATAAAAGCGGTGCGAAATAACAGAGAATGCCATGGATAAGGGTGTACTCCGAGCAACAGGGCTCTCGAAGCAAGTAGAATTAGGAGAACCCCGCTGCCAAACCATGTCCAAACATGGCACGGACGTATGGAAGTAGTACGAAGGCAGGATGCCTTTCAGCTAAGAAACGTTTAATCGACTCACTGAAATTGGGTTGTACGATTGCGGTGAGAACAAATGTGGGGGTCTGCGTAAAGCGGCGGGTTACACATAAGAGGCTATTTGAGGTAGGGGTAGTTAAGTTAGTAAAGGCCATCTAAGTAAAAGAGGCTAACCAGGCGACAAGTGTTTAGCCAGCGCATGGAGCTTAACTCTTACAGTAAAGATGGCAAGAAAATAGTGGGCCAGCAGAAGCTGACGGAAACGAGAAAATAGGCTTTATTACACACGGATCAACACGGCCATCAGACTCCCAAGGGGATAAAATCCTAGCGTTACGTCCACCGGCTAGACCGCTAACAGCTCGGTAGTCTAAAAGAATTCACCGTGAAGCAGACTGGTCAGATATGACTAAGATAAGGCACGGCACTAAGAGTTAACTATCCGGTTGAAGAATGCTTGAAAACAGGGAGCATAGCAAGTGGACGGCAGCCACGGGATGGTATAATGTTTACTGCTAAAGTGTGGAGAATCTAACGAGGCTCCGTGTGTAGTGTATCTAGCGTTAAGTCTACCGAACGACGGTCGTTAAGGTCACATTAATAGAAAAGCATGGAAAGTATCAAACGAAACTGGCTTAGTCAGCTCAATGCAATTGAGTCATACAGTTAAATTTGGAATACAAATAGCGCGGGTCAAGAGGGACCGGTTGGATATGGAATTGGTTACATTATCAAAAGGTGAACAATTCCAGCAGGCCGTCTGGGTGAGGATGATATAGATCTGGGGCTACAGCGACCAGACCACTTATACCTTGGTTGTTTGAAATAAGTCAATGAAACTCAGGCTGATCAGCTGAGACTATCTTAGGGCAAAACAATTAGAGTTAACTGAGCGATTGAAGAAGAAATAAACACAGAGTGCTGAGTCTTCCAAAAATAGGCGGTAATGTCACAATAGTCTGAGAAAATTGGGAGAGTAGGAAGTCGATGAAACGAGACTACGTTAGTCAGCTTACTGAGACTGAGTCGCAAATTTACTTTTTGAAGCCCAAAGCTGCGGTTGAGGCAATGGAAAAGTAGAGAAGCAAGTGGCTATATTATTAAATAAGAAAAAAGGTCAGCAGGCTGCCGAGGTAAGGGTGGCATAGCTTTGGGCATGTAGAGGTTGGACCGCTTATATATTGATAGTCCAGAAGTAGATAACAAAGCAGACTGGAAAGATAAATAAATAAATAAATGGTATATTCTCAGTAAAACGGGGCACACCTGTGAAGGCGCGATCAAATATGCATAAAAGCATAGCTTCTTTGGAATAGTAAAACATTTCGTTTTAATGGAAGATATAACATAATGGATGTAGTCCATGCGAGGGAGCATTTTGTCAGGTAATAGTCAGACCAAGAAATACGAGGGCGCCGGGGCGCGTAAAATTCAGTCATAATTGTTGTGTCAAGATACAACTTGGCCGTAACTTCTCCATGTAATAACCCATGAGTATAGGAGCCCAAACACGGTCGTTGCTGCAATCAATGCGCATTTGCAAATCGGAATATTCTGTGCTACATCCGAGCATTCTTCAAAGTAAAAGCAGCTGCACAGATTGTATGTAGAAGTGAGGATTGCTACAGTGTCAAATGTTCAGCTGCGACTTTATTCAGTGGCGAGTTACATCCGCTAGGTCGCAGTGTTATTTTGCAGACATTTGTGGCCTTTCATAGAGAGAAGGCTAGCCAGGCGAAAACCCACCACGTCCTGGAACACTGCCGTAGCTTCCGTTGAACAGTAGTGCTAACTGGCTATTCATCGTACAGACCGATTTTGCACTCTGTTATTCACAGTCAATTGTCAGCCAGTTATTACTTGGTTGACCCATTGGCTTGGTAGTGTACAGGCAGTAGTCGTTGAAACCGGTCAATAATGTGAAAGCGCCGCAAAGTCGAATGACAAACGATGCATGTGAGTAAAAAGTTGTTAATGGTGGCTGGCTTTTTCCGCTACATATTTGTCTGGTTCGCAAACCGCGTCCAGATATCCACGCTGGACTTTTCATGGGGACGGGGAGTGCGGTTGCTGTCTGTGGCTAAATGCGTCCATGACAGGCGAAAATGCCATTGTGTTTTCCAGTGCGGGATCGTTAAGGGTTTCAAACTCCGCAAAATGGAAACGGAATTCCTTCAAATTTAAGTGAGTGAAATTGTCTTTATAGTCAAGAGCAAACTCCATGAAAGGCCTTTGGAATGCCATTTATACTAGAGTAAAGTCGTCCGTGGAAAGACGTCGGAAAAGCTCCAGGTGAGTGGAGAATCGAAGTGTTCTTTCGGAAATGTATGGCACAGACAAAAATTTTTGAATGCCGTTGAGAATGCGCAAAGCTAACCGAGGTCATCACCTCAGCATTGTTTGTCTTCCGTTGTGGAACATAGGATCCATGTAGATATTTCAGGTGAGTGAATTTTGATGCTGTGGGTACGAAGCGAGCTAAACCCATTTGTTTAGATCCCGTGAAGTGGCGTCTCCAGCATGGCGGAAAGAGCTCCATTTGGAACGATGAGCGGCTTCTTTATCTCCCGGAGAAAGGATCAGGTGTTTAAGCCAGCTATCTATTGAGCATGAGTCGGCCAGTCACAGTGGATAACTCTTCTTGTTTTGGCCAATGTAACTGGAAATCTCGGGAAAATACGGGCAACGGACAAGAGGCATCCGAACAGTCAGGCAGCGATGAATCAAGAAGCCCTATGGAAAGACTGGGGGCGCGCAACGGTGTTTATGATACATTAAAACCTATGTAATTATGCTTAGTATACATGATTCGCAAGCGCGTTTTGTACATCACGTCGCTGGTGCGGCTCAGACTACAACTACCACGTAGGAAGAAGTTTCTGCACGCGCAGGTTCAAGAGACAGATATAACGAAGCGTGTTTACAGAATTGAACGGATAATTTCATCGTTGGAGAGGAACAGATAAACCGATGTTGATGACAGCGGTTCGATGCAAGAGGCACCTTAGAAGAAACTAAGGCGAATTACGTTGAGACCGGGTGCGCGTGCAACAGTATATAAAGCAACAATCTAAGGTGAAAATGAAATGCAAAGAATCGGAAAGGAGCAAGTGAAGGCGGACGGCAGTGCGAACAGTAATTCGTGAGAGTAATTACGCTAAAGCGCTCATGATTCCATAGTCCAACTTCGGCAGAATCTAGAGAAAAGAGTCACAGGGGGCCAAAGCTGCCGTGCATTGGGCGTCGTTATCCCACGTACGGTCACATTGACAGGCAAACGAGAACATAAGGTAAAGAGCAGGGAAATATGAAGAGGGGTAATTTAGCATACTAACGGAAGTACGAGTCAAGAAACACTTAGCAATGGTCCGAGTGCCGCCAGTAGTTAGGACTAGGGTAAGGCACTGTGAGCTACCTCTCCGGTTGAAGGAGAATTTAAGTGAGCGCGGTAAAAAGAGAACCCTTAAGAGGTATAAAAGGTTTATAGACTGGTGATATGAAAGTCAACGTAGCCATCGAGGTAATGGGGACAGAGCGTATGGTTTTCTAAAAATGGCCAGAAAAGTCACAATAGTCGGAGAGAATGAGACTTATTAGACGGGACTAGTTTAGTCTGCGCATTGAGATTGAGCTGTACAGAGAAGTTAAAAAGACAAATAGTGGGCGTCAAAAGAAATGGATAGACCTGAGTTAGAGGTGATTATGTTATTAAAGGATGAACAAGTCCCGCAGGCTGTTGAAGTGTTAGCAAACATTAAGTCTATATTGCCTAAACCGTTAACATCACTGTGGGCCGGACAAAGTTAAAGAGAAGCAGCCTAGTCTGAGGAGCTTAGGCCATGGCAAGGCACTGAGAGTTGGCTGACTGCTTAAAAAGGGTTTGAAGACGGAATCCGTTCGGTCATCTGAACAATAGCCGGTGCTGTCACAGCAGCCTGGGAGATGTCGGAGAGCAGGAGACGGATTAGACGAGACTGGATTAGTAGGCACAAAAGGTTGAGGCATACAGCTAATTTTGCAAGCCAAATGCTGTGGTTCAGGAAATGCACAGATTAGCGATTGTGGTGACTATAGTAATAAAGCGTGCACATGTCCAGCATGCTGTGGAGTTGAGGGAAACGTAGATTGGTGTTTAGAGAGTCTAGATTGTTTCTAGCTTGCTGAATTGGAAGAGCTCAAAAAAGAAGACCGGTTCAATGAGGCTAGGTTGGTACAGGGCTCCAGGAGTCGGCTGTCAGAGTAAAGAAGCTATAATCGCAGTGCCATAAGTTAAGGAAAACGGTCGGAATAGAAATAGTTTCACTGATGAGGGGGAGAAAGATAATGATACTCACGATGTAATGAAGGCAGAGCGTTCGATCAGGCTGACAATATCCGGTAAAGTCACAGCAATCTGGCGAAGTCCAAAAGCAGGAAACGGAGCAGACGGGACTGGAGTAGTCAACGCAATGAGGTTAATTCGTGCAGTTAAAGTGGGATGACAACTAAAGTGGGTCAGCAGAAATGGGGAGGTTAGGAATGGAAGCTCTCGACGTTGGAAAAGTTCTGTTGGATATGCAGAGCCTAAAACGTTTACATTGTGTTAGTCTGAAAGCAGTCAAAGAAGAGAATAGAACAGGACACTGAAAGCTTGCTCTCCGGTTGAGGAAGAAATAAAGACCGAGGGTACGATAAGGACAGAACAGAGGTAAGATAGAAAAGGTTAACAGATGAGAACTGGGAAAGTTCACGTGAGTCTCGAAGTAATGGGACAGAGCGTTCAGTGTACCGAGCAATGGCCGGCAACATCATAAAAGTCGGAACAGAGGAGACCGCTCAGGCAAGACTGGATTAGTCGACACATTGAGATTGTGTCGGACAGTTGCTTTAAGACGATAAATGGAGTAAGTCCGTAAACTTCGACAGGCCGTAGCTATTAATGGCTACATTAACATAGAGTGAACATGCCGAGCAAGCTGTCGAGGTGAGGAAGACATGGATTTTATCTGCAGAGCCTAAACCGTTACCATCCCAGTAGTCTAGACGATGTCAAAGAGCAGCAGAATAGTCAGTTGCGACTATGGCATGACCTGTCCTGAGAGTTGGCTGTACAAACAAAGAAGGGTTAAAAACAGGGAGCGCAGCAGGCAAATGACAGGGTCAGGCTGGTAAAAGATTTACTGCTAAGGTGTAGAGAAACAGGCGTGGCTCTCATTTAAAGGGGCATTCAGCGTTTAGTCTTCCAAACAACGTCCGTTAATGTTACAGTAGTCGGAACGAAGCTGGCAGATCAGAGGAAACTGGATTAGTCTGCGCACTGTTAGCAGGTCGTACAGTTAATTTTCCAAGACAAGGGGTGTGAGTGAAGAGCTGGGCATGTTAGAGATGGAAGTGTCTATAGCAATAAATGGTGAACAAGCCCAGCAGGATGTCAAGGTAAGGAAGGTATAGCTATGAGCCTACAGAGCCTAGACCGCTTATACCTCCAGAGTTTGAGATAAATCAAGGAAAGTCAGATTGGTCAGATGAGACTAGGTTGCGGTAGTGCACTGAGGTTTGGCGGATGTGCGTTGCAAGTGGGCAGTGTTCCAATTTCACCATGAAAATATCAGCCAGCAGCGGCCCCAAATAACATCCCATGGCCACTCTGCCAACCTGACGATACATTTCACCATTGAAGGTGAATTGAACATTTAACGTGCAACGAAGTAGCACCTCCTTTAGCAAATTCTCCGGAAAAGTTGCGTATATGAGCAGTTGCCGAGCAAGCTCGCATACGTAATCCACTGTTTCGAGCAATGGAAGGTTTGTGAACAGCGACTGGGCATCGAATGATATCATCCTTTTGTTAACAAGGTTGCTTTCGGATATCTTCTCTATGAATTCGAAGGTATATTTCACGCGGTAAATACAAATCAAATTCCGTAACGGCTGCAGCTTCGCCTCCATCCACTGGGCCTACCAATGGTGAGGAGAACCCACCATGTCCAAGATTGGACTCATTAGGTTGCCTTCCTTGTGAACTTTAGGCAGACTATATAATCTCGGTAAGTGTCGACCTGAAAGCTTCAGCTTTCGAATGCTTTCTTCGTGCTAAGCTTGGCTTGCAGCATTCACCTGAGGCAGCCGGTTAGCTGTTTATCTAACTCCCCTGTGTTGCCTTTTCCTGCCATGCGCCTCTGAAACTTACTCTCGTCACAGAGGATATGCTGCATTTTATGGATATAGTCCACCCTACGCAGTAGCACTATGCCGGAGCCTTTGTCTGGCCTAGAGATTATTAATTCGTTGGTTAACCGTAGCTCTTTATGTGACTGAATTTGTTCCCTAGTGATAATACCATTACTAGCTGGTTTGCTGCTAAGGTATTCGTGACAACAATGAGCTAGGCTAGATATTAGATTCTCAACATCAGTTGATGAGGTTGGAAGTAGGTCTTTAGTCTGAGCAATTAGGCTTTCAAACTGCACCTCTAAATCCGCCTGATCTATTTTCTTACATGGTATACAAAACTTTGGACCTAATGACAACACGTTTAGCTGCGTCTGGGTTAGTATCACACTTGAAAGGTTAAACACATATCGCTGCGGATTATTCAAAAAGGTCAACTGAGGAACATGGCCATTAAGCGTACTAACTAACTTCTTTTGTTTCCTTGCTCCCATTTTCTGTCTAACCAGTTCTACAAATTCTTCAAAAGGTTGTCTCAAGTTTTCAGGCAGTTGTAACACCGCCGGTAATCTTTGCGAAATCCATCTCTCCAGCTCCGACATTTTAACGCGGACGGAATCCACATAATTGAACGCATGTCTCTTCAAGCCTTTTGCGTTTGGGTAGAGGCCACACCGCTCTCGTTCCCTCCAAAAGAACTTTGGATAGTGTTTTGCCTGCACGCATTCGCTGAGGAATTCCAATTCGACCCTGGATGCTTCCAGCCGAGTATAGAACTTCAGATACTCATTCAAGTGTTTCAATAAAGCACGGGCAATGCTGGTCTTCAGCAAAGCAAAGCTTCCCATTCCAGTAATATGAATCAATATCAGAAATCAGTTCTAGGTGAAGAATGCTTTTCGATAACTCTCATCGGACCCAAACGTTTACAAAACACTGTTAGTGTCGGGTAAGCGTCAACTCGGGCTGGGATTTACTTTTGGACTGTTTTAATGATCAAAATGGATAACTTGAGACAACGATAGCGATGGTAAACCAAGTAAACTAAATACACATACATACGCATGCACAGCGGTGAAGGCGTGGTCAATCCTACGACATCCACCATCTTGTTGGCTTCAATTAGCAAACCGAATGGAAGCGTACGTATTGCGCTTCTCTTCTGTATGCAACAGTGCCTGCTCCTGCAACTACGCAAACGTCCTCTTGAGTAGACCACGGAATTCCCATCGAGCCATTGATTGGCCACGGCTGAAATCAAACTTAGTCCTTCTTAAACCCAACTACTTCATGTCCTGGTGATGTTATATTCGGTTTCGCCGAATGCTGCTTCCCTGTACTAAGTTGGCAGTACAAAAGCTATATGATTATCCTCGGCGAATTCATTCGGTATACATGTGTACATGCATTGGTTTCATCCATATCCAATAACAGTTTGAATACAACTTACGCACGGGCGTTTGTTCAAACGTAAGTATGAACTGCCACAAACTGTATCGAGACAAATTAAACACCACAAAAAATAGTTATTTCAAAACTGCATGGTTTCGGTTGGATATCGGGCTAAAACAGTTTACGCAAGCATGAGAATACTTACCCGATACGAACTGTTAGTGTTTGTTTAACATTAGTTGTGAGCGTAAACGACAGTCTTAAGTCTCAGGCATAAATATTAGAACGAAGCGGGTATAGGAATACTAAAGCAAACGCCCCAAGTAAGGGAAAGAGATAGAATGCTAAATAAACCTGTGGTACAGTATGGCAGCATGTATTTAAGTGTTGACTCCTTTGCGTGCAGTCTGGTTTGCGTACCTAATGTGGGATGCCACACAGTGCCCGAATGCGATGGGTTCATTTCAGCCTCTCCGTGTAACCGACTGGTCCGATCACCTGCTGCTCGAGATAGGTGCGGATTCTCAAAGAACAAAGGTTGCGCAACCTTAATCATTGACGGGTGGCAATATTACATATCCGCTGCCTACGGCCTCGTAGACAGGACAAAAACCGCAGTACTACCACAACAATTCTTCGCTGCCCACTGCCAAGCAGGAACTTTGTAAACAGTGTTCGCACTGTTATAAATAAATACATAAGTGGTATATTCTTGGTAAAACAAGACACACCTGTGAAGGCGCGCTCAAATATGCATACAAGCATAGCTTCTTTGGAATAGTAAAATATTTCATTTTAATAGAAGATATAACAAAATGGATGTAGTCCATGCGAGTGGGCATTTTGTCAGACCAAGAAATACGAGGGCGCCGGGGCGAGTAAAATTCCGTCATAATTGTTGTGTCAAGATACAACTTGGCCGTAACTTCTCCATGTAATAATCCATGAGTATAGGAGCCCAAACATGGTCTTTGGTGCAACCAATGATAATTATGAAATCGAAATGTTATGTGCTCCGTCAAAGCATTCTTTAAAGTGAAAGCAGCTGCGCAGGTTGTATGTTGATGTGAGTATTGCGACGGCGTGAAATTTTCAATCATGACGTTATTCATTGACGAGTAACATCCGCCACGTTGCAGTGTCGTTAAGCGGACATTTGTGGCTTTTTATAGAGAACGCTTGCCAGGCGAATAGCCACCACGTCCTGGAACACTGCCGTAGCTTCCGTTGAACAGTAGTGCTAACCGGCTATCCAGCGTGCGGACCGATTTTGCATTCTATTATTGGCAGTCGGTTGGCAGCCAAACTTCTTACTTTCTTGACCGATTAGCATTGTGGTGTACGGGTGATAGTCACTGAAACCGATCAGTGAAGCGAAAGAGCCGCAGAGTCGAATGACAAAGGGTGCAGGTGAGCAAAATATTGTTAATAGAGGCTGGCTTTTTACGTTACCTGCTTGCCTGGTTCGCAAACCTTGTCCAGCTATTCACGCTTGTCTTGTCACGTCCAAGACTTAATTATGGATGTAATCAAGGTACTCAACCGTTTGTACATACTGCTGTGTACTCCGCCGTGATCATAAGTTATTTGGTAACCAGTTGTATCATACTCCTCAGTCGCAGCCGTACGGGGCTTCTAAAACTAACCATTTTCGCTGTGCGCCGATTCGTTTCCCAGGTAACCTACTAATAGTCTGACATACCAGTACGGTTGATCTAGCCTTCTTTTTAGTGTATCCAGAAGATTGGCCACGTTCACTCCAACTTTTTCTTGGCGTTCTTGCGCTTTCGCTTTCAAACCGAAGTGTAGCTGCGCTTTGCACCTTATTGATCACGCGTTGTTGTTTAAATGCTTTTGCCTGTAAAGACGTGCTTCGCCTTGTCGATAATAAAAGCTCTATTTGTTCAACTATTTATAATGGTGTGCTGTCTACTGTTGAAACCAGTGCGTCGGGATAGACTGAAAGCTGAGCGCAGTTCCACGTCAAGTTCAAAATTCCTTAAATGCACTTCTGAAAGGTGAATGTTTAGCCATGACACACACGCGATCGAAACGGTAACGCAAACAACGCTGTACCCTCACAATGTGCTCCTGGCGGTATGATCACCTTTAGCACCGCAAGCAGACTACTAAAAGCTTGCGGGCTTGTTGAAAGCCAGTCAAGTGGCGATAGCTGCTTTTGTGGCGCTAGTAATACGGCGCCTATCGACTGGTACTCACATACGGCCAGGCAGCTTTTCGTAGTTGCTGGCACTGCGACGCAATAGCCATTCCACCAGGAAGGCTTTTCCTGCTTTTGCACATGGGTAGAGGCCGGCTACTGATCGATCGAGGCAGGACACGTTCAGTACGGCTGTGGTGTCTGGCTCACGTCTAATTCTCACAGCCGAACGGCGTGGGTTCCTTTGTCTTGCGGTCCACACGTGACAGGTCCAGTGAGGTTGCGTTGATCGGTAGGTTCACTGCCCACAGCCGAACGGCATGCGTTCCCTTGGTCTTGTTCTGCGGTCGAGGCATGGCGCATTCATTGTGGCTGTTGTGTCTGGCAAACATTCAGTTCTCATAGCCGAACAGCGTGCGTTCCCTTGGGGTTGCCCTGCGATGCACGTATGAGAGGTCGATCGCGGCTGTAGTGTTTGCTAACGTTCACCGCTCACAACCGAAATGCTCGATGTGCCCTGCCATTGTAGAGACACATGTCGCGTCTATCCGTCCCATCTCAGCTATGCCGGCCAAGCAACTTGCTCCATTGGACAGGTAGGAATTTTGCGAACCGGTGTACTTCTGCACCGGCTGCAGAGTCTTCTGACTGCAAACAAGATTAATAAAACCCTATGTACATTACAAATAGGTAAATCTTTGCCCTACCCGTCAGTCCAAACCTACTGGATCTTTCAAATCTCAGAAAGGTTGCAAGAAGATTTATTAACCACTGTACTCCTGGATCACAAAATGTAGTTTACGGGCGCTGTTGGCTCGGCTGTTTTAATGGGTCCAATATACCCAGGGATTTGTTCTCTTTACAAAGCATAGAAGAATGGTTGCAATATGTTTTGTGTTAATTGGGAATGCATGAAATAATACAGAGTATAACCCACGGTGACAGAGGGATGGCTGAAGTTGGTAGATAGTGGGACGCCTGGGCAGGTTCAAAAGTATGTGTACAATTATACCTAAGAGCGGCAGTTGGAATGAAACCAGGTAAATAAGGCTAGGAAGCTAAGATGGGCACAAGCGTCTGATAAAGCCAGCGTCATATAAAGTTGTCCGGAGCAAACCTTGATACCAATGACGCGAGTTGCAATGAAAACGTAGAGCATTGCATGGGTACTCGCATAGGGTAGCAAATTAATGGGTATCCGGAGCCTCAGTAGGTGGCGCAGATGGCCCGGTTGACTGGCACGTGATCTTGCCATCGACGCTGCGGTTCTCACGGTAATTTTACCGCTTACAAAAATCGGTGCACTAACAGCGTTGCACTTTTAATGCACCTTAAGCTCAAGAAATCTTCGCACGAGCGTGTAAGAAAGCAGTTACAAGACCATTAATTAAAGTTGACGTATCCTGGAGTCTGCGTAGTATATGTCGGTTTTCTAACACTCAGGATTGACCAGAACGCTGAAGGACGATTGTACCATTGCGTAGTCTAAGAATGCGGAATCATAAGATCTGCTCACGTCATTTCAGCACGGCGGCCTGAGAGTATGGTATGTACCACCAGTCTCCTTACTACCAAGCAACTTTGGACTGAAGCAGCCAGCAATAGTTTGCCGAGTGATTTAGAAAAATATCTGAAACAGCTTTTGAGGTGAATGGATGTGACCTTCTCTATAATAGTGCCAGCGCGGAATGCAGGTCTGTAAGCACTAAACACTACGATCCATGGCCTCCAGTGATTTGCCACCGAGCACAGTGCGTGGCCAAACATTGTTCTTATTTCCAATCACTAAATAACCATGACGCTTGAGGTGAATTTTAAAGTTTCGCCTCTATGATTCAAAGGTTTCTAGCGAAGCCTAGATACCAGCCTAACAAGATATGCCACAGTATAAGCTGGACGCAAATTACTCATGGTAACAATTAGCTACATGTTCCAGTACCCTACGGGTGTCGTCGGCCGTGACCTGTTGCAAGGGAAGGCGGATAACTTGTAGTATCCAAATGGGATTTACATTCGTCGGATAATGCGCACTGGGTTTACTTTCCCAGTCCAACATCCTTGGATCGCTGAAGAGGACAAGCTAAGTTTTACCATAGTATACCATAGCATGCTGTCAGAATATCCATCCCCATGGTGCGCCTGCTGTTAAGGCGCCGTGTCACGGCACAGCCCTTCAGCACTAAGGTGAAGACTAAGAAACCACATGGAGTGCAGCAACTAGCCGTTCCAATAATTCCTGCGCCGCTTACCTTATTCTATCAACGCATGGGGTGCAAGCTAAAGGTCTCAGAACAAGCCTCAGAAGTTTACGTTTGTGACAGTTTCCGCATTTAATGTTTGCGAGCTTCATTACAGTGGTGTTGCTTACCCGATGGCACGAACCGAAAGTTTCGGTGGGTGGTTCATGGTTTTCCATCCCTTGGTTAGTCGCCGCGCGATAACATTCTGGGATTGGCTGAACAATCATACTCTTCTTGAATATCCGGTCGGTGTTACAAGCGAAGAATTGAAAAAGATTCGTAGACCTGCGTTACGTTGCAGGATTTGACCTTTTGTCGTAACGTGAGTGCGTTAAAACTACCTAAATATCTCAGTGGTCCCAACCACGGACTGGAAGCATTCGTGTTTCAGTTTCGAGCCCTACCAAGGTCTGATGGAATTCGAGTTCGTTAATGTCTTCCTTGAGGATGAAAACAACTAAGGCTTCCGAGTCAGCCTCCGTACATTCAAAATTGTTGCACGAATTGGCAGTGGAACTCAGTGGACCTCTGAGTTATGTGTTTCAGAAGTAATTCAACAGCTATGTCCTAACTACCGAATAGGAGGCTATGGTCTGCCCGATTTCCAAGTGCGATGATTGACCCTCCGGCTACTTTCGAGGCTGTCAGCTTGACGAAGGTAGTCGTTAAGTTACTTGAAAAATTAGTGCTAGACACAGTGCAGCCACATTTGAATAGGTTTATCCTGCTTAGCATCGAACAACATGGTTTATGCAAAGGATTTTCGTCTCCAACGTACTTGCTGGTAGCTCGTGCGAGCTGAGCTGAAGCCGAAGACAGTGAACATGCGGCGGATGTTGTGTCCATTGGCTTTGCCATGGCCTTTGACACTATCCCCCTTTCGCTACTCTCACTGAAGTCGAGGTCGTATGGGATATCTGGTCATGCTCTCCAGTTGGTGTCAGCTTTTCTGGACAGACAGGAACAGTGTATTAGTGTGGGAAGTAGTCATTCTTTTCGGTAAACTGTCTCTAGCGGTGTTCCGCAAGGCCCTGTCCTAGGTCCGCTGCTGTTCGCAGTCCTGTGCATGAATTGCTAGTAGAGCTTGAGGTACTATCGCTCTTATTTGCGAATGACATAAAGTTCTGGATTATTGTTTATCTCCCTGGAACTCCTGTGGCTCTTCAACGAGCTCTGAATCGACTCTGGGAATGGTGTGCCTGGTGGTTGCTGCCCATACTCCGGGAGAAGTGTTCAGTGATGCGCCTTGGAACGTCCGATTCCTCTACCAGTGGTGTGCTCAATGTGAGTGAACTTCCTCACTGTCTCATCAGGTTGACATAGGTGTCGTCCTCTGATCTACAATACACTCTGGCGACAACTGGAAGAAAGCGGCTGGTAAAAGGTTCCAGATGTTGTGGTTTATCCGTCATTCGTTCGAGATCCTAACAGCTTGTAGATTTGTGAAGCTGTTCGCAGCGTTTGTGCGACCGCACCTAGGAGATTGTGTCCAGGGCTGTCCACCAGGCCTTGTCCGGGACAAAATGGCACTAGAAAGGGTGTTGCATGTCGCTACGAGTTTGATCGAGGGATTACGAGGACAAAACTACCCTGAAAGCCTACTAACTTTGGCGATGCGTTCAATGCACCATCGAAGGAGTAGAGTGGACCTAATCCTAACCTACCATATTTTGACTGGGTAGATTGGCCCTGATTTGTCCTGGCTATTTAATCCTGCTAAATTATCTGGTCACCGTGGTATGAAGCTGGCGAAACCGCGGTCCGATAGAGTTAGAGCGGAGGTACGGTTATCACTTTGAGATATTGAGCTCTGTAACTTGCTTCCGGAAAAGGTTGCCAAGGAAGCTAGGGTTAAGGGGTTTGAGCGTAAACTAGAGGTTCTTGGGTGGCAACATAAAATCTTTCCTTTTTCCTGACTAATTCACATCTTCATAATTTGGTTCTATTTTCTGTACTTCCCCTCACTGTTGGTATTATCCACTTCTTTTAACTGATTCCCCTTACTCTTTACCTTCGATTTTTCTTCCTCTCTTACTTACTTCAAGTAACTGGCTTAGCAGGGAGAGCTATTGCAATGAACGTGGACATAAAATTAATGGACTAGGATGTTGTTCGGATGTTTTCCATTGAGATACATCAGGAAGTAGAAGCAACTCTATAAATACCTGCATCAACGATTCGCACAAGTAGGAACACTTATGGGATCCATCCTCACGTTCCAGTCCCACCTGAACTTGAAGTAAATTGTCAGTTAACGTGTTCCATTTTCATGTTTTGAAATCCCTTATTGTGCGATACTAACAGAACAAAATTACGAATGCACACAGACAAACATACCGCACCCATGATTTTGATTGTTCGCTCTCTATATGGAGATGACCCAGTGTTTCTTTTCCGATCCTAAAGTCTGCGATCCAGCATGCTGACATAACTATAGCTGGAACGACAAGGTGGTCTAATAACTATTATATAACAAAACGAAACCAGCAACGGTGATATTGTAAACTGATATCAAAGAGCAATAGGTTTTCGCTTCGTTATATTTCTTACGGAAGTTAAGTGTCGCAACCAACACTAGCGTTCCAACGAAGTCGGAGTTTACCCCAGAATATTTTCTGTTTGCCAACCAAAAATGCACACATATCAAGATAAAATGGTGTAGAAACTTTAGTAATTATTAGGTATTACTTATAATCGAGCATTTCGTTACCTTGTTTTATCCTTTTGTGAGAGGAATACGCACATATTCATCCTGTTTTTATTGGTTATCGTGTTTTCGCAATGGCCGTAGCTGTCGTTTCCACTTCCGCCTCGGGGACGGTTAGGTCTAATTTAACTAATATGTTTGTAGTGGAATAAACTGTTTCCATCGGATACGAAGACCGAAGTTTATTCTTTAGTCTTTGTAAAGAAGCTTTTTGCAGTTGCAGTGTCTTATGCGTTATTTATAAGACGTATTTTCCCTGAATCTGCATTTTTCGATAAGCAGCTTGACGGTATGTTGTGTTCTCTGATTACATTGTTTTAGGCATTCACTTGAAAATTTTGCGCGAAGACAGCAAGTACCCTGGATCTTCGAAGGTGGTTTATTGGTTGCGTGGTTGTTTTGATGCAATTGACCGTCAATATGTAAGACTTATTTATCTAACGGCGTTTTGTAGCTAAAATCGGCAGTTATTACTCTATTTTCTAGAGGCGAATCAGATGCCGGTGACCCTATGCAACCTTATTCCTCTTGTAAAGTTATCGAATCTTACAACTTCAAGATGCTCTATTCTACTTCTTCTGTTCTTTTTGAGGTTTGTGCTAATGCAGAAAAGTAAATCGCTTTTAATTTGCATATGTTTTAGTAATAATTCTAGACCTAATATCTTGTCCAGGAGCGAGGATGAAAGTGTTAAAACTGCAACGCTGAATCTCTTAAAGACGATACGTACAGCTGGGGAGAAGCTGAGATCTTTGCCTCCTAATATTTACATGACGATGAGATTGCAGTACCATGAAAGTGAGTATCTAACTAAAGTTATCGTATTCATGGATGCAACTACGCTTTCACTCAGTTGCATCATAGACTTCACAAAATTTCCATCCGTTGCTCGTTGGTAATCCACAGTATTTAAAACCTTTTCAGCAGCATGGCGACTTCACGGCACAGGAATTTGATAAAACCCTTATCATAACAACCTATATTTAATGTCGGTCCTATATAGTGTTTTATATTTTGTTAGAATCTTTGATATGCTTAGTTAATCTAGAGATCTCTATACATTACCTACTTTTTTCACTGGTGTGTGGAAAGCAGGAGGTGAGACCCTTGTCAACTCCTTTAATTCTGGTTGCGAAGCGGCGTTCCTCTTGGGATCGCCGCCGTTGCAGTATTAGCAGCAGAGCCTTGCGGTACTCATCAAATGGCAGTGCAGCAGCCGTTTGGAACTTTCCTCTGTTCCAATAATTCACTGCATGAACTGCTAGGGCAGCCTCTGGACGGACGTAAAGTATTAGGCTTTTGTACAACGTCCACTTGTGACCTCGTGTCGGGCCGTCCACGTTGAGCCGAAAATGCTTTTGCACCTCACTTCCAACTTCTACTCTTAGGATCCGTCTGGTGTAGATAAGACCTTCATAGGGCCGACGATAATCCATTGGGGACATGTTCAGCATTCTGAGTGGAAGAGGGTAAGCACGACAGCGACGCTCCATGACGGATTTCAAGCCACGCCGCTAAACTCTTTCCAGCACGTCGCATTCCAACTTTAAGAGAGGATAGGTGGCTGGAAGCTTATACTCCAATATCCGGCGGATATGTGGTGTGAACAGAGTTCTGAAAATTGCCTGGATTGATACAGGAGAACGACTTCTGTAGAGCCCCAGCATCCTGTTTGCGGCTGCGACCTTCCTTAAGGTGCCTTGGAAAGTTTTAAGCTCATGTGACACAATAACCTCTAGATCCTCCTCGTGCAGAACATTCTTGAGAAGATGGAAATTGGGTGTTGCCCAACCGAAAACACTGCACAACCACGAGGCGTTTCGATGTAATTTCATCTCAGCGTTGCCTATCGTGACCCGGTAGCCAAAGGGGTATAGGTTTCGGCTACTATTCCAATGGTCCTGGGATCGAGGCCTGCTGTCTCCACCTGATGAGATGAAATTACGTCGAAACGCGTCGTGGTTGTGCAGTGTTTTCGGGTGGGCAACACCCAATTTCCATCTGCTTTGAGTACAGTCCCAATGATCGCCGTGACTAAGGTTCACATCAATGTGAACCACAGTCCATTACATTGAGATTGCGCGTTGCAATCCAATCACACAACGTGTAGTCCAAACTTGACCATCCAATTCTTGAGAAGATATTCACCAATGTGGTATACGCCGAATGAATCCGAGTTATCAATCGGAAGAACAGCACATTTGTCGTAGTTTACTGGCAATTGCTACTTGACAGACCAATCGTGCAGCTGGTGCAGCGCCGTTCGGAGTCTGTCCGCGTCCTCAAGGCTAGCTACTTCGGACCATAGCTTAAGATCCCTAGCGTAGACTAAGCAGTCGGTTTGAAGAGCTGCAGGGAGGTCATTAATGTACAGCTTGGAAAGTTCCTGCCCAAGGACAGAGCGTTGTGGGACTCCGCTACGCATAGACACAGAGTAAGATAGCGCTTGGTTCATCTTAACTTGAAGAGTCTGATCACTCAAAAGTCCGCAACCCATGCAAGGACGTTTCTGGTGACGCCAATTCCCTGGGGTTTGAGCAGAATTCGTTTGTGTGGGACTTTGTCAAAGGCCTTGCTGAAGTCAATGTAGATAACATCTAGGTGTCTCCGGTTGTCTACTGCTTTGAATTATGCTTTTCTGGCAACAAGCAGGTTAGAGATGCAGGAGCAAGCCCTGCGGAATCAGCAATGTATTCCGTCATCATCATGTAGAATAACGGGTGAATTCCATCTGGGCCCGGTGCTTAGTTAGGGTTTCATGCAAGGAGTATCTTGTCTGTCTCGGGATTGATTTTGACTTGCTTGAGAGGAGGGTAATGCGTTGCCAGATAGTCACTGGGCACCAACGTTTCCACGGAATAGATCGAGGTGTACTGCGAGACTAGAGTTGACCCCTTCGTCATCTTCGTAGAGCGCGGTGTCCTCCTGACAGCATAGAGCAGGGATATCACTGCCAGCCTTGGTGTTTTGCTTCAGGTACGAGAACGGATTCTTCGGGCAGGTTCGTGATTACGTGACTAGGCTATGTTCGTACTGTGATTGCTTCTGGCGCTTTCTTGGAGTGCACAGCTTTCTGCTCACTTTTTGCTTCGAGTAAGCTGATGGTATCTGTGTTGACTTGAATATGTCCCACAGTTTGCGTCGTCTGTTCATCAGGGATCTCACTTCTTGGTCTATGCAGGGGAGCCTTTGGGGAATGGCCTGCTCTTGGTGGTAGAAACAACGTTTTTGATGACCGACATCATCTTCGGGCGTAGTAAGTTCCATGCTTCATCAAGGTTCAGGTATTGTGGAGTGGTCTAGTCTGTGGTGCTTGCCACTTCTTATAAACTGGATGGAACAACAAGCCAGAAGTTGCGACGTCGTGTCCCCTGATCAGGTACGGCAAGGCGGCACGCCTAAATGAAGAAGATTGTAGATTGGTCACTTCAGCCGACTGGTTGTATAATCTTCAGGCCCTGGGTATCAGAGAGCGCTGGTGTGAGAACAACATCCAGTATATTTGGTGTTTGACCCGATTTCATCCGTGTTGGCGCTGAGATGTGCTGGATTAGATTGCATTCCTGAATAGCATCGAAAGCCAGTCTTGAAGGAATTTTGGTAAAGATTATAGTGAAGATAGTTTCAGTCCACACGAGGTGCACTAAAGTCGCCCATTAGCAGCCAGTTCCTTCCTGGACCACTGGTTTTACCGACTATAATAGACGGGCACCTGAGCTCAGTGACGCTCTGTAAGCCATATCGTCTGTGTGCAGCTGATAGCCATCATAACTTCAGCACCACAGTATCTCTGAGGCTCGATCGTTGTCGCAGAGAGCTTTGATAACGTGTGCCTTGAGGCAGGACCTCAAGTAGAGAATTACTCTACCCCCACTGGGGCGATCTGCTCGTGAGAGTTTATATCCTGATATGCTAGCCTCAACATCCTGGATCTCTGTTGATAACCAAGTCTCGGTGAAAGCCAGTAAATCTGGCTGATGCTCACCAATGAGAAGAGGAATCTCGTCGCGCTTACTTTTATGGCTGTGTACATTGCCAACTATCATTCGCAGACCGCTATTTAGACATGGGGGCGGGGTAACAGAAGGATTGGCTACCAGCGAGTTCTCTGGGTTTCCTGAACAGCGCAAAAATCCACAATGTGGAGATCAATTTCGCCGTTCGTTCGGCGAGTTTGCAGTTCGTTGACGGACTATCTCCTTCTGACTATCTTCTGAGGAAATGTCCTTCAGAACAAAGAAAGTTTCTCCTTTGAGACGCCAAGTACTCTTGAGGATGCGACGATATTCATCCTCATCCTGACAGACGACTTTTAGCGGGCGAGTCTTAGATGGATCATCCTGCTTTCTACCTAGAGGGAAAGCAGAGACGATGTTGATACCCTGCTCGCCTTCATCGAATAGGATGGATACCATCCGCCTCAAAAAATCCTGATCGTCAAGCATCCTTTCAGCTGATGATTCTTCGTCGGATTCAGGAGCATGCGTAATCATTAAGCAACGCTCACAAGGTGTTTTGTTTCCTCCTGAGAGGATTGACTTTTGTGGGACTGGCTTTTCTGTAATGAGCTCTTCAAATTGGGTAACTTTGTCAATAATGAGCTCCAGTCGCATTGGATTACATTTTTCTTTATGCCTTGAAACGGCTTTATTCCGTTTGTCATTTGACCGGGTTTCTGCAGCTTTTATACCCGCCACACCAACATAAGTCCTCGTCTTTATTTTTGGCTTAGTTACATCCAACTGGCCTTTACAGACGCTAACCTGCGTTAGTAGTGCACCCTCTGAGGAAGAGGTGATCCGGCTTCGACTTTGATCTGGATTGCCAGGACCGACGGGAAACAGTGTTCCCGCCAAAGTTGTGGAGGAGGTACGGCTTCTTTTCCCCTTGGGCGTAGAGTAGCCAGACCCGGGCAGGCACACAGATGCAACAGGAGTTTTGCAGTCACTGTAAACAGAGCTTGTTTAGGAGCAGTAGGTACTTTAATGGGGCGTAACCTCATCAGAAGCTTTTTGTTGCTAACCACTGCTAGACGCGGGTCGCAATAAAAGCTTATACCGTTGAAAGTATTGTGCTGAAGATAGTGGTAGAGATCTTGACCAATGTTACAGCACCCTATGTGCATTAAACTTTTGCAGAGGGCGCATTGGACGGTCTTCGAGCTGGAGGTGACACCTATGCCACATTCAATGCAGTTGGACGTCATAATTTCGGAGAAAAAGTTAACAACAGTCAAATTTTTTGCAAGTGTTTATTGGAACACTTCTCTGCTTCATATACTGAAAGAATTTGACAAAAGTCAAATTCTGTTTCCATTGTTTATTCAAATACTGTTTTCATTAATATTTCGGAACATTTCGTTATTCAATTCTTTTGTGAGGTAGAGTACTTAGTTTTTTGATGCACGTATTCAGATAATATTCGTACGGTAAAGGTGGCAGCAATGCTCTAGCTCCTTATACCGACGCACAACTGCCACATAAACATCGATGGTTACATGTTTGCTAGCCAGGTCCCCAGCACCTAGGTAAATTCGTACTCCTGACCTAAAAGTGACAAGCTAAGCGCCTGAATCAGTTCACCATTTACAGTAACACATTTGCAAAACGTGTGATATGATCGGCATCTAATTGTACGTAGATAACATCCGCGTAAAGCCGTCGGGGCGGATCTATTTGTTTCCCAAAATTGCCCGCCGTGTCGTTTTATTATAGGTATGGCGATCCAATTTAAACAAGCCAGATGAACGCTTGACACAGTTTTCTACACGCGCAAACTAGAATAGGATAGAATTCAGTCCTACAAACCGTAATCTTTGGGTGTCTGATATAGGCCACCATCTTACTGGAGGATCCCGGATTTGGAAAGGAAAGCGTAACTAACGCTGCTAAACTGCGGGCCATAGAGAGAGTGTGTAGCGACCTGGAGATTCCCTCGTATGACTGTGTAAACTATTCTAAAATATTCAAATTATAGCTTTCTTATGTATTAGGGAACTATTCGGTTTGCTTGTTGGAACGTTGTTCCCGTTTGTTGGAAACATGTACACGATCTCCGCCTTTGGCGCGCGGCTCGACTGCGAACGACGCTCCGTCTACGTTCTCGACGCCAAACACATTCTCCCTAGCTAGCTCTCTCCGGTTGCCCTATGTTCAGCATTAGCTAACGCTCCTCCTGCCGAATAAACTTCTTCCCTAGTTTACTTTTGTGTCTTCTACCCACTGCTTTTGGTTGGCCGTCTAGTCGCGTACCGGATATATAGCGCACGATCAACGCGCTATAAGTGAATTACCTTCAGTGCACTGAGCTTTCACCAACTTAACCAAGAGTGAACCTGGGATTTCCCTTTGCGCCAATTATGATCTGAATTGATTTGATAGTATACCTGAACTAGGTCTTGCTATCTATATTGCTTTATTTGCTTCGCAACCTTTGCTCACAGACGTCCGCCCACAAAAGATGTGAACTGCATATTATGACTGTTTCGTCAGTTGCTCACATCCATAACATTGCAGAAAAATCATGTAATACGCTACTGACATAAACTTTGAACATTTGCATTATTTGTATAGTCATATGTCAGCATCTTCATTATGCGCGTTAGCTAGCGGTGACAAATATCGTAGCTACTGTGTCGTAATGCATAAAAAATAAGTAATCAGGTGTACTGTAAAACTGATTTAGTAGCAGTGTACATTGCTTTGAGTCTGTAACCGAAAGATGTCTTCAATAGCTTTAGGACTTGATGCACTGGGATCATGTAACGCCACATCAAAAATGAAAGTCTGTTAGGATGAGAACATATTCCTTGTCTACAAGCCAGACGCGCAAGCCGGAGAAACGACGAAATATCCTTGCGGTGCACTTTGGGGTCGGAACAAGCCTTCAAACACGAATTTCAGGACATAATGCCTGTTATGGCTGTGAGCACCATAGGAAAAATCGACGGAGGTTGCAGTGAGAAGCTAAGCCAAGTAACGCACCGACCAAGCAGGATGTCGACATTTAGGAACGAAAATTGATCCACATTTAAGACTCACAGCGTTCACGCAACAAATATGGTTGACAATGAACTTCAGAGAAAAAGCAGCGGCTCAAATGAAAATATTTACCCGGGCAACTGCGTCTAGAAACATTTGTGTGTGCTAACGAATACTACTTATCAGTGTTGTTCTAAACAAGGTGCTTTTTCTACCTATATTATTTAAAACAGGTGTGCAGCTGATAACTTGTCGCGACACTAGACGACACTCGAATGTCATACTTTCCAATAGCCTAAGAAAGTAGACCACAGCTTGCGCTTAGTCGCAAAGCACTTGAAAGATAGATTGCCTACGTCAATTTATTCAACGTTAACACAATATATCGGATGCAGACTGTTGCTCCGGTACTGCTGAGTTGCCGAGTTTAACATGTGACAAACTAGCACAAACAGCGACATGTAATTGCGTTGGTAGTGGTTTCCTTGAACATCATGTTGGGATTGATACCTGCACTCACACCGTGGATTTTATCCTGATCTGGAGTCAAAAGGTTGCGTGTTCCCGTCACCTCGAGGTCACCAATGTAACCAGAGTGGCCGACTTACGCTAACAGGCTATTTGCGAGTACCGTTTTCAGTAATGGAAGAGAGGGAACGGAAGTGACTGGACGACAGTGTATTTGGGTACATGCTGTTCCGTATATGGGATAAGAATACGATACCGGACGAAACGAGCTAGCTAGGGAAGAATGTGATGGACCGCACGATGAAGCTGCGTGTTGAATCCAACCGTGGCGCTGTGTGTATATCTCGTGTGTGTGTTGGGTCAGGCAAACAAATGAAACGTGCATATCAGCATACAATCTCTAAAGTTACAATAGGAAGATAATTTTATTTAGTATTTCGCACAACACACTCAGGAAATCCGGAGATATCACCAGATTGCTACACGCTACATTTGAAAGATTTTATTTGTCTCACTGCGGCACGCAGTGATTGATTAGGTTACTCGACCGCAAAACGTGAGATCGACAAGCCGAACACTGAAGCAACTTATGTGCACCTGTGCTCTTGAGAATTGGTGGAATGATTGCGCTTTAATTAACTATGCTACGGTACTTTGAGTGTGCAAAGCAAGTGCTATAGCTCGCATAGCTCATACCCGGCTTGTGCGAATCCTTAGTACAATGATCATCTCTCACCATGCTGGTGATATTTTGTCTTCTTCGAGTACCTAGTTTGTCTCCTGGCAGGATAGTTACTATAATTCCCCACTAAATCCGCTTCTTTCACGCTCATTTATAACATGTATAAAATGAAACTGACAGTTTATTTACTTCTGGTGTTCTCTGAGTGCCGTAGACGGTTAATTCGCATTACGTTGTAGTGATCTGGAGATTCCAACCTATGACTGGGTAAACTATTCTAAAATATTTTAAAATTATAGCTTTGCTGTGTATTAGGGAATTAGGCGGTTTGCCTGCTAGAATATTGTTTCCGTTTGTTTGAAACAGGAACACGATATCCGTCTTTGGCGCGCGCGACTGGACTGCGAGCGACGCTCTGTCCAGGCACTCGACGCCCAAGTACATCTTCCCTAGCTAGCTCTCTTCTGGTGCTCTATTTTTAGCACTAGCTAGCTCATATCTCATACAATAAAATTTTTCTTTCGCTTAAGTTTTATGTGTGCTACTGATTGCCTTTGGTTGGCCGTCTAGTCTCGTACTGAATATATAGCGCTAGATCCTTGCGCTATAACGTTTCCTGGGAGAGCATGTTCAGTGCGCACTAGCAGTTAGAAGTTTATCGCAATGCTAGTTAGCGCCAAAACAATGTCTCATCAGCAAAGAGCGTGAGGTCACTGTACGCCTCCATTCCGGGACTTGAAGACGTGTATTTGTTCAATTTCATCTTTCACGAAGCGGGAATCCTATTTGTTTCTCTTCGTTCGGCTCCTTGTTCATCAGACCTATTGGCGCCAATGTCCGCCGAGTGCACGGCAAGTGTCCGATGAGCGCCCCAGTGGCAAAAATTGTCACTTATCCTGAGCTCGCTGAGAAAATTGCCCAGGTCTTCCTTCGAACGCTTAGTTTTCCCCATATTTTGTCCTCTGAAGGAATAACCAAGCCACATTTAATTCCCTCCCACCACCATTGACTAAGCGTTATTGCAATTCCACACATCTGGCGATATACACAACACCTAACGAAATGATTGTGCAGTAAAGAGCAAGTGATATAGCTATCAGGATCTTGCTACGCAAACCGTTCAGTCTCCTGTTGTAACCACCTATCCGGGTCCTTAAACTTGTGTTTATCTTTTACGGTTTCGGGACAGACAATGACATGTACGACCACTCAACAAGTGTTCGGCATCGGTCGCCGGAGTGACCGATGCTGTTAATAGGGGGGGACTCACTGGACTATGTTATTTTTATGTTAGTTGGAGCAACGGTAGCGGGTCTAGTACGTGTACGCTCCTCGCATGATGCATTGTAGCCATCTTTAATCATATGCTAATTCAACAGCACCTATTCGGGTCAACTGGACATTAAGACGTGACGCTTGCGTAATCATATGCGTGCACTACCGTCTTTGCTAGTAAATGAAAGTCTCTAGTTTGAGCCACATTGGAAAATATGAATCCTTTATATCTCCCATCTCTTGCTGCTTGTACTAGGAACATCCATGTATCACTACATGTGATGCAATTGAAATAGTATGTTGCTGTCAGTACCACTAGTCATTCCGAAGTCAGTTTCCCCACTTCCTTATCAGGCATTGTCGCCTTAAACATTCGGACTGCATTTGACTTAGGAAATTGATATACCTTATTGTATTTCAAAAGAATGAGGTGCACAAAAAGCATACTACTATCTTTCGGGCACCATATTTAAGCATCTTGAGTTAAGGGAGAGCTTAAGGCAACTTCTCGTCATCATTTGCCTCCAATTTGCGATTGAGTATGTCCTGCTGTGCCCAAAAAACACTTGAGCTATCCGCGTAGAGTTTCTTCTAGATAACCACTCCACTGACAGTCTACGCCGATGATGTCTTCTTGCTCGGTGACAACCCACAGAGTATGGAGCTTTTTCTAAATCCTTTGGCGATTGAAACAACTTGGTATGGCACGATATTTGCCCCACGAAGCTCAAATTCCTGGTCCAGGATTCGTATCCACCTGTTTCATTGCTCAACATTGATGGTGCGGGGCTTCAGCAGGTGTATAGCTTCGTCCAATTGAGAAAGTGCACTTATGTCTAGGGTAGAACTGGTAGAGAGGTCTTTCTTCGTATTGCCGATTCCCATTATCTTTCGCCAATTTGTGGCATTTTTGGCTTCGTCGGGTAGTTTCACTCTCAGTGAAGGGAAGAGCCTTTAATGTCTGTGTTTTAACGGTACAGTTATAAGAAAATGAGTCCTGTCAGCTACACATGAATCATATACGTCGGATTTTAACTTCGGAATTTGAGTGTTTGCATAGGAAAGTTCGTATGTAATTGGAACACACGGTTTTCGGCGAAGTGTTTACGCACCACGGCAAAACGGACCTTTTTCTCAGCAAGTTGGTACGGCTGCACCACTTGAGATGGCTGGAGTACGTCTTACACATACCGTGCCATCGACTACCACGTTGACTTTTATTCCTCCACATAGAACTGCAGTTGTGCAAATCACGCGACAGTCAACCTACCATATAGCGGCAAAATCTCAGCACCGAATTCCAGTTTACTTCTCTCATTTTTGTGCCTTCTCTGGACTTGGAGGCTACGAATGAGAAATATCACTGTCTAGGTACCGTTTATGATGTGGGATGGAGTATGCTTCAGTGTGATATATGTGTGCATTTATACTTAGCTTAACCCGATCAACAACGCAATCATTAAATGATAAAAAAGACAACAGCGTGTAAAAACTGAAAAATCTACCATTTTATCGTTTTCCTCTTCGTTACTTTCGCATTTACTGTTTTGATTCGTTACATATTTTGATGCCTACATGTCTATTGTATAGACTACATCTGCAACGTATCCGTTTCAACCCATCTCGACGTGGTTGGACCTTGAGTTGCTGTGACGGTTCACGTTTCTCTGTGATCTATTTAGCTATGCTGAATAGTGCTTTATGCATGTTCAGGATCACTCATATTAGATTGGTCAGTAGATAGAGGTCTGACTAACTCATTATCTTTGTCATAAAGCTTGGAGATTCTAGTGAGGGCCGCTCCTTACTCTGTAAAAATATGTTTGGGTTCCAGCTTGCGGTCAAGTTTTTGTATCATATGCTTTGGTTAAGAACCCTAATCGTTCTCCTGTCTACGCTTAAGGAATCTAATAGTATCCGGCCTACACAATACACTTAATCTTTATTCTAATGATTTCTTGCCTCTCTGGCCGTCGCGGAGGATGCTCAACAGCGCCCTATCTGCTGCATTTAACAGGGTGAATTGTGATTTAGACGCGACTACTCAAGCCTTCCCGTCTTTGTATCCCGGGATACGATGTCTCAGGTAATGGGACTGCAATCCTGTACGCTTATCGCACTTTTATGGGCGATACCTATAGGTGTCGCATAACCGAACTGTGCAGCGTACATGTACCGGTACATGTACTGCTGGCCAACAGTTTTGCGTCATGTGGGTGTGAATACTGCATTCACGAAGTGACCATCTCTACTATCTTTTAATGAGTAGTTTGTTTATTCTAAGAAGTTAATCGAAGGACCATCGATGTTTTCAGTCGCCGTTGGACAGTTGATATGGAGGATAAGACGCGCTATATCGCAGTTAGCTTGTAAATCACGACGGTTCGAAGCTGTCCCCCGTGGCCCAGTGGCATAAGCTGCTGACTGGCGGTTCAATCCGCTGGTGGTCATGGGTTCGAATCCTGATGGATCCGATGGATGCGCACTACTGATGATGCCCAACAGGCTGAAACTGCAGTCTAGTGCTTTTCCGGGCATGTGGACGACTATGTGATATGGCTATAAGCCGGTTTCATGTGCAATATTTTACGAACGCCCGATGAGTGTCCCGTATCGGGCGCTCGAGTGCCCGATGATGCTGACAGGGTATCTTCTGATTATCGGAAACACACTTACACGACTCGACTTCCGTACTCGCTTTGAGATCTGCTTCAAGTAACACTAGCAGTGCGTTCTCACTGCGTCTAACAAGAGACGTTTTGTGTGCTGGCCAAGCCGTTGTGGGTATTGTCCTGAGTCCCATGCCGAAGCTGCTCTGGTTGACTAGAACCCACTCAGTAGCCGAATGTGTGCTCTCTGACTGACTGACTCATTCAAAGCTTCGAAGTCGGGGCTAATAGGTGCCTGTTTTTCATCGCTGCCTACGCGCCCACAAACTGTAGCGATGCTTCGGTGAAAGACGACTGAACAACCTTCTTTGTCACAGCGGAAGCACGGATACTGTAGTGCTGGCTGAGGATCTGATCGCTCAACTTAGGAAATTGTCTGCTGCTAAGCTTCATTTGGGAAGCCAACACCGTGCAGGATCCTTAATGATAACAATGAGTTGCTACTCTATTTGGGTGAAGATGCCCGCATATTTCTTGCGAGAACTAACTTCCGACACATTACCCGCCGGAGGGTGACATGGCGTCTACCAGCCTTAGACCAGCCATGGACGCAAATCGATCACATTACGACCAGTTTCTGCTGGAGATGCTGCGTCCAAAACTGTCGATCCCATTGGAGCACGTGCGTGGACACTGACTATGCACCTGTATGTGCTGCGTTGAGGGTGCGTTTTAGTGGACGCCGGCGACGACGCTGTTAGTGGATATACACCACACAACTGGCGAATCCAGCTGTTCTGAATGTGTATCGAAGTACACTGAAACGCGGGTTGTGTAAGCAATCACTGAATGCACGCGAAGACCACTGGTTGCTCTTTCTCCTGACTTATCTAGCAGAAGGCACATGTAATTGCCAGAATGAACATTTGGTTTCTTCGCAGTTTCTGAAACTAATCGATGCCCGATGGCACATCCCGGCTGGAATCGAACACAATGTAACTCGCAAAGCGCTCCGGCGTAAATTCCGTGCTAACCTGAAGAGAGATCGTGAATCCTGGTGGTCTCTTCGTGCGTCAGACATTGAACTGGCCGCTGCCCTTAGTAACCATCAAAAGTTATTCCGTCTGATAGGAAAACGGGCAGCAGTAGACCTGGGGTTAGTGAAACAAGTTATGACGAGAGTGGACAGCCTATCCACAATTTGCCGAAATGTTTAGAGCGTTGGGCTGAGCATTTTCAAAAGCAATTTAATAGGCCGGAATTGTTCGACTGCTCACTGGCCAGTGCTCGCCTCGCTCCTTGACCTGTCCCTTTGGATCCACCCTCTCGTTCAGAAGTCGAACGTGAGATCGGACTGTTAGAGTTGAACAAAGACGCGGAACCAGAGGATCTTCATCCATCCCTCTTCAAATTTGGGGGCAGTGCTCGTGTTGATTTGCATGAATTCCTAGTGAAACTGTTGGAGTAGAAAACTGTCCCTACTGACTAGAGCCGCTCCGTTATTGTTCACATCTTCAAAGGAGGCTCGCGTGCGAAATGCGGCAACCATCGTCTTCAAATTACTTGCCCCCATTATGCTTCACAGACTGACTCATCATCATCATCATCGTACACGTTACCTAGAGGTGGGGAACACCACAGCTAATGTGCCGCAATACATAGAAAAAAGGAGAAAAAAGAAATGCAACTGGTGCAAGCTGGCTGAGCTACCGGTAACGGATGGGCATCGTTCCGGTAAGCTACCAGCCGGCTGCTGTGCACCAAAAAAAGTTACTATGCAAAATTATATAAGGCTAACTAATGAGGTCGGGGTTGGAGAGGGAGGCTACGTGGGATGGGGTGAGACAAAGAAACTCACAGACTGACTGCGCTCGTGAAAGCCAGGTTCGTGAGGAGCAAGTTTCGTCGGGGTCATGGCTGCATCGACCACATCTTCACCTCGCGTTAGTTGTTAGAGCAGCGTCACACATATTGGCGGCCCACTGTAGTCGTGTTCCTCGACATCAAAGGTGCCTTCGATTAGATTGATCGATGTACCCTTTTGAATTGTGTATTCAAGAAAGGTGTGCCCGAGAAATATGTAAATATTATCCTAGCATTATATGCGCGTAGCATAGGCAGAGTGAGGGCTTACGGTAAGCTGTCGCCACCCTTCAATATCTCCAGCGGTGTGAGACAAGGATGTCTATTGTCTCCTTTCCTCTTCAACTTTACTACTGACGAAAGCATGGAGATTACATTTAAAGGACGCGACTTAGAAGGTGTGGAGCTACTCCCAGGAGAACGACTTTTTGACTGGATTTGCAGACAACATTGCCCTTATCTGTGACAGCTCCCAGACGTGCCAAGCTGCACTGGATAGATTAGCATTAGCTGTCAGCCGCTTCAGGCTTTGCTTTGCATCATCGAAGTGCAAAGCTTTCCTCCATGATTGGCACGGATCGCCTCCTGTGTTCAGAGATCCAACTACCTGAAAAGTTTTATCAGCGCCCTTGGGGTTGAAGATGAAATCACGAACCGTGTGGCAAAAGCTCGAAGTGCTTTTGATAACCTTCGCCACGTATGGCGGCGGCGCGATATTCCTCTCGCCCTGAGGGGTAGGGTGTGCAATGCAGCGGTACGTTCGACTTTACTGTACGGTTGCGAGACCTGGCCCCTTAGATCAGCAGACATGAAGAGGCTAGTTACGTTCGACCATCGGTGCTTTCGCAATTTGGCTCACATCTGGTGGGAACACCGCGTGCGCAACGAACGTATTCGACGCCTTGTTTATGGCACAGGAAAATGGAATAAATCGCTCAGCACCGTCATTTCACGCACTAGGCTCTGATGGCTCGGCCACGTGTTGCGTATGCCAGCTCACCGACTCTCGCGACGTGCGTCAATGGCTTGCCGGGGGTGTGGATGGAGGAAGAGGAAGAGTGGCCAAGCGATGCTTTGGTCGAGAGGAATGAAGGCCGTCACTTCGAAGCTGACCTCGGTTGAAGCTTCACGGCTCCCTGGTCGGGGTCCAAAAGACGATGAACACGTTTGGCTTGATACACTTGCTGACATGGCTAGGAGCGGATCTCAGTGGCGTTCCTGCTGTTAGTTACTTTGTCTCTCCCCATCCCTTTTAGCCTCGCCCTCCAACCACGATCTCTTTCCGTGGCGTAATATAATTTCACATAATACTCTTTCTTGTTGCCTAGTAGCCGGCTGGTCGCTCTCCGGAAGGATGCCCATCCGTTGCTGGTAGCTCAGCTGGCATGTAACTGTTGAATTAATTTTCTGCTTTTATGTATTGCGGCACCGTAGCTGAGCTGCTTTACACCTCTAGCTAACGTGTATAATGATGAGGATGACGATCGACCGCCGGTGCCTTCGCAGTTCGGGTCGTATGTGGTGGGAAGACAGCGTGATCAAGGAGCGTGCTCGACTCCTTGTTAATGATACAGGAAGAGGAAATGAACCCCTTAGCCCCGTGATTTCACGCACCAGCTTCCGATGGCTGGGCCACGTGTTGCGCATATCAGCACGCCGACTCCCGCGACGTGCTTTGTTTGCGCGCCGAGGGTGTGGGTGGAAAAATTAGGAAGTGAGCCCAACAACGACATGGGCAAGTGAAATGAACATCCATACTTAGAATTTGGCCTCCGTTGGATCCTCTCGTCTCCATGGTTGTGGCCAGAAGGACGATGAACAAGTTTGGCTGGATACACTTGTTGTCATGACGAAAAGCCGATTTCAGTGGCGTTTGTGTTGTGAGTTTCTTTGCCTATCCTTCTCCAACCACGATCACATTTCCAGCATTCAACATAACTACTTTTTCGGCACAATACTTAACGGCTTCTGTTTGGTACGATGACAGCCCGTCACTGGTTACTCAGCCGGCGTGCTTCTGTTTCCAATGTTTTTCTCATGTATTACGGCAAAATAGCTGAGATTTTTACTATCCCCAGCTAATGTATGTAATGATGATGCTGATGATAACAGAACAGTCTAAGCCTCGCGCATGTAGAGTTTGCGTGACTCTTCGTAATTCTCCGTCGGTTATTGTAGCGATTGGGTGCAATTTGCCTTGCCAATAGTGAACTTGTAGCGTTACAGGGTAACCAATGTTACTGTGTGGATCATTCCGGTGACCGTAGACATTGGGTACCTTCCTTGTAACCGGTTCGATCCTGCGTTTGTGCCATCGACATCGTGGTACCTCTAGCCCACACGCATACTGCTGATGTCGGCCTTATGAATCGGTGACTCTGCGTTAATTTGCTAAAATTCGAAAAAGTGTAGGAGTTTAGTTGAATACTTGCCAAGTGTTGCTTATTTATGGCGGGATCAATGTATGTGCTATAGCGAATTGCGCATGGTAGGTTTTGTAGTGGTCGAAAAATACTAGGAAGGTTTCAACCCCTTAGTAAAAGGCAAAAAGTCGGAAAGGGTCAACTCACAGTCTAATCACAGTTGAGTTCGAGTCGTAGGTTGCGCTATACCTGTGACACACGTCGAGCACAATGGAAATAGACGTTCGATAATAATTCCGAGTATACAATCCGATTCGCAAGCACACTGGATGGCACCGTACTCACGCAGAAGCAGCACAGCCAAAATCAGCACGACGGAACGCGGGGCACGAAGAAGTGTATTTTAATCATTAATTCAAACAAACTGTACAAAAGATGTCATAATAAAATTGATGACAAGCAAGACAAAATGTATAAGATTAATAACCACTACATAACTCCCCCCGTAGAGCGTGAACTGGTAAGGTAACGCTCGATATAGCTAATTAGGGAACAAACTCAGCTAGTTTGGAGGGGAAAGACACAGAACGTCCTGAACGTGTGTGCTTGGGATCATTCGTTGGGCGAGCGCATGAAGGTTCTGAAACATTGGAATCAGTCGGTTGACAAACAGGGGGTAACAACTGGGGATCAGTCAAAGAAACGACCCGCTCAACATAAGCGGGTTTAAGACGGTCAATACTCACAGATTCTTTCGATCCATTCCTTTCCAGTATGAAGTACTTAGGTTTCCGTGACAACACTTTGAAAGGACCTTCATAAGGGGGTGTCAACGGCTTGCGAACTGCATCAATGCGAATGAAAACAAAAGGACAAGTGTGTAAGTCCGGATGAATTCGTTGTTCGCGGGCAGTGAAGCGAGTAGACATAGGTCGAATTGTTCGGAAGTGTTGTTTGAGACGTTCGGCGTAGGACACAGGATCTATCTCACCAGTGACTCGGGAATCCAAAATCCTCTCACCTGGAAGTCTGAGAGTGGTGCTAAAGACGAGTTCGGCAGGGCTGCATCCAATATCCTCTTTGACGGTATTCCTAATACTAAGAAGGGCAGCTGGGATGCGTTCAGACCAATGTGGGTCAGGTGAATTATCTGTGATGGCTGCTTTAAGCTGTCGATGGAAACGCTCGACAAGGCCATTCGAAGCGGGATGATAAGCAGTTGTCCGAATGTGGGTACAACCCAACAGACGATTCAAGTCACGGAACAAGGTGGAACTAAACTGAGATCCTCGATCTGTAGTGATCGTAGATGGTACACCGAAAAAGGAAATCCATGAGTCAAAAAATGCACGGGCAACAAATTCTGAAGATGTGTCACGTAAAGGAATGGCATGTGACCAACGAGTAAAACGATCAACACAAGTAAGAATGAAATTGAAATTGTTCGATGGAGGAAGCGGTCCGACTAAGTCTAGGTGGACATGTCTAAAACACGCTTCAGGTAGTGAGAATGTTCCGGGGGCAGAGATAGTGTGTCTGTGTATTTTGCTGCTCTGGCAGCTGAGACAGTGTTTAGCCCATTGACGGATATCGGAACGCATACTAGACCAGATGAAACGATCAGTAATCAACTTCACAGTGGATCGAATGCTAGAATGCGATAGTCCATGTAAATGGTCAAAGACGGTTCGCCGGAAAGACTGTGGAACAAATGGTCTTGGCTTACCGGTAGAGACATGGCAGTGAATCCTTGCGTCAGAGTTTAAAATTGGTAATTGCAAGAATTTCAATGTGGTATTCGATCGAAACTGAGCGAGTTCAGGATCGTTGTCCTGGGCCACAGACATTTCCTCATGGTCTATTGGAGAGGACGACAGTTGATGTATGTGAGCACGTGAAAGTGCATCAATGACAACATTATTTGGACCGTCGAGGTAGCGAATATCGACACAAAATTGTGAGAGGTAATCCAGATGTGTCTCCCTCGGGGAATAGCGGTCGGAAGCGACACGAAAAGCGTAGACCAAAGGCTTGTGGTCCGTCAGAATTACAAAACGTCGTCCTTCAAGAACGTGACGAAAGTGTTTGACGGCCAAGTACATCGCAAGAAGTTCGCGACCAAAGGTGCTATATCTTGTTTGTGCTGGTTGTAGCTTCCGAGAAAAGAAAGACAACGGCTGAATCTCATTTCCAATTAGTTGTTGTAGTACAGCACCGACAGCGGATTGTGAGGCATCAGTCTTGAGAACGAGAGTAGCTTTCTCGTCGGTGTCCAATTAGCTCATGGAAGTTACCTGGCTTAACTTCTGCTTGATGGCAACAAACGCTGTTTCGGCTTCTGGCGTAATGATGAACTTCTTTGGATTACCTTTAAGTAAATCAGTCAAAGGCTGAAGAACAGCAGCACAATTGTCAATGAATCTTCCGTAATAATTAACCATGCCAAGGAATCGGCGCAGGTTTTTAACGGATTGAGGCAGTGGATAGTCCATGATTGCCTGGGTTTTCTCAGGGATGGGACTAATGCCTTTGCTTTCAATTTTGTGACCAAGAAAATCGACGGAAGATTGACCAAATAGACATTTATCAGGATTAATGGCTATCCCGTGATGATCGAAGCGTTCGAATACTTGTCGAAGTTGATTCAAGTGCTCTTCTGGCGTTGCACTGGCTATGAGAACATCGTCGATGTAGACAAAAACAAAGTCTAGACCACGGAGGACCTGGTCCATGAAGCGCTGGAAGGACTGTGCCGCATTGCGAAGGCCAAAAGGCATACGAATGAACTCGTACAAACCGAAAGGCGTAATAACAGCCGTTTTAGCAATGTCCTCAGATGCCGTCGGGATTTGATGATACGCTCGCACAAGGTCAATCTTGGAGAAGATGGATTTCCCAGACAATCCCAATGAAAATCATGAATATGAGGGATAGGGTACCTGTCAGGAATGGTAACGGTGTTAAGTGCCCGGTAATCACCGCATGGACGCCAATCACCGGACTTTTGGGTACAAGATGAAGCGGGGAAGCCCAACAACTGTTGGATTGGCGAATGATTCCGAGGTTGAGCATGTGCTCGAATTCGCGTTTGGCCGTTTGGAGCTTGTCTGGTGGAAGACGTCTCGGTTTGGCTGACATGGGTGGACCTGTGGTGACGATATGATGACGAACCTCGTGTTTAGGCTCGGTGGAGTCGGTATTAGAACGGACCAAAGACTGAAATTGCTGAAGATTTGAGGAATACGGCGTAGAGTCTGACATGAGTACGCGAAGTCCGACGGAAATGACTGGGGCGAGATGGCAAGGGACAGTGAGCGAAGTGCTGTCGTTCCGTAGCTTCCAGCAACGCAGGTCGACAACGAGGCCGAATTTGCTAAGGAAGTCGATGCCAAGTATGGGTTTCTGGACATCTGCGATGGTAAAGATAAAAGGAAATTGGCGAGGTACACCAAGGCTTAGGTGTAACAGCTTTTGGCCGTATGTCGCGATCTTAGTCTGGTTAGCCGCCTGTAGCGTAAGTCCGGCTTGTTGCAGAGGGCGTTTTTCCAACGAACGTGGTATAACGCTGATTTCTGCGCCCGTATCGACCAAAAAATGAAGTTTAGTCTTGGAGTCGAACACGTACAGAAGGCGACTGAGGATTTGGCCAGCGACAGCCGTCACCATTACTGGCTGGCTTTGGCGTTTCCCGGTTGCGAAATCGGAGCTCCTTTCGGATATTTGCATCCCGGACGACAGTTACGTGCGGCTTTACCAAAGCGACGGTGGAAATAACAGTACGACCGCTGACGTGAGCGTGATGTGCTGCAGCGCGGATCACGAGGACTTCTTCGGCTAGGAGTGCGTTCACGTCGAATAGCAGACATGTTGAGTTCTAGACGGGATATTCTATCGTTTATCGAATCAAGCGTAGTGCTAGGGGATGAGCTAGCTGTGGTGAACTCAGCTAGATGATTAAGAGTACTCTTAAAGAAACATTCATACGTTTTGTCCGCTGCTTCTGCTAGCTTCTCCAGAGTGATATCGTCGCTAAGAACTGATAATATCGCTGTGATGTTTGCCGGAAGACATTTCCTCCAAAGTTGGTGGAGTATGGAGTCGTCAAGTTTCGACGAACCAACTAGGGAATGCATGTGTCTTAGAAGCTGAGATGGGGTGCGATCGCCAAGCTCGACGCCGGAAAGTAACTGTTGCAGACGGGCTTCATCAGACGCAGTTGTGCGTTTAAGGATAGCTGCTTTAAGTTTATCATACGGCGCTTCAACAGGCATAGGATCAAGAATATCAATGACTTCAGATGCAATGGAGACAGGTAAGCGCGAGACGACGTAAGGGAACATGGAAGACTGTGAAGTGACCTTACGACATCGAAAAGTGGCTTCTACCTGAATAAACCATACGCGTGGATTGGAAATGTCAAAGTTAGGAAGCGAAAGTTCGACGGAATTGTCCGTAAAATCACATGGGATATGGTCAGGCATGACTAAGAAAAAGACGTGTTCAAAAAAAATAAGGCGAGGTCACCAATTTATATGGTGGTCGAAAAATACTAGGAAGGTTTCAACCCCTTAGTAAAAGGCAAAAAGTCGGAAAGGGTCAACTCACAGTCTAATCACAGTTGAGTTCGAGTCGTAGGTTGCGCTATACCTGTGACACACGTCGAGCACAATGGAAATAGACGTTCGATAATAATTCCGAGTATACAATCCGATTCGCAAGCACACTGGATGGCACCGTACTCACGCAGAAGCAGCACAGCCAAAATCAGCACGACGGAACGCGGGGCACGAAGAAGTGTATTTTAATCATTAATTCAAACAAACTGTACAAAAGATGTCATAATAAAATTGATGACAAGCAAGAGAAAATGTATAAGATTAATAACCACTACAGTTTTAACAAGAGGGGTAAGAACCCTACTGTAGCGTCGTTTGAATTCTTACCGCATATGCATGCTATGTCATACCTTTCGGTTGCTTGCTGACTTGTTGGTTGTAACTACTGCAATTATTTCATTAAAGCTGCCTGTTGGCAGGTGTAGAGTGTGACGAAAGAACGTGAACCAACTAGCAGGAATGCTGAGTCAGGTTGTTGTACATTTTTCTGGATATGCGCCATTAAATCGACAATAGTCGCCATAAGAAATCCTGTTGTGTATATTGTTTTTACGCGATTATTTCCCCTCGGCCTTTGCATCTCACTTTGTCTCCTAGATCTTTTATCTGAAAACCTTCAGGTTCCACATATGTATCATGAATTTGGCGATCCCATTCTTTCGCCCATTTCTGTGAGTTTTGAACTTCTATATTTCTCTGATCATACAGCTCAAAAGAATTAGGTCAGCTGCAATGCGTACATATCATGTCATGATGTGGCGCACGTCTAAAGAGTAGTATGGAGAGAACGAGCGTGCCTGATAAACTCGGAGCTATTATGGATCAATGCGGACGCAAGGTGCACAGGCAACTACTACTGACACACGGTTGATTAAAAAGCGCAACAGCAGAGCCAGAGCAGCACTGTGCATGAAGCATACAAATGTATACAGCTATAATATGTTCGATCGTCTGTACCACATAGACTCGCGTTGTATCAATCAACAACCCATCTACGCCGCGTTGGGTTCTCAATATTTAGCGTATAGGTTAGCCCGAAGAGAAGAAAGTTGGTCATATGGCCGAAGCCAGCTGAGCATAGAAACCCGCGGAGGTTCCTGAAGGACTTTAGGACCGTCGCGAAGGCGGTAGGAATGAAACCGGGGGTGTGGAACTGGCTGCCTCCTCGGGCCGTTTCAAAGGTGATGCGAAGCCGATCTTAGAGGCGATGCAAAGAAGCCAGGCTGTTGGAGGAAGTTACCGCGAAGGACGGGATAAAAGCAAGAGTTGACAGCTAGGCCGACTGCCGGGGTGCAATAAAGTGACTCAAGGCAGCGTGGCTTGGAAGGGTTTGACGCTTTCGTTTTCACCGTTCAGATTCGGAGTTTGTTTGACTTTTCCACTGCAGGAGTGGAAAAGGCATCAAGACAGCGGTTCCCGATTGGCTAGTTTCTGTATGGTTTCTGCGGGCGATTACGGAACTTGTCAGGATTGCGAACGCCAACCGACGAGTAAGTGTGTAGACGCTTACCTAGGGGGCTCGGGAACGGGAGGAGGAGCATCATGAAGGCTTGAAGCGATTTGGATATACTAGGGTTAAGGATGGAACAGCTTGCTCAAGACGTCCGCGTGCTTCATGTTCTGCGCTTAAAGGAGTGGACGGAAGAACCGCGTTTCCTTTTTGGAAAACCGGAACACTGGAAGAAAAGCTGCACCTTTTGTGCCAAATAAACACGTTCAACCTTTTTTCCTTCTTCGAGTCGAGAGTAGTGTAATAGAGACGCTATAGAAAACCTACGTGCTTCGTTTACCGAATGATTTATTAGGCAAATATTCTACAAAGAACCATGAGGGTGGCGGTACCAACTTGACCCGCTTTAGCTGCGAATATTAAAGCATAACCTTATACGGCTGATAATTTGACTCATAGAACTGCCTAATACAATCTACCCACTTTAGCATTGCAGCACATTTTCTCTCGAGACCTTCGTAGTAAAGAGGAAAGACAAGTATTCGGTCTGACTTCCTTTTAATCATATAATCTGCTCTGCGGAATTGGCTCCCGATCACAATTAGGTCGTGCGAGAATGTGCAATTATTTCGTTATTAACTCAGAAGCTAGCTAGACCTGGACACTATTATGACCTTGTTTCCTGTGAGGAAGATCAACTGACGACCTATTTAACGAGAGCCCCGGTAACATCTGGTGGGTGAACTAGGGGAAATTCATGCAAAACGAAGGCAGAACAATAAATGAAGCAATGGATTAATGCTTTATGGCAAATAGAAAAGCGAATGCTTGACAAATCCCCTACGTTGGTTAGGGTGAAAATCGCAATCTTAAAAAAATAGTGTCCGTAAAAGTACGTGTGAGATACATCACGCACCAGCGGTCTGGTATAGCACATGTGCGAGTATTCCTGCCTGGATTTTAGAGGATTTATGTTACCGTCCACGGTTTTGTTATTCACTATTACCATTATCTGATGGTCACGGGATATATCACGTTGTGTAAGTGTGTCAGTATCGTCAAGGCATTTTTTGAGAAGGTATAAGTTGGGAGCATTAATTGCATGCGCCGAGCCTGTGACACCCGGAGGGAGCAAACGTCGCGTCGGCATTCCAATCAGCTGTACTGTGTGACCAGCTTAAGCTGAGCATCCCTTAGAAAAAGTGTTTTGACTTAGTCTTAAAGGAGCGGGACACGCGTTGTTACCGTCTTTTAGGATCTGATACACTAATAGGAGATCGCTTCTTAGACGATGATGAATTCCGCTGTATACTTTGTGGGCTTGCAGGCTGTGGGAAGAAAAGCGGGACAGACCTCTGACATTCTTTGTCACCATGCATTGTGCAATATCGAGCGTGGTGAGGTGGTGCTTCTGCTAAGGTTGGCACGCTTGAATAGCGTATTCCGCGTGCAGCCCCACGTACGCGCCAATCATTTTCGGAAAAATTGAGGCCTCAAACTTCCTGAACACTCTGCGAAGAAGGCCGAAGTGCTGGTTTATTTTCTTTGAAGCCTTTTCAGCCTGCCTCAAACACCAAAGGTCCCCTTGCACAAGTACTCTAAGATCGCACACATTAGAAGCCCGCTGTGGACTTTGTGGTCCTAAGCGGTAGTTGTGAGTAGTAGTATGCTCAGGATGTTGCATCTGGTGTTGTTGAACTGCAGCATGTTCGCGGATACGCAGTGCACAGATTAGGTGCACGTGACCTGGTTAAAAATATGTGCACTGTTGTCCATTCTGAACATTGTTCAGCAGCATTCAACATTGTTTCAGCAGCGCAGCACAGCTCATAATTCCTAAGAGTCGCTATATCCTGACTGTAACTATGGGACACAGTCTATGTCACTGGAGGGCGAGAAGCTTCTATGAATACAACTTTGATTCAAAGCAGCAGCAGAGTGCTGAGGGATTGTGTGCTGCGTTTAGTGATAATGCACCTTCAAGAAACGTGTTTGAGTGCTTTGCGGAATTCAAGAGTTGCAGTCGGTCCCTTGATGAGGAGGCACCGTGTAGTCGACCTGCACAGGCCACCACCGCGGACCACACTGTTGCTGTTTAGGCGATGCAGGAGGAGGACGCGCGGACGGCTGTGGTACAGCTGGGGAAAGCCATCGGGATCTCATCGGGATTAATCCGCACCATCCTACATGCGAACCTCGGCCTCAGAAAGGTTTGCGCATGTTGCGTGCCCCATCAGTTCATTGCCGACCAGAAAGCAGCTCGGGTGCATTGGTGCCGCGCCATATTTGCCAGGTTTGATAGTGGAGGTTCCAGTGCCGTTTGGGACATCACAAGTGGTGGTGAGACCTGGTGTGCAGTTTCGACCCAGAGACCAAGCAACAATCGGCTCTGTGGACGGCAGTTTTTGGAGCACCGCTTCACCTATTCCAGCGTGAGCGCAGTGTGACCAAGTAGATGGTGGCTGTGTTCATCGCCAAGACCGGTCATGGGGCTACTGTACGGCTCGAGCGGCAGCGCACAGCCACTGGGGACTGGTACGCCACCCGCTGTCTGCCACAAATGTTGGAAGCTGCAGCATGGCGCTGTCCAAGGACTCGAGCATGACGGACCTCACCGCATCATGACAACCACCACACAGGTCCAATGTCGCCGTAGATATTCTGGGTAGCGAACGTATCCAGGAATTCGATCACCCATCCTACAATCCAAACCTGGCGCCGTGTGACGTTTCTATGTTCCCAAATGTCAAGTACATGACGCGTAGAATCTGCTAAGAGTCTCCAAAAGATGGAGTAGAGGCCTTTATTGGGCTGCTTGAAAGGTTACCTGCTTTGGCATGGTCTAGCTGCTTCTCAAAATGGTTTGAGCAGGTGTAACGGTGAATGAACGCTGATGGAGAGTACTCCTAGAAAATGTACTGCTTATTTTGTTGCAAAAAATAATTTTTTGTACATCCCCAAACTTATTTTTGTAATCTCGTATAAGCAGCTGCCAGTGGCTACAATATTCCAAAAGCACAACATTGTCCTCTGCTCTAACGTTAAACGCAAACATGTGAGACGCACATTGCTACGATTGCAGACAAAAACAAGCACATAACTTCATATTGCCTATGCAAGAGCATGATACTACATGCAGGTTAATGATCTGTGCCAAACATGCTGTGTGTGTTAATAATAGTTCTACGTTCGCCCTTGCTCCTGGCTCGCGACTGCTCTCTTGACCCTTTGTTGATTGATCGCTAATACTCATCACGACTGTGAAGAGATGAGCCAATAACCGGAACACGCAGTTACAATTGTGTCGTGATTTTGTTCCGGTTACCGTTCGTGCGTGTCCGGGGCGCTGCTGCTTTGGTTGTGTTGCGGATAGGCCTACTGCGCTTACAGGGACACGACAGTATAGATGCAGCTTCTTACTCGATGAGATATTTGCCTACCATAATGGGGCGATTGAGAAGATGATGCAAAGCTATTTGCTTGCTCCGGGTTACACAGTATCCCTGACCAGTTAGCCGAATAACAAAACTTCAGTCGTGTCCCACGGTTAAGTAGGCTATTCGCGACCATGAAATATGCATAAATGACGTGGCGGAGCACATCGTCAGACCAACTTGGGGTCGACTTTCTGATATAACCCGAACTGTGCTAGTAGGTGGATAGAATACTAGATCGTGGAAATGACCGGTAGTATTGATACAGCGGATCAAGAGATACTGACAAGCAGAGTCAACAAAGTGTCAACAGGAAGTTCACGTGTTTACCAGAATCACTGGGGTATATCGCTTGGTTGGTTCCAGCTTAGTGGTGATTGGCTGGACAGTTGTATGGTCTGATTGGATGACAGCACTCCATGTTGGGTTGGGTCCCGTATACGACACCTCCCACTTATTTTGACACATTTGCCTGTAGTTGCCAACCATTGGGTATAGATGAAATGATCGGGTGGTCGGTGGTTGCGTACGGGGCGTCTGTGAATCGCATCCAAATCTGGCATCAACGTTTGGCTTTCGTTTTCCGCTCGATCCGAATTTACATTTATCGGTTTCGGCAGTGAGAACTCCTCCAGTAATAACTGAAAATCAAACTGGGAATTGTGACGAGGTAAATACTGATTGTTATCAGAGCGGTGTCTGAGCTGGTTCATATGCCTGTGCCATGTCTGACCGTTGGCCTCTACTAGGTACGTGACTCGACCAATCCGTCTGGTGATTACACCTGACGTCCATCTGTTTTGCGACGGCCGGAAGTCTCTTGTCCATACCAAGTCACCTGGTTTTAATGTTTTCTCTGTTACGTGCTGTTTGGGTTGCGCAGATTCTGTTGTTTCCGGATTGGCTAATTCTCTCACCTCCGGAACGATTATGTCCCAAATTGACCTGATCTGACGGTTAAACAACATTTCCGATGGTGACCTTCCATTATAAGAGGGGTGTGGTGTGATTTGATACATCTTTAGGAATGTGTGTATGCAATCGTCTCTGGGTCCGTCGCCTCGCCCTTTGATAAGTGCACGCTTGAACGTGTCGATGAATCGCTCAACTTGACCTTTCGATTGCGGGTGAAAGGGGTGTGGGTATGTGTGCCATCGCATTAGAACGACAAAATGTTGCGAATTCTTCGCTAGTAAATTATGGGCCATTATCGTTGACTAATGTCTCCGGCATTCCGAATCGGCTGAATATTTGATGCAACTGTCTAATTGTTGCGACTGCAGTGGTCGTCTGCATTGTTACAACTTCTGACCATTTACTATGAGCGTCAATCACGATGAGATAAGATTTACCATCTACCGGGCCGGCGAAATCTACATGTACTCTTGACCACTGCGTGGTCGCTGCTGGCCATGGCACTGGGGCCAATTTGTTTGGTGATTTTTGCGTGATCGCACAGTTTTCACACAGCGTACACAGGTGTGAGATATCATCATCCATCCCTGTCCAATACACGTAACTTCTAGCTACTGCTTTGGTGCTTGTGATTCCTTGATGGCCTTTGTGAAGTTGGGTGGGAATGGGCCGTTGTAAAGCTGAGGGAACAACCACACGTTCAGCGACAAGCAAACACGAGTCAACAATTGATAAGCTGTTTTGACACCGGTGATAGGGGATGAGTTCTGCATCTGATACCCCCGATGGCCAACCTTCTTTCACGTGCTTCATCACCTTACGTAGTACGGCATCCTGCGATGTGTGCTACGGGTAGGGATTTCACGGTGTCGAGAATTACCCGATTGATCTCCTGATCCACTTTAACGCTAGCAATCACTGTCTCGTTGTTGTCTGCTGCATGATCCGCAATTAACTGAGACAACACATCGGCTTGCCCAAAATCTGTGGTCGATTGGTAATGGATGCTAAAATCGTAGGCCAGTAAGGATAGAGCCCATCTCTGTAGACGGCTGGCTGTAGTTGCCGGGATGCCTTTATGTGAACCAAATATGGTCAGCAACGGTTTGTGATCCGTCAGTAACTTGAAACGTCTACCATGTAGCATTTTGTGAAATTTATTGACAGCAAATATGATAGCCAGGCCTTCCCTTTCAACCTGGGAATAATTTTTCTCTGTTGCTGTTAACGACCGTGCCACGTGGATAACTGTTTTCTCAGAACCGTCTGGGAAAGTGTGGGACAACACAGCTCCGATGCCATAGTTGCTTGCATCGGCAGCTACCACGATTGGAAGTTTGGGATCGTAATGCGTGAGAAGGAGATCGGAAGTCAGCATATCTTTAATCCGATCTACCGCTGCTTGACACTCTGCTGACCAAGTAAACTTGACCTCTTTCACGAGTAATGCGTTTAGAGGTGCTCGCAGTTGATGCATTTCCGGGAGAAAATTAGAATAGTGGCTAACCATGCCAAGAAAAGAGCGTAGCGTACCGACGTCTGTTGGTGCCGGCATGTTAACAATAGCTGAAATATTGGCTGGGTCGGGACGACGTCCATTCTGATCAATAATGAACCCCAGATATTTAAGCTGTGGCAAATTAAGCTGCATTTGTCTGGTCGCAAGCGCAATCCGTTCTCTTTTATACGATCCAGAACTTGGTCGAGCCTCACTGCTAGCTCTTCTGGACTTGTTCCGACCACTAAGGTATCATCTACGTAAGCTGCAACGCCGTCAATGCCCGTGAGCATGGTATCCATAAGCTGCTGGAAAATAGCTGGTGCTGTTTTAACCCCGAATGGCAGTCGGTTAAACTGAAACAATCCACGGTGTGTGTTAATCGTCAATATTTCCTTTGACTCATCGTCAATGGCGATTTGTAGATATGCATCAGCTAGGTCAAGTTTGACAAACAGTCTACCGCCTGAAAGTTTGGCAAAAATGTCTTCTGGGACTGGTAGTGGATAACTGTGTGTCTGTAGGGCGTCATTGAGACCTGTTGAAAAATCTGCACACACACGAATTGAGCCATTGGCCTTTCGTACCACTACGATTGGAGCAGCCCAGTCCGAGTAATCGACTGGTTGTATGACATCTACTAGCTGTAGGCGATCCAGCTCTAGCTCTACACTGGTTAATGCAGAATAAGGCACCGGACGTTTAGGACGCAAAACGGGTTTAGCATCTGCTCTCAGCTGCAATTGAGCCTTCATTTTGCTACAAAGACCAAGTCCTTCCTGGAAAACTAGTGCATATCGCTGAAATAACCGTTGTGGAATGGACTGCTGTATCCCTGCACCGATTATTACGGGAGGAATGTTGATGCCCAGTGTCAGTTTGCAGACTTTATCAAACGGAATACTCCAAAGATTGAAATTATCTAACCAGCCAATGCCGAGAATATTCAATCATGGTTGGTTAGTGAGATAGCATATAGACTCAAATTTTTGACCATTATAAGATACCAAGCAACGTAACTCACCAACCAAACCGAGAGTTGTTCCGGATGTACGGAGGGCTGTCTGTTGAGTGGGCATAACTGGAGGACGTCCGATGGATTCCCAAATCGTTTGCGAAATAATCGTGATGTCCGATCCTGTGTCTAGCTGGAGAGTCGCGGGATACCCGTTTACACTCACTGTTAGATAGCGTCTTCGCGATGTTGCGTTGACTTGATAGCTAACAACAATGCTGCGACTAGCCTTCTGCGGTGGTTTCGGAAACCGTTTGTTGGAATTGTCAGCTTTAGTTGAGTTGCGTGGTTTGCAGAAACCATCTTTGTGACCAAAGCGCTGACACTGATTGCACCGATGTCGGCGAAAATTGCACTGTGAGGCGTAGTGCCATGCGCCACAGTTCCAACACGCTGTTGGTGGCTTTTTGGACTCCTGTTTGTGTGCTCTGACCGGTCTGACATCTGCCATGTTGATCTGCTGCTGTTCCACCATACTGGAATCATGCTTCAAATTGATCAGGCGCTGCCATTCCTCAGCCATTTTCTGCAACGTTATGTCTGGGTCTTGCTCCAGTCTGGTGAGAAGACGTGTGCGGATGTCCGCGTCTGACGGAGATTGTAGACCACAAATAAACATGAGACACTTGAACTGTGTCTCGGTCATGGATGCAAGTTTAAAACGCTCACACTCGCGGTTAACCATACCTGCGTAGGTAATGTAGTCGTCCATGGAGTGCTTGACGAGTTTTAAGCAATGATAACGTGTGCTGAAGAGCGAGGAACGTTCGCCAAAAATCTGTGCGAGGCACTGAACCGTGTCATCAAAAGAAAATTCGCGTGGGTGTTTGGGCAAAATATAGTTTACGAAACGATCATGTTCCGTGATCCCAAACTTACGAAGCAGTGTTTGTGGTCGCCATGAATCCTCCTTCCCACCGAACTCAACACGAAAAATGTCCTCATAGCGCTTGAACCAGGACTCAAAAGTAACACCCGATGCAACGTCATGCGGGAAAATCTGAATTGTAGAAACAATTGATTAAATGTTGGTATGTTCATCCTGCGATGCCTTGTCCTTGGAAACCAGGGAGAGGTTACGCGTTAGAGTATCGAGTAAACGGAGCTGAGCGGCCTCGGACTGCGACTGCTGTTGTTGAAGAATTGCACGGAGATCGTCTGCTGAAATTGCCACTTTAATTACCAATTCCGTCGCCAGTTGATATAACCCGAACTGTTCTAGTAGGTGGATAGAGTACTAGATCGTGGAAATGACCGGTAGTATTGATACAGCGGATCAAGTGATACTGACAAGCAGAGTCAACAAAGTGTCAACAGAAAGTTCACGTGTTTACCAGAATCACTGGGGTATATCGTTTGGTTGGTTCCAGCTTAGTGGTGATTGGCTGGACAGTTGTATGGTCTGATTGGATGACAGCACTCCATGTTGGGTTGGGTCCCGTATACGACACTTTCTCCACTGAACTGTACGGTGTATACCACATTGGTGAATTTCTCCCCAGGAATACCACTCACGAGAGAGATCTCGGGGTTATCGTGACTACTGACCTTAGAACAAGGCAGGACACGTTGAAAAAGGTGGCCACTGGAAGGAGACTGGTGAGTGCCTTAAGATGGTCATTCTCTCGAATGACTCCTGAGATTTTTCGACCTTTGTTCACTTCGTACGTCCCTCTAGTCTTAGAATATGGCCTGCCAGCTATCCATCCGCTTTCAAAGTCTGAATGCGCTCTGCTGGAAAAGGTTGAGAGACGTGCATCGAAACCTGTTCTGGGGCTTCGTGATCTCCCTTACTCCATTCGACTCCAGCAGCTAAACCTGTTCTCCCTCGAGCTATGCCGTCGCCGGCGTGATCTCATCTATACTAGCGCATCCTCCGAGGGAAGTTGGAAGTAAGTTACAATAATTCTTCCGGCCCAACATTGACTGTTCCACACGAGGTCACACAAGGAAACTATTTAAGCAAAGTAGACACAGAATTTGCATGGACGTCACCCTATCCACTAGAGTGGTGAATGATTGGAACAGCCTTCCGGAATAAATTGCAGACGCGCCATCCGAGGAAGTTTCAAGCAGCTGCTAGACAAACATTCGCTGAGAATGCTGGAATCTTGCAGCTGTCACTGCAATTGCAACGAACCCTCCAGCAACGTCGTAATGCAACGACACGCATCAAACTCAGCATGATACGGAATCGATGGGGCCGGCAAAGGATTTTTCTCCTGCTCCCTACATTTCAATGAACTCAATGGAAATATTAAGACCGTTGCCCACCTGGAACGAGTAGGGCTGATGACAAGATATCGGTGTATAACACTAGCTGAGAGAGATCAACATTGGCAAGTCCGGCTTCGCAACTGCTTGTCAGCAAATGTCTATACAAGGGTGACAATAGTCCTTACGGACTTTGTGATTGGACCGAGCGCGTAATTCCGCTTGGTAAAGCAGACCAACGGATGGATTTCGGAAGGCTTAGTGAAAACCCGTTGAAGCGTTTCGTCCCTGTACTATCAGTTACAGACATCGACAAACGGGGGCATTCAAAGATATTTAAGGTATTGTTCTCGTGATCTGGCTATTGTCAGTTGGCAATCGAACACGGAGGCCGGGAGAAGACGGTGTCTATAGTCAACGGAAAGTAGTAGATTGTAAAAGGTTGCCGTTTGGCTTGCCTGGTGCCTCGTTCGTCTGTCATCTTTTGATGCTGCGCCTATTGGAGAGCGTGACCGTTTGCAGAGACGATGTCGTGATGTGTAGTCACTCAGAGATAGCATTGTTGGCATCTAGAAGCCACGTTTCAACGAATTCAGCGTCTAGGGCTACGGATAACTGAGCCTTAATCTCAGATATGGAAGGCTTCCGTGATACTGTTTGTTCATAACATGGTTCAGAGTCAACTCAAGTCGCTGCCGAAGAAAATACTGCCAAATCGATGCACCGCCGTTTTAGCCTGAAAGGAGGTAGCAGTTGCTCCTTAATATCCTAGTTAAAGGAAGTAAAGCAACTTAGATATATCCCTGCAGCTGCAGCCAACCTGCAGTAGAACCCTTAATGCAGTTCAAGTTAACGTAGTTTTTACGCGAATTGCATTAGCTGCATTAGATAAAATAACAAATTGGCTTGTTAACTCCAGTTATTCTTTGTCTACCGGCTCCCGTAGTTCTGTCGGGACAGATAATTTGGACGCACCAATAAGCACTTATAACTGTGAATCAAGGAACTTTTACGTTCTTCGCTCATTAGCCATCTGATCGGCAATGAACATCGTTGCCAAACTTACTGCCTTCGAAACCCTGTATAAATTATTTTCACTACCATACGATCGGTAAGAGCACAGATGATTTTCATAGCTGAAACTGTTTGCATCAGACTGACAAGAATGGACGAGCTTATCATACATTGAAATTACCGTGGCCAGCAGCCAACTAAGTGGTTTTGATCGGGTTTAGAGGTGCTGCGTAACCGGTGGCATAGCAAGGACCGCCCAGGTTGGTAACCAAATTTGCCGCCCCCTTCCCTAGCATAAGTCAATCCGCAAACTCGCGACCAGCGCTTAGCTATTTTGTTTCAGAGAACAAAAATAAACGATGAACTTTATGCTATATGTATTTCACAAATGTACTTTTCGTGCTTTACTGGCAGCAAATGTATCAATAACAGTATCAAAATTCAGTCCATCGACCAGCTCTCTTTCTCTATGGAGAGAATTGCTAAGTCAGTGAGTCGCGTCTGGCTCTTAATAAGTAGCTAGTAGGTACTTCTTAATAAGCTTGAGCTTGAAGAACCAAAGCCCAAACTGACAATGCGGACAGCCCGGGTAAGAAATATACTTAACATGGTCACAATATTTAGTGCAGATTCCGCAGGGTGACATTTATGGGTGAAACTCAGAAGTTCGAATTGACCATTGATTTTCTCCTTTCTGGAAGTTTTCAGAAAATATTGCAATCTCTTTTCCGTATGGAATTCCTGTTTTTCTAGATCCTCTATACCCCGAAGTGGGCAGGGATAGTTGTCATCAAGCAGTTTCGACGGCCTAAGGAAAGCATATTTTTTGCATGATCATGGACTTGTTGATATCTGCGACCTATTTCCTCCTTTAATCTTTCCATAACGAATTTATTTCACGTTTCAAATCTGCTCCAAATCCCATTGATGTGTCAAACGATATTTCCGCATAAATTCGTCTTTTCCTGACCGATTCGACTCTCCACCCTTATGCCTAATCTTTTTAGACACTTTCACTGAACCATCTACTATCTCCTCTCTGTTCTGAAGTTGGTTAGCTCTTAACGTTGTGAGGTTGACAGGACTTTACACCAGATCCAATCCTTTTGTTTGAAGTTACTGCCATGCGTCATTTATCCATGGGAGAACAGAACCCCAAAGGCAGAGAAGTGAAATAAAAGGAAACGACTAAACCGAGATGAGTACTAACGATGAACCTGATGTCGTTACTGAATTCGCTCCTTCTTCGTTGAGCTGTTCTATAGTAGTAACGTGTTCGGAGTATTTTTACTACAACGTTTACAGCATCTGCTCTGCTACTCCATTAGCATTCTAGACCCCGTTTGATGCTTAGACCATTCACTTGAATCAGGGCATTCCAGTGGTATGTAGACGCAGAGAAGAAAGGGAATAGCCGACCCATGATACCAAAAAATGTAATGAAATGAACCGACACAGAAGCCGCATGTACACAACCCAAGTTCAGGGAATTGTGTGTACATGACACAAATGTGGCTTTTGGGTTGGTTTCGGAAATGCGTCTTTGGACTACCGATCGGTAACCCGCCATAACTGCAGCGTTGTCAAATTGCTGACCACGGCAATAACCAATCTGAATTCCATCCGTCTCCAGGTCCTTCAAAATTAGTCCAGAAATTGCCTCCGCGCTTTTACTGTGTGTCTCAATAGAGTGAATAAACGACTCCTCAACTTCGTTTTCATCCATTTTTACACATCACAACACCTCACTCATTTGGTTTGTGTGGGAAACGTCAGGAGTGCTACCAAAAAGTAAACAGACATATTTACTTCCCTTGACTTGGTCAGTGAGTTTCTTTCAAACATACTTCGTTAAAATACTCACAAACTCATTTTGAACTTCAGGAGACAAATTGGAATTATTAGTTTTCGTCCCCATTTGAACTGTCACTAAATGTTCGCCAACAAATGAGCCAATTCGAAAAATTCCTTCTATTTGCATAGCCTCCTTTATTATCCGTGATCTCTTCTAGGGGACCACGAAACACCATGTTCTGCTTGCCGAGGAACCTGACAATATGCAATAATCGAGTTAGAACTTCGCGCAACTTCTTTGTTTTATTTTCTATAAATGTTTGCTCAATTTTATCAACTACCTGTCGTTCCAGTTAAAGAACGCTTGTGCATGAGATTTATTAGATTCATGTTCGTATACTTTTGGGTTTACTTTCCACCAGTTCCGGAAATCCACATCTGTCGAAAGCTAGCTTGTCTCTCCGAAAACAGTTTGCAGCAGAAGCAAAACAGAGATACTTTGGGATGAGACTACGTCGTCCATCTTCGCAATCTCTGCTCTCCGTTTAGCAAATCAGGAAAAATCCAGTTTTTCGTAAGCTTCCTAGCCTCCCCCTTTGCCTTCATACCAGGTCAAACAACTTCTTTGAATTTATAATCGATCTCCTGCACAGCAGTCGTTCTCTGTCGAACAAGCGTATTGCGTACTTCATGGTCGATCGTAATAGACCACCGACCGACATCCGTAAAATCGGTTGATCGGAGTGTCATCGTCCCAGGTAGTGGTTCACTTTCCAATTGTTCCAATTCCCGCGCACTTTCTGCATCAGTTTCGCGGACAATTACCGCAGCATCAATGCTGCAAACGTCGCCTTCTGTCGCCTGGGTATCAGTTTTACTAATTGCAACTGTATTTTCATCATCAGCATAATTAACTCCTTTCGTTTTTGTCACTTTGTTAATGGAAACAGCTTCGATGGATCTTAATAGACCACCTCCATACTTCTTGATCTCCTCTGGTCCTCTTCTTCTTACAAAACGCCGCACCGCCTTTCCTTCACTCGCTTCATGAAAGGATATATACCGAACGTTCACATAACACCTGAACAAGGCAGAACGATACAAGCTATTGACTGAGCAGTAATAAACAGCAAAAAGCAGACATTAATGGTAAGTGACAAAAGGATAGGAAACGTTAAACAATGCGTTTCTATCGAAATAAAACAGCAAAACCGCAACTGAATCACGGTATTGGGTACAAACAATTAGCAACACCAAACATACCAATCTGAGCAAGTTGCGATTTCACACAAACCCGTGTCAACAGTGTCCAAGTTGTTTCAATTAACCAACGAAAATGACTTCAAATGACAGGTCAACACACTAACCCAGCCACAGTGCGCAGCTTTTTATAGGAACAGTAAACCGAGGGGAAACCGTCACAAGTATGGTGACGTGTGTAGGTTTTCAAAGCACCATCTGCGCACACCTTGGTGTCGCAAAACTGCTAGGTAATCGAAACAGTCGGAGATGCTAGTGTAACAAATGTGAGCTTTACCCACGCTAATGTCCAACCATGCTAGTCCGGTAGAACAGTGGAACATTTTGGGTCACCGGCGATGGTACTGGGTGTGTACTCGTGCATGGAAAGCGTAGTGGACATACGCAGAATTTTAGACAATGATTTCAACACCAGGTACAAGTTGGTACATGTCCCGACCGGAGGAAGAGAAGGTGCCTAATATATGACGAGCGGTTCAGAGTAACTTGCATATCAGATTTCCATGAGACGGTCGATCATTTGGGTGGTGAAAGTGACCACAAGATGATCACATGGAATGATAACGTTTGCACAAGTAGGACACCTGGCGTAAACGTTTTGTTGGTCACAGAGTGTGACATTGAAATATTCAACTGTCATTTGTTTTGGTAAATTTTGCACTTCGCACCTGATGCCGAGCCCTCATCGGTCGGAAAATGCCGCCCCTGTCTAGTGGCGCCCGAGGCGAACCGCCTTACCTCCACCCCCTTACTGTAGGACTAGTTAATACTAGTCCGAGACGGTGCGCGAAATTAAGCGCGGATATCAGAAGGCAATCGGAGTCGGACACAGCGGACTGTATTCGATGGGTTACAATAAGAAGCGGAAGGATGAAGCGAGACGAGAGCGAACACATGAGCGCGGGAACTTACAAAGCTGTCGAGTGTCGAGCCGGTTGTAAGGACGATTAAAACAAGAAGGAACAATGTACAATCGGTCAACAAGTAAATTGTACATGAAAGAAAAGAGTTATCTTTTTGGGCGCTACAGAGCTCCCCCATAGAAGGCTGAACATAGAAAGCCTTCGATTTCGAAAAGGACTGTTGAGTCAAGGTTCGTAAGGCAAATTCGTGCCGAGTAAAAATGAGGGAGCGTTCGTGTAAATGGGGGTTCGTCGGAAGTCGGAGTCCGCTGTGCCGTTTGTGATTTGTTATTTATTGATTGCAGGGCAGGGTGCATTTCGGCGGGCCGTTGGAGCGGGCTTGTCGGACTACAAAAACTGGCTAGCCCAGAAAAAGGCCGACAGAACCTCAACCTCCGCTGTTGCCAAACCGTGCGCTTGCGAGTGGTCTCTTCCCCCGCCGCCCCCCACCCCGCACCAAAACGACCTCCGTTCCACGGAGAAACGACCATCCTCCCACGAAGAAACGACCGTAGTCTTACGGAGAAGCGACCCTCGTCTCGCGAAGAAACGACACTCGTCCCGCGGAGAAACGACAACCGTTCCATGGAGAAGCGGCAGTCGTCGCGTGGAGAAGTGACCAGCGTTCGCGCCAGGGTCCTCGAAAACATTCCTCGTGTGGGCCAGTCGATCGAAGGGGAGGGTTTGGGGCATGTAGAGACGAGAAAATAGAAAAACACGCGCAGAAAACGCCAGAAAGAACAAACGAATGATCTGCTTGCCTAAATTTTTTTCGTTTTTGTATATTTTTTCGAAAAAGACTTTTCGGAGGTTTTTGATATTTTTTGTTTTCAAAACGTTAATCGACCGAAAATGGGGCAAATATATACAATATCTAAAAATCTAAAAATATTTACACTGTACATAGTCGGAGAAACGAACGTGCTTACGCACCTCCGGACCACGGCGATTGGTCGTAGGAGGCGGCGGGCTAGATTCGGGAGATGTTGGGTCGGTTTGTAGACCGAGATCGTGGTCTGGTTGAACTGCACTAGGATGCTGTAAGCTGGTGCGGTGAGTTGTGACGTCGCACGAAGCACTACTAGACGAAGTAGGCGAGGGGTTTTCTTCCATAAAGGCGCGTTTTAGACGATCGATAGTGACGACTTCGTGTTGACCACCGCGGTCAATAGTGTACGCCTTACTCGCAAGACGTAGCGCCTTGAAAGGTCCTATGTACGGCGACTGAAGAGGCTGTCGAACACCGTCTGCACGAAGAAGGACGTGTGAACACGTAGACAGCTTCTCGGGCACGTACACTGGTGTCTTCTGCGATCGAGGAGCGAGTGGACGTAACTCACGCATCTGGTGAGCCAATCGATCAGTATAACTTCCGTAGTCAAAAGTGGAAGTACATGGGGCTGGTGCTACCAGCTGTCCGGGCAACAGCAGCGTGCAACCGTAGACTAGCTGCGCTGTTGTGGCGTCGAAGTCGGTTTTAACCGTGTTTCTTAAGCCTAGGAGAACGAGGGGAAGTGTTTCAGACCATGAAGGATCTGCGTGCGCACCTAGCGCTGCCTTCAACTGGCGGTGAAAACGCTCCACCATGCCGTTAGCGGCCGGATGATAGGCCGTCGTCTGGACGTGGCGACAGCCTAAATCCCTAAGCAACGTGGCAAATGTTGACGAGAAATGTGACCCTCGATCGGTGGTCACGATGGCGGGACAGCCGTATTGAGCTACCCAGCGCTCCAGAAAAGCTTTCGCTACTGTTTCCGAAGAGCAGTTAGATATGGGAATGGCTTCCAGCCACCTTGTGAATCGATCGACACAGGTCAGCAGATATACATAGCCTTTCGAAGGCGGCGGAGGATCTACGAGGTCCACGTACACGTAATGAGAACGTGCGTCTGGCGTCGGAAAGGTGTCTAATGGGCTTCTCGTGTGCTTTTGCACCCTCACGCGTTGACACGGAAGGCAAGCAGCTGCCCAAGTACGGACGTCCCGATTAACATTGCGCCAAATGAATCGTGCGGTTACGAGTTTAACCGATGCACGAATGTCTGGATGAGACAAGCCGTGCAACGTGTCGAACACGGTCTGCCGAAACTCGCATGGAACGACTAGGCACGGCGTGCCCAGAGATAAATCGCAGAGTATAGTGCCGTTTGCTGATGTCAGCGAAACGGGTCGTATGTTCAATGAGGAAGACCTGCGTAGTAGATCAACCTCAGGATCGTTGAGTTGTGCTGTGGCCATGGCTGCCAAATCGATAGCAGTGCCGGCGTCAGCGGAGATAGCTTGAATGCGAGAAAGTGCACCGGCGACGGTGTAGTGCACCCCTGAGACATGCCGTGTATCGGTCGTAAACTGAGCGATATAGTCAAGGTGGCGCGACTCTCTAGGAGAGTATCGGTCGGTAGTCGAGCCGAGCACGTAAGTCAGGGGTTTGTGGTCGGTGAAGACGGCAGAGAAGCGGCCTTCCAAGACTTGTCGAAAGTGACGTATCGCTGGATACACGGCTAGTAGTTCTTTACCGAACGTGCTGTAGCGAGATTCGATAGGTTTTTGGCGTCTGGAGAAAAACGCTAAGGGCTGCCACGTGTCGGCTGCTCGTTGCTGCAAAACAGCGCCGACTGCCATGTCCGAGGCTTCGGTACTGAGGGACAGTGGGGCGGCCGGATCGTAATGCGCTATAGAAGCTATGTTGGTGACAGACTCTTACAGCGGCTTAAAAGCAGCGCGTGCTGCGGTAGGAAATTCGAATTTCTTGAGTTTCCCTCGGAGAAGGTCCGTGATGGGTTGCATCAGCGAGGCGCAGTTGGGTATGAACCGACAGTAAAAGTTGACAAGGCCATCAAAACGCCTGAGATGTTTGAAAGAATGAGGCTCGGGTAGTCGATGATGGCTTGAATATTATCCTGCAGTGGTACGACGTCTGCAGAGGAAGTTACTGAGTCTACACCGAACGAACACTTTTCTGCGTTGATCGTCACCCCGTGTTGAGATAAACGATCAAAAAGTGTCCGTACGTGTCGCATCTGCTCTTCTCGTGAAGAGCTCGCGATTAACATATCGTCCAGATAACCGTAAGCGAAGTTTAAGCCGCAACAAACTTGGTCGATGAAGCGCTGAAAAGTTTGCACGGCATTCTTTAGACCAAATGGCACGTGCAGAAACTTGAACAAACCAAATGGAGTCGTCACGGCAGTTTTAGCGATGTCCGCTTTGGTTACCGGAATTTGGTTGTATGCGCGTACCAAGTCGATTTTGCTGAAGATGCCAGACTGGCGGTGAGGTCCACTATGTGTGGGATCGGATAGCGATCAGGCGTGGTAACTGTATTCATGGTTCGATAGTCACCGCAAGGACGCCAGTCCCTCATGACCTTCTTCGGGACCATGTGTAGAGGTGACACCCATGGGCTGTTAGACGGTCTAACGATACCGAGCTGAAGCATGTGGTTGAATTCAGATCGGGCTGCACGTAATTTGTCAGGAGCAAGCCGTCTTGGTCGTGCGCTAACTGGCTGACCACGCATGACTATGTGATGAGCGACCTCTGTCGTGACTGGCGGAAGCTCTGCAGCTGGTCGTACCAGTCGCGGATTTTTAGACAGTAGGTTCGCATAATCTGATGGTACATCGGCGATTCGAAAAACGGGACTGATTATCAGGGCGTCCGTAAGAACGCCGTCAATCCCTAATTTAGTACGGTCGTCTAAAAGTCTGTGGCGACCAGCATCAACAAGCAACCCAAAATGTCGGAGGAAGTCGTCTCGACTTCCGATAATTGCGAAGGACACAGACGCAACCATGAAGACCCACTGAAAAGCTCGGCGAAGATTGAGGTCCAGGTTCATCATGCGCTGACCGAATGAAGCTATCGGAGAACCGTGGCCACACGCAAATTGTACGTAGGCTCTGAGTGCTTGTCGTTATCGGTCGCTGGGATGACGCTGACTTCCGCTCCCGTATCGATGATGAACGTGATGGAAGAACGTCGATCCTTAACGTAAAACAGGCGATTTGCTTGCTTACTGACGGATACGTTATTCGTGCTAGTATGCGGGCTATTCTTTTTCCCTGAAGCAACTGGGTCGTGCCTAATGCAGAGAGCTCGACAACGTCTAGCTCTTCCATGGTATTGGCGATGATACCAACATACTCCTTCGACGGGTTTGGTATTATATGACTGAGAACGTGCAGGGAAAATGTTGCGCTTTCGTGCCGAAGGAGACGTACTCAGTGCAGGCACAGTAGAGCCGCAATGAACGGTATCCAAAACGTGGTCAGCACTTGACCGTGGCACACGCCACTTCGAAGCTTTCATCGCTGCAATCCTGCTGCGAAGTAATGCATTTTCCACGTCTTTAGGGTCAGTAGTAGTAGTATTCTCAACAGTCTATTAGCTAGACACAGAGCCAGCCTAAAACCATGGAGATAAGGAGATAAGCAAGAATCATCGCGTCATAATCAACGTGGCATGCTAGTTGAAGGTGAGCAACTCACTTCAACTAATATGCCGCAGGAAGAATGGAACGTTTTGACAAAAAGTAGAACAAACATTTTTAGTTTGTTTCTCACACGCCGCTTTTGCTCTTTTTTGTCATTTTAATGTTTGTAGAATTAAACATGTGAATCAATACAATAATGTACACAATTCTTCCATTGATTTCGGTTGCGGGCCATATCTTCAAGAGTGCTAAGCCATTGGCACTCCTCATCTTTGGGTCCCCATCCTGGAAGACGTACGGATCCTACAGCGGCTAGACACGACGTCAGCGATTTCATGTGCTGCCGCTAAGTGGAAGGCTGACCACCACGCGGTCGCCTCCAGTCAGTTCCTTGACGAGCGAATAGAGCGCGACGCAGTAGACGCTCAGGTGCCATGCGTAGGACGTGACCGAGCCATCTCAACTGGCGCAACAAAACCAGTTTGTTGAAGGGAATACTCGCATTCCCCAAGACGCGACGTCGAACATCATTACTATTAACTCGATGTTGCCACCAAACACGAGCGATCCTCCTTAAGCAACCGTTATCGAAGGCAGAAAGATGACGCATGTCTTCCACGCGAATCGGCCAGGACTCGCACCCATACAACAATACTGAGCGAACTGATGCGCTGTAAACGCGGCCCTTTAGTGAGAATGAGACGTCGCGACGACGCCACAAGTGCCTCAAATTCACAAATGCCGATCGAGCTTTAGCGATACGAAGAGAAACTTCTTTGTTGATAGTGCCGTCAGCAGAAACACAGCTCCCAAGATAGACGAAACTATCTACCTGTTCAAGTCGTGCACCTTCGAGAGTGAGCACGGGAGCAGGTGAAAGCCAATCCTTGAGCAGTATTTTACACTTCGATGGGGCGAAGCTCATGCCATACTTAGCTGCTTCAACCGCCAAACGATCCAGAATGAGTTGCATACTCTGAGGATCGTCACCAAGTAAGGCGATATCATCAGCATAATCTAAGTCGGTCGCGCGCTCACCCGGTAGAAGCTCTAAGCCAAAATGTCGGAAACCTTCTAGAGCATTCGACAGAACGTCTTCGATTGCGAAGTTGAACAGGAATGGGGACATAGGGCAGCCCTGTCGCACATCGCTATTGACAGTGAATAGCGAGGAAAGCTTGCCATAGACCCTCACTCTGCCGGATGTATGAAGGTAAAGTGCTCGTAAGATGGCGGTATATTTCTCTGGCACCCCGTTCTTTAGTAAGCAACTCCATAAAGCAGGTCGATCAACGGAGTCAAAAGCGGCACGTATGTCCAGAAATGCAATGATAGTGGGCCTGTGATAAATGTGGCGATGTTCAAGGAGTTGGCGAAGCGTGAAGATTTGATCCACGCATCCGCGGCCAGGACGAAAACCAGCTTGTTCTTCACGGTAGTATGATTCACGTACTGGGGATAGCCTGCGAAGCAGTATGGATGCCAGTAGCTTAGAGGCAACCGAAATAAGACTAATCCCGCGATGATTTGCACATGAAGTGTGAGCGCCTTTCTTGAAAATCAGGACAATAACTGATTCGCCCCAAAAGCAAGGCACTTTCTCTTCATGCCAAATTTTGCGAACAGCGCGGTCAGCTGGTTAATGATCGCCACACCACCGTACTTGAATAGTTCTGGAGGAAGTCCGTCTAAGCCAGCAACCTTGAAGCGCTTCAAGCGTCGAATCTCATGGCCGACTTCCGCTTCGCTGGGTGGATTCAGAGAGACGAGCCAGGGTGGACAACAAGGTGTACTGCATGTACTGATGGACGGTGGAGGCCAATTGAACTGCGAGTGAAAGTGCTCGGCCCAACGGTCCATACGCCTCTGTTGGTTGGTGATCGGAGACTCATCCACCTCACAAATGACCTCACTGACACCAGGTTTCCTGAGGCCAGTGGACCGAATGAGTTGGAAAAGTCTGCGAGTGTTGCCAGAGAGCGCAGCGGTCTCCATCTCTAAAGCACGCTCAGACCACCATGTCTCGCGATCCTTGCGTAGGCTTTGCTTGAGCAGCCGGTTGGCAGAACGGCGCCGCTCGTTGCAATCTGATTCCGCGGGTATATCTTTGCGGCGTTCGAACAGCTCCAGAGAACGAGCAGAGATCCAAGCCTTCAATGGGCGTCGAGTTAGACTGCAGCATGACTGTCCGGAAATGGTCATTGCCTTCTGTATACAAGTCCAGTGTTGTTCCACTTCTTGCGGTGGATTGCAACTGAGTGCATAAGCCAGTGAAGACTGATAGCTCGTCTGGACAGAGGAATCAGTTAATCTGTTTACATCAATCTTGCGGTGCTTCGTGTTTCGGGATCCTCCAAAACACATACAGATTTTCGCGCAGACCAGCGCATGAGCTGAGTCAACGAAGTTGGACCAAATGGACCTGCAGTCTAGTACGCTGCCGCGCCATCTGAAGCTAATTGCAATGTGATCAATTTGAGACCACGGTTGTGTTGAAGAAGGGGGACGCCACGTTGCGGAACGCTTCTTCGTACGCCTGAAGTTAGTGCTCGAAAGAAACAGACGGTTGTCTTCGCACAATGTGAGATGTCTCTCTCCGTTATCAGAGCGGTTCTCATCGAGCGAGTGATGACCACCAAGGGAGCGTTCGTATGGTAACAGGCGGCCAACCCGTGCATTAAAATCCCCAGCAAGAATAACGACATCCGACTTTTAGCATTAGTCAAGAGCTGTTGTATATCCCGATAGAATTTGTCCTTGACAGAGTCGCCACTGCAGTCAGTTGGAGCGTACACGGAGATCACAAATAAGTTGTGTCTCTCTTCGCGGTGCCTGTTGATTCTACACGAATCCCGAAGCAAAACTGCACATAGTCGGCTGTTAATAGGGAACCAGTCCAGTAGTGCCGCCTCGGCCTTGTCACTTAGTACTATACCTACGCCAACCAAACCCGCTGAGGCTGCTTCCGAATCTCCAGAAAGACGCAGGTGATATTTGGCTTCATGCTCAGTGGGAGATGTCAATGTAAGCACAGTGCTAGGATCTTGCAATCACGTTTCTGAAAGGCAGCAGACATCAATGTCTAAGGAATCTAGGGTGCGCGCTATTCCAGCTTGATGTCAAATCTGCATAAGTGTCCGAACGTTGAAACACGCCAGACGGAACGAGGATCGGGGACAAAGGAGAGCCACAGCTTGAACTCCTTGGTCTGCGGCGCAACCGGAATCGCAGCCAGATTGTTGAGCACATGAATCGGGTAACGGAATGTGAGGATTGTTAACAAACAAACAATTGGCGTGTGAAGTTGCGTGAAAGTGACTAGCAGAAACAGCAGCTGATGAGCAAGTTGTAATACAGTCCAGGGTTTTGCGAGAGGGCGTGATACTACCCGGTTGCCCAAGCCGAAGTAGGGAGTTGACTTAGGGGACTCCACCCCGAGCCTTTGGTTAAATTACCTACCCGCAAGGCAGCGGGGCGAATTTAGGGAAGCGCGCCCATTGGGAGGCGTTGACTGAATGTTCAGTTCATGCGTCTTTTTTGGTAGATTACCAAACAGGGGCCCAATACTCCTCATGAAGTCAGCACACCTGCTGGAATACAATGTCCCGCCGAGGTGGAACATTGTCGCCGAACACTTTGCTGGAACGGGGTGCACCCGAACCACCCAGCTGGCACCACGAGGAGGTAGTTCGGCAAGTCAGCCTTAGGGTCAGAGGTGCCTGACGACTGGGAGAAAACAGAGGTTCTGTTTTCATCGGTGAGAATACGTCACCGGAGCTAGTGGTCGTCTGCTGCGGAAAACGTCCGAACGCAGCGTCTGTCTTGGTAGCTAATTTTTCAGTGGCGTATCTATAAACATGGACAGCAATACCGGCAATGGCTCTGTGAGACGTGCGAACCACAGCTCCTTTATCCCTTCTTCGCTCAAGAATAAGAGACCAGCGATGCACTGAAGTTCGCGGATCAACGCCGATGGCTTGCGATCTCCAAGCTTGAGACCAATGAGCTGTTCAAATCGAGCTCGTGCGCTGGGCTGTAACTCTTTTAACATCACTTGCTTCCTTGTTTCATACTTTGCCTCCTTCGATGGGCAGAGTAGAATGTTCTCAACCAGTGTCACAACCGACGAAGGGAGGCGTGTGGCAAGCTGTTTGTATCTCGGACGGTCCGCCGTAATGCCCTTATTTTCCAGTTCGATATCGAATATCTTCTGGGCTGTGTTCCACGAAACTGCGAACAGCCAAGATAAGTATGGTTACGCTGTGAAACGACTCAGATTCCACTCGCGAGATGTGAGTCGAAAAGATAAAGGATGAACAAAAACGATAAAAGTACTAAATTTACGCACGAAACAAATGAATACAGGTATATAATCGAGAAAAAGGAAAGAACTCAACAAAAAATACAAACGAAAAAAAAGTTGAATTCGCGCGTGAGAATCAGGGTCACCCATTTGTCGGACTAGATAATACTAGTCCAAGACGGTGCACGAAATTAAGCGCGGATATCAGAAGACAATCGGAGTCGGACAAAGCGGAATGTATTCGATGGGTTACAATAAGAAGCGGAAGGATGAAGCAAGACGAGAGCGAACAAGTGAGCGCGGGAAATTACAAAGCTGTCGAGTGTCCAGCCGGTTGTAAGGACGACTAAAACAAGAAGGAATAATGTACGATCGGTCAACAAGTAAATTGTACGTGAAAGATAAGATTTATCTTCCTGAGCGCTACATTACTACCCTGGGCACGTAAGTGCCATCACCGCATGGATATTTTGTCTATACAATTTCTCGGCCAAGTTGTCGTCTCGGGCAACAGCATTAATCCGAAGGGGGCGCTCAACATAAGTCTACTCAATTAATTTGAGCCATGCCTACGCCACTTACTTGTGCAGGTGTGTATGTGTGCGTGTATAGCCCGTCGCCTTCAGGCAAATGGACCTCAGACGCACTAAGTCATAGGGGTGTAGGTGGGACGCTTCAGCTCGTACCAGGGACAGTGTCGCTGGCCCATGCACCAGGCTGGCCCTTGTTTCTCTGTCCTAGGAAGCGATTCCCACCAATTAGAACAAGAGTAGGGATTTGAATGACAACTGGGTTGGTATAACGAGCCACAGCCAAATAAGTTTGCCGTATGTTTTTGAATGTGCAGTTCATTTAAACGCAATGGTTGGCTCGTATGTTCGGCACTCGAGGGAGGTGAAGAACGTCGTACTGAAAGCGTACGAGGAAGGTGACGATTGGAAGCAGGTCACTTGTATACTGAAGGTGAACGGGAAAACTTGCCGCAACTGGATAATGGCGTATGAATCGACGGAACCGGTGGGGCAGCACGGGGGAGTCCGTCGCAGGGCACTGGGAGAAAGCCACGTCGACCCTCTGGTGGAGTGGGTTTCTGCAGAGCCTACCGTTACCCTTGACCTCCTTCGTTTGCGGTTGAAGGCTGAGTTCGAACTTACAGTAAGTACCACCACTGTCTCACGATACTTGGATGGTAGGCTTGTAACAATGAAGAAATTGCACACCATTCCAGAGTCCATGAACACGCTGAAGAACAAAAAACGACGCAGGTCATTGGTTTTGCAGCTCATGGATTACGAGGTGGAAGGAAGGCAACCGGTGTGGATTGATGAGACCAACTTCAACTTATTTTGCTCCCGCACTCGTGGCCGCTCACGACGTGGTAGCCGAGCGCAGTGTACAGTGGCGAACAGCCGGGGACCGAATGTTCGTCTTGTCGGCGCCATGACAAACAACGGCTTGATAGCGTGTTCGGTTCTGAGAGGAAGTGCGCTCAAAGGCTGCGACAAGTGCTTGATACCAACAGAGCAGGGTTTGTGGAAAGGTGTCTTTTGATTTGTGACAACGCGCCCTGTCACACGTACTTGGAGCACCTTTTTCTGGAGGAACCATACCGCTCTGGGAGACTTCTACGCCTTGCGCCATACTCACCAGCTCTCAATCCCATCGAGGGCATCTGGAGCATAATAAAGGCTCATGTAAAACAGGCAATGAGGGGACGGTACTCCGAGATGCTCAAGGGGGATCCTGAAGGCATTATGCTAAAAGCGAGTGGCGCATTCGCTTTTTGGAGCACGCGGTGTCTGAAGCACGGGCCTTAGTGACGCAGCAGCACTGCCAACAAATGGTTCAACATGTCAGTAAAAATTATGAACGTGTTGTTCATTTGGTCGATTTGTAAAGCATTCTGTTGGCAGCAAACTACCTGTTCTAAGCGAGTGTTGTTCTTACATTATTATGATAACGGGTCAGACTGCGCTTTATACTATGCTAGAAATAGCCAGTTCTCTAATCGGGGGAACATCGTGGATTTCCGGTACGTTGGTGCATGTGGTCGCGTCGCATACCCATTTTAGTTGCCGTGTTGTAGAACAATCATGTGGCAGCTTGACAAACAGGTGCCACTCTAACACGGTTGTGTAACAAGCAAGTATGTTCTACCGCCTGTCGTTGATTGTATTTGGAGAGCCAGTGGATAAGGACTTTGATAAGCGCATAATAAATACGAAAATTGAACTATGCAGACTTGACGTACATGGGTAGTGTGTGTGGCCGTTCGCCGGGTTGCTTAACCCGTTACATCGGCGCAGGCGGCTGGACGCTGTATGCAGAAACGCAGAGCATGTAGGACAAACACAACTAACGTTTATCACGCTCTCTAGGGAAATATTTCCCCATGGGTATTTGTCAGTTATGGACTGTATTCGAACAGACCACAGAGTTGCAGTGAGAGGGTGCTTTGAAGCCGCAAACAAAATGGGCTTGCTTCGGCGAATCACATTTACTCGTCGGGTTGTAACCTATGCACAGGGATGAGTGACTCCGCATAACGCAAACCATATGGTATTTGCCATTTGCAAGTGGGGGAATGATACGGTTATAGCCGGACACCATAGCTCGTGCGTCTTATCGTCATGCATCCACACACCATAGATTTCGTCCCCCATCGCTAGCTGTGACTACACCGTGCAGCTAATCACGAGATATAAATCAGGCGCACTCTCCATCTACCTCGGACTCCTAGTAGGTGGTTGATATGAAACGGCCCAGCCGCCTACCACTTATCTATTTCGCCTTTCAATCCCCTGGGTCTTTGACGACCCAACGGACGCCCGAATACGGAAGCCCTGAGTACTTTTGCCATGACACATATGGCATTAGGCTTGCGATCCGTCGAAACTTAGTTCCAGTGTTGTTCTCGGGAAAATGAGCGGTTAACTTACGTCCTTGATTGCTATCGACTAAAATTTCACATGCTTTACCGGCACATTCAATCAAGCGCTTTTTATCAGGAACGTCATCTACATGGTTGGTAAACTGGTGATGCATCTCCGGTGTAAGCGCTTTGATTTTCAGTGCACTCGGTTTGAGTTTGGATGAGCAACTATCGATGGTTGAGCTATGGTGTCGTTGCTGGACCCCCAACACGTGATCGTTCTTAATGACGGAGAGTTGCATTATGTAGACGAAGAGATGACTAATCCGCTTTGAATACGTTTAGTTGTTTCGTTTGCAGAGGCGCAGTATGGGGACGCGTAGGCGGTCCGTCCAGGGCGGCACGTGACACGGGGCCGCATTTTTATTGCCGTCGTATGTTGGATACCAAATATGAAGGACAAATTATCCGGATAAGCTGTGGGTTGATTATTTTAATGTTACTCTGTATGATCAACAACACATTTGCGCCATGTGTCACACTTGTGCAAACGTTCTTCCCAGTACTCCTCTTACTTGTTCCATAGTGGTCACTTTCAACACATCCACCTCAAGGTCCCAAGCGCATATTAGTATGCATCGAAAGCTGGTGTGCTCCTTACCGATCGTTTGGCCTTCATGTGCCTATGCTGATCTCAGTAAGAGTGATAATGTTACCACCCCCTCGGGTGGCAAAGTAGTTGCAACTATCCACAGTGCCAAGTGGCCCATCAACAGACGGTATGTTCGTAGGCTGGTGAGAAAATTTCAGAAAACTGGGAGCGTGTGCGACGCCAAAAAGACAGGGCGCCCTCGCATCACCACGGATGACTTCTCTGTTTGTGTGCTTATTTGTGAGGTGTCCAGAAGCTGCGATCTAAGCATTCATAAACTCGCCCAGCATTGCGACACCACCAGATATGCTGTCCATAGGGCTTTGAAGGAAAGGTAATTCCGGAAGTATAGCGCCGTCAAGTGCAGGTTTTAAACCCATGTGATTCGGAGAAGCGGCTTCATTTTCCCCGCAGGTTTTTGAGTGTCATGGACATCCATTCAATTTTTTTACCGATGAGGCTGCTTTCCCTTTGCACGTTGGGGAGAATCAACAGATTTGGGCAACGTGTAATCTATGTCGATGCAGCGTTTCACGTATACAACATGGCGCAAACCTCATGGTATGGGCTGGGTTAACTGACCAAAAAATCGTGTGACCATTTTGTTTTTTTTCGGTAATGTGAACGGTAGTTTGTTGTTTCGCAGTACTAATGCCTTACGCTTTCTAGCTTCCTCGTACAAGGAAATACTGGAAAATTGTGCCATTCCGAAAGTGGAAGCCGCTGGGTTATTAAGTACCGTTTGCAACAAGATGGCGCACCCGCACACTATGCACAAACGGTGCGGGATTTTCTCAAGCAGACGTTCTCTTGCCGTTGGGTCGGGTGGGGAGGACCTATAGAGTGGCCTGCTCGGTCAACAGATTTGAACCCTTTGGATTTCTTCCTCTGGGGTTACTTGAAACAACGTGTTTACAAAACGAAGCCAAACTCTCTTGAGGAATTGAACCTTAGCATTTTGCAATAATGTCGCGGGATCACAGTTGGTACTCTGGGGAAAGTACCAGCAAACATTATCAGGCGAATGCTGCGCTGTACGCAAAACGTAAAACGAGGGTAGAACTTACCAAACAGTCATGCGTTAGTGACACCGAGAAGTGACGTACCATGACGAAGGATCATTGCGAGTCTTTAACGTAATAGCTACGCAATGAAAAGGTTGTAATACTGAAACAAAATATGGGATTAAGTGTCGTCATAATGCAGAAACAGGGCTACATCCAGAAAATGCAAAAATTTCTCGCAGACTAGTCGATTCGTTTTTGATGTGATAGATAACGATAAAACCGAACATGTTATGAAACCAAACGTTCGTGAACTAAAGACCCTAACGACGGTGGGATTGAATCACGCAAAACTCTGACACAGCCGGTCACTCAAGCATCTCGGCTTCCTTATTTGTAAGGACTGCCGAAAATCCACAACGAAGATATCCCTTACCACCGATTCTTTCAACCGTAGGTGCACCGTATCAGAAGTTGGCCAAATGCCTGAACAATGTAATCCAACCTATCCTAAGGGAACTAGCCGACTACAGCGTGAAAGACAGTTTTGTGGATAGAATACATGCTACCACAAGTACAGTGGGCGTATTGACAATAGGCTGTCAGAGAGAATCGCAGAGCACATCTCTAACAGGGTAGCAAAGGGTGCCAATCTACCTACCAGTTCGGTTGCCCCCCACATACTCGATTGCTCCGCGTGCCAAAACCTTATTGGATCGTTCAGCGTAATTGGCTAACGAAGAGACTCCATACCATTTCCCACCTATGTTCTTTAATTGTTAAATTAAATTCGTTTGATCACGAAGTGTTGGCGTAGGCATCAGCCGTGATTGCTCACATTGTTCTAATGCAGGTAGCTACTCACAGCTATCTCTTACGCAGTGTTTGCATTCCTAAGCTGGAAAACAGGTCTCATACCTTAATTCGGCTTAATGTATATATCGTTGTGTATCGAAAATAGTGCTCCTTAAGTTTCTTCAGTTTGCCTTCGAAGTTTTTCAGTTGCGTATGTTCGTCACCTTACCTATAGGTGCGGATCCTTACCACAGGTGCCAGTACATCAGTACATGCAGCAATGTCGTTGACAAATTCACCGGCAGCCATAGTCGGGTTGCCGGTTCAGAATGCTGATTCCCAATTCATAGTGCAGATAAGTTCGATCACAGGATGTCAACCAATAGTAACACGATCCGCAATCTAACGATTGGAACTTGATGAAATGGTTTACGCATATCAAGATATATAGTTACAACGCAATTGTCAGCATCAGCAGTCATTGTTGTGTGTTTACGAGCGTTCATTTGCAAACTCGCATCGAACCAGGCCTGTAGAAAACCATGTTATGCCTACTTGAATAGATATTCCGAGAATAAGAAACCTATCATCTCATTTTAAGTATTCGCTGTTGTTCCAGACGGTTAGATTTTGATATAACAAGGGGCAACCAGTATGTTAATCTCTTGTGAAGGGTACTCGACAGTGTAGATTACTCCATCTTCTCCCGGGTGCTGAACGCCTACGTACATTCTATGTCGAATAAGATATCCAGGATTGGCAACGCTGGTGAAAGCTCAACCTCTCTGCGCTCGAACGATGACGGGCAACGAAGATTGCTAAGAGCTTGCGGTACCGCCCGCATCCGAACAACTGCAGAGACTCTGATTGCTCAGTGGACGCCACGGGGAGACCTCATAATGGTATACCAAATACTGCGTGATCGCAGTCATGTACGCGGACACCTATAATGGGGAGCACAATGTAGTGTACTGTTACTTTACACAGTATCATGCCATTTCAACACTTATGTTGCATCTGAGTCAAGCGCTTACATGTCCCTGTCACCATATGGTATTCGCACGCGTTGGTGCGACATAACTGTCCACGTGCAACTGGACGAGGCAAGTTACGGACTTTGGTATCCGATGGCAACAATCTGCGTTATGCACAGGAGACACTGCTAAGTGCCGCGAAATGCTGTGCTGTTTTGCAAGAGTAGTGTGTGACTGACGTAACACGGAAACAGCAAATTGCTCATTCTCGCTACTTGGAGATGTCTGCGTTTTTGGTTGCGTCATCTCGTTACAACGGCGACCGGGGAGCATATACACGGCCGAATGGTCGTACTTAGTATGAGGCGATGATAACAATAGGACGAGTTGACCTGACCACTGAAATATGCAGGGCTGCTTACAGTGAGCATGGGGTGATCGTTGGCCAGGCAACTGGACGCGGCCGATTGTGCATTGTTTAACGAAAATCACTTATAATGAATGTGGAAGGTCAGGGAGGATCCATAAAGTACGGGAATTGTTTCTCATCATATGAATGAAAACACTGCGCAAGCGATACCTGTGATTTCTTACCTGCATGAGAGCAAAGCAAAGGATTGCGGTGCATATAGTCAGTGTGAACTGAACCCATATCAGTACGGGGTGCGATAAAGTGGTACCAGGCCAGAATGAAACATGAGGTAGGCAACAGATGCAGTTGAAACGCTGCTTCCAAACACTTGGTGGCTAACATCTATTGTCGGCGAGAAATCCAGGTGGGGAACAATTGAAAACACAGAAACCTGACAAGGATACAAATGCTGGAGCCACTAACAGCCAATGTTGCAAACCCATGAAATAAAGACACGGTCTCCCTTTACAAGGTGTATACTGGATGCAGAACATGTAAGCGCTTGACTCAGATGCAACATAAGTGTTGAAATGGCATGATACTGTGTAAAGTAACAGTACACTACATTGTGCTCCCCATTATAGGTGTCCGCGTACATGACTGCGATCACGCAGTATTTGGTATACCATTATGAGGTCTCCCCGTGGCGTCCACTGAGCAATCAGAGTCTCTGCAGTTGTTCGGATGCGGGCGGTACCGCAAGCTCTTAGCAATCTTCGTTGCCCGTCATCGTTCGAGCGCAGAGAGGTTGAGCTTTCACCAGCGTTGCCAATCCTGGATATCTTATTCGACATAGAATGTACGTAGGCGTTCAGCACCCGGGAGAAGATGGAGTAATCTACACTGTCGAGTACCCTTCACAAGAGATTAACATACTGGTTGCCCCTTGTTATATCAAAATCTAACCGTCTGGAACAACAGCGAATACTTAAAATGAGATGATAGGTTTCTTATTCTCGGAATATCTATTCAAGTAGGCATAACATGGTTTTCTACAGGCCTGGTTCGATGCGAGTTTGCAAATGAACGCTCGTAAACACACAACAATGACTGCTGATGCTGACAATTGCGTTGTAACTATATATCTCGATATGCGTAAACCATTTCATCAAGTTCCAATCGTTAGATTGCGGATCGTGTTACTATTGGTTGACATCCTGTGATCGAACTTATCTGCACTATGAATTGGGAATCAGCATTCTGAACCGGCAACCCGACTATGGCTGCCGGTGAATTTGTCAACGACATTGCTGCATGTACTGATGTACTGGCACCTGTGGTAAGGAGCCGCACCTATAGGTAAGGCGACGAACATACGCAACTGAAAAAGGGCGAAGGCAAACTGAAGAAACTTAAGGAGCACCATTTTCGATACACAACGATATATACATTAAGCCGAATTAAGGTATGAGACCTGTTTTCCAGCTTAGGAATGCAAACACTGCGTAAGAGATAGCTGTGAGTAGCTACCTGCATTAGAACAATGTGAGTAATCACGGCTGATGCTTACGCCAACACTTCGTGATCAAACGAATTTAATTTAACAATTAAAGAACATAGGTGGGAAATGGTATGGAGTCTCTTCGTTAGCCAATTACGCTGAACGATCCAATAAGGTTTTGGCACGCGGAGCAATCGAGTATGTGGGGGGCAACCGAACTGGTAGGTAGATTGGCACCCTTTGCTACCCTGTTAGAGATGTGCTCTGCGATTCTCTCTGACAGCCTATTGTCAATACGCCCACTGTACTTGTGGTAGCATGTATTCTATCCACAAAACTGTCTTTCACGCTGTAGTCGGCTAGTTCCCTTAGGATAGGTTGGATTACATTGTTCAGGCATTTGGCCAACTTCTGATACGGTGCGCCTACGGTTGAAAGAATCGGTGGTAAGGGATATCTTCGTTGTGGATTTTCGGCAGTCCTTACAAATAAGGAAGCCGAGATGCTTGAGTGACCGGCTGTGTCAGAGTTTTGCGTGATTCAATCCCACCGTCGTTAGGGTCTTTAGTTCACGAACGTTTGGTTTCATAACATGTTCGGTTTTATCGTTATCTATCACATCAAAAACGAATCGACTAGTCTGCGAGAAATTTTTGCATTTTCTGGATGTAGCCCTGTTTCTGCATTATGACGACACTTAATCCCATATATTGTCTGAGTATTACAACCTTTTCATTGCGTAGCTGTTACGTTAAGGACTCGCAATGATCCTTCGTCATGGTACGTCACTTCTCGGTGTCACTAACGCATGACTGTTTGGTAAGTTCTACCCTCGTTTTACGTTTTGCGTACAGCGCAGCATTCGCCTGATAATGTTTGCTGGTACTTTCCCCAGAGTACCAACTGTGATCCCGCGACATTATTGCAAAATGCTCCGCTTCAATTCCTCAAGAGAGTTTGGCTTCGTTTTGTAAACACGTTGTTTCAAGTAACCCCAGAGGAAGAAATCCAAAGGGTTCAAATCTGTTGACCGAGCAGGCCACTCTATAGGTCCTCCCCACCCGACCCAACGGCAAGAGGACGTCTGCTTGAGAAAATCCCGCACCGTTTGTGCATAGTGTGCGGGTGCGCCATCTTGTTGCAACCGGTACTTAATAACCCAGCGGCTTCCACTTACGGAATGGCACAATTTTCCAGTCTTTCCTTGTACGAGGATGCTAGAAAGCGCAAGGCATTAGTACCGCGAAACAACAACCTACCGTTCACATTACCGAAAAATCAAAATGGTCGCACGATTCTTTGGCCAGTTAACCCAGCCCATACCATGAGGTTTGCGCCATGTTGTATACGTGAAACGCTGCATCGACGTGGATTACACGTTGCCCAAAACTGTTGATTCTCCGCAGCGTGCAAAGGGAAAGCAGCCTCATCGGTAAAAGAATTGAATGGATGTCCATGACACTTAAAACCTGCGGCAAAAATGAAGCCGCTTCTCCGAATCACATGGGTTTAAAACCTAAACTTGACGGCGCTATACGTCCGGAATTACCTTCACTTCAAAGCCCTATGTACAGCATATCTGGTGGTGTCCCAATGCTGGAGGAGTTTATGAATGCTTAGATCGCAGCTTCTGGACACCTCACAAATAATCACACAAACCGAAAAGTCATCCGTGGTGATGCGAGGCCGCCCTATCTTTTTGGCGTCGCACACGCTCCCAGTTTTCTGAAATTTTCTCACCAGCCTACGAACATACCGTCCGTTGATGGGTCACTTGACACTGTGGATAGTGGCAACTATTTTGCCACCCGAGGGGGTGATAACATTATCACTCTTACTGAGGGCAGCATAGGCAAGTGAAGGCCAAACGACTGGTAAAGAGCACACTAACTTTCTATGCAAACTAATATGTGCTTGGGACCTTGAGGTGAAGGTGTTGAAAGTCACCACTATGGAACAAATAAGAGGAGCACTGGGAAGAACGTTTGCACGAGTGTGACACATGGCGCAAATGTGTTGTTGATCACACAGAGTAACATTAAAACAGTCAACCCACAGCTTATCCGACTAATTTGTCATTCGTAGTTTGTATCCAACATACGATGGTAATAAAAATGCGGCCCCGTGTCACGTGCCGCCCTGGATGGACCGCCTACGCGCCCCCCATACTGCGCCTCTGCAAAACGAAACAAGTAAACGTATTCAAAGCGGATTAGTCATCTCTTCGTCTACATAATGCAACTCCCCGTCATTGAGAACGATCACGTGTTAGGGGTCAAGAAGACACCATAGCTCAATCATGGATAGTTACTCATCCAAACTCAAACCGAGTGCACTGAAAATCAAAGCGCTTACACCGGAGATGCATCACCAGTTTACCAACCATGTAGATGATGTTCCTGATAAAAAGCGCTTGATTGAATGTGCCGGTAAAGCATGTGAAATTTTAGTCGATAGCAATTAAGGACGTAAGTTAACCGCTCATTTTCCCGAGAACAACACTGGAACTAAGTTTCGACGGATCGCAAGCCTAATGCCATATGTGTCATGGCAAAAGTACCCAGGGCTTCCGTATTCGGGCGTCCGTTGGGTCGTCAAAGACCCAGGGGATTGAAAGGCGAAATAGATAAGTGGTAGGCGGCTGGGCCGTTTCATATCAACCACCTACTAGGAGTCCGAGGTGGATGGAGAGTGCGCCTGATTTATATCTCGTGATTAGCTGCACGGTGTAGGCACAGGTAGCGATGGGGGACGAAATCTATGGTGTGTGGATGCATGACGATAAGACGCACGAGCTATGGTTGCAACAGGTGTCCGGCTATAACCGTATCATTCCCCCACTTGCAAATGGCAAATACCATATGGTTTGCGTTATGCGGAGTCACTCATCCCTGTGCATAGGTTACAACCCGACGAGTAAATGTGATTCGCCGAAGCAAGCCCATTTTGTTTGCGGCTTCAAAGCACCCTCTCACTGCAACTCTGTAGTGTGTTCGAATACAGTCCATAACTGAAAAATACCCATCGGGAAATACTTCCCTAGAGAGCGTGATAAACGTTAGTTGTGTTTGTCCTACATGCTCTGCGTTTCCGCGTACAGCGTCCAGCCGCCTGCGTCGATGTAACGGGCTAAGCAACCCGGCAAACGGCCACACACACTACCCATGTACGTCAAGTCTGCATAGTTCAATTTTTGTATTTATTATGTGCTTATCAAAGTCCTTATCCACTGGCTCTCCAAATACAATCAACGACAGGCGGCAGAACATACTTACTTGTTACACAACCGTGTTAGAGTGGCACCTGTTTGTCAAGCTGCCACATGATTGTTCTACAACACGGCAACTAAAATGGGTATGCGACGCGACCACATGCACCAACGTACCGGAAATCCACGATGTTCCCCCGATTAGAGAACTGGCTATTTATAGCATAGTATAAAGCGCAGTCTGACCCGTCATCATAATAATGTAAGAACAACACTCGCTTAGAACAGGTAGTTTGCTGCCAACAGAATGCTTTACAAATCGACCAAATGAACAACACGTTCATAATTTTTACTGACATGTTGAACCATTGGTTGGCAGTGCTGCTGCGTCACTAAGGCCCGTGCTTCAGACACCGCGTGCTCCAAAAAGCGAATCCGCCACTCGCTTTTACGCATAATGCCTTCAGGATCCCCCTTGAGCATCTCGGAGTACCGTCCCCTCATTGCCTGTTTTACATGAGCCTTTATTATGCTCCAGATGCCCTCGATGGGATTGAGAGCTGGTGAGTATGGCGCAAGGCGTAGAAGTCTCCCAGAGCGGTATGGTTCCTCCAGAAAAAGGTGCTCCAAGTACGTGTGACAGGGCGCGTTGTCACAAATCAAAAGACACCTTTCCACAAACCCTGCTCTGTTGGTATCAAGCACTTGTCGCAGCCTTTGAGCGCACTTCCTCTCAGAACCGAACACGCTATCAAGCCGTTGTTTGTCATGGCGCCGACAAGACGAACATTCGGTCCCCGGCTGTTCGCCACTGTACACTGCGCTCGGCTACCACGTCGTGAGCGGCCACGAGTGCGGGAGCAAAATAAGTTGAAGTTGGTCTCATCAATCCACACCGGTTGCCTTCCTTCCACCTCGTAATCCATGAGCTGCAAAACGAATGACCTGCGTCGTTTTTTGTTCTTCAGCGTGTTCATGGACTCCGGAATGGTGTGCAATTTCTTCATTGTTATAAGCCTACCATCCAAGTATCGTGAGACAGTGCTGGTACTTACTGTAAGTTCGAACTCAGCCTTCAACCGCAAGCGAAGGAGTTCAAGGGTAACGGTAGGCTCTGCAGAAACCCACTCCACCAGAGGGTCGACGTGGCTTTCTCCCAGGGCTCTGCGACGGACTCCCCCGTGCTGCCCCACCGGTTCCGTCGATTCATACGCCCGTATCCAGTTGCGGCAAGTTTTCACGTTCACCTTCAGTACACAAGCGACCTGCTTCCAATCGTCACCTTCCTCGTACGCTTTCAGTACGACGTTCTTCACCTCCCTCGAGTGCCGAACATACGAGCCAACCATTGCGTTTAAGTGAACTGCACATTCAAAAGCATACGGCAAACTTATTTGGCTGTGGCTCGTTATACCAACCCAATCGTCATTCAAATCCCTACTCTTGTTCTAATTGGTGGGAATCGCTTCCTAGGACAGAGAAACAAAGGCCAACCTGGTGCATGGGCCAGCGACACTGTCCCTGGTACGAGCTGAAGCGTCCCACCTGCACCCCTATGACTTAGTGCGTCTGAGGTCCATTTGCCTGAAGGCGACGGGCTATACACGCACACATACACACCTGCACAAGTAAGTGGCGTAGGCATGGCTCAAATTAATTGAGTAGACTTATGTTGAGCGCCCCCTTCAGATTAATTCTGTTGCGCAAGACGACAACTTGTCCGAGAAATCCCGTAGTCAGTGTTTTGTCATCGAGTTCACAGCACACCTTGCGCATTCTTCCGTTTTGCGCTTCATATCACTGCGGATTCCTCCTCTCTTCTTCCGATAGCACATTTAGCTTTCACTCACTGGAATCGTGCCAATTAGTTCTATATTCTGAGCTGCGTTATGCGGAATTATCTCCTACATGTCACGGTTCCAACAACTATAGCTGTTTTACAGCCCTGGTGCTTCAATACACGCGTGAATCCCTACCGCCTTAGGGTTACTTAACCAACCGAATAAATAGATATTTATATAAACAGTATATTCCTCGAGGGTGCGAGGCACAGTCCAAGTTACTAGTTTGATCAAAATGTACAGCGAGGTCGCATGAAACAGGCACTTGCTTATGCTGCACTAAGCGAAACTAAATTGCCCTAAGGGACCAGACATGGCGTGTACACAAACATTATATCTGTTAACATACGTGGACATCGTACATAGCTCAACGCGGCCATTACGTGCAGTCGGATCGTGAAGACAAGTTAGCATACAAGCATAGGTTAACGAACGATTCTGTTCGAACCGAAAACTTGTTTATAGACATATAAATAGACTCCGTAAAATGCAGCGCGAAATCCCGTCACTCACTACGTTTGGTGTGTATACACATGCGGCGAAAGAGACGGCAAACGCCTTTCGGGCTCAGTACTCATCTACCTTCAGAGGAGTATAAGGATAGACAGATATTTCTGTTTCTATTCTTCCACTAGCCGACTTAGTCAGCTTCACGCTGCTGGAAAAGTCGCTATCCTTTTTTGTACACATGACTCTCCTGTAGCTGATAATATTCACCCTGATACTGCAGACAGCAGCCATGTAATTGCTGGATTTTTTCAGCCCTGCCTAGACGAGAACAGTGCTGTCAAAGTGATAATGGGTATTATTACCTTTATTTACAAGTGGAGAAGTCGGTCTGAGCCTTTAAATTACAGCTCGGTAACGTTTCTTTCTGTGCTTTCCAATGTCATCGAAGTGATGAACGCAGACACACTAGTTGTTACCCAGAAATATACAGTGGCATCATGACGGAGCAGGAGGGGTTTCATCAACATCGATCATATACCACGAACCTTTTGCCGGCACGCTATAATTGGTCCAAAGCAATCGACGGGTAGACAGGAACGGGCGTCGTCTACTTGAACTTTTCAAAAGCGCTCGATTGCTTGGATCATCGAATCGTGCTTCACAAACTTCAGCACTAGGGCACCAGAGACACAGTAATTGAATGAATGGTTAGAGTTCAAACCTCCTAGTTTTGCCCATTTCGAGTGGAGTGCGGCGTACCGCAACGTTAGGTACTTGGGCTGCGCCTGTTCTTAGTCCTCATTAACAACCTAGCACGTTATCATCTCATCATTTTTACTCTCCGCGCACAACATGGAGACCTGGCGATTGATCAACTGATTGGACGGGCACGATACCCTCCAGCGCGATCTTCATGGGGCCTAAAATGGATCGGTGAGGAACGCGCTGCCATTCAAAGCGGAATATTTCCGTGCTATTCAAATTCGCCATCAACACACCCTTATCTGCGAGTTGGGGCGCCCGATCGACAGACAACCTCTCAGGAACGGCACCTCGGAGTGCTCGTATAAGATGCCCTCGGTTGTTGCAGCCAGGGTCCGCTTCAGAAAGAGGTAGGCAGCACCTTGGTATTTTGGGGAGGTCACTCGTTAGTTTGGACTCATCCATATTCTCTCTAATGCCCAACCCCTATGTTCGTCCCTACGTTTAATACGCTATTCAGAGTTTGCAATCTTAGTTAAAGCGGGATTTCGCAGCGCTTGAGACCCACAGCATCGGACAGCGAAAGATGTCAAAAGTTTGCGCCACTTTTCTTATAAGGAACGTCTGAAGAAACTCGGTGGACTATACCGGCGGATACGTGGAGACCTCATATTACTACACCACGTGCTGAAGCGTCAGTTACGTATGCTGCCAACTTCTGAAACGCAACCCGAACACCAACCTGAGAGGAAGTAGCTTGAAATTGAATCACCAATACGGTCGTCTAGATTGTCTACGAACTTGCCTCTTCATCCACGTCTTTCTACCCTAGATCGCTCTATCAACCTCAGTTATCTGTACCCACACCTTAGCCATTTTCAGAAAACGCCCGGATATGGCGCTGAGTCCCATACACTTGTTAAAAAAACGGATATTCTATAACTTATTCAGACTAACTAGCTTCTTTGGAATCATAACCTAGGGTGACACACGTAAACCTGTGCAGACGGGTGAACAATTCGAGTGTTATTTGCAGTATGCATTAAGCACAACTTGTTATTCCGTTTTGCATGGTACCATCTCACTCCTACAACCCTACTTCTTTATGCCATTACTCTGTCGCTTCATCGATGCGCAATTTCTTTGGTCCACTTGTTTAGTATTCGAATTTCGTAACTCTTTCTATTACCAACCAAGCGGTCGGGTTAAACCTGTGCATTTTTACGCGTCATAAACCATTGTTCCGTTGACCTTTCTTGAAGTATACTTCTGTAGTAAACCTGATGAATTAAGAAAAAATCGATGTTCACTTTAAGCTTACCACTTACTTCTCCCCTCCTTACAAACCTTCGGATATATTTAATTTATCGCAATTAGATCACAAGCTAGATAAGCCTATTATCAATTCGGAAAAGAATCAGTTGGTCGTTTCGTCCTCTTGGGGACCGATGGAATGCGGGCACTGACAGGTCCCAAGAGAACGGAACAGCCGTCTGGCGCCTCTCCAGATTATTAGTTCACTTATCGGGCTTGTAAGCTAATTGGGATGAAGCAAAGAAATCTCACTAAATCTCTGTACTCATGAAGAACCAAAGGATTAATTGCACGGTACACAAATTCGAACTGCCACATCATTGTTGCTGCTCGGCTATCCCCGTTGTTACCTCCTATGTCTCTTGTCTGAGTTCATTGCCCTGCACTCTGATTCATCCAATCCTCGCCTATCTTACCCTTGGCCACGCTGCACTATTTCTGCGTTATCCTCTGACCCGCACCCTCATTCCAACCCACGTGGGTGGTGCTTTATTGGCCTCTCCGCAATTCTAGCGTTGATTTCGTTCACCCAAACCACCACCAACTAACAAAGCACATTTGGTAATACAAACAAGAAAAGGATAAAAGCGTCTCGGCTTGTTGTAGTTGCTGATCGTCGGCCTGCTTTACAACCCATGTACGTGTCTGCCCATTGCAATTACTGCTATATTTTGATACCATTTTTGATCTCGTTATCTTGTTATCTGTAGCCAGGACAAGGCTTTAGTTATATCCCGCTGACATTTTGTTCTCCTACTCACTTTGCGAATACACCGTGAACCATGTTACCATGCAATAAGACTAGGGTAAACTCTGCATACGGACACTCCGCTTTTCTGTCCAGCACAAATTTTCCTAATCATGTCCATAAACTCTAGTGTTATATCACTCAGCCACATAACTTGGGTAACATGCTGGGCTCCCAGGCAACAAAAAGCTGGAGAATCCACCTCAATATTACCGAACAATGGAACAAAGGAACAATGGCGCATTAGGGGTAAAATGATAATGCTTAACAAGTCCCGTGAGATGGAAAGTATTGCGAAACTAAACTTTCATGATAAAGTGAAAGGGTTTTGGTGGACTCACCATAGATTTATTTAGAATAGCGGAGATGTTCGCGTATTCAAAGTACAAATCCATCAATCCATTGGTAAACAGTTTGGTAAGACATCCTTTGATTACGTTTTGTAGCCCCCTAGATAATACGTTATAAAATGGGATGTAAATGAGACAGCGCATCGTTTAGTCGTTTTTTAAATATCGCCAATTTGGGGGCAGCGCCAACTCAATTTGGGAGAGCGTTTCAAGACAGACACACTCTGAGGGAAAATAACTTTCTACGGTATTCAAGCCGGCTATACTGTATTGTCAGGTTCAGAGGATGACCTCTTAGGTTAGTCTTGTGGTTCAATTCCAGCAGCGGGCGGCAAATGTGGTTTGGATTCTTCAGAATCTGGTAGGCCGTTATGAGATACCCACGCAAACGCCGATATCGCGTCGGCCCGTAGCCTAGAGGTAACGAGCTGGTCTCGTAATCTTGCGACACTGGTACGAATCCGCATAGGGGTGGGCGTCCTCGCGGTATACTCAACTCGCGTGCGACTGGTGGTGGTCGCACGGCAGCGAAGCGCCGTTACGGCGTACAGCTGACACCTTATTATTATTCAGTCTAACCTGCTAGGGCAGATGGAAGAGACCCCTAAGGTGAGGTTCTTGGTTGCCCTCCGTTGAGAAGTCTCGAGAGCAACGAGACACTGTTTCTGCCACGGCTGCTTCGCTTGAATAGCATATTCCAAGTGCGGTCGCACGTAGGCGTTAAACATTTGGCTGAAGATTGAGGGTTCAAACCGGCCGAAAGCTCTGCGAAGAAGGCCAAATAGTTGATTGTCGGTTCTCGATGCATTCTCTGCTTGTTTTGAGCATCCGAGTTCTTCCTGTACCAGTACACCCAGGTCACGCTCCTGAGGGGCATTCTGCAATGTGTGGTCTCCAAGCCTGTAAACGCCTTCCGGCTGGTAACGCAGATACATCATCCTGCACTTAGTTGTGTTGAACTGGAGTGGGTTCCTCGTTGACCATTCATACATGCAGTATAGGTCATGTTGGAGTAGATTTTGATCTTAATTATTATCACTCGCCACCAAATCTTGACATCATCTGCGAAACGCAGGAAATTTGATGAGATAACTCTTGTCAGGTCCATGATAAACACCAGAAATAAATGCGGTCCAAGCACCGAGCCCTGTGGGACACCCCATCCACTTCAGTCGGATTACAGAGTGATCCGCTAACACGCACTTGGCGCTTCCGTTGGTGAAGCAAGATATCAATCCAACTAAGTACAGGATCGTGCCCGAAAAATTTGTAAATATTATCCGAGCATTATACGCGCGTAGCACAGGCAGAGTGAGGGCTTACGGCAAGCTGTCACCATCCTTCAATATCTTCAGCGGTGTAAGACAAGGATTCCCACTGTCACCTTTCCTCTTCAACTTCGCTATTGAAGAAGTCATGGATATTGCATTAATAGGACTGACTTGGAAGGTGTGGAGCTACCCCCAGGAGAACGACTTCTTGACTTGGAGTATGCAGACGACATTGCCCTCATCTGTGACAGCTCCCAGACGTGCCAAGCCGCGCTGGACAGATTAGCACTGGCTGTCAGCCGCTTCGGGCTTTGCTTTGCACCATCGAAATGCAAAGCGTTCCTCCAAGATTGGTAGGGATCGGCTCCTGTGATGACCCTTTGTGAGGATCAGCTAGAAGTCGTTCGGAAATTTAACTACCTGGGAAGTTGTATCAGCGCCCTTGGGATCGAAGACGAGATCACGAACCGTATAGCAAAAGCTCGGGACGCTTTTGCTAACCTTCGCCACTTATGGCGCCGGCGCGACATTACTCTCGCCCTGAAGGATAGAGTGCACAATGCAGCGGTACGTTCGACCCTACTGCACGGTTGTGAAACCTGGTCCCTAAAATCAGCAGACATGAAGAGACTAGTTACGTTCGACCATCGGTGCCTTCGCAGTTTGGCTCACATCTGGTGGGAACATCGCGTGAGTAACGAGGGTGTTCGACGCCTTGTTTATGGCATAGAAAAAGGAACTGAACCGCTCAGCACCGTTATTTCCCGCACCAGGCTCCGATGGCTCGGCCACATGTTGCGCATGTCAGCCCATCGACTTCCACGACGTGCGCTGTTTGCGCACTTGTGATGTGGATGGAAGAAGAGGAGGGGTGGCCAAGCGATGACTTGATCCAGAGGGATGAAGTCCATCACTTCGGAGCTAGCCTCGGTTGGAGCTTCACGGCTCCCTGGTTGGTGTACAAAAGACAGTGAACACGTTTGGCTGGATACACTTGCTGACATGGCAAGGAGCCGACCTCAGTGGCGTTCCTGCTGTGAGTTTCTTTGTCCTTCACCATCCCTTTTAGCCTCCCCTCCAACTACGATCTCGTTTCTTAGCGTAAAACATAATAATTTTTCTTTTTGCCTAGTAGCCGGCTGGTAGCTTAGCTGGCATGCAACTTTTGTATTTATTTTCCTTTTCCATTTATGTATTGCGGCACAGTATCTGAGGTGTTATCCACCTCTAGCTGACGTGTATAATGATCGATAAATGAGTGAAGAACAGGATCGTCGATTCCGGTGCTCTGTAGCCTGTGAAGTATCATGCGGTGATCCAGTCGGTCGAAAGGTTTGGTGAAGTCCAGACAGATGATGTCTACTCCGACCTTATAATCAGCCTCTTCTGTTCAACTATCTCGTGACATTAGTAAGTTGGTGGTGCATGACCGGTGTTGACGGAAGCCATGCTGTTCCGGTGCCAAGATGTTGCATTTTTCTAGGTAGTCCATTAGAGCGTCAGTGACGACACCTGTTATATTACCTCCGTGAGGATATGGAGGAAACTTACCGAATGATAGTTTGCAAGATCTAAACGCTTATAGCCATTAAAAATTGAAGTAATAATGCCATGCTTCCACATAATGTGAACTTGCTGTTCAGCGAAGCTCCTTTGGAGAACTGTGACAGTGGTTCAGCTAGCTTGGTGGTCGCAGCCTTCAGTGCTTTAAGGCGGATGTTGTCTGCTCCTGGAGAGCTATGACCGCACAGTGACAGTAGCTTCCTTAGCACAACTGCTGGGTTGCAAATTACGTGTGCGAACAATGAACAATGATTTATAACGGGTAAAAAAGCAGGTGCTTGACATGTCCCGTAGGGTGTATAGCGTGATAAAAAAGATAGCGAAGGGATAATGGAGTCTACATTTCGGGCGCTTACAGATGTAACTGCACTGTCGTATAGAGGGAGTTTGAAATGAGAATGTACTCACACAAAGCAACAGGGGAGTGGTTATTGTTCACATCATAGGCGAGAAAAATAAAAAAGGTAGCAAGGACAACGCTTACTCGTGTGCAACAATCTTGGGTCGACAGGATACAGTAATCCAGTTTCTGTAATAGTAGCGTTTATCAAATTTCGTGCAAGGAGTTTGGAATGACTCATTCTCGAGTAGGGTTATGGCACTAGCCCCTGTCTGTTGTGCATTAGTGCCAGCATCTGGTGGTCATGGGCTATAGCACGTAGTGTAAATGTGACAGGGTATCGTCAAGGCGTTTTTTGAAAAGGGATAGGGTGGGTGCATTAATTACATGTTCCTGGAGGGCGTTCCAAGGCTGTGCCACTCGAAGGGAGAAATAGTTTCGCCGACATTCCAGGCGGCTGTACTGCGTGACTAACTTAAACTGGTGACCTCTTAGCGAGGTGTTTTGACTGAGTATTAGAAGGTAATGGCATGGGTGATTGGGGTCTCTCAGGATTAGGTACACCATTATGAGATCGCCCCTTAGACGCCGATAACGTCCACTGTATATTTTGAGGGTCTTCAGCCTGAGTGGGTAGGGGAGGCTGGTCAAACCTCTGACGCTTTTCGTTGCCCTACGTTGTGCAGTATCGAGCGCGGTGAGATGGTGCGTGAGCCAGGGTTGCCACGCTTGAATAGCGTACTCCGCGTGCGGCCTCACGTACGCACTAAGCATTTTTGGGAAGACTGAAGGGTCAAACTTCGCGAAGGCTGTACGAAGAAGGCCGAGGTACTGGTTCGCTTTCTTAGCTGCCTTTTCAGTCTGCCTCGAACAACCGAGGTCATCTTGAACTATCACACCGAGATCGCACTCGTGAGAAGCCCGATGTAGAATTTGTGGTCCTAGGCGGTAGTTGTGCATACTCTTGTGCCGTATACTGAACACTTTGCACTTGGTGACGTTGAAATGCAGCATGTTCTCGATGGACCATGTGTACGCTTTGTCCAGGTCCTCCTGTAACACCGTGTGATCCTCCACTGCAGCTATAGTGCGCCATACCTTTAGGTCATCAGCAAATAGCAAACAGTTAGAAGATAGCACACTCGCGAGATCATTTATGAAGACCAGGAACAGGCGGGGTCCAAGTACCGAGCCTTGAGGTACGCCGCATTGAACTTCGATGGATTCTGATAGGTTGCTTCGAACCCTCACATTCAGATGACGTTGAAGGAGAAAGTCTCCTATCCAACCCAGAACAGGATCACCGATTCCATATTTCTGGAGTTTGTGGAGGAGAATGCGATGGTCTATACGGTCGAATGCCTTTGAGAAATCCAAGTAGGCCGCGTCAACTCCTACACCAGCGTCCACAGATTCCGTCCAGCTTGCACGAGCAATCAAGAGATTAGTTGTACAGGAGTGATTTCGGCGAAATCCATGCAGTTCCGGAACGAGAATTTTGCTGTTCTCCAGCTACCCCATCTAAGCTTCAGCTATAATGGACTCCATAACCTTGGAGATCACAGGCAGTAGTGTTATCGGGCGATAGTTTGCTGGTTCAGCACGGCTACCACTTTTGTAGATAGGCGTGATGATTCCGTGCTTCCACATCGTGGGGACGTGCATCTCGTTCAGACATCGTTGAAAGAAAATTGCTGATGGTCCTGCCAAACTCATGGCAGCAACTTTCAACGCCTTCGGTCGAATGCCGTCCGCACCCGGGGAGCTGAACTCGCGCAGAGACATCAGCCTCTTCAGTACAGCTGCGGAGGTGAACGATATGCGATTAAGCCCTGATGGCGGCGTTATCTGCTTAGGCAGGATGAATGGTGATTGCGCGCTTTGGAAGGTACGGCCAAATTGTTGTCCAAGGACGTTGGCCGCCTCTTGTGCGGTTTGGGCTAACCCGCATGCTGTGTGCAGAGCAGGAATACCGCGCTTAACACGGCGCAAATTGTTTACGTGTCTGTATAGCAGTTTGGAATTGGAGCAAAACTTTTCCACCAAACCTTGTTGGATCTTAAGTTTATCCTCCCGGACGAGTTTGACACAGTGGTTCCTTTGTATTGTGTAGACTTCCCAGGTATGGTCGTTCGGGGAGGCTATGTATGTTTGCCATGTCAAGTCCCTTAATGCCATGCACTTACGTGTCCTGCTCCTTACGAAAGGCTTCATCCTTTTAGGTCGGTAGAGTTTGGCTTCAGATCTCCTTGCCATGAGCTTGGTAAATATGTTGCCACGTGCTTGGAGTCTTCAATGTGCTTGACTTTATGAGATAGGTAGAGGCTGCGATTCCGAAAACTGCGGGGTATTGCAGCCACGGGGCTTTAGCAGCTTCTTCGGCGCTTTGTACTCTACCGCCTGTTGTGAAAGTGGAGGGATGACATACTTTACTTTACGAAGATAGTATTTGAGCGAGGTCCGGACTGGTGATAGTAATGCACAGCACACCATTTCACAACAATAAAGCAGAATTGGTAAAGCCAATGGAGCAATGTTCCTTTGATCTGAATCATACAGCCCTACCTGTTATCTACTCATGCATCCGATGTGATTGGGCTACTTTAGGGTAAAAACGAGCTTGCTATATTGTCCAGATATTTGGTTTATCGTCGCAGTAGTAACCGAGTCTCAAGCGTTCTGTGTGTTACGCGCCAAGTGAGAAGAGTCGTTATTTTATTGTATATGAACCAATGTCAGCCATCTATTTCTCGTTTGACGAATTTCTTTAGGAAACCCATTTTTGCTCCAGTACAAGCCTTTTAACTACGACTCATGTCTACTTTGCCAATGCTCAGACAAACCATACTAAAATGGTACAACGTTTCTTATATTTATGAGCGATAAACTAAAAGTATAGTTTGCTTATTTTCTACCTATGAACTGAACGGTCATGCGGTAATTGCTTTTTGCAGACACTCCTGAAGATTATAAGCCACCCGGCTTTCGGGACGCGGAAAACATATCGTTTGACTTCGAAGGTAGCCCAGTGAATATCCGAATCGGGAATGTCCAGACGGTACTGTGCTCTTTCATCTTACAAGTATCCTTTATAGGTCCACCATAAGTAAGCAAGTGCATTTAGCGATTTACTCTGACAAAAGTCTGAAGATGCATATGCAGGTCAACAGATTCTTCCTGAATACTTTAAAACGCCCCGATGGGGATTTAACCAGTCCAGCGGATACGTCTCAGCACTTAGTTGAGATGACCACACAGGTAATCAGCTCCTCGCAGCAGTGTGATGAAATTGACCACTCCTAATATTGTCATCATATCCACTAACATTAACGTAGACACTATGATCTCACTGCTCTGCTGAAAATGCGTCACCTTTTCTTTGTTTTCAATCCGATAGGTAAAGGAAAAAATGACACAGCTAGTTATTATCTCTTTGCTTCTCACAACATGCAATCTGCGAGAGATATACCGTCTCAGCTGCTTTCCACCCACGAGTAGAGTAGTTTTTACCGTGATAGACAAACACTTACAGAGCTACTAAACTGCTCCGGCCTTTCCACAAGTTTGATGGAGTGCCATTTTATTATTTATTTTTGGCTTCCTCAGACCCGATAACTCCTGATTCGCCCGATATACTGGTGTTTCTCTTCCGCTACGACTTAACTGCTGCTGCTGCAAGTCGATTGTCGTGTTTCGCTGTTCTGCACTGGGGATGGTGCTCCCTGGTTCTGTCCCCCTTAGGACGGACTTTGTCGTTTTGCTTGCTAATTTGTGTAAAGCTAGCTCACAACATAGCACCGTCGTCGTTAGTTTCTGTTGGCTGTGGCGCCAACAATATCGGGTCTTTAATTCCGCTTTTCGAATTCGTACTTGCCTCCGTACGTACTGTTTTCGGTATATTTGAGCATTATTCAACCAATTAGCCAGATTGTGAACTCCAAGTGCGTTACATCCGTTACTGAGTCACAGATATTGTATGACTGGAAAGCGGAATATTTGATGTGTCCCCGAGCCAGTTAACGTACTGCGTGGCAAAGATGTATCCTTGGCCACGAAATTTCCATAAAGCGGAGACTTTACATCGTTGCTTGTGAATCATCACATGCTTCTTTATGGCCGTGATTCCTCAACCCTATCCGGTCGGCCGGTGGCTGAATGCATAAGGTGTCTGGATTGTGATTTACTGGTCACCGACATGGCCCCGCGTATCACATGCGCACACATGACCGACGGTTGTCGTGGGGTATCGAAACGTAGCTGCAACGTGCTTGCATTCTGTTGATGCCTTCACCCATTCAGATCCACTTTGGCTCTTTAGGCTGGATGATGTTCCAACAAGATTCGAGTCGGACTCTGTATTAGTTTGTTAATAAAATAGTGTGGCTTTATTCTTAAACTTTGAATGCACATATCTTTTGTTAATGATTGCGTTTGTACTCAAAATTAATGCCACTTTAATCGATATGCCTTTGCCAACGGCGGATAAGTTTATTCATCCGAGATCAACAAAATTCTTAAGTTCCGGTGACGATGAACTGGTCGAATATGCTTTCGATATATTTGGTTGTTAAAACATTTCCCTCGGAAGACGCTATCAAGGTGCTTAAAAATATGCTAACCGGTCAGGGGGGTATGGTGCAAGACGCAAAACTTCGTAGCCCAGCTCGTACAGCTTTCGCAGGGTTGGTTATGCGACGTGTGGCCGAGCGTTACCGTGGAATTTGCCCCTCCTGTTGACCATTGCGGGACACTTTTGTTGGCTTTTTCCGTGTATTTCCGAAATTTAGTAACAATATTTTCAGATGTAGTGATTTTACTTGGGTTTGGAAAGCCGTGATGGATGCTACCAGCCGCAGTCCATCAAACAGTCACCATAACATGTACGGGTACAATTTCGGCTTCGGGAAGTGTTGTGGACCTAGTTAAGGGTCCAGCCATTACGTAGTGCGTCATCGATTGTAATAAAGGATCCGCTTTTTATCGCACATCCCGGTCCAGGTGAAAAACGGGCATTATGACGCAGAACAAGGGCAGGCAACACTCCAAAGGACCATTTTTGGTATATTTATTCGTTTCGTGCCTTAGCTACTTATCATGCCTTTTCAGTAATCTAATTCCCAATACATTTTGGAAGACTCTCACGTACGATACTTCTAAGTAGGAAACATGGTCCGAACAGTTTTAGGCTGATCCGATTCCATTAAAGCGCTTCGTTGGTCGTTGGTTATTTCCGACGCTATTCATCTTTAAGCGTCTGGGAACCTTTCGGGATTTTTGAAACCAACATTGCGCAATACGGTCACTAGTTGCACCATGACCAAACGCATTGTTTCCTCATGAATGGTTTCCGCTGTATTTCGACTGAGACCACATTTGGACAGTAAAATGGCGCGAAATTGTCTTCTCTCTATGCAATATTTTATCTTCAGTACAAGTGTAAAAACGTGTTCCCGGGCTGAGTAATTACTACCTATAAATAAAGCAAAAAACACGCTTTAAGATGGTATACAGATTGCAGGCACATTTGCAATTTTTTAAATTATACAGCCATCATATTTAAAATAACAGTGCGGTGTGTTTGGGCGAGCTGCACCCAGCGATTCCTCCACTGGGGACCCATCCCAGCTCTGTACACCCAGTTTAATGGCATTTTAATTAAATCAGACAGAACACCACTACAACGGTCGCAATCGTCACTGTGCTACGAAAACCAGAAATAATAAATAAGCTCATCGAGAAATAACAGTCAAACGTCTAAAAGATGAGTGCATCTTGTGTGGATACTGAGTGCATCGACTGAGTTCTCCACAACTCATCTACGTTTTCAAATAGCTCCAATTCCATGCTTCGTTGTTCTACTGAAACGCCTTTAGAGCAGCGAATGGATAAAGCGGTTTCTCCTATTCCTAACAACAATACTCGCATGCAATTGAATTCCTTATACAAAAGGATAAAAAGAAAGCCTAAGTGCTTGGAACAGGGGTGCAATGACAACTCGTTGGCTTTATCACAGTCCAGTCTCAACGACCCAGACAAGTCTAAGGATAGACTACCTGATGTAATCCATAGCTTACTGCCGCCCACGGACGACTTAAACAATTCAGGGACCAGTGACCACAAAAAGTACAGCTACGAAATACTCGGTTACACTCGAAGTTCTCTTTTCTATCAGGTTCCTCAAAATCACCAGTGAAAACAACCTTCTCTGTTGATGAAGACCAATAGCAAATGTCTCTTGGCTATGCCTAGTTTTTATCCTACACTCCACAATAGTTACTGGGTGTGCAAAGATAACGGTAGGAAATCGCCCAGTAGGACAATGTTGCCCCCCACTCCGCTCCATGTTCCTCCAACCTCTCCAACGGCCTCTTCTAACAAACCCTATTTTAGCGCTGGAGGTATTGGACTTGCACCCATCCCACCTCAGATACATCCGGCGGAAGTCAGCAATTTGAGCCCACTCTGCTCAATCTTTACTGATGACAAAGCTATTCCTATTGGCAAACCAACGGCAGTCTAATCATGATGCCTCAGCTCCTTTCGTGTCCTGAACTGTCTCGATATTCACATATGATACCCTTTCCCTACTCACAAACTTTCTCAGTTACACCACTGTCGCACTTAACTACCATGTACGCCATGCCCGAACCCAAATACTCAGGCGATCATGCAACGGATTTCGGCAATTCCAAAACACAGTAACTTTTCAGTGATTCAGCTTAATGTCATATACATAATCCAGAGACTTCATTTTTAAATACACTTGTACAGTTCAATGACGCACAAGCTATCTTCGTCACTGAAACTTGGTGTTCTTCAGTTACGCTTGACTCTACTCTGATGATTCCAAACTACCAACTGTTACGACAAAGTCGCCGCACCAGAAAAGGTGGAGGGTGTATCAAATATGTACAAAAACATTTACAACTAAACGTATAGACAACTCACAATTAGAAATGTCCCTGCATCCATTTGGCTTTCAGTGGCAGGTGCATCCTCTCACATACTAATCGCCTGTATCTACATCCCAACGCGCCAAATGTGTGTACCACCAACATCATTTCTGCATTTGACTTTATATCAGAGTTGCCATCCAGCCAAAAGATGATCCCCAGTGATTTCAGCTTACCGGAAATACGCTGGTCATCCCATCCATGGTCAAACTTGCACACCACTTTTCTATCTTCCATCAGAGCAGGGGGCTGGACACCATAAGTTACCAGTCCAACTAGGTCGGCCTAGTTTGGAGGCATCCGATTTCGGATTTGCCTGTCACTGTGGCCAGCCACAGAACGCCTGCGCCTACAGAGGGACCATGGGTGGCTTGCGCTGCACCACCCACAGCTCCCACCACACACCCCATATCCAGTGTAAACCCGAAGGAATAAGACCGGGAGGCATGTGGATGGGAGCCACGTTTCATCAACGGAGGTGGCCCAATCTCCTTTACAGACAAACACACGCACGCTGTATTTGGGTGGGTGACTGGACCGTAGTCCGCTCCACACTAAGTACATGAAACTACTCTTCGAGCCTAGCACGGCCACAAGAACCGTGCACCCCGTCCCCTCCAGCAACGACCAACTGTCTTCTAGAGCCAGTATGGACGAGGTAGTTGGTAGAAGACAGGTATGCATCATTCACCATTCATTATACACATCAGCTAGAGGTAGGAAAACACCTCCGCTATTGTGCCGCAATACATGAAAGAAATACATACATACATACATATAACACAATACACAAAGGAAAAACAGATACAACAGCTGCATGCCAGCTGAGCTACCAGCAACGGATAGGCATCGTTCCGGTAAGCTACCAGCCGGCAACTAAGAAAATAGAAAAAATTATTATGTTTTACGCTAAGAAATCAGATCGTAGGTGGAGGGAAGGCTAAAAGGGATGGGGAGGGACAAAGAAACTCACAGCAGGAACGCCACTGAGGTCGGCTCCTTGCCATGTCAACAAGTGTATCCAGCCAAACGTGTTCACCGTCTGTTGGACCCCAACCAGGGAGCCGTGAAGCTCCAACCGAGGCTAGCTCCGAAGTGATGGACTTCATTCCTCTGGACCAAGTCATCGCTTGGCCACCTCTCCTCTTCTTCCACCCACAGACCCGGTGAGCGTACAACGCACATCGCGGCAGTCGGTGGGCTGGCATGCGTAACACGTGGCCCAGCCATCGGAGCCTGGTGTGGGAAATAACGGTGCTGAGCGGTTCAGATCATTTTCCTGTGCCATAAACAAGGCGTCGAACACGCTCGTTACTCACGCGGTGTTCCCACCAGATGTCAGCCAAACTGCGAAGGCACCGATGGTCGAACGTAACTAGCCTCTTCAAGTCCGCCGATCACAGGGGCAGGTTTCGCAACCGTACAGTAGGGTCGAACGTACCGCTGCATTGTACACTCTATCCTTCAGGGCGAGAGTAATGTCGCGCCGCCACCATAAGTGGCGAAGGTTAGCAAAAGCACTTCGAGCTTTTGCTATACGGTTCGTGACCTCGTCTTCGATCCCAAGGGCGCTGATACAACTACTCAGGTAGTTAAATTTCCGAACGACTTCTACCTGATCCGCACCAATGGTCAGCACAGGAGGCGATCCCTGCCAATGTTGGAGGAACGCTTTGCATTTCGATGGTGCAAAGCAAAGCCCGAAGCGGCTGACAGCCAGTGCTAATCTGTCCTGCATGGCTTGGCACGTCTGGGAGCTGTCACAGATGAGGGCAATGTCGTCTGCATACTCCAAGTCAAGAAGTCGTTCTCCTGGGAGTAGCTCCACACCTTCCAAGTCATGTCCTGTAAATGCAAACTCTATGACTTCGTCAATACCGACGTTGTAGAGGAAAGGTGACCGTGGGAATCCTTGTCTCACACCGCTGAAGATATTGAAGGGTGGCGACAGCTTGCCGTAAGCCATCGCTCTGCCCGTGCTACGCAAATATAATGCTTGGATAACATTTACATATTTCTCGGGCACACCTCTCCTGAGTAGACAATTCCAAAGGGCACATCGACCAACCGAAACGAACGCACCTTTGATATCGAGGAACACGACTACGGTGGGCCGCCAATATGTGTGACGGTGCTCCAACAACACGCAAGGTAAAGATGTGGTCAATGCAGCCACGACCCCGACGAAACCCGGCTTGCTCCTCACGAATCTGGCTTTCACGAGCGCCAGTCAGTCTGTGAAGAATTATGGAGGCTAGTAATTTGCAGGCGATGGGGATCAGACTGATTCATCTATGGTTGCCGCATTCCGAGCGCAAGCCTCCTTTGAAGATGGGAACAATAACGGAGTGGCTCCAGTCGGTAGGGACAGTCTCCTGCTCCCACAGTTTCACTAGTAATTCATGTAAATCTTCAACAAGAGTAGAGCCTCCGAATTTGAAGAGGGCTGGAGGAAGATCATCTGGTCCCGCGGCTTTGTTCTACTTCAACAGTCCGATCTCACGTTCGACTTCTGAACGAGAGGGTGGATCCAAAGGGACAGTCCACAGAGCAGGGCGATCACTGGCCGGCGAAGAATCGAACAATTCTAGCCGATTAAATTGCTTTTCAAAATGCTCAGCCCAACACTCCAAACATTTTGACAAATTGTGGATAGGCTGTCCCCTCTCGTCACTTATAGTTTCACTAACACCAGGTCTCCTGCTGCCCGTTTCCGTATCAGGCGGAATAACTTGCGATGATTGCCAAGGGCAGCGCCCACTTATATCTCTGACGCACGATGAGACCACCAAGATTCGCGGTCTCTCTTCAGGCTAGCACGGAGTCTTGCCCGGAGCTCTTTGCGAGTTTCATTGTGTTCGCTTCCAGCCGGGATATGCCGGCGAGCGTCGATAAGTTCCAGAGACTGCGAAGAGACCCAATGTCCATGTTGGCTATTAGACATACCACATGAGGATTTGCCTGCTGCTAGTAAGGTCTGGCGAACATGTGACCAGTGACCATCAATTGTCTCCAGTGAGCGATTGCTCAACTCGCATGTCAGCGTACTTCGATACGCATTCAGAACAGCTGGCTTTGTCAGTTGGCTGGTGTCAATGCGCTCACAGCGTCGTCGTGGGCGTCCTCCAAAGCGCATCCGCACGTCAGCGCATACAAGTGCATGATCGGTGTCCACACATGTGCTCCAAATCGAGCGACAGTTCTGGATGCAGCCTCTCCAGCGGTAACTGATAGCAATGTGATCGATCTGCGTCCAAGGCTGGTTCGAGGCTGGTGGGCGCCAAATCACCCTCCGGCGGGTGCTGTGTCGGAAATTAGTGCTCGCAAGAAATAAGCGAGCATCTTCACACAAATGAAGTAACCGCTCACCGTTATCATTACGGGAGCCTACACCGTGCTGACCGCCCAGATGCGTTTCATCAGTGGACAACTTTCCAACTTGTGCGTTCATATAACCAGCCAGCACAACAGTGTCTGTGCTTCTTCTGTGGCGAAGGAGCTGAGTCAGTTGGCGGTAGAAGTCGTTCTTTACGGAATCACCGCTACAGTTCGTGCGCGCATAGGCATCGATGATGAATAGACACCTATTAGTCCCAAGCGACTTCGAAGTTTTGAACGAGCCAGCCAATCGGACTTCACACATCCGGCTACTAATTGGAATCCAATCAACCAGAGCAGCTTCAGCCCGGGGACTCAGGGCAATGTCAACACCAGCTTGGCCGGTGCTCGAAGCTGCATCGTCACCGGATAGGCGCACTGAGAAAATACTCCTTGCGTCACCTGAAGGGGATCGCAGAGTGAGCACAGAGCTCGAGTCTTGCAGGCGGGTCTCTGATAAGCAGCAGATATCGATCGAGAGGGTCTCCAATGTTCGGGAAAGTGCTGCCTGTTGACCGGTCTGTAGTAATGTGCGTACATTGAGGCATGCTAAGCTGAAGGAGGATCGAGGGCTCCAAATGGAAGCCGATGAATTGGAATGGACCGCTTGGTTGGACATGGGCTTGTCGACAGGAGAGGAGTGACGCTCCGCGTTCACATGTGAGTTGAAATTAGAAAATGAATGCCTAGCAAGGTATGTTGGGGGAGGGCCAAGAATCGGGGGGCTGAAAACTGAGGGGATATAAGTGAAGTTGGAAGGGGACTGTAAGAGTGAAAAAGCGTAAGAGGGGAATAAGAAGCTGGGAAGGCTTGAGCAGTAGCATCCAAACCCCTATCCACCCTGCTCGATGCAGCAGATAGGGCACCGTTGATTATCCTCTGCGGTGGCCAGAGCATCAAGAAATTGTTTGACGAAAGATTCATAGTATTGCGTGGGCAGGATACTGTCAGGTTGCCCAGGCCTGGACAGGCGAACGATTAGGGTTCTCAACCAAAGCCTTTGGTTCAAAAACCTGACCGCAAGGCAGCGGGTTTGGCGTTGGACTACAAGGAGTCCGTTTTAAGGAATAAAGTGCCACTCTCATTCCAACCGCCAACCTGGAGGACCAGGAGGCTGAGTTTGTCTGGCCTCTAACCATTGACCAATCTGGTATGAGTGATTCTGAAGGTGCAAAAGCACCACGCAACATAGCTCAATGGATCGCTGAGGCACACACACCATCGCACCAGGGTAAGGTCCAGCCTCATTGCGATGGAGACAGGTATGCAGCTTGTCAACATGCCTATCAAGCGCAGCCAATCACTTGAAACGACGAGATCAAATAAAATAAGTCGGATAATGCATACAGATACGGTGAAATAACTCTTCAATAAATGGGCGTGTAAAATAAATTGATTACGAACAAATCCGCGATAACTTCGTCACCTCAGCAAATATATTGTAAGAAAATACCACAAAGGCGAAAGGGTTATCGAAGTTAACTACAATCAGCTTAAGCGACATGTGCAACTTTATAGAAGGTAGTTCGGGTGGACATTAATAGGAGATAACAAAGCATTAAGGCAATATAGCAAACCACCACCCAAAATAAAGAGACTCAGCATGCAACCATATTGTTAGTAAATCGAATGCAGCGTACCTACGAACGCTGCGCCGGTTCTGCCTACGTTCTCTGTAGGACCCGTCGTCACTTCCGTGGTGGCCATGAGTGGCCTCGCTCATAGCTCAATAGACCAGCCTGACTCAGGCACTCACGACCGCATGTGCTACAGAACCATGCGCTCGATGTTGATGGAGTACAATCCATCGGGAACTGTTGTCTCCGCAATTGCCGCTTCTATGCATGCACTGGGGCTTTCTCTTGCACCTTGGCAGCGGCCTTCGTGATCAGATCGCCCCATGCACGCCGATCAACCGCCTTCGATACCCATGACCTGCAATCAAGCTTACAACATGAGAGGCTCACTTTGATCATGTCCTGGTAACGCTACTTCGGTTTCCCTACATGCCGCTTCCCCATACGTAGTTGATCATATAATAGCTGGTTCGGTATCCGCATCTAATCCATACGCCACTACCTCATGTGTCTCAGCAGAAGTATGCAGTCCACTGCATACATTCCACTTCGTCGCAGCACTTCCGTCTCCCCAACTTTGTCGCATTAACCAATGCGCAGAATCCGTCGCAGACACTGTTGATGGAACAGTTCGAGATATCGCACATCCCGCCGGTACATCGTCCACGCTTCACTGCCGTATAGAAGAAATAACAGCATCATGGATTTGCATACCATCAGCTTCTTGCCAACGGTAGGCTGATGGTTGTTCCACACTCGGTACTCAAGCTTCCGCAATTACGCCGTTGCCTTTGTGAGGTGGATACAAAGCTCACTGTGTAGCTGCTGGTCAGTCGACATGACACTCCCAAGGTAGCTGAAGCGGGAGCTGATTTCAAACCCGTCATCACCTATGCTAATTTTCGGCAATATTGAAGATTCCACCTCCGATGAAAGCTGAATGAGACAGACAGTTTTGCATATGTTGATGGTGAGCACGAATTTGGCCGCTGTCGAAGCCACAGCACTAGTCATGTGCTGCAACTCATCCGCGCTGTATGCAAACACACAATCGTCAGCAAACAGCACCAAACCGATGGTTGTCTTACAGACTAGGGTTTTCGCGCCGAAACGACGGATGCTCAGAAACCCACCAACAATACGATGCTCCACACGTCACCGTAAGCACAAGCGGCATCAAAAGCACAAGACATCATTGCATGAAGATAACTATTAAACAGGGTAGGAGCTAAGACACAGCCTTGCTTCACACCAGAGACAACTGCAAAGTCATCCGAGGTCTCTCCACTCAGCTGCACCTTCGTCCGCACACCACTGTGCGGACATTCAATTAAACTTACAAACATACGCGGCAACCCAACGTACCCAACACCAGCCACAATGCCTCGTGGTTCACCGTATCAAATGCCTTGGAGAAATCAACAAAAAGCGAGTACAATGGCTGGTGTCGTTCTCTGCACTTCGCCTGCAACTGTCCGACCGCAAACACCGTATCTATATTGCTGCGACCCGAGTGGAATCCACACTGCTCTTCCGCCACGTTCGGTTCCACAACCTGACTGACGAAGCGGTTGAGCAGGATTCGGGCAATCACTTTTCCCACACAACTCAGCAAGTTGATGCCACGATAATTCGTGCAACATTGCTTGCTTCCTTTGCCCTTGTACGGTGGTATCACAATGGCATCCTTCAGCTGAGAAGGCGGCTCCTCCTCAATACATACGCGTTGCACCAAGTGGTGCAGCGCAGTCAACAACGCGGGTCCGCAGTATTTTAATACTTCAAACGGGATCTTGTCGGCCCTGATACACTTGCTGTTTCGCAGCTGAGCAACTGCTCTCTGCGTCTCATCCAGTGTCGGCGTATCTGCCAGACTCGGCTTCACATCGTGCTGTTTGAGGCCGTTGAACGTAGGCCAGTCATTATCTGAACGGTTGTTCAAGAGACAGTCAAAGTGTTTTTGCCAAATCTACATTGTATCTGCAGACTGTGTGCAGGTAGCGTCTGAACTACCATTGATCAGCATCCTCAGCGGCCCCAACCTCGATCCATACACCGCCTGCAAGGAGTCAAAGAATTCCTTGTGTTGGCGGCGTTCGGTGTAGCATTCCATCTGATTCGCCTTCTCCGTCCACCATGCATTTTTAATGCGACGTATTTCTCGGGTCAGTCGCCGTCGTAGTTTCCGAAACTGACTCTTCTTCCCAAGCCATTGAGGTGCAGCAAATGCTGCATTCTTCTTCGACACCAATGCGCCAATCGTCGCATTGTTCTCATGAAATCAATCAGGCCGCTTACAATTTGCGCGCCCGATGGTCTCCTCGGCAGCAGCTGTCACCTGGTCGCGAATTTGGTACCACAGGTCGCCCACCGTGGCTGTGCAGTCCACATCACACAGGCGTACAACCATCGCCTTCTCCAGATCAATACGTTGCGTCACATTATCGAGCGAATGTTAAATTTACGCCGATTCACGGCGCCAGTGCAATACATAGATTAACGAAAATACATCTCAAGTTTGGTCCGCACCAATTTGTGATCAGTGCCACACACCGTTCCACGCAGTACAAGTGTCATGCGCACTTCACGCATATCACGCTGACGTACGATGACATAGTCGAGCGGGTGAGTGTGACCAATTCGTGGGTACGTCCAAGTTGCTGTATCACTCACAGCGCAAACCGAGAGTTCGTGATCGTCAGGCCGTGAGTCGCACATAGTGAGAGCAGCCTGTCATCGTTCGCATTCGCTTAACCAATGCCATACGGACCTATGACATCTGTCCAGACCGATGCATCGCGCCCAACACGCGCGTTGAAATCACCCAGCAGAAATAGTCGGTCGCTCCTCGGCACAGACCGTATCACGGAGTATAGCTGAGAGTAGAATTGATCACGCGTGTCATCAGGATAACACATGATCAGACCGTACGTGCTTACAAACGTGTCAAACTTACCTCTTCCGAGTCGTAGGCGAGCAGTCATCAGTCGCGCGCTGATGCTTGTTGGTTCACCCACGAGCTGGCCATAGAGGCGATCGGATATTGAAAATCCCATCCCATGTTCACGTGGTGCTGCGATGGCGTTACCCACGCAGTAGAACGTGTAGCCAGCATCTACTTCATGCAACTTAACTTACTCAGCGAGCCGGGTTTCACTGAACGCCGCAATATCGATGTTGTAGCGCGTCAGTTCCATCGCGACCAGTGCAGTGCGTCGCTCGGAGCGCTCCCACGAGTTCGGGTCTAGTAGTGTGTGCATGTTCCAACACCCGATGCTGAGTGCTTTGCGCGCAAGCATACGATTGCATTGGTGGGCAATCGCACGCGAGGTGGCGGTTGTGCTTCGGAGGTTTGCGTGAGGGATTCCACCCGGAGCCTTTGGCTGAATAGCCTGACCCACAAGGCAGTGGGGAGCAGATCCAGTTTGAGAATGTGATTGCAGAGACAGATTGGGATCTGCTTGACGGTCGTCACACGCAGTCTTTGAGGTACTGGAACTATTCATATATGTTTTGCGACCCTAGTAGGATACACCTGCGACGACGGCCAGACGCAGGTGGGTTTTGGCGGGTTTGCACCAATTTGACCAGGGGCTGCCTGGCTTGAGGCGGGCAGTAGCAAACCATTGAACACCCGGAGGTGCCCTCCCACCGTCAGAGACAATGCGTGGTGCTCGTGCTCTACGCCAATCGAGCTGTGAGCTCATAACCCGTAGGCCTGTTATCTCCCATGGCTAGGTTTTACGGGAAGAGGGCCATCAACCCCTTCCTAACCTCCGAAGAGGATGGACTAGGATACTGGAGGACGCCCACACCTGACAACCAAAACCTTCGATAAAATGGACACTCGAAAGACAGCGGGTCTAGCACATGGTCAGTTCACTGACTCATGCGGATTGGTGTTCTGGATCTTAGCAGGGAGAAGGAGGTAACCCAACTCCCACCTAGCGGTCGCCACGAGAAGGCGTCCAGGACATGAGCCCATGGCACAACAGTAGCAGCAGTGGGTAGACCATCTGTCAGGATCTAGCCACCACCAGCCTCAGCGCACCATAGGCTCTACCGCCAGGTCGGCAAAGGTATTGGACGTAATATTCAGATTGTTGATAACCAACCCACAGACTGAGGTCTTACACAGTCTCCCTGGCGGCGACCATAAAATGATCCGACGCCGTTTCTACATCAAAGTGTTTACTAAACTCGTCTCTACACCGCGGCATGCAATCCCTAAGATAACCTGGAAATACTTACGGCAGTTGATCCGTTGCTCTGACTGGGATGCATTCTTCCAGTGTGTACACTGCTGTGGAGCTGTTTTATAATCAAATCCACCACGCTATAGCCCTCCTTATTCTACAATGTGATCGTATTCCTCATGTCTCAAAAGAGCCCGTCGAACACTCAATCAGAGAGAAAAGTAGAAAATTAGTTGTAAAATACACAAAGGCCCGTAAGTTTTCACTTATCTTACAAGTGCGCGAAGGTACCACCTGAGTTAAACTTGCGCAGTTAACACGGTGAAAATAATGAAGATCATATAGCCATATGAACAAGCTGTAAGTCGTGAGAGGTTTTCAAAATGCTGCATCGTAGAACCAGTAACCACTCTCTTTTGATTACTAAAATTGTTGACGAGGAGGGTCACTTACTTCATGACGCAGCTGCAATCTGCGAAGCATTCAGTGGCTTCTTTGTCACTTTTATTAGTCTCGAAGCTAACCTTGTAGTTGTGTACACACTTGTTACAGTAACAAACCTCTTAAGCAGAGTCAATATCTCGCTCAATCCAGTTACCAAATCAATCAGGCCATCCTTCAAGCCGGGATCTGATGGTATTTTATCAACCACCATTAAACTAGAAAGACTTGATATACCACTGCTGCCGATGAACATGTTCACCCTATCACTGAAATTCAACCATTTCCGGCAATGGAAAACATTTACCATTCCTCGACACAAAAGAGGTTCCAAACAAATGATTGAGAACTACCGGTCAAACCACCACAGTCAGACAATCGCTCGGTTATTTGAAAACTGGTCAGAAAGGTTGTGATGAACTTTGTTGATTCTTTGGGCTTGTAAAATAATTCGCCACATGGTTTTCACGATAAGCGACCATGCACGACCTGACAAATACATCACCTGTACTACATGATTAGAATCGATCGATTCCGGCTGTACAGTAGTCATTCTGTTTATGGACATACACTAAGCATACGACACAGTACCTCATAAGCGGTTGTTACCAAATTTGGAGGCCTAGGTTGGCTATCACCATACCTGAGGGGTCGTCTCCGGGTAGTCACTTTCGATGACTATCATTTCTTCACGCCTCATCAAGAGTGAGGTCATCCAAGGGACCGTGCTCGGTTCTTCACTGTTTGCTCTACATCAATGACATCACCACGTCTATAAATCATGGCTTACCATTTTATTCGCCAACAACATCAAGATCGGCTACAAACTTCCATGTGGCGAACTTCACGGAACGCTACTGCTCATTCAAGATAACTTATATTCCCTTGAGTCATGGTATCACGAGTGGGTGATGAACCTCACTCCATTCTGTCTTACTTCTGGTCCACCCCCTAGGATCTATTATACTAAACAATGACCATCTCCCTAAACAGCTGTCCACGCGTAATCTCGGAATTATATACTCATCGACCTCCAACTGCTTCGAACATGCCCGACAGCAAGCAACACGTGCCAGACAGCTAATAGCTATTATTTACAACAAAACCCACACTACTCATGCTAGCGGTTTTTAAACTACTCACCCGCCCCATCTTCGAATATTCCAGCATAATATACGGCGAAATATGAAGGAGCGACAGACTTGCTGTGGAACATTTGCAGAGGTCAGTTACTAAACATTTGCTTGGTCAGTCGTTTGCCAAGAATTAACATGAGCGTTGTAATGTATTTCAACAGCAAACACTTTGGATTCGACGATTGAAGCACAACCTATTGCTGCCCTTCAACCTGCTTCACGAAAGACCTATTCCAAGCTGCCTACACTTGAACTACAACATAGCTCATCTAGAGAGCTTCGCAACAAAGCTTGTAGACTGAATATACCAGGGGCTGGTACAACCATGCGCTCAGATTTCTTACTGGTCAGATATAGCTATTTTTGGAACAAACTACCAATCACACTCAGGTCATGTGACAATGTAGCAATACTTAGTAGCAAACTCTCCACTTACCTTAATCTCAATACCATAGTCCCTATATTTACAAGGGAAAGATTCCACAATGAGCTGTTCCAAGAAGGGACCAAAACATGTCAGGATCCGTATTACCAAATCTTGGTTTTCGTCTCAAGCATTCGCCGAAACGCAATTGCATGAATCGCAAGCCCAAATGTCCCAATTATGCATGTAGCCCATGCAGGAGAATGGTTACGTTTGTAGAAATTGGTCTGTGCCCATGCAAACGCAGTTTCTCGGATCAAGTGAAATATGCGTATTATTAGTATCCGCTTAACTTTTCTAATGATGTTTTCACATACACAACTCGCTTCTGTTGTGCAGAGCATAGATGTATCGCAAGTTGAAATAACCAGTGGAATTTCTACTGTGAGTACATTCGTGAAAGCGATCGCATTTTCGCCCTGTCACATCTGGGCAACACTGTAAAAACCGGTACAGGGCTCTTCTCAGCGACTAAGTTGTTCAAGTTAAATGTGCGTATTTCCTTTTTGTTGGCCATAATTGTACAGATGCAAGAAAGATTTTGGATTAAGGGTGAAGAATTCTCCTCTTCACTGTCGATGGAGCACATGCATAACTCCGTTCATTCAAAAGAACATTTATAACGACACTATCGCGGTGGAACTACAGCTTTATTATGTGGCATTGTCCATTTAAGCAGATGATGCGGGATCAAATGTTGAGGATTTCACCGAGGACGGATGCACAACGCAACAAATTCGGAAGCCGAAATTCCCGCCGCGGTTTTTAGTGCAATCGCATAGGCCATCTTGCCAGACACTGCATCGAGGTACGAATTTCACTGTTTTTCCTTGTTCCTATCCAATAAGTAGAAAGTGCCATTTTTGGAAGTCACTATTCAAGGGGTGCCAGCCCTTACGGTAGTAGAGAAGGTGCGAGAGCGTTAATTACAAAAGGATACGACGAGGTTCCATTAGACCAATCTTCACTCTCAATGCGGTCTGGGGGCACCGGTTAAAGGTCACAGGTGTGCAACGGTTGCAATTATGGATAGGATAGACATGTATCAACCTTTCGATGTTCATTGTGGAAGAAGCAACGGAAAGGATAATCGGCAATTATATGCTCAAGCGAATTGGCACTATACTCGATTGGGGAATGGACGTGATAATCCTGGGCAGCGAGACAGTCAATCTTAACGCATTGAAAAGCGGCATGGTGGGTGCCGTAGCTGCTGTGCCTGAGTTCCAAAATCGTACAATACGAGTCAAGCTAGAGAGGTACGCGCATTCGTTCATGGATGCAAATGACGAATGCGAGTTCTGTAAGTGGATGGAACACCGAATGCCGCCAGTCCCAAGGTGGGGATGCAATCTAATATTCAGGGGAATATCACAAAGGATCCTGCCTGAAGTAAGGAAATAAGTGGCAGAGATGGAGGCGAAAAGGATTATCAGGGGTTCGAACATCCTGTACTCCTCACCATTGCTGTCGACGAAAAATTCGGACGGAACCAATCGATTCTGCGTTGATTTCAGTGACCTGAACAAGATGCTAGTAAAGGATGCATTCCCGATGCCACTTGGCAGAAATATTTTTCCAATCTTCAAAACGCAAAGTCGATTTTATTGATAGACCGCTCAGAATATTAGCAGCTGCTCCTTGCGGAAGTGGACTGTCACAAAAGCTTTCGGTGTAAGCGTACAACATTACGAATTTTTGTGGATACCATTTGAACTGTCCAATACCCACGCCACATTCAGACGACAGCTACTGTTGATACAGGTAAACCTCCGGGGTGTGGTGATTTACATTGCCGACATCGTTATATTCTCCGAAACAGGACAAGAGCATGGTAGCAGTCTCGTGGCCGTACTACAATGACCGGAGGAAGGCGGCATGAACCTATTCCACAAGAAATCCAAAAGTGCTCAGAGGTCTTTTGTGTGTCTGGGTCACATCGTGGAAAACGGCCTAATGCGACCATTACCAGAGAAACGGGAACGTTCCAGAATTTTGCGGCTCCGAACTCCAAACACCAGCATCGTTCTTTCCTCAGAGTAGTGACACAGGATTCGAGAATCGTCCAGCAGTTCGCTAAGAGCATCAGTCCATTAGCTAGGCTGCTGCACAAAGGCCAGTCGTTCGTGTGGACAACCGAAACACAGAAACCCTTTAACAACATAAAGGCATGCGTAGTCCAATCCCCAAAGTGCTTACGCATACCCAATCCGAGCGCAAAGCTTACGATGGAAGTCGATGCATGCAACATCAAAATCGGTGCAGTGGTGTCCCATCGAGTTTAGTAGAATATGCCAGTAGGGCTTACGGGTGCCAAGTAGAAATACTCCACGACGGAAAAAAATGCCTTGTTATGGTGTGAGCCTTAGGAAAGTAGAGAATGTACCTCCTAGCGGATGAATTCCACGCTATGTTGGACTACAAACTGCTTCATGATTGATGACAACGAAGGATCCTCGAGGACGCTTTGCAGGATGGGCATATCGACTTCAAGGATTTACCTCCACCATCGGACACGTGGATGGGATAAAGAACCTACTACCTGACATGCTATCGCGGCCGTCGTTGGACGACATCATACATGATACGGCGATACTGATGTACACAGTCACAGCATAGAATAGTAAGCTATTCGAAATATCACGGAAGGACCAACTGGTAAAGTCGCTTTGCACTCATATACGAATGGGTACCAAGCCGGATACAACATCGGAAGAGGCAAAGGAAATCCTCAGGATGTGAGACAGGCAGTACACAACAAACCGCAATATGCTGGCAGAAACAAACAGAATGAAACTGTCGTTTATACCACGCAGTTAAAGAAAACGGGTACCTCCACTGGTCCATGATAGCGCGCACGTGGGATTTGAGAGAGTTTTGATTTATTATCGAGACGAGTCTTTTGGCCAACCATGAGAAGGGACGTAGCGGCATATACTCAGGGTGTCCAAACTGTTGAACAAGCCGTGAGATAGACGCCTCCAGAGGGCTAATGCAATCAACTGAAGCCAACGAAGCGCTGCAGCGGACGTACTTGGACCGTTGCCACTGGGTCCATCAGATGACACTCATCCTGTTGATGATTTATTATTTCCCGAGATGGGTCGAATTCATACCAGACTGGCGAGATCGTAGCACAGTCGTTCGAATTCAACGGACCGGCGCAGTGTGGAATACCGCACCGCGATATCACTGAGCAAAGTCCATACTTTGCATGCAAAGCGTTAAAAGCGGTATTGACCAAATGAAGGATCCAGAAATGACACACTTCACCGCACCACCCAGGGACGAACGAGATGACAAAACAATTTAACCGGATCACGAAGATGTGGATGAACTGCAAGACTTTGGCGGAAGAAGCAGCGCTGCTTGAAGTACTACTTGCTTATCGAACCAGCATGCAGTCAAGCACCTACGTTTTGCCCTTTGAATTGCATTTTGGAAGAGAGCCAAGAACTGCACCCGATACCTGTCTGGCTATATATAGCGGGTGCGAACATCTGGAAGCGCAGCATGAAGGACTGCAAGTAACACCTAGGATGCGGAAAAAGACCCGGCAGTTATGGAATAAGCGTAACTATGACACAAGCTACGTGGTACACAAGTGGACGCCATTAAACCAAGGAGACCAAGTAAGGCTGTGCAATAACCATCCACTGGAACATAGCGGATAAATTGCGGGCAAGTTCAACCATCGCTGGAAAGCTCTACGCACCATAAACGACCGGGAAGGCGAAACGCCGGATAATTACATCTCCCTTACGACCATGGCATACAAGAGAACCACATCTTCCAGAGCGGGTGGGTGTAGTGACGCAGAAGGCAAAAATCGCAGGCGAGACTGAAAAGCTACGGAAACTACGGAAGAGGGAAACTAACGTGAGCACCGAGGACGAAATTCAGTAAAGCAGCCAGGAATTTATCACCAGCGACGTACGATCTCGAGCCCACGCTGAAAGGAGCGAGGGACGCAGTGGTGGCGAGCCCGATTTTCTGTAAAGAAACGCCTTTGGTTTCGCCTCCGGAAATGATCTCAAGGAGAGGAAAACAATCTCGATTGAGCAAGTCACGGACATTATAACGAATCCAGTCCGGTCAGAATACGATTTGCGTTAACGAATTTACTAAGACAAATCCGTGAAAAAGACCTTGCGGATTTGCCCGTACTAAGGGCATGGACGTGACGCCGGATGCAAAGACAATGTGTGATTCGTTCTGGGATGGAAATGTCCTCTGTACGTGCGCGCGTGTGCTAGAATGGTAACCCGTTGTTCCTTATCAATACTCTGCGCCCCTGCTGCCTCGTTCTGGCTACACTATGGTTCAGACATCCAAAAGCCATCCTAGTGTTTTCTTTCCCTACAGTCTTGTGTGTTGGTTCGCCTTGACCCCGAGTTTCTCATTTGAAGTACCGTCTCATTCAGCTCACGTCTGCTTAGTTTACATTCATTATTGGTTGCGGTATTACCCAACCACAGAAGTTTTGAACTGACATCCGACTGGCGCATCGATGGGCAACCGCTGCTTTAATCTTTGCACATGCTTTTCGCAGTTAGTCCATGATGGCGCATTACATCACGCATATTCAGTTTGACAACTATCATCAGAGACCTACACAACGCCGTCAACTTGACACACCATGTAATTATTTGGCTTTCCCCACGCTTTTTGCACACACCATCTATATTTTATTTCTTCTGTTGTTGTTTCTGTTTAGGGCCTGACCACCCAGGCTGAGAAGCAAAATGAAGATGAAGAGTTGGCCTCCTGCATACAGAAGCAAACATTGCAATCGGATGACAACGAGGATGAAATATATGACGTGAGGTGCCCATGTGGTGTTCATAAAGTACGTCTCTCTGCTCGCTTAAATTTGTGTTGTCTAATCACGACAGTAACGCAAGCCCCCTACTAAAGGAGAAGCACAGTGAGACCAGAATCCGGAATTCTGTTTGACTGTAACTTGCCGTTGCAGTTAGCTTGAATTTGACTTACTCGAATCTTCCGAATTTTCAAATTGAGTTCACATCGACTTGAATATGGCTAGTTCAGAGTTGACTTACGATTACTAAGTTGATGCGTTGCATAACACTGACATTGCCTTGTGAAATGAAGCTTGCCAGAACCGCGGCACTGCGTTCGAGACTCCTTCAGTTCCCACTGCATAGTCACCTGCGTTATGCAAGGACCGGAGGACCTACAACGGACGAGCCAACATAAAAAATAAGGTGTTAAAAACGAACCATAAGTTGTGGCTTTGTACGGTGTATGTGGAAGTTAATAACTGTTTAACGTTGTGTGCTGCTCTCCTCACATTGCGGCAGTAGATTAGGTCATGAAATCTTCCGTTTCACCATATGCCTTCATTTGTACCGTCTGCTAGGTGCACTGAATCCCCACATACGTTCAGCGTTCATATAGTAATACTACCCCCACTGCAGAATCGCACACTTCTTCCATAACAAATTAACTTCCATCCCGCCGTCTCCATGTGTTTTCGGAAAGTGGGCTTTACAGTCTCACGTAGTAACCTCGGGGCTGTTTTCAAGAGGTTTGATACGGTTACCTAAGGGAATAAACCGGCTACACACTTTGTAGGATTGCTGGATGGCAGCGAAGAGTGGATGTGTCGACCCAGCCCTGCAACAGTAACTTACATTTGGCAGATGCAAAGCAAATGCTGAAGCTTACGACTCCATGCGTCAGTTTAATCATTAAAGTCTGTCTTGAAAAGTGCAATTTAGTTCATTTACTTGAACCTTGACAGTTGCTTGCTCAACAGGGTCTCCATCTCAGGAGTAGTGAAAGAACATAGAGCAGGGAGTTTTCTGGTCACAATTATATCTAGAACTACAGAAAGCGAACACACTCCAAATGCTTCCATCAGAAATTTACACCGTCCTTGTGATAGCAGGCCAAAGGTTTTAGAGCTCGAATTAATTACGTTGACACGCAGATCGAACATGGGTTGCGTCACTACTAGCCGTCTGGATTGTACACTTACTTTATACGGGTTAAAAATAACTGCTTTACATGCCCCGTTGGGGGGTCTAGTGGGCTATCAGAAAACGTTAATGAAAAATGCAGTTAGCAAATAATGGACTTTGCGTTTTTAATGCAGTATCCCTGCACTCCGCGTAGATTTGCTACAACTAGTAAGTCCAAGCTATTTCACTGGTGTAGGGCGGACTGACACTACTAACAAAATGTAAGTGGCCTAGATCGTCGTCCAACCGACTTTTACGTATGGCTTGTCTAGATGCAGGGAGAGGGCTCCAAGAGTGACACACGCAAACTGAACAAAATTTCTACGCCAGTCTATGCAGCTGTAATGTTCTGCTGGTTTCAGAGGTTCACCTTTCGAGTTTTTGTTCCCCTGATTTTCAGTGAAGAGGGACACAAATGATTTGGATTGTGTACAATCAAGTACACCACTACTACGTCGCCTCGTAATGGACGCTACCATCTGCCGAATACTCCCAAAGGTTTCAGCATTTGCTGCTATGGTAGATTGCGCATTCCAGTGACGTAGCTGAAGCCCGATGCTAAGGCCAGTCGAATGCAGTGAGGTCGTGTTCTATTCATGCCTGCCAGTCCTGAATTGTGTGTTCAATAAGGGGACGGACATACTCACTGAGCATCTGTCGGAAGATAGAGATGATTGTTTGTTGGAGCTCTTGTCGCAGCGAACCGGCATGTTGGCTACCAATTTTCGATACCTTTTTAAAGTTGACGGGAACAACACAAGTTATCCTGAACCAGTACGCCCACATCGCGTTCGACGGGAGATCGCTGCACTACTTGTGCTCCTAGCGTGTAGGAATGGATATTTGGTATCGTATGGAGTGTATCTTGCATTTCCTCATATTGAGCTGCCGCATATTTTATGGGACCACTGACGTACCATGTCTAGGTCACACTAAAGCTAATTCTGATCGACAGCCGCCTGAATACTGTGCCATATCTAGAGGTCGTCAGCAGATAGTAGGAAACTTGCAGCGACTGTTTGTGCAAGGTCATTATTCAATACCAAAAACGATCGTGTTCCTAAACCTGAGCCTTGAGACACACCACACTCTACTCGTATGGGGTAGGATATGGAGCTCCGGACTTTGACCACTAATTGCCCTTGAAGGACAGAGTTGGTGATCCAGTTCAAGGGAGCGTCACAGCTGCCATAATTTTGGAGCTTAGAAAGGGTAATCCCATGACCTAAACGATCGAATACCTGCAACAACTCAATGTCGATCGTGTCAGTGTCCTTTCATGTGTTAATTGTTTACGTCCAGCTATTCTACGCGATTCATAAATCCCTTGTGCATGATCGCTGTCGACGGAAGCCGTGATGCTCAGACGTAATGACATTACAGTTTTCCAGGTAACACACAAACGTATCGGTAACGGTTGATTCCATTACCTTAGAGAGTACGGGAAGAACGATTATTGGCTGTGGTTTGAGGGCACAGTCCTGCTTCTAGCTCTGTGAATTGAAGTTATTATTCCAAACTTCCAGATCTGTGCTCGTGGCACATCGAAAGATTGAAGCATATTGCAGCTATAGAACGTTAGCTGCATCCTCGGCAGTTTAGCACATACATTTGCTGAGTTAATTGGGGAACACCACGATTCATATTCCGGGGGCAGTTCACATGTCTGTACAGAAGCTATTTGTTAGCACAAAACTTTTCTACTAGGCTCTGCTGATAAACTAATTTGTCCTCACGTACAATTGTGGTAAATTGATTACTATACACAACATAATTTCTCCAATTTTCAACGTTAGGGTTCTCCAAATACACGTCCCATGCTGCGTCTCTAAACAACATGCGTTTTCGGGTTCTGCTCCTAATGATTCATAGTGCTGTTATCATCATCATTATCATTATGCACGCCAGCCAGATATGGGAAACGCCTCAGCAACTGGGCCGCAATACATAAAGGAAAAAGGAAAATAAATACAAAATTGCATGCTAGCTGAGCTACCAGCAACGGATAGGCATCGTTCCGATAAGCTACAAGCCGGCAACTAAGAAAATAGAAAAAATTATTATGTTTTACGCTAAGAAATCAGATCGTAGGTGGAGGGAAGGCTAAAAGGGATGGGGAGGGACAAAGAAACTCACAGCAGGAACGCCACTGAGGTCGGCTCCTTGCCATGTCAACAAGTGTATCCAGCCAAACGTGTTCACCGTCTTTTCGACAACAAACAGGGTGCCGTGACGCTCCAACCGAGGCCAGCACAGAAGTGAGGGCCTTCATTCCTCTGGACCAAGTCATCGCTTGGCCACCTCTCCTCTTCTTCCACCCACATACCCGGTGAGCATACAACGCACATCGCGGCAGTCGGTGGGCTGGCATGCGTAACACGTGGCCCAGCCATCGGAGCCTCGTGGTGAAATGACAGTGCTGAGCGGTTCAGATCATTTTCCTGTGCCATAAACAAGGCGTCGAACACGCTCGTTACTCACGCGGTGTTCCCACCAGATGTGAGCCAAACTGCGAAGGCACCGGTGGTCGAACGTAACTAGCCTCTTCATGTCCGCCGATCACACGGGCCAGGTTTCGCAACCGTAAGTAGGGTCGAACGTACTGCTGCATTGTACACTCTATCCTTCAGGGCGAGAGTAATGTCGCGCCGCCACCATAAGTGGCGAAGGTTAGCAAAAGCACTTCGAGCTTTTGCTATACGGTTCGTGATCTCGTCTTCGATCCCAAGGGCGCTGATACAACTTCCCAGGTAGTTAAATTTCCGAACGACTTCTACCTGATCGCCAACAAGGGTCAGCACAGGAGGCGATCCCTGCCAATGTTGGAGGAACGCTTTGCATTTCGATGGTGCAAAGCAAAGCCCGAAGCGGCTGACAGCCAGTGCTAATCTGTCCAGCGCGGCTTGGCACGTCTGGGAGCTGTCACAGATGAGGGCAATGTCGTCTGCATACTCCAAGTCAAGAAGTCGTTCTCCTGGGAGTAACTCCACACCTTCCAAGTCAGTCCTTTAAATGTAATCTCCATGGCTTCGTCAACAGCGAAGTTGAAGAGCAAAGGTGACATCGGGCATCCTTGTCTCACACCGCTGAAGATATTGAAGGGTGGCGACAGCTTGCCGCAAGCCATCGCTCTCCCGTGCTACGCAAATATAATGCTTGGATAACATTTACATATTTCTCGGGCACACCTCTCCTGAGTAGACAATTCCAAAGGGCACATCGACCAACCGAAACGAAGGCACCTTTGATATCGAGGAACACGACTACGGTGGGCCGCCAATATGTGTGACGGTGCTCCAACAACTGACACAAGGTGAAGATGTGGTCGATGCAGCCACGACCCCGACGAAACCCGACTTGCTCCTCACGAATCTGGCTTTCACGAGCGCCAGTCAGTCTGTGAAGAATTATGGAGGCGAGTAATTTGCAGGCGATGGGGATCAGACTGATTCATCTATGGTTGCCGCATTCCGAGCGCAAGCCTCCTTTGAAGATGGGAACAATAACGGAGTGGCTCCAGTCGGTAGGGACAGTCTCCTGCTCCCACAGTTTCACTAGTAATTCATGTAAATCTTCAACAAGAGTAGAGCCTCCGAATTTGAAGAGGGCTGGAGGAAGATCATCTGGTCCCGCGGCTTTGTTCTACTTCAACAGTCCGATCTCACGTTCGACTTCTGAACGAGAGGGTGGATCCAAATGGACAGCCCACGAAGCAGGGCGATCACTGGCCGGCGAAGAAGCGAACAATTTTAGCGGATTAAATTGCTTTTCAAAATGCTCAGCCCAAAACTCCAAACATTTTGACAAATTGTGGATAGGCTGTCCTCTCTCGTCAAGTATAGTTTCACCAACACCAGGTCTCCTGTTGCTTATTTCCTGTATCAGCCGGAATAACTTACGATGGTTGCCAAGGGCTGCGGCCACTTCCATTTCTGACGCACGATGAGACCACCAAGATTCGCGGTCTATCTTCAGGCTAGCACGAAGTCTTGTCCGGAGCTCTTCGCGAGTTTCATTGTGTTCGCTTCCAGCCGGGATATGCCAGCGAGCGTCGATAAGTTCCAGAGACTGCGAAGAGACCCAATGTCCATGTTGGCTATTAGACATACCACATGAGGATTTGCCTGCTGCTAGTAAGGTCTGGTGATCATGTGACCAGTGGCCATCAACTGTCGCCAGTGAGCGATTGCTTAACTCGCATGTCAGCGAACTTTGATACGCATTCAGAACAGCTGGCTTTGTCAGTTGGCTGGTGTCAGTGCGCTCACAGTGTCGTCGTGGGCGTCCGCCAAAACGCATCCGTTTGTCAGCACATACAAGTGAAAGCCAGATTCGTGAAGAGCAAGCTGGATTTCGTCGAGGTCGTGGCTGCATTGACCATATTTTCACCTTGCGTCAGTTGTTGGAGCACCGTCATATATATTGGCGGCCCACCATTGTCGTGTTCCTCGATATCAGTGGTGCGTTCGATTCGGTGTATAGACATGCACTTTGGACTGTCTACTCAGGAGAGTTGTGCCCGAGAAATATGTGAATAGTATCCGATCATTATGTGCTCGTAGCTCGGGCAGAGTGAGGGCTTACGGCAACTTGTCGTTTCCCTTTAGTATCTCCAGCGGTGTGAGACAAGGATGCCCGGTGTTACCTTTCCTCTTCAACTTCGCTATTGAAATCGCGTTTACAGGACACGACTTAGAAGGTGTGGAGCTACTCCCAGGAGAACGACTTCTTGACTTAGAGTATGCTGATGGTATTGCCCTAATCTGTGACAGCTCACAAATGTGCCAAGCGACACTGGACAGAGTAGCACTAGCTGTCCGTCACTTCGGGCTTTGCTTCGCGCCATCGGAGTGTAAAACGTTCCTCCAAGATTGGCCTGGACCGCCCACTACGCTGACCCTTGGTGGCGATCAGCTAGAAGTCGTCCAAAAATTCAACTATCTGGGAAGTTGTATCAGTGCCCGTGGGATTGAGGATGAGATCACGAACCGTATAGCAAAAGCTCGGGACGCTTTTGCTAACCTTCGCCACTTATGGCGCCGACGCGACATCACTCTTGCCCTGAAGGATAGAGTGTACAATGCAGCAGTACGTTCGACCCTACTGTACGGTTGTGAAATCTGGCCCCTTAAAGCAGCGGACCTGAAGAGGCTAGTTACGTTCGACCACCGGTGCCTTCGTAATTTAGCTCACATCTGGTGGGAACACCGCGTGAGTAACGAGCGTGTCCGACGCCTTGTTTATGGCAGAGGGAGAGGAACTGAAACGCTCAGCACCGTTATTTCCCGCACCAGGCTCCGATGGCTGGGCCACGTGTTACGCATATCAGCCCATCGACTTCCACGGCGTGCGTTGTTTGCGCACTTGTGATGTGAATGGAAGAAGAGGAGGAGTGGCCAAGCGATGACTTGGTCCAGAGGAATGAAGGCCCTCACTTCTGAGCTGGCCTCGGTTGGAGCTTCACGGCTCCCTGGTTGGGGTCCGAAAGACGATGAACACGTTTGGTTGTACACACTTTCTGACATGGCAAGGAGCCGACCTCAGTGGCGTTCCTGCTGTGTGTTTCTTTGTTCCACCCCATCCCTCTTAGCCTCTCCATCCAAACCACGATCTCATTATTTAACCTTATATAATTTTGCATGGTAATTCTTTGATGCATATTAGCCGGCTTGTAGCTTACCGGAACGATGGCCATCCGTTTCCGGTAGCTCAGCCGGCTTGCCCCATTTGAATTCCTTTTTTCCTCCTTTTTTCTGTGTATTGCGGCACAGTACCTGTGGTGTTCCCCCCTTTAGCTGACGTCTATGATGATGATGATGACATACAAGTGCATGTGTCCACGCATGTGCTCCAACTCGAGCGACAGTTCTGGATGCAGCCTCTCCAGCGGTAACTGATAGCAATGTGATCGATCTGCGTCCAAGGCTGGTTCGAGGCTGGTGGGCACTAAATCACCCTCCGGCGGGTGCTGTGTCGGAAGTTAGTGCTCGCAAGAAATAAGCGAGCATCTTCACACAAATGAAGTAACCGCTCACCGTTATCATTACGAGAGCATACATCGTGCTGACCACCCAAATGCATTTCATCAATGGACAACTTTCCAACTTGCGGGTTCAAATCTGCAGCAAGCACAACAGTGTCCGTACTTATTCCGTGGCGGAGCTGGGTCAGTTGGCGGTAGAAGCCGTTCTTTAAAGAATCATCGCTACAGTTTGTGGGTGCGTAGGCAGCGATGATGAATAGACACCTATTAGTCCCAAGCGACTTCGAAGCTTTGAACGAGCCAGCCAATCGGACTTCACACATCCGGCTACTAATTGGAATCCAATCAACCAGAGCAGCTTCAGCCCGGGGACTCAGGGCAATGTCAACACCAGCTTCGCCGGTGCTCGAAGCTGCATCGTCACCGGATAGGCGCACTGAGAAAATACTCCTTGCGTCACCTGAAGGGGATTGCAGAGTGAGCACAGAGCTCGAGTCTTGCAGGCGGGTCTCTGATAAGCAGCAGATATCGATCGAGAGGGTCTCCAATGTTCGGGAAAGTGCTGCCTGTTGCCCGGTCTGTAGTAATGTGCGTACATTGAGGCATGCTAATCTGAAGGAGGATCGAGGGCTCTAAATGGAAGTTGGCAAACCGGAATGGACCGCTTGGTTGGACATGGGCTTGTCGACAGGAGAGGAGTGACGCTCCGCGTTCACATGTGAGTTGATATTAGAAGATGAATGCCTAGCAAGGTATGTTGGATGAGGGCCAAGAATCGGTGGTTGAAAACTGGGGGATATAGGTGAAGTTGGAACAGGACCATAAGGGAAAAAGCGTAAGAGGGGAATAAGAAGCTGGGAAGGCTTGAGCAGTAGCATCCAACCCCTATCCACCTTGCTCGATACAGCAGATAGGGCACAGTTGATTATCCTCTGCGGTGGCCAGAGCATCAAGAAATTGTTTGATGAAGGATTCATAGTATTGCGTGGGCAGGATACTGTCAGGTTGCCCAGGCCTAGACAGGCGAACGATTAGGGTTCTCAACCAAAGCCTTTGGTTCAAAAACCTGACCGCAAGGCAGCGGGTTTGGCGTTGGACTACAAGGAGTCCGTTTTAAGGAATAAAGTGCCACTCTCATTCCAACCCCCAACCTGGAGGACCAGGAGGCTGAGTTTGTCTGGCATCTAACCATTGACCAATCTGGTATGAGTGCCTTTGAAGGTGCAAAAGCACCACGCAGCATAGCTCAATGGATCGCTGAGGCTCACACACCATCGCACCAGGGTAAGGTCCAGCCTCATTGCGAACGAATGAGTCTTTTTACTCTTGCGGATTTAATCAGATCCCTGAACTTTCCAGCAAACTCTGTCAGCGTATGCGTGATAATCTTGCAATGCTGTGCTCTGTGTTAAATTAAATTTATCCCTTCAAATTCTTGTGTCACCTCTTCGGAAGTACGCTCAATCAATTCCAGATCACCGAGCTCTATCCATTGCGGTCTATATTCCCGAATTAAGTCCAACGACACGCTGATACACCACAAACGAATTCATCGGAAGTCTGTTCACTGAGGCCAACGTGCTTAACTTTTCTTAGTTGAGTTTCATCAGTACCTTTGGGATACCGTTCGACAGATTCTTTAAGGCTGACAGACAATATATAACTTAGTACTGTGCACCACTGTATACCATAGGTACAGGCATTATCAGCTCACGTTACCACTATATCTTTTACTTGCATTCCACTGCACAAAACCTGTGTACTTCGGGCTACTCTTGCGCCTAGTGACTCACCACCACCAAACCCGCTGACCGGAGCAGACAACTGAGGCAGCCCAAACGGCGTGACCAGCGCAACCCAAAAGTGCGTGCCGACTACTGATCCATGGCCGGAAAAGTTTGTCAACCGGAAATCCAGTGAGCAACAAACCCAAAGTCAATCATAGCTCAGACAAGCGGGGAACTGAGATCCTCTCGAAAATCACGTGTTCGTTCTGTGCCAATTCCTATGACGCAACATACGTGAACATTACGCCTAACGGAGCCAACAGCGGATCGCCAGATGGGTCGTGGTTCTGGGACTTATGTTCAGATAGTCCGATAATTAAGATTGTACATACGCTTACGATAAGGTGTGAGATGTTGACTGTTACGTCGCAGTCCAAAAGGAACTGATCGCGGTATTGGGAGGGAAAATCTCAGAACTCGAGTTGCAGATTAGTGCATTACGTAGCCCGAATCCCCGACCTGTTAAAAGGCAAAAGCTCTCAAGCAACAATGCTACACAGTCCAGCGAAAGGCAAACACCGTTAATGAAACACAGCAGGGAAAACAGGCCTGCTGAACCGTCTCCCAAGTCTCAGGTAATGCTCCGAAGCATGCAGAGTTACGCACAAGTTGCACGGTCAGCTTTGTAGCTAGCTGGGCAACAACAATTGACTCCTGTAGATAGTGCAACTAACGGCGTTGCCCGTAAAAAATCTTGCTGTTACCTTATCGTCCACGGATGACAAGCCAGACACTCCCACTCGACAAATCTACGCTCACAAGGAACTGCAGAACGAACAGTTACTACGCAACAAAAAGTCGATGACAGTGATATGTTCAAACGTTCCAGAATCCGCTAGCGCACCGCTAAAAGGTAGACAAGCCGAGGAGCAAAACCGGTGGGCTGAAATAACCTGCGCACTCGGACTGAAAGTTCTCCCAACTAGTCTTACACGCCTTTCACGAAACCCATCATCTCCACATTTAGGGGAACCTCGGTTACTGCGAGTAAGGTTTGGCAACACGCGTGACCTGGAAGATGTTCTCTTAGCAAGCCACATTCTAGTGAACTCTTCTGTCAGTGCCCGCATTTTTCCTGACAGGCCATGGGCAGAAAGACGGAAGCGGAAACCCAACCCTAGTTCGTCACGTCAACATGCAATGAAGAATGTGGTACTGCTTCATGGTGTGCCAGAATTGAAGCATGACGATAGCAGTGAACGACAGAAGCACAACGTCGAAGAATGGAGGTACATCGCAGAGCTCTACGACATGCAGAATGTCGTGGCTTTTGACGTCACCCGTCTGATTGCCTCCACAAACGACCAAGGTAGCGGGCCACGAATTTTGAAAGTTACCTTGGCTGCGTCCGAAATGGTATCAGTGGCAATCCAATCGTGGCATGACAACAGGAAACTTGGGCCACCAGAAGTACGGTTAAGACCATTCCTTCAATTAGTACAGACCTCAGACACAGATGAGCCAGCCTCTGTTATACCTATCTCAAATCAGCCAACCGTTTCAAAAACTTCAGCAGACCGGCGTTATTTTTGCCGGTCCCTCACAGCGAACCGAGCACCTGATGCATCAACAAATGCAATGTTGCTACACCAACGCTCAAGCGTTGTATTCTTAGCTCTCGAAACTGCGCCATCGACATGAAACAGCAACTTGGGACTTCAAAGCAGTTACTGAAACTTGGCTTCCAAATGACATACTTGATCCAGAGATTGAACTCAGTGAGATGTCAGTCATTCGAAATGATCGTCCATCTCGCGGTGGCGGTTTTGCTCACTACTATCGCGATTACTTGAAATGTGAGACCCGTACCGAAAATTCCGTTGTTCTTCCCGACGCACTATTTTGTCGACTGCACCTAGCAGGTCGAGGTGTTGGTTCACAGAAGAAGAGTGATGCTTGCCTCTTAGCAGTTATCTATGAGCCTCCGAACTCCTCAGCAGACAGCGATAACATTCTGTTTAACGCTGTCCGCTATGCTGTTTCACAAAATTACTCTCATCATCTTATAATGCGCGATTTTAATGTTCCTTCAATAGCATCAATATCCGCTAATGGGCCATCATTTAAATCGAAGCTTCTCGAATTCATGCATATGGTAGTTTTGTATAACCATGTACATCGATCAACCAGACACCGCAGTTCAAACAAGCCATCACCCCTGGACTTAATCCTGACTAATGAAGAGTTGATGGTTGAGTCAGTAGCATACCATCCACCATTGGGCCGTAGCGACCATTCAGTCCTAACGTTTGTTTATGTGTGTTATGCCAGTATTGTTGATAAATAAAGTGGCACTCAACGAACTATTGCGGGCTATTTTAAGCTACACAACTTAGTAGCAGCCGTTGACTGGGACCCAGAGACGCACAGTTCAGCGACTGACGCGTGGAATGAACCGAAAGACAAAATTAATTAAGTCATACAATCAACATCGAAGGTTGTACCATTACGAGCATCGCGCCGGACCAAAACGTGGATCCGAAGCAGAATACGTAAATGGATCTACAGAAGAGATGAGATCTAGAGGTAATATTCGCTAAGCCCGTGTGATATCACATGGCAGCATCACAAAGCAATCAGAAACTACTGCATGTCGCTCATTCGAGTCTCTAAGTACGAATGGCAGAACATGGCGCTGGAATTTACGAGTAACACCAAACTATTACACAGATTTGTGAATGGCAAAAATGTTAAGGCCGGAATACCACTCCTCCGGACCACTAGTGGCCTACCAACTACTGCTGTAGATGCCGCGGACGCTCTACTCCTGCAGTTTGGCTCAGTAGCTACAAGTACCATGGACCCTTCGCCCTATTAACCCCCAACAAGTGTCGTTGGCTTATCCAGCGTCATCTTTAATCTAGCAGCTGTTGTAAGCAAATTACAGTCTCTTCGGGAGTACAGTGCCCCTGCAATCGACATGATGGCCCAAAAGTACTGAAAACCTCATCTCCCACCTTAGCAGCACCACTTGAAACCGTTTTCCAGGGTCTGCTTAACTCCCATATGCCCACATCTGAGTGGAAAAATGGAATTATCACCAATATGCAAAGTAGGTAAGCCACTCCCGACCTATTACTCTCCTTCCTGTTTTATCAAAAGTGATGGAATCGGTAATCGCAGATGAACTGATGCGATACTTTGAAAGTCAACTGATACTTTCTAATGCCCAACATGGTCTCAGACGCAGACGATGTTGCCTCACCAATTTGCTGCATACTCGGGACTCATGGACCAGGGCGGCTGATGAAGGAGTCCCCATAGATGTGATTTACTTTGATTTTTCTAAAGCATTCGACAGAGTCAATCATTTCTTTCTCCTCCAAAAGCTTGCTGCTTACGGTATCAACGGTTTCATGCTCACCTGGTTTGAAAACTACTTACACAACAGAGCCATCAAGGTAAGAGTAGCCGACACTCACTCTGAAAGTCTGTGCGTCTTCAGTGGTGTATCGCAAGGATCCGTCTTCGGCCCGTTACTGTTTTTAGTCCACATTAATGACCTTCCAGCAGACATTCTATCTCCGATGCAAATATTTACAGTCGATGCTAACATATAGAGAGCAATTCGCTCAGCATCCGACCGTGTCTACCTCCAGGAATATCTGACTCGGATTAACGAATGAGCAGAAGAGAACCAGCTCCCACTGAACTCAGCAAAGTGCCACCTGTTGACGGTGCGCAGCAGCTTGGTCAACACAAACCTTTTGGGGCAACACGTCTTGCAACAAGTGACTAGCGAACGCGAATTAGGTATAATAGTGCAAGCGAGTCTTGGCAATTCGCTCCAACGTTCGAAAGAAGCAAGCGTGGCGAACTTGAACTTAAGACTTTTGAGGCGAGCTCTCGGCACATTTGAGCGACGGCTAGTACCAATGTTGATTAAATCCTATATTCGCCTTAAGTTAAATATGGAATTCAGGCCTGGTGTCCAGGGTTAAAATGAGACATTCGTCTGTTAGAACAGCCCCAAAGAAGAGCCACAAAGGTAACGCGTGTACTATCCGGCCAAAGATACAAACTGCGTCATCGTGTACTCGGTGTGTTCTCATCAGAATACCGACGGCATTGCGGAGATCGTACTCTCACATACCGGGTACTAACTGAAAGCGAGCATCCGTATACATCACTGTTGACCCTAGCCCCATACAAACAAAGACGAGGCAACCACCTGTAACTAATGACGCAACACTCTCGTCTGAATTGTAGAAAGTATTGTTACTCACTTAGAACCTATTCTCACTGAGTGCATTGCAAGATATATGGTGAAACCACCGGACCTAAGGACATTCGAAAGACTCTGACTTTCATCTTAGTGCTAAACGCTACACTACAGTTTGATAAAGTGCAATGGTTTTACCACTAATACTTCACGTTCCGCTTTGGAACCTTTTGATTTTAATTTTCTTTTGTATATTCATCCTGTGGTTCTTGTAAAGTTATGTTTTGTATCCCATCATGCACTATTGAACTATTATCGATGGAGCGATTGTCCGAAAAATCCCAAACGGCATCCCCAACAAGTTCTGTGTGTGACATAGTTTGTGATTATTCGAATAAATCCCTATGTTCTTGTGGATATACCGCATAGTACACAGTTGTTAAATATTGCTACGTGGTCATTTCACCCCAGAGGGCTCTCCATCTTTGGTTTCTCGATCATGAGCTATCCTTTGTGAGTACTAGATCGAGCATAGATGGCTTATTTCCCGTTCTGAATCTGCTGGGTGAACTGACATGCCTAAAGGTCAGAATTCTTGCAATAAGCACATGCAGATCTGTCTCGAATTCTTCGGTGGGAGAAGCCGGAAATTCCAAATCATGAACATTGAAGTCGCCGGAGATGAGAACATGGTAGTATCGTTGTCGAAGTGCCCTCCCCAATACGAGTGTCAGGCGAGAGTCCCTCTCTAGGGTGGGCATTGGGGGCCGATGAAAAACTGCCAAAACGCAGATGTCCCTGCGCCTTGGTCGCAGACTGCACCACAGTGAGTCTCTGAGCAACGTTTCCGAATCTGCCACCGGTTCCCACTGCAGGTCATTACGATAGTATATAATTACCGCACCGCTCTTAAAGGGGCGACCGTTTCGAATGAAATACATCCCATGTATCGCGACTTCGGGGTTGATGATTTCTGAATACAGTCAAGTTTCCGTTATGAATATGTGGTCCTAGGCGTATGCTGCATGATGTAACCGCAGTTCGGCAAGCTTTCTAAGTAGACATTGTGCATTGGTGTACATGCAGAAAAGTTTCTCTGTTCTTAGCAATGAGTCGTGTGATGTGCGGACCGGCAACTAATCGTTTTGGGTGAGGTGATGACGCAGTCATCTGTGACAGATCCAGGGATCCCGCCATTACCACTATGCTCCACTCCTCATATTTGAATGTGGCGTGTTCACCAGTTACATTAGCTAGCTGAGTGAAGTTATCCGAACTGTTATCTGGAGGTGGTCCGACTAAGTGGATGCTAACGTATGTTTGCTTAGGGGAAGCAGCTTTGATCCGGAGCTCGGAAGGAAAGTTGCTACGGCCGACATACCATCTCTCTAACACCCTAGTTGATATTTGCCTAGATTGTAGAATGTGATGAGGCTGGAAATGCTGGTGATTGGAAACGCTATAATGCCGATCAAACGTCACAATCCCGACCGAAAAGGAGTGAGCATGTTGCCGGAAGCAGCTCGGTCAGCCAATCAGGAAATAGTTGGCCAGTAATCGCGACCACCATGCAACTATTCACTGAACGTGCAAGTGACCAATCAGGCGCCAGCAGACGAACGAGCGCATACTCGTGCACCCTTGAGCCAAGGCTTGCGGCATTGGACCGAGGGAAGAAGCTTGCGGACCCAATCCCGCCAATCGTACATCAACTAAGGAAGCCAAGGGGATTTAGACAGAGTGAGCGTCGCGAGCAAGCATAAACCAATGGAAAGGGAGCCAGCGACACAATGCAAATAACAGGGATGTGCCATTGAGACGGACTGTTGTAAATAGTGCAGATACTCTATAAATGTTTGTGCGTAATCTTAATAAATGACTTCGTGATGGCGGTCCGGTCTTCTTGCTTCCCGGAGGGCTACACGACATGGCGACAAAGGAGAAGAAGCCGACGCGCCGGTACCCGCTCGTTTTTGGTGCACAGCCTTCGATCACACTGCCGGCCGCTCTGCAGATGACTGAAAGCATGCTGCCAGAGAATTGGAGAATGTGGCTTTCGAAGTGGAGGGATTTCGGCACCCTGACCCAGTTGGATACTCAACCAATGGCGTAGCAGTTGGCGTTGTTTAATCACGCTTTGGGTGATGAAGCCAGGAGGGTGCTCAAAACATTGGAACTCAGTGAGGCAGGTGAGGAAGTCGAACTTTCGGACGTGCTGCGAAGATTCTGGGCGTTTCGCGAAGGACAAATAAATGAAACGTATCAGAGGTATTTATTTTTTGTTCGCGATCGCTCCCCAAGCGAATCGTTCGAGACTTGAATAACAGAACTGAAACTGTTGGTGCGTAATGGCAACTTCTTCAGCTGCATTCGAGACTCCTTGTTACGTGATCGTATTGTCATTGACGTAAAGTATGATGAGCTCACTTGGCGCATTCTGAGACAAAGGAACCTGTCTTTGAAACAACGTGTGGACGTCCGCTTGAGTGAAGCAAGGACGGCGCATCAGTTCGAGCATGTGAGAGTCGAATCAAACACCGAGCTGTGCGCGGTATCCGGAACTAGCAATAGTCCGCCCCAGAAACCCGAAGGACTGGGTCCGAGTTGTCAGTTTTGTCGTCGTGTACATCCAAGAAGAAAAGAGAGCTGCCCATCTTGGGCTCGAACGTGTTCAAACTGTTTCAAGTGGAACCATTTGGCTCGCTGTTGCAGATCCGCTAAGGCCAGCCCAATAGTCGAGAGCTTCAACGAACAATTACAGGAATTTTCGATAAGCAACTTGGAAATCGTGGAGAACACAAGTGTGTTTTCGCAGCGCTTTTGATTCGAGGACGACCGGTGCGCTTCCAACTGGACTCAGGGGCTACTGTCAACATCCTACCTGAGAAGCACTGTGTGGGAATGACATGTGACAGGATGCAGAATTCCCTCAGAATGTGGAATGGTTCGAAGCTGCTGCCGAAAGGTACCTCCACGTTGAAGGCCATCAATCCGAAAGACGGCATAAAACACTAACTCGATTTCCTGATAGTCTAGGAAGCCTTATGCCCATTCTGGATATTGGTTCTATTCAGAGTCTCAGTTTTGTCTCTTTTAACCATGAAATGGAATGGATGGACAGTTACTTCGGTCCACTGGGAAGTGACGAGTGAGTGAGCCGATCTGCAACACCAGGACAGTTACTGTGAGCTCATTGGCAATACGTCGCGCACTAAGCAGAAGTCACGTGTTAAATTCCGCACCTAATCGTCAGCCCTCGGTAGCTCAGTGGTAGAGCAACGGACCGGAAATTCGTGGACCGGGGTTCGATTCCCCGTCGAGGCAGATTTTCGTGTGGAGTTTAATCGTGACTTCTGCCTTCTACGATACTTACGTTCCTCACAAACACCCTTCAAATAATCTACCATCGCCCTTTGGACTTCGGATGGACAGTTACTTCGGTCCACTGGGAAGTGACGAGTGAGTGAGCCGATCTGCAACACCAGGACAGTTACTGTGAGCTCATTGGCAATACGTCGCGCACTAAGCAGAAGTCACGTGTTAAATTCCGCACCTAATCGTCAGCCCTCGGTAGCTCAGTGGTAGAGCAACGGACCGGAAATTCGTGGACCGGGGTTCGATTCCCCGTCGAGGCAGATTTTCGTGTGGAGTTTAATCGTGACTTCTGCCTTCTACGATACATGAAATTTTTGTTCATTCATGTGAAAACAACATAGATATTATTGGCGGCAACCCAAGCGTGTTTGACGGAGTCGTAGGGAGATTCGAAGGGTGTGTTCATTTATTTTTAATCGAATCCCCTAAACCGATAGTGTTGACGACTAGAAAGGTGCCTATTGCCTTACGTGAGAAATTTTCAGACGAGCTGCAACATCTCACTACTTTGGGTGTAATAGCCAAAGTTGAGGAGCTGACAGATTGGGTTAGACAAGTGGCGATCGTTACTAAGAAATCTGGAGAACCACGCGTGTGCATTGATCCAAAACTACTTAACGCCGCACTCAGGAAGGAGCATTATACGCTGCCGACGCTAGATGACGTACTTCTGGGGTTAGCCCGAGCTAGAACACTCACTAAATCGACGTTGCTTCTGCCTTTTGGCATGTTAGTTGACGAAGAGTCAAGCTACCTGACTACGTTTCGGACACCATTCGGGCGTTTCCGATGGCTTCGTTTACCGTTTGGGCTGAAGGGGTCTAGCAAGATATTCCATAAACGACTAGTGCAGGATATAGACGATTTACCAGGAACGTTCTGTGTAGCATACGACGGTTTGGTTTTTGGCGCAACGCGAGAGGAACACGACCAGAACCTTCACCGATTTTTGCATTGCTGTTTTGAAAGGAACACCAAGCTGAAACGAGAGAAGATCAAGTTGCGTAGGACGGAAGTGGTGTTTCATGGACACGTGTCAAGTTCTGAAGGATTGCAACCAGATCCAGAGCAAGTCAGACGTATCAAACAGGTGCCTCCTCCTACTGACGTGAAAGCCGTTAGCAGGCTGTATGAATGTAACCTCAACAATCTATTAACTAGACATAGAGCCATAATAAAACCATGGAGATCAGGAGATAAGCAAGAATCATCGCGTCATAATCATCGTGGCATGCTAGTTGAAGGTGAGCAACACACTTCAACTAATATGCCGCAGGAAGAATGAAACCTTTTGACAAAAAGTAGAACAAAACATTTTTAGTTTGTTTTCCCACACCGCTTTTGCTCTTTTTTGTCAGTTTAATGTTTGTAGTATTAAACATGTGAATCGACACAATAATGTACGCAATTCTTCCATTGATTCCGGTTGCGGGCCATGTCTTCAAGAGTGTTAAGCCATTGGCACTCCTCATCTTTGGGTCCTGTTATAATTGAGGGAACGCCGCCTCTCGATATGGATTGCGTAACGCCTGATAAGATTGTCTCTGGCCCGATTGTAGCACGCCTGCGATAATTGCTTGTAACGCTGGCCAATCGAACGGAGTTGCGCTGACCTGATGACGCTATCTTAGCCGGGTGAGACGGAAAATTGAGCGAGCGTGTGACCGATCCTAGCCGCAAGTGTTCGGATAGACGCTGACCCCTCGGAACGGGCGCACACGAGAGGGGGGTACGATAGACGCGCGCTAATGACTTAGACGCGAAGGCTGGCCAGCTAACGACACACATAATCACGTGACCCAACCGACTCCCAAGTAAGGCGAAGAGGAAAGAAAAGGCAAGTGGTCCTCTGTAGGCTCTTTTACGACCGACAAAGGGCGATCACAGCCAGTGCTATGGGTTATTAAGTTAGGGAAAACGGTCACCACGAAGAGGTGGTAGTTTGCAAATAGCCATTGTCAAAAGGTTCGCAGTTGGGGCGCGTCTCGGAGTGGCTGAGCTCTGCTGCGTTGTGGGGAGGAATTGAACCTCGCTTTCCACAGCCATTCCGCCGGGGTTCCTGGCGCGTTTCTGCGGGGATTTTTGACGAACCCGCAACCGGTCCACATTCTGGAAGACGTACGGATCCTACAGCGGCTAGACACGACGTCAGCGATTTCATGTGCTGCCGCCAAATGGAAGGCTGACCACCACGCGGTCGCCTCCAGTCAGTTCCTTGACGAGCGAATAGAGCGCGACGCAGTAGACGCTCAGGTGCCATGCGTAGGACGTGACCGAGCCATCTCAACTGGCACAACAAAACCAGTTTGTTGAAGGGAATATTCGCATTCCCCAAGACGCGACGTCGAACGTCATTACTATTAACTCGATGTTGCCACCAAACACGCGCGATCCTCCTTAAGCAACCGTTATCGAAGGCAGAAAGATGACGCATGTCTTCCACGCGAATCGGCCAGGACTCGCACCCATACAACAATACTGAGCGAACTGATGCGCTGTAAACGCGGCCCTTTAGTGAGAATGAGACGTCGCGACGACGCCACAAGTGCCTCAAATTCACAAATGCCGATCGAGCTCTAGCGATACGAAGAGAAACTTCTTTGTTGATAGTGCCGTCAGCAGAAAGACAGCTCCTAAGATAGACGAAACTATCTACCTGTTCAAGTCGTGCACCTTCGAGAGTGAGCACGGGAGCAGGTGAAAGCCAATCCTTGAGCAGTATTTTACACTTCGATGGAGCGAAGCTCATGCCATACTTAGCTGCTTCAACCGCCAAACGATCCAGAATGAGTTGCATACTCTGAGGATCGTCACCAAGTAAGGCGATATCATCAGCATAATCTAAGTCGGTCGCGCGCTCACCCGGTAGAAGCTCTAAGCCAAAATGTCGGAAACCTTCTAGAGCATGACAGAACGTCTTCGATTGCGAAGTTGAACAGGAATGGGGACATAGGGCAGCCCTGTCGCACATCGCTATTGACAGTGAATAGCGAGGAAAGCTTGCCATAGACCCTCACTCTGCCGGATGTATGAAGATAAAGTGCTCGTAAGATGGCGGTATATTTCTCTGGCACCCCGTTCTTTAGTAAGCAACTCCATAAAGCAGGTCGATCAACGGAGTCAAAAGCGGCACGTATGTCCAGAAATGCAATGATAGTGGGCCTGTGATAAATGTGGCGATGTTCAAGGAGTTGGCGAAGCGTGAAGATTTGATCCACGCATCCGCGGCCAGGACGAAAACCAGCTTGTTCTTCACGGTAGTATGATTCACGTACTGGGGATAGCCTGCGAAGCAGTATGGATGCCAATAGCTTAGAGGCAACCGAAATAAGACTAATCCCGCGATGATTTGCACATGAAGTGTGAGCGCCTTTCTTGAAAATCGGGACAATAACTGATTCGCCCCAAGAGCAAGGCACTTTCTCTTCATGCCAAATTTTGCGAACAGCGAGGTCAGCTGGTTAATGATCGCCACACCGCCGTACTTGAATAGTTCTGGAGGAAGTCCGTCTAAGCCAGCAACCTTGAAGCGCTTCAAGCGTCGAATCTCATGGCCGACTTCCGCTTCGCTGGGTGGATTCAGAGAGACGAGCCAGGGTGGATAACAACGTGTACTGCATGTACTGATGGACGGTGGAGGCCAATTGAACTGCGAGTGAAAGTGCTCGGCCCAACGGTTCATACGCCTCTGTTGGTTGGTGATCGGAGACTCATCCACCTCACAAATGACCTCACTCACACCAGGTTTCCTGGGGCCAGTGGACCGAATGAGTTGGAAAAGCCTGCGAGTGTTGCCAGAGAGGGCAGGCTGAATGGGATAGTGAACTACCTAAGCCGTTTCTTGCCCAGATTAGCCGATGTAATGGTACCAATTCGAAAGCTGACACATAAGGGTGAGAAGTGGCATTGGGACGCGGAACATCAGAGGGTATTTCAGAAACTAAAGAAATTGATCACGAGCGCCCCGTTCTAGCTTACCATAACTCAGCATACCCGCTCGACATCCAGTGTGACGGCAGTCAGTATGGTATCGGAGCCGTACTCATGCAGAATGGTAAACCTGTCTACTTTCGCAGCCGGTCGATTACAGAGACCGTGCGTCGTTATGCGCAACTAGAGAAATAAATGCTTGCACTGTTTTACATCGTGGAGCGTTTGAATGACTATACATTTGGCCGCAAAACCACCGCCTTTACCGACCACAAGCCCCTAGTGTCGATGGCCAGCAAGCCACTCCATGTTGTTCCACGCCTCCTGCAAAGGAGGCTTTTTCGTCTTCAGAAATGTGATCTAGAGATTGTCTACCGGCCAGGATACCAGATGCCTATTGCGGACACGCTGTCAAGAGCGCACCTGTCAGACACGCCATGCAAAACAGCTGATCGCCGTCACTGAGGAACGCTTGCAGCATCTCCAACGGCACACTGAGGAGGACGAATTGTGTAGACTACTGAAACACACGATCATGAACGGATGGCCCGAAGGCAAGAAAAAGTTACCAAAGGAGCTGACTCCATTCTTCCATTTTCGTGACGAACTCATTACTCAGGATGGATTAATATTCAAAGGCAACAGGATAGTGGTTCCAAAGGCACTGCAGCGTTCGATGTTAGAGCTGATACATTGTGAACATTTTGGAACCAACAATTGCATGACAAGAGCTAGAGAGCTGTTGTTCTGGACCGGAATGACCAGCCAAATACGTGGCTACGTCCCCAATTGTGTAGCATGCAGAGCACACGACGTACGCTAGCCAAAAGAACCGATGATGCTACCTGACATTCCTGACAGACCGTGGCAGGTAGTTGCACTAGAAATTTTTTCTCACAATGGAAGGAGCTATTTGATTGTGGTAGATTATTTTAGTGACTACTTTGAGAATGATGCGCTTACGACAACTAGCACGCAATCCGTGGTGAACAAGTTGCGGTGCCAATTCGTTCGGCATGGAATACCCGAGGTGGTGATTTCAGACAACGGGCAGCAATTTAATAGTGCAGATTTTCGTGCACTTAGCAAGAAGTGGGACTTTCCTCACCGGCTAACCGGCCCATACCAGAGCCGATCAAACGGTAAGGCTGAGTACGCAGATAAGGAGGCGAAGAAAGTGCTTACAAAAACCAAGGAGACTCAGCAATATCCGTACATAATGCTACTGGACCGAAGGAATACACCGTCTACTGCTATCGGAGCGAGTCATGTACAGCGTCTATTCAGTCGCCGACAAGAACGCTAGTACCGACCGCTACAACTCTACTGCAGCCCGAGATAGCGCCGTCCGATGTCCTACACGAATGACTACGGAGCAGAATGCTAAGGCAAAAAGTACTATGATCGCGGATCGAAAAGTCTCCCACCACTAGGTACTGGAGAAGAAGTATGGGTGCAGCCATTACCGGAATCCGGTGGATGCTGGCAGAAGG
>OX104066.1:49453486-49488493 GCA_944474145.2 Dicrocoelium dendriticum | reverse complement strand
TTCCGCTGAAGTTCTCCGTCGCACGAGAGCAAAATACAGTGCGCAGTCTGCAGGGTTTCTTGCTAAAGCCACCAATGCTTCCTTTCCTATTGATTGCTTGAAGCACGTATACAATTTGTCCTCTGCTCATTTCACGCGCACTAAATTGGAAGTTCTCTCGCTTGGAATGAAATACCGACTGCCGCCAAAAGCGCTAGACAAAGTCACCACGCAGGCGCATTTCGAGTATCTGAATGAACAGCTCAGTGACCTCACGCCAAGATCGACAGAAGATGCGGGTTGGTTTCGGGCGAAATTGGTAGATATTGCGAACCAGTTTCTGTGTACGCCGATAAGTCAGAGGTGCTGTCTACAACCTGAACTATACGGCGATCAAAGAGTTGAAACAAATGAAGCACGTAATGTTCCTGCAGCCGGATAAGGGATCGGGCATTGTAGTAATGAACAGGCCTGACTACATTTCGAAGCTGCAGTCCATTCTGGGAGACACTCGGAAGTTCCAGCTAGATACTACACCGGAAACCAACATCCTGGTGGAGAAACAGGTTGCAAGGAAGCTCCAGATTCTCCTGCTACATGGTTCCATCAAAGAGTCACAGTACAGGCACTTAAAACCGACCGGGACGCAGACACCTAGAATGCGAGGCGCTCCCAAGATACACAAAGCAGGATTTCCGCTACGTCCGATTATATGCATGAACAATTCACCTTATCACAATGTCTGGCGGTGGTTGGCCAAACTATTAGACCCGGTGCGTAAACTCCTCGCTACGTATTGCCTGAAGGACTCCTTTGAACTGGCTGAGACACTGGAACAATTGTCACTGAGTGCAGAGCTTATGTACTCAATAGATGTGGACTCCTTATTCACAAACGTGCCTTTACGTGAGACGGTTGATTATTTATGTGATTTTATCCTGAGTCAAAATATCTCTGTTGGCCTGCCAGTGGAGTATTTAAAGGATATGATTCTATTGTGCACCGAAAACCTACGGTTTGAATTTGAGGGGAGCGCATACAAACAGATCGACGGGGTCGCTATGGGCAGCCCGCTGGGACCAGTTTTAGCCGACATCTTCCTCGGCCTGATAGAAAGACAAGTTGCTGAGAGCATTGGTGAAGCGAAATTGTATAGACGATATGTGGATGACATTTTAGTCTTCACCAGTGGAGAACATTTTAATCGGCTGCTGACTATCCTAAATTCGGCTCACCCTAATCTGTCCGTATCCCATGAAGTGGAAAAACACCACTGCCTGGCGTTTCTGGATATACACATTAGGCGACAGGCTGAAGGTACGTTGCAGCGCACTGTTCAACTCAAATCGACTTGGACTGGACAGTACCTTCATTTTTCCAGCTTCGCTCCGATCGCGTACAAACGCGGGTTAGTGAGAAATCTCTTCTACCGCGCTAGGCGTATTTGTAGCCCCGAAACGTTACAAGCCGAAGAAGAATTTCTACGCAAGACTTTAATTTCCAATGGATATCCTGAGAGGTTTATTCAGGTACACAGCAGACCTCCCAGCGTGAAAACACCGGTGTTGACGGCTGAGAAAAAGAATGTTTATTTGTTCTTGCCGTTCAAGGGGGACCATGCGGCAAATGACATCGGACGCAAGCTCCGGTCCGCCCTAACGCGAACCTACACGACAGCCCAGTTGCGACTCAGGCATACCACGCGAGCACTTGTTCTTCATAACCGTCAGAGCATCTCGTCGGGTAGTTCGGCCTCTCATGTTGTTTATCAGTTCATTTGCGGTTGCGGTGACATTTACATAGGCAGGACAAACCGTCAGTTAGCTCAGAGGGTAGCTGAACACTTGCCAACGTGGTTGGGACAAGTGATTACGCAACAACATGGGACGAATCTGAGAATCAATCGGAGGCCGGCATCGTCTATCACCAAGCACCTCATGACAACCCGTCATCGTGTAAACCCCGAGACGGCGTTTAAAGTGTTGTTACGTAACAAAAACCTGATAATGCTAGCAATTAGTGAGGCGTTGTTAATTAAGGCTTATCAACCTGTGCTATGTGCACAGAAACTCTTGAGGCAATCCATTCGGTTGCCATGGTCTTGACTGTGACATTTTGATTGGTGGTGTGCTTTTTCCCATGTATATAATCCCTTGTATGTTTCTGATCGTATTGTGTTTGCGTCCTCGAAGGAAGCAGAGGCACACGACTGGGAGCCCTGGAGTTACATCCACCAGGAACTCTCCCTCGACAAGATCGTTGCAAAGCGGTTGACAGGAACTCCAGTTTTACCCAATTACAAAGGGTACAGTCCCCGGCTAATGAAGGTGATACTTCCGTCTGGGCAAATATTGAATCATTTGCCTAAATTTCACAAGAGGCTGCTTACAGAAACTCGGTTAAAGCAGCCGGTGCACAGTTGGGGGTTGGTAACGATTCATTGGGGACGGCCAAATTCATTACTGTTCCTCTCATACAGCTCTATGAAGGGATTAATTTAATGTCAATTTCAACATCCGACTTAACACGACAAAACACGAGAGACCATCATGCGCAACGCAGCCAAGATCAGTCGTATAACTCAACCGAACTTCAAAGGCCAACGATTTCTCAAAAAGCATTAGTGCGCGACCCCACAACAGTCGGCGAGATCTGCAATCTTAGTCCAGTATTCAATGATTTGCCCTTTTTTACTGAGAAAATGACCTGCTTGTAATAGGCCTTATTGGTAACTTGGTGGAACTCCATTACCGTCAGGCTTCCGAGCCCCGTGATATCATAATGCTCGCCGAAAAGTGGCTGAGCTTTGGAATTTCTGACTGTGAGATCGCTCTGTCCGGTACGTCACATCCGGAACGACAGAACGGTTAAAGCAGGGGAAGGATCATTTCTTACAAAACAGAACCACCTTGTGAGCTCATAGATGATCCTCAACCATGTGTCACTGATCTTTTGTACAGACTGTGGTTGAAGGACGGCAATACATGCCTCGTGTCCGTAGTTTAACGGTCACTCAAATCCACTCCGGAGATGGATCACAGATTAATATATAAAATAAACTAAAATGATATATCGTCAGCTGCACGTCGTAATGGCGCTGCGCTGCGGCGCGACCACTACCAGTCGCGCATGGCACGAGTATACCGCGAGGACGCCCGCCATACGCGGATTTGAACCGGTGAACTTACGCTTGCAAGCCAAGCTTGCAGACCACTCGGCCACCGGCCGACGTATTATGGTAAATCAGAAATACATCCATATCCTCACTACAGAAGACTTCAACATTCATGATTTGGAAGCTCCAGCAACCGAGGGGGCACAGTTCAAGGCCTATTTGCAAGCGCTAATCTCTAGCACACTCCTACACAACCAGTCACCGCTTCTACCATTTTCAGAACAGCGAATACTTTATCAATATTAGATCTGATGCTCACCAAAGTGAGCTCATAGTTGATGGGCTAAATATATGCAGTCCTTTGGGCCGAGACGATCACGTGACTTTAATGCTGATTAAATTTGCTATGTCAAATACCCGGATGCAGAGCCCGAAAACATGCAATCTATTACGCATTATCACGTTTGGTCAGCATTCGTTGAAAACGGTAGTTGGACATTCATGACTGAGTGCACCCCAGAAGTATCTTTGGAAAGATTCCCAAAAACCTTCACGCCATCGGTCACAAAAGCATCAGAGTCAAACCTTTCCATTGTCCCATCAAACCAAAATCATTTCTGTGAAGCCAGACAAGAAAATTTATGCCTTGAGAGATCGGACATGGCGCATTTACAAAAACAATTCCGACTCAGTAAATTGGACAGCGTACTTAGCTCAGGCTAATTAGTCTGTGCAATTGGTTCGTAAAGACAAGGTAACACATCCACAGGAGCTAGTGAGGAGATTCTGTCCTAACCACAAGCTTTACAGACACATAAATATACTTCGTAAGGTGCAGCGCGGAATTTGACCACTCACTACGGTTTGTAGGTATACTCACACAGCGAAAAAGGCGGCAAACCTCCACTGGCCTAGTACTTACCTACTTTCCAAGGGGTACAGGCTTTGAACGCTAATTCTGCTTCTGTCACTATACCATCATTTTTATCCAGAATCACATTCACAGCAGAAACGGAGCTGGAAAAAACTGCTATCCTTGCGTTTACACAGTTCTCCTGGAGGGACAACATTTTACCCTAGAGTACTGCAGGTAGCAGCCATGCCCTTAGCCAAACCAATTGCCAGCTCCTTTCAGCGTTCTCTGGACGAAAATATAATTCCATCATCATGGAAACGAGGTGTTATAAGCCCCATTCACAAGGGAAGTAGTATATCAGATCCTGCCCAGTAACGCTTCTCCCTGTGCTCACCAAAGTCATGGAAGCGATCATGGTAGACGCACTGATGGGCTAACTGGAACGCTGCGATATCAGTGCGCTGGAGAATCACGGGTTTCTTCAACATCAATCATGCACCATGAATCTGCTGATAGCACCTTACAACTGGACCGAAACAGTAGACAAGGGGACGACAACGTAAACTTTTCATGGGCGTTTGATCGCATGGATTATGAGACCTTGCTTCATAAAATTCAGCACTACGACATCGCTGATGCAATACTAGGATGCTTTGGTAACTTACTCCGCGAACGGCAATTGGAGGTTAGAGTCCGAACATCTCTGTCCGACTCGATTCGAATTTTGGTGTGACCTATGGCAGGGTTCGGCACCTGGGCCTCGCCTTTTCTTGGCTTTCATTAATGATCTAGCGAGCAGGGGAATGGACGACAACAAGCTCTTCCAGCGCGACCTTGATGAGGCATGGCATTGATCGGTGAGGAACACAATGCTATGCAATGCGGCCAAGTGCCGCATTTTCCACATCCGCTATCAACACACCTGCATAGCAAACTTGGGATGCAGGATCTGCGGACGAGCTCCAATGAACGTAACCTCGGTGTGCTGGTACAGGACAACCACGGTTGTTCCATACAGTCAGAGTCCGCATCAAAAAGGGGTAACTAGCATTTTGGTCTCTTGAAGAGCGCATTCGGGAGTTTGGATTCATCCATCTTCTCGGTGATGTTAGTTGCCTACGTGCATCCCCACGTCGAATACGCAATCCAGGCTTGGTAACCTTGGCTGAAGCGTGACCTTGCAGCACTCGAAACTCCCCAACGACGAGCAAAGAAATTTGACAAGAGATTGCGTCAGCCTTCGTACCAGCAGCCACTGAAGTCACTTAGATTGTTCGGTTGACACTACCGGCGGCTACTTGGAGACCTCACATTAGTTTACCAAATACTGAGCGACTCCAGTCACGTATGCGGCAACCTTTTGAAACAGCCCGAACACGATCCTCCGTGACAATAGTTTGAAACTGAGTCCATCATACAGCCGTCTAGATTGTCAACGAACGTTTTTATCCTTCCGAGTCTGCCAAAACGAAATGCACTTCCAAACTTAGTTGTCTTTGCCTCACACCAGCCATTTTCAAAAAAATTGTATGTCGTATTGTAGGCTCTACGCTTCTTTGCGTGAACGGCTATTCTGGATATATTCAGCCTATCTAGCCTCTGGATCTATGACCCACAGTGCCGCATGTAATCCTGTGCCGAGGGGTGAGCAGTCTGATTGTTATTTGCAATGGGTAATAACCATACCAATTTGTTATTTCTTTTCACTCGGCACTATCGCATTCCTATTACCCACCAAAAACATTTAACCACCAATGTTTTCATAACTAGGCTTTGGCCTCAACCGTCCGGCAGATTGTTTATACATGAAACGCATATCCCAATGCTCCACCTATGCATGTCACCCATGCAAGAGCATGGATTCTTCTGTATAAATTGATCTGTACCGCTGGTGAGAGGTCAGACAAACTCAGTCTCCTGGTCCTCCAGGTTGGGGGTTTGAAATGAGATGGAATCCATTTCTGTAAAACTAAATCATTGCCACCTCCCCGCTGCCTTGTGGACAGGCTTTTGAGCCAAAGGATGAGGACCCTAATCGTCCTGCTGTCTAGGTCTGGGCGCCTTGGCAGTATCTTAGCCCACATACAACCATGACATTTTCTTCAAACATAAACTTTATTCTACATCGGCCGTCGCGCAGATTATCAAGGGTCGCCTTATCTGCTGCATACAGCATGGCGGATGAGCGAAAACATGCTACTGTTGGGGCCTCCCTTCTTTCTTTTCCACCTTGCTCTCTTACTACCATCCCGAACTGCATTACTAACCTTCCTTCTATAATTCCCAGCTTAATTAACAGCAACCGAAGTGTCACTGGAGTAGAACCATCTGCAGCCACCATCCCACCGCACTTATCGGACGCCTATGGGCAAAAATCCCTTATAAGGCCACGCTATCCTGTTTCCATGGCGACATTCAACGTCCGCACTCTAAAACAAACAGGTCAGCGGGCTGCACTCGCACGCACCTTGGACACACTGGGTATTGATGTGTGTTGTGTGTCCGAAACTAGGATCAATGACCCTAACGGGGTTATTGAATTAACTGCACCCGGCTTATCTTCTCGTTATTGGTTGCACGCATCCGGAGACGCCGATACAGCACTCACGCGTCAAGCTGGTGTAGGTATCGTTCTCAGCTCCAAGACTGATCCATCGTTGGTTGATTGGATTCCAGTGAACAGCCGTTTATGTGCAGCCCGCTTGACGACATCAGCTCAGGTTGATTCACAAAGTAGTAAAAAACGCTGTTTGTTTGTGATTTCCGTTTATGCTCCCACCGACTGCAGATCTAATGCTGTCAAGGACACATTCTATCAGGAAGTGAACGCGCTACTACGTAGTGCCACTAGTTCAGATATTATAGTACTTGCAGGGGATATGAACGCACAAGTAGGGCGTCTGAGCTCTTCAGAAGCTCAGCTAGGTGGTAAATGTGGGCTTAACTCCGAACGGACTGACAACGGTGATCGTCTGCTGCAACTGTGTGCGGAGCACCAGTTGTTTCTTAGTAGCACTGCTTTTAGACGCAGTGGGCGCCGAGGTGCTGACCAACGATGGACTCAAATTGATCACATTACCATAAGTTACAGATGGCGTGGTTCCATCCTGGATTGCCGTTCTTACTGGAGTAACTGTGTCGACTATGATCACGTCTTGGTGCGCTGTCGTTTCTCCATGAACTTCACCGGTAGGCGCACCAAGCCTCTCCTCCAATTTGCAACTGAGAAATTGTCTCAGCCCTCGGTCATGCAAGCCTATCAAGACTCACTGGGTACCGAACTCTCGCTGTCTTGTCCTAATGACACTGAGCTTCAGTGGAATAGGATCTCGGCTGCCTTACACGACGCAGGAGCATCTGCTTGTGGCACTATCAATCGTCACCGCACCAGTCACTGGATATCCGAGAAGTCGGTGAACCTGTTGGAATCTTGAAGAAACCTAAGGGCTAGCTCTGAACACAATGTGGCCAGACGGGCTATTAGGCGTGAACTCAAGCAGAGGCTGCGTGCTGACAAGGAAGCCTGGTGGACCAGTAGGGCTCAAAAATGGAGGAGGCAGAGGCAATAGGCAATTACCGAAAGCTCTTCCAGCTTATCCGCACCACTGGTCCCAGAAAACCGGTCGTCAGTGAGACAATCAGCGACAATGCCGGTGCGCTGATACACAACAAGGAGCGCCGTATGGCTCGTTGGGCGGAACACTTTCAAGATCAGTTCAGCTGGCCCCCTGCTCCCGGACCTCTTCCTACTCAGATGATGCATGACGAGCCATGGACGGTTAATTTAGAGTCTCCGTCGGAGGCCGAGGTCCGAAACGCGATCACAGCCCTCAATCGTTTTCGTGCTGCTGGCCCGGATTCCCTCCCACCTGCACTATTTAAGAATGGAGGTGAGGTCCTCTGCAAAGCACTGACCTCCTTATTCGAATGTATCTGGAAAGAAGAGAGCGTCCCGGCTAATTGGAGCAAATCGATTATAATGGCAATATACAAGAAGGGCAGTCGCACAGACTGTTCTAACCACAGGGGTATTAGCCTAACGCGAATTGTGACAAAATTATTGGCATCGATTATCTTTCATCGCCTCACTGCAGAACGGGAATCTCGGATTAGGGAAGCGCAGGCCGGTTTCCGTCTAGGACGTGGCTGTATAGACCATTTATTCACTTTGCGGCAGGTGCTAGAGCAGCGCCACGCATACCGCAGACCGACAATAGCTGTGTTTCTCGATTTCAAGAGTGCGTTCGATTTAGTCGATCGATCGATTCTGTTCGAAATACTTGCGCGAAAAAGTGTTCCCATGAAATATGTGAACATCCTTCGTGCTCTATACTCGAACACTACAGGCCGCGTCAGGGTATACGGTGGCCTATCGTATAGCTTTCCGACCACAAGTGGCGTTCGTCAGGGTTGTCCGATTTCCCCATTTTTCTTCAATTTCGTCGTGGATTCTATCATGGAGTGTTCCCTTGCGGAATCTCACGATGTAGGCGTGGACATGCTGCCTGGTGAAAGGTTACTTGATCTAGATTATGCGGACGATATCGTCTTGCTTTTCGACAACGTTAGGGCGGCCAAATCAACCCTGAATAGCCTGTCCAGAATGGCCCCACTATTTGGTATGCACTTCGCACCTTCAAAGTGCAAAGTGTTGCTGCACGACCACCAGCCACTTCATGACCCCTTGACGTTTGCCAACGAGGAACTCGAGGTGGTTGATCATTTCACTTATCTCGGCAGCTGCATCAGCAATGATGGGCGCATAGAAACTGACGTGAGCTCACACATTGCAAAGACCATAGATGCCTTCTTGAACCTGCGTCATCTTTGGCGACAGAAGGGAGTTTCTCTCCTTCTGAAAGGCCGTGTATACAAGGCCACAGTGAGGGCCGTTCTGCTCTATGGTAGTGAGACTTGGCCCCTTCGGTCTGAAGAGATGAGGCGCCTTCAAGTCTTTGATCATCGTTGTCTGCGAAGCATTGCTGGAGTCGGATGGCACCAGCGTGTCCGCAACGATGATGTGCGTAGGCGAGTACTGGGTAATGATAAGCATGCTAGCTCCCTAGAACAACAGATAGCACTGAATAAGTTGCGTTGGCTCGGGCACGTGCTACGTATGCCTGGTCAACGCTTACCTAGCAGGGCCTTGTTCAGTCTGCCAGGTGTAAGGTGGCGCAAGGCTCGAGGTGGACAGAAGTTGACTTGGCAATGGGAAATGAAGACCTTGACGATCAAACTGGGTACCGTTGGTCCGTCTCGCCTTCCGAGCTGGAGTCCACGTGACTCACCTTGTGCTTGGCTCGAGACTTTACAGGACATGGCTCACAGTAGACACCAGTGCGGGTCTGCTGCCGTCTTTTAATTGGATTGCCTGTTTAAATTGTGCTTTGTGCTGAGTTATCTGCGGGGTAATGGCTGATTATGACGCGTGGCAGTGAAAGCCGCAAGGAAGCTGTCTCGCCGATGCCACCTTATCTTTGCACGATAGCCAGCTGTTTATGACGGTATGTTGTCTACACAAGGTGTAGGCGCCTTGACCCTGAATGTTTGCTTAGGGCATTAAGGTTTTCAGGGAAGTCCCCCTTCTCTCCCTCTTCCTATTCTTTATTTCATAGGTCCTCATGGTTGTATGGCAGCGAAGCATCAGTTCAAATGGCTGATGTACTGCTGTTGATGATGATGATGATGATCTGTACAGCTATAGACATAGTTTCTCTCATCAACAGAAATATATGTATTATGATTATTACCATTATTATTATTACTCTATCACTTCACCGATGTGTGTTTTGTTTGGTCCACGTATTGCAATTTCAACTACTACTCTACTATCACCAACCTACGGGACGTGTTTAGCCCGTGCTCTTTTATCCGCCATAATGCATTGTTCCATCGTTTCTTTTCTCTAAAGCATTCGTAACCAGTTGATTGAATTGGCTGACTTATTCGAGTCAGGCGACTCCCGGAGGTTCTTCGGGGAGGAACAACTAGGTTGTAGCATAGACAAGCTTAACTAAGCGGTCTTAGCGTGTAATGGTGCGCAACATCTCAGTGTTCTCCTGACGATATTCCGCATAACAGATGAAGTTGAAGCTGATGACTGCATGATCAATGCGACCCAGATGGCAGTCTACAACCAATACATCAATCAAATGTTCCTCGATAGGAAACACAGCATCCAGCAAAGTTGATATGTTACCTGTTCTGAAAGGAGTGGGCAAAATGATGATTATATGGTTTACCTTATGATCATCATTTTGCCCACAGTGATTACGAGCTCTTGCTGATCGACTTTGGATTGTCCTCCGATCGTAGCAGGCGCTTCGAAACAATTTACCCAGGATAAGGGTGTAAGTGCACTTTCTCCTTAGCTTGCATCTTAAAGCTATCGCAAGCTGGCAGTCCACTTCGGATGTACAATTTGGGGCGGTACACTAGAGCTATACGGCAGATGTCTCTTCCTTTTATTTGCAAGCCGCACTAAAGAGAGTCGGGGAAGTGCGAGTCTGTATCCGTCACGGTCTTGCAATGATATTCGCTTCAGTTGTGCAGAATTACCCCTTCTCACTTTCTAAGTCTGTCGTTGTGGATGAGTAACATGCCCGACAGGGAGATCTCAGCATCCGTCATTCCAGCGTGCAACCATGTCTCCGTGACACAGGTGCTATAGCGTGGGTTCGAAACTTGGCGATATTCCAGTTCAGCCAACTTATTGAAAAGGCCTTGAGCATTGATATCAAGGTAGGATGTTTTAGTCTCTAGGAGCCCACTCTGGACTATATGGGTCTGGTATGAGAGAATGTTGACCTATGTTAGGTTGTCGGTTATCCGTTTTTGTTGGGATAATGACACATCGTCGACAGCTTGCTTTGGCAATGGTACGTCCCATTCCTCGTGCGGACCTACTGCAACAGAGGAGACCCTAACTGTGGCATCCCGAGTGAGATATGAAACGATCTCTGCGTAGGTGACAGAATTCTCGGGGGATTCGAACTTGACCAGAGACCCTTGATTTGCAAATGCAGAAGACTCGTGTTTTGCCGACCCATCCTTGTTAAGGATATAAAATTTCAGTCCGGTGGACACCGATCGATTACAAGTTTCAGGTTGCTACAGGGCTGGTACAGCTCTGCCAAACTCATACGGACTTTACCGGCGCCACCATTTTATCGGTCCCGAATAACACGATTATAATACAGACTTAAACTACTCAGCTCAGACCGGAGCCCACTCTAACGAAACTTCCTCCAAGAGTCCACTCATCTGTGCAGCTGACAAAGGAGTTGTCCTCAGTGAGAACGCGGCCAACGTATCCCGCACGGTTCCCACTGAACGTGCCCAAATGTCACCATCGTATCTACCGGGCTCTCCTCAAATCAACAGTCCGCCACCTGAGCTGTGTTCATGCTAGTGCCTTAGCTACCGAGCAGGCTAAACAACTGAGGTGTCCAACGCCTCAACAACATCGACCCCACCCATCTCTTCCCGGCGATAGGGCCATTATATGGCAACTCATTTGCCAACAAACGCACGCCTTTCCTTATAGTTTATACATTTGCAACTAGTGAACTATAAATATGAATCAGTAGAAAGCATGGTGGCCTTGATTTAGTCAGTAAAAGTACTCTTATTATTGCTCCAGAGACGTAGCATAAGGGGGCAGTGGAGGGACGGTCCGCCCCAAGCGGCCTGTGACAGGGAACAGAATTTTTAGTACCGTCGATTTGTTCGATGCTAAATATAAAGGGCAAAATATCCGGACAAGCTGAGGTTTGAGGATATTAGTTTTACACCATGGCCAACAACATATTTGTGCTATGCGTCCCACTTGTGCAAATTTTTTCCCAGCAATCCCCTTACTTGTCACATTGCGGTAACTTTCACCACCTTTCTCACAGTGTCAAAAACGATAACCCATTTCATCGAAAATTGATGTACACTTTACCTGGAGGCGATTGTATGGCTTCAGGCGCTTATCCTGCCCTTATGCTGAGCGGAAATCTTACCACTGCCCGGGCGGCAAAGGCAGTTGCTACGTCAATGTGCTGGCCAGTCTTCTTTCTCCGAGTCCCGCTATAGTTTTATGCCGTCTACCCGTTACGGCTGCCACCTCAATTACGAGTTCACATCGGCCGGCTAAATCCACCAGCCTTTCAATTCCAGTCGTCTAGCCTACTCTGCGCGTGGGAGCCAACGAGTGCGAGAGTGTGTCCGTTTTGACTAGAGCAGTCGAAACCCATCTAGGACGTGTAAAACAGATGATGGTTGCCTTTTTGTGGTCCTGAGTACGACATGACCATCAGAGCCCCAGTGTGTTTCCGTCTGGGGTTTTTCCAAAGTTGGAGAAGATAACGGCCATGGGTACCTTGCCTATCGTGGTTTAGATGAATTAAATTTTGCAGAACTGCTTCGTTTAGAAGCCACTATGCTGTTCGGGCGCATACGTGCTTCCAGTGATATAATCTTAGCGGTCATTTGCCGTTAAAATCGTGCTGCTAACAGGTCGCAATTTTATTATAACACGTCCTATTTTTTTCACTCAGTCGGAACGGATGAGCCTTATTTGCAGGTCGTACCCTAGGTCTTCAGAATAGCTAATCAAATATATAATGTTGCGGGCTAACGAGATCTAGCCCCTAGGCATACACACTAGCGGAGACTGGGTAGGAATTAAGCGTAACCTAGCACGACTGCGCTGAGACCCGAATGCGAAATTAAGACTGGCATTTAGCAAGAGCTTTTACTAACTAAGATAAAGCAAAGCATGCCTTCTACGACTTCATTTTCATAGCTCAATAGAATAGCATAGACCATAGAGAAAGTTGCAGGCTAGCAAGGCACATGAGTTGTCGTTCATTGATGGTGTACTTATGTGATCTCAGTTGGTGTCAGTATAGGTTTGTGCTGTAACTGCTGCGGCAATTGAGGAGCTCAGGTGGTTTCTGCGGTTTGACATGATAGGTACAGTAGAGCTCAGTTGGTTCTTATTGACTTGGCATCTATGTCCTATAAAGGTTTCGGTTGTTACCATCGCAGTCTGAGTCGCTTCATCAAATGGTTTGTCTGGTTGAGCACGGTGAACAGTGCGCAATTTTCGCGAAGCTATGTGGCTACGTAACACAGTTGGACTAGAATACACATATACTTGACTAATGATATAGTGGAACACACTGTACAGAATCAGAGGACGTCTTGGACGCTGTTTCGATCTCTCGCCCCAGGTTGGGGAAAATTCGCGCCCTTTGGATGGTACCAATTTTAACAGTGTTAGCAGACCAATCCTAGTTTAGTAACTTGCTTACATTCTGCTGAGTCGTAGGCATCTTCGTCTGATACCCTGTTGGATTCACGTCTACTTGTTTTCTGCTAATCAGCATAGTGTCGTTACTTGACCCAGTGAAATGGTTGGTGTTGTATACTTTGCCGCTTTGGTCGGTTGCGCACACCAGTCATACGAGTGATGTGGCTAGAAGATGCCCAGTGTGAGCGGACTTCCTGTCCAGGTGGCTGTTGTGGTCAACCGACGCACTGGTTGACTAGGTCACAAGGATCGGCGCTTGGCTTTGGATTATTGATCAATACCAATTGGATGCTGAGCGAGGAGCAAGTTACTAGAAAATGCGAGGTAACTATTGCATATGTCATTGGATGAGGACGATTTTTGGCCTATATAATTGGTTTTTTTAAAATTATCGTTTAGGTGCATGTAACTATTCCACAAAATGCTTGAAGCCGTAATACCGCACTGTTGCATTTCAGCAAAAGGGCTTGTCACAAATATAGACGTGAATCAGACATTGAAATGATAATAATCATCCGGAAGGTAATTGTGCACTTTGTAGAGCCGATAAGTCCGGGTCGAATGAATGTAAGCTCAATGATGTGCAGCAAGTTGGTGAGAAATGTTTCATAAAAGTAAGAGTGTCGATTCCGAACGGCTGCACGTAGCTGCCATATGTAACGGTGAGGGAGCTGAAGACGGCCTACAACTTGACTTACAAGAACCTGGAGAGGTGATACTTGGCGAATCCACCTTCCACCAGACGAAGGGATGTTCAGCATTTAACTTACTTAATCGCACAACAGTGGCGGTGAATGCTGAAAAATCTGTTGCATTTATGTATTAAAAGGTAGCAGTAAGGAGATTCGAACGGTACACGTAGAAAGTAATCACATCTAGGCTCATTCAAAAAGCCATCATACGTCCGGAAAACTACTGTACCACCGTTTCCTTCTTTCGGGAACCGTCAGCAGTGCGCATTGTACCCAACCCACATAGTGCTGGAATACGCAACTGGACTGTTGACAGACTGTAGTTGAGATCAGGGAGCTAAAGGGGGCGGTAACGGCCGTCGTGACTAAGTTACTAGATGTTCAAATACTCAGTGGTTATCCAAATAATTGATCATACAACAACAAAAGAAGCCTTGTGCTTGTGGTGCTAGAAATGCCGCAACCACAAGATCACAGTCGTTCACTTTTAATATCATACAGTACAAGGCGAGCGTAAACAGTGTACACTTCAGAAGCTGGAATTAGCATGTCTCGGTTATTATGCATGTTGCACAACGAAATAAATCTACGAAGCTTTCATTATGATAACACACAGTGGTTGGCAAGTATCTCGAGGGCATTTTTTATTACTGCGTAGGCGTCCACGGGTTTGGCTGTGTTTACTGATTTCACTTTTTTCTGATTTAGGATGTCTGAACAATCTGGCGATAAAATCGTCTGACTAACGGCCCTTCAGTTGCGGATACCCGTTGTCAACTACGAGCACAAAAATCTTTTCTGTGCTACAGGTTTAGTTGAATGGTTTGACCGGTCTAATCTCAGGTCCGCCACCTTCATCTTTTATTAGTGCTGAATGTGTATCGTCGATTTCTTGTTCTCTGTTGCCATTCAGTTGTATACTTCCTTATCCAGCCCTATCCTTCTCATTGGCTCTGGCGTGCGCCCTTCATGAGCATCCAGGTGATACAAAATCGTTGATAATGTTGGTAAAGTGCTCAGTTGTGTCTTGAAGCTGTTGTGCGTGCTTTGATTGCGCAGTATTTAGAACTGGTCTTCATTGCCCTTCTACCAGTAATCCAACTTCACGTTTGCGTCGACAGCAGCGGTCATCATATTCTTAGCCTTTGCTATGAGGATGAGGTTGGAAACCAAACTGACGGAAATTGGCTGGAACCCACTTCAAGCTGTGATCAATGGGAATCTTGCCCTAACCAAGACAACCACACCACATCTTGCGACGTTGTATGCAGAACCTGGTTAATTTTCGCGATGGAAGGTTATATGTACCGTTGCAAGGATTTTGGCACTGTTCGTTCCCAACCCTGCAGTAGTTCATCTGAAACCAGTCAACCTAGTTGCCTTAGGAAATAAGTGAAGAAGTGGAACGAAGATCAATGACCGAACATTTGGGAAGGTGATTCTCTTCGGCTGTCTGTGCTGTGCTTTATCGGCGGTTCTCACACGAAGTCTAAGTCGACAATCCGATTGATAATGCAGTATATAATATTTCGAGTTCGGTGTCATTTTATATACTACGTAAAAGTCGCATTGTCGCAGCGCTCATTTTAGCAATCCAGCAAATTTGGCTTAGTACTTTTCTAGTTGGGCAAGGAGACTGTCCTGCTGATTTCAGTTCAACAATAAGTGCACTCGATACTTCTTCCACACCAACCTGTGACTGTTGAGCGACTAAACTATGTGAAATTATTTTCTAGCAAAGGTCAATACCTACACGACCGTACTTTATTTCGTCATGTTTCGAAATTCTCTGATAGATTTGGCATTTGTGTGATTGATCGTTTATTATCATTTACCCTCTAGGATGATGGCGTAATGATAGTGTGCGACGGCTGTGGAATGTGGCAACATGCGGTTTGTTTCCGAATACTAGAAGAGTCTGATGTACCAACTTCTCACATTTGTGAACACTGCAGCGAATCTCGAGTGAGTAATTACTTTCAACCGGGATGTATTTAACTTTAGTGACTTCTTGTCCGTCTTTATTGCCAAATAATAGCTGCTTACAAATATGATGGGATGGGGACAAATTGTAATCGCCGTTCGCACTGTTTGCCTTGCAAATGGTGCAAACGCTAAGCCAAGGGAAAACGAAATGCAAGAGTTGCTTTGTTGTTCTTTTGTTCGGCCCTGATCTTACTTTCTTGTCTTTTGCCCAAACTACGCGCCGTCAGCTGTCGTTACAACTTTGATTGCGTCAGTTTACCCTTCATCCGGTTATCATAAGTATCGTTACTCCTATATAGTTTATCTATTCATTCCCATCTTCATTTCTAGGTCGAGTATAAATGTCATTTCATTTATACCGTTATCAAAAACTAATCCCAACAACGGTATTCACTACTCTGATATGCCCATATTTGTTTAACCAAGCCGAACTGAGGTCTTTTTGATTCGCTACTCCTCGCTATGTTTACAGAAAATGTGGGAATATCCTATACATCACTATCACTTGGGCATGGTACACATGTCGCTGTTCTCGTAAGCGAATCAATAGGCAGGGAGATTAGGAGACAGAGCCTTTTAAGTACGGAACTTCGAAATTTGATGCAGCTAGCCGCAATATAGAATAAGACAACAGCGGATAAACTTCTTCCATTCGACTTCCTCTCCGTTTAGTGATCCATTTTGTTACAAAGCCAGCTTATCAAAGAAGCAATCTGTTTAGGTATGTACTCCGATTTGTATGTCGGGGTAGCCACGTTAATGCTTTTATTACTGAACAATTGCAGGGCAGTCTCGACGATAACATTTTGGATTATCTTGCTTAGCCAGGCGCACCATCCTTCTCCGTGAGTTCTCCAATGCACTGGGTTGGATATGGGGCGTCGCACTTCGCGTCCATACTAGATGCACCAGCCACCATAACATTTTATTCACGGCCAATTGCGTTATGTTGTGTTTTGTTTTTCCTTCCAAAAAATGGCAGCTCCACATACTCCGAAGTTCTTCCCCTTTAAGGCCAAGACCCAATCAGCCGTCGGAAAAATTTGCATTTACCTCCTTGTTCCTCTATACACATTTCAAACTGAACAATGTACCCGGTAGCTTGAGTGTCTCAAATTCAGAGATGCTACCTTAGGTTTCATACTCACTCGTTTTACTACAACTTTAGAAACAGTTCAAGCAATCAATCACCTTTTCGTTCTCATTTTGCAAACTTAAAGGATTGAGTGCCATGCAGCACCACTTTAGTCTGATAGTAGATGCAAACTTTTAAAGGCCTGAGTTTTGCGAACTGGTGCTTCGCGCGGTAGAAGTCCGTCAAAATCTATTAACTCATTATGAGCTTTACGGCGGTCCCTTGATATGCATGTCCTAAACTTCATATGTTTTCAGCTTAGGTGGAAATAAATAATTTGTCAGCTGTACACCTTAACGGTGCTTCAGTGCCGCGCGACCACCACCAGTCGCGCGCGGGCTGAGTATACCGCGAGGACGCCCACCCCTACGCGGATTCGAACCGCGGACCTTAGGGTTGCAAACCAGGTGCGCAGACCACTCGGCCACCGTCCGAGGTAAGCGTCAGACTGAGCAACGGAGATTGTTAGTCATCATCTGCTGTAGAAGCTGTAGAGCAGTTAGATCATACTTCTACCTTCGTCGCTCAGTGTGAGTGGCGTTTTCCTTAGCGGGACGCATGTTAAATATTCACCACATATAGGCGCGTCAAATCTCCTGGACGCTCTCCACTTGTGATCAACAAGTTTTAAACGTTTGTCACTTTATATTCATACGAGCAACTAATATCTTCTTTAGCCATAGGGCATGGTTCCGTGAGATTTCAGCAAGTCGTTGTACCTCCACACATAAACGATGCTTGATCGCTGATGGATATTGAGCGCTTTGCACTTAGCAATTTTCTCAGTAACCACACCTTGTCCTACCTAGGACATGGCGGAATGCTACACGAATGTTTGCTCGTTAATCGCTCGCCATATTTTAACGCCATTGGTAAAAGTAGGAATTTCGATACAGCATGTATTCCACCAAATATCCTCATGTAATATCTCTGATTCCACCGATAGCAAAAATCGGATACGCGTGCATCTAGTGGTAGTTAGTATGGTTGTCCACGAGCGAAAATTTTGTGAAGCAATAAAGTTTGTTAGTTGTACAAATTGCGGAAACTACCCCAATAAACTTCTTCGGATCGTTGCCAGAATCCCACAGCTCATTGCTTTATTCCTACTCACTGCCAGCTCTATCCATCACTACACTGCCATTCTCGACCTGCTTGATTCACCACTCAATTATTCAACAGGCAGGGGATTTATTTTGCCAGTTGGTACGCCTCCGAACTTAAGACTGAAACCACAGAGCACATAACCCGGGCTACAAGCATTTCGTCCAATCTCAACCACTGGGCTGTTGCTGGGTATCAGAAACCATCGCCATCCGATTAATGAACTAGAAGTTAAAGCATTCAGTCCAGTGTTACCGACCACTTATCTTCATTATTTCTATTATCACCGGGTCTTCATTTGTGCCCGTCTAACAACTAGTCCCCTGGGTTCGATGAAATGTATGAATTGGAAAACAGACACTCTTCACTCGTATCCACAATTTGCGAAGCACCGATCATGTTTTGAGTTGCAGCGCCGGCTGTCGCGGCGGAAGTGTATCAATCAACTACGGATGTCGGCCACCTTCACAGCGCTGTGAACATGTATTCACCTCCACATATGTACCTGGATTATGTCCGATTTTCTGTGGCTTTGATTAGTATTGCTGATATGCGGAAGACAACTTAATTGGAATAACCGTTTCTAGTGTCCGATAGCGCATGTCAGAACTTTGGTTTAAAGCCTGAACCCGAGAAGTGCATCAGGTTAGTGTTATCGGGAATATCTCATTCCTGTTTGAAATCTTCAGCCTCATGGGTATAAGAAGGGATTCTGTTACTGCTTGGCATTTTCTTAACCGAATCAGCATTAGACATCCGTTTTTGTAGCATGCGAACTGTGTTATGACCATCGTTCGGCAGCCAAAGCCCATTCAAGGTCCGGGTGTGCGATGCACACGCACACGTTAGAACATGTAAGGGTCAGAGTGAACCAATCGATCAACGGTCATGACTAGGATACCACATGCATCCTTCAAGTTTTTGATCTATGGTAAAAACCGACATGCAGGGTCTCTGACTGACCCAGTCAACGGATGTGTTTGTGGCTACGTTGTCTGGTGCCACGGAAACAGGACCATGAGGAACACAGTCCTTGTGACGAACAATCGCTCGACCGTCAGAGCTGGCTTTGTGCTCCGCCCATCAAATTCCCGTAGCTCTCCAGGCTACAGTACAGAAACTTAACGTAACCCACTCTACGATCAGATACCTTCCTATAGTGTCCTGCTTTCTTACGGCGGTCCTCTGCCTGTCATTATCATCAGTATACACGTTAGCTGCAGCTGGAAAATACCTCAGCTATTGTACCGCAATAAGAAAGACAAGAAGAAGAACAAACAACAGAGGCACGCCGGCTGAGGCCCCACTAACGGATTGACATCGTTCCGGAGAGCTAACAGCCGGCTATCGTGCCACAAAAAAGAGTTATATTATGCCTAGCGAATGAGATCGTGATTGAAGAGGGAGGCTAAGCAGGAGAGGGATGGACAAAGGAACTCACAACGCCATTGGGGCCGGCTCCTAACCAAATCAACAAGTGTGCCCGACCATAGGTGTTCATCGTCCTTAGGACTCCTGCCAGGTTGTCGGAATGCACCAACGGACGCCAACTTCGACATGAGGGTTTTCATTTCTCTCGACAAAGTCATCGCTTGACTTTCTCTCCTCCTCTTCCAACCGCACCCCCGGTGTGCAGACAATGTACGTCGCAGGAGTCGGTATGCTGGCATGCGCAACACGTGGTCCGGCCCTCGGAGCATGCTGCGTGATATAATGTTGCCGAGTGGTTCACTAGCTCTTCCTGCACCAAATAAGCGACGCCGAACACGCTCGTTGCTCACGCGATGCTCCCACCAAACCTGAGCTAAGCTATGGAGGCAGCGATAATCGAACGTGACTAGCCTCTGTCTGTCAACGTGATGGAACAGGTTTCACAACTGTATAAAGGATTGAACGGACGGCTGCATTATAACCTCTGCCCTCAGGTCGAGAATGATGTCGCATCTACGCCACAGGTGCCCGCGATTGGCAAAAGCACCTCGAGCTTTTGCTATACGTTTCGTAATCTCAGCTTTGATCCCACGGGCGCCAATATAGCTGCTCAGGTACTTGAATTATTGAACGACTGCTAGCTGATCACCACCAATGGTCAGTGCAGGTGTGGGTGGGTACCTGCCAATCTTGGAGAACTTAGCATTTCGATGGAGCAAAGCATAGCGTAAGGCGATTGACAATCAATGCTAATCTGTCTGGTGCACCCTGGCACGTTTGAGCGCTGTCACATATGAGGGCAGTGCCGTCCGCATATTCCAAGCCAAGAAATCGCTCACCAGAAGTAGCTCCATGCCTTCCACGTCATGTCCAGCGAACCTCGTTTCCGTGACTTCATCAGTAGCTAACCTAAAGTGCAAAGGTGACAGCGGGCAACCATGTCTCACACCGCTGGAGATATTGAAAGGCGGCGACAGTTTGCCGTAAACCCTCACACTGCCCGAACTATGCGCGTATAACGCTTTGACAATGTTTGCATATGTATCGGGCACACCTTTTCTCAATAGACAGTCCCAAAGGGCACATCGATGCACCGAATCAAAGGCACCTTTGATGTCGAGAAACACGACAACGATGGGTCACCAATAAACATGCCGGTGCTCCAGCAATTGACGCAAAGTGAAGATGTGGTTGTTATAGCCTCGATTTCGACGAAACCCGGATTGCTCTTCGCGGATCTCGCCTTCGTAAGCGCCAGTCAGTCTGTGAAGAACGACAGAGGCAAGCAATTTAGTGGCAATTGAGATCCTAAAGATCCCTCTATGATTGTCGCATTCCGAATGGGAACCTTCCTTGAGAATTGCGACTATGGCGGAGCTGCCCCAGTCTGTCGGGACTGTCTCCTGCTCCCAAAGTTCCATTAGCAGCACGTGTAAATCATCCACAAGTGCAGGTCCCCCGAATTTATAGAGAGCTGGGACAATTTTATCTGCACTAGCGGCCTTATGCAATTTCAACAGCCTGATCGCACGTTCTACTTCTGCGCATGAGTACGGTTCTAAGGAGGCGGCCAATGGAGAAGGGCACTCAATGCCCGAAAGAGAAAGTGATAACTCAGATTGGTTAAACTGCCTTGCAAAGTGTTCGACCCAACGCTCCAAGAGTTTTGACGAGCTGCGGGTCGGCTGTCCACTCTCGTCGCGAATTGTCTCGCTTTTAGAGGGTTGCCTATTCCGGGAGCCCAGAAAACGATTCCAGAAGACAGATCGAGTTGCAGGGAAACTTTTATTGGTTCAGCAAAAGATTCCGTTAGCTAGCTATAAATGAACGACACCGTGGACGCTCTAGCTAGGGAAACGGAGCAAGCACAGCACACAGAGCAGTCGCGCGTTGCAACCGAAGCGAGCGCCAAGCAAAAGTGGCGATGAGCAAGTAAAGCATTCGAACTCAGCAAGCAGTTCAACAAACCACACCGGTTGCCTAAGTGTACGATTATAGAATTTTGGTTAGAATTTTACACAAGCAAACCGGGGAATCTCCAGACTGCTACACAGCCCTCTCCCAGAAGGGACTGTGTAAGCAGTCCTTCGATCTGCGTGAGGACTGTCCGTCGCGGGCCAGCCTTCTGCGAGACCAGGTTGTGAAACCCAATGCAGCTGCTGGGGGAGAACCATGCAATCGGACCCTAGCGGGCTCCCACCCGTGTCCTCCCTACGGTGTCGAAACGGTAAAAAAAACTGTTTGTAGGGGGGGACAGTTAGTGAAGTTCACGTATGCGGTTGAGCAGGAAGTTCGTTCTACTTCCAGTTGACGCGCGGGGATCCAGCGAAATGTGAAACCGAGGTGCGGCCAACCGACGGTGTATATGGAAAGCAAAATAAAAAAGCAGCGTAAATGCATAGCCATACACAAAAGAGTGTAAAGCGAAAAACGTGCAAAGCTATTTTTGGGTTTTCAAAAGATTTTGCTCTTTTTTGGTAGTTTAAAAACGTTTTGGTCTTCTTTTGTGGATTTTCAAAAATGTTTAGTAAGAGCAGAAGATTACGAAGGCACGTTCTACGTAAAATAGTAAGTGCTAACAAAGTCTGAAAAACGAACTGGAGGCTTGCGTTTCCTACCGCGTCGATTGAGAGTAGGGCGGGTAGGAGTGCTGTCGGTTGTGGTTGTCGGTTCTGCTGGAGCGGGCTGACTCGTCTGCGTTTGCGGTGCCGGCTGTGATGGCACGGGCTGTGAAGGTGCTTGTTACACCGAAGAGTCAGACTTGTCGAGGAATGCTGGCTTGAGTCGATCGATGGTGATCGTCTCAGTGGTGTTGCGTCGTGGCTTGCTTATGTCGGGATCAGCTTGTTGGGCAGCAACCATAGCGGATAGATCAATGTTGGTACTAGGCGATAAGCTGATCTGCTGAATGCGTGAAAGCGCATCCGCGACGGGATTGAGAGCACCTGAGACATGACGTACGTCTGTCTAGTTTCCCGCGGCGAGTACTTGTCTGTTGCGCCATTGATTGCGTAGATCAATGGCTTGTGGTCGGTGAAGACGGTGAAATGTCGACCTTCGAGGTAGTGACGGAAATGTCGGATACCTAGGTAGATAGCTAACAGTTCCCTACCGAAGGTGCTGTAACGCGATTCGGCAGGTTGTAAACGTTTCGAGAAGAAACCTAGAGGTATCCATCGATGGTCGATGAGTTGTTGAAGAACTGCGCCGACGGCAGTGTCTGATGCGTCAGTTGTCAGAGACAGTGATGCAGACGTGTCTGGATGGGCGAGAAGCGCTATGTTGGAGATAGCGTCTTTGAGCTTCTCGAAAGACAGTCTAGCGTCGTCTGTAAAATGAAAAGACCGTTGGTTACCGCGGAGCAAGTCAGTCATTGGTTGAACAACGCTCGCGCAGTTAGGTATAAAACGTCTATAATAGTTAACCAGGCCAAGAAATCGGCGCAACTGTTTGAAGGAACTGGGAGCAGGATAGTCCTTCAGTGCCTGGATTATGTCTGGCAGGGCTTCAATACCAGAGGCGGATATGCGGTGGCCAATGAAGTCGATGGAACTTTGGCCAAGCTCGCATTTATCGGGGTTGACGGTAACCCCATGCTGGGTTAAGCGTTGGAAGAGAGCGTCGAGGTGATGAAGATGTTCGTCATTAGAAGAGCTGGCGATAAGAATGTCATCTAGATAAGGATAAACGCCTTCGAGTCCTCGCGTTACCTCATGAATGAAACGCTGAAAAGTTTGGGCAGCGTTGCTGAGGCCGAAAGGCATTCTGAGATACTCGAATAGGCCGAATGGCGTAATGACTGCTGTTTTAGCAATGTCATCTGGTGCGACAGGTATCTGGTGGTAGGCACGAACTAAGTCGACTTTGCTGAAGATGGACTTGCCAGCTAGAGCTGAGGTCAAGTCGTGCATGTGCGGGATAGGGTATTTATCCGGGACGGTAACTTTGTTAAGTGCCCTGTAGTCACCACAAGGGCGCCAGTCACCGGATTTCTTCGGCACCATATGTAATGGTGATGCCCATGGACTTTTAGACGGGCAGATGATTCCCAGTTCGAGCATTTGCTCGAATTCCGCCTTCGCAGCTTTGAGCTTGTCCGGGGCTAGTCGGCGAGGGCGGGCCGAAACAGGTGGGCCCTTAGTGCAAATGTAATGCATGACGTTCGACGTCACAGGAGGCAAGTCGTTCAGAACGCGAACGAGTTTAGGGTGCTTGCTGAAAAGTTCTAGAAAAGGCTGTGAAGCTTGAGGTAGGACACGAATGGGAGTGATAGCAGCCACGTTGGCGCTAGTCCCGATAACACTGAGCTGTGTCCTAGAGTCGATAAGCTTCTTCCTTTTAGCGTCGACGATGAGATCGAAGCGTTGCAGAAAGTCTATGCCTTTGATGGCGAAAGGCACAGCAGCGATTATGAAAGGCCAGCGAAAGGTTCGCCGGAGGCTTAAGTTGAGCGTTAGCAGCTTTTCGCCGAAAGTTGCGATTGGTGTGCCATTGGCGGCACGCATCTTGGTCGGCGATGGTGAGACGACCTCATCTGAGCTACGGGGTATAACGCCAACTTCGGCACCAGTGTCTACTAGAAACTCGGTGCCGGAAGTTAAATCCCTAACGCGGATGAGGCGACTTTGGTGTTGGCCAGTCGCGTCCGTCGCCGTTACGGCCGAGAAGTTTCCCTGCTTCTCGGCGAATGGTGCAAGGCTTTACACATCTATGAGCTCCGGTACCAAAACGCTGGTGGTACCAACAGCTAGCTTGCCTGTTGCTAGACTTAGAACGTTTGCAGAGCGATTTTGATCGGCTATGAAGACGACGGTCCGTAGTAAGCTGTTTAACCTGGCGACTAAGTGTCGCAACTTGTGCTTGCAGGGCTTCTATAGTTGACTGTAAGCCAGTGATAGAAGTGCCCTGGGACGCGACGGCATTCATCTTGCTGGCGTCGACTTGTGGCTGTGATCGTTCAACAACTCGATCTGCTAAATCCGCCAGTTGAGTGAGCGAAACGGAGCTCACTGTGGCAAGAATCGCTTGCGTGTTTTCCGGTAGCCGTTGTAGCCATAGTTCGCGAAGTGAAGTCTCGTCCATGGTTGAGGAACCAAGGAGTTGCTGCATCTCTCGTAGCAGGGTTGAGGGCAGTTTGTCGCCCAGTTTCAGATCCCTGAAAAGCTGCTGCAGGCGAACTTTCTCAGAGGGCATAACGCGCTTAATCGTGGCCGCCTTGAGAGCCTCATAGCGGTTTTCGGTCTGAGAAATGATAACGTCACGAACCTGCGATGATATCTCCTTGGGGAGATAGAACAGGAGCTTGCAATACTTCGCGTAGTCGGAAGTGATTCTGTGGTTATAAAACTCAGCCTCAAGATGAGCGAACCACAAAAGAGGATCCATGTCCCGAAAAGGTGGAACTGAGAGTGATACAACGCTAAGCATAGACTCTACCTTAGGTTCTACAGATTCCATGGCTTGAAAAAATGACGCAAAAAACAGGCTACCGTATGCAAAAATTAACCGGAAAATATGAAAAATAAGTGGAACGAGCTCACCAGAGAAAAGTTCCAAATATCCGGCGCTGAAGTTGTTCCGGATTCGGGGTCACCAATTTAGAGGGTTGCCTATTCCGGGAGCCCAGAAAACGATTCCAGAAGACAGATCGAGTTGCAGGGAAACTTTTATTGGTTCAGCAAAAGATTCCCTGTTAGCTAGCTATAAATGAACGACACCGTGGACGCTCTAGCTAGGGAAACGGAGCAAGCACAGCACACAGAGCAGTCGCGCGTTGCAACCGAAGCGAGCGCCAAGCAAAAGTGGCGATGAGCAAGTAAAGCATTCGAACTCAGCAAGCAGTTCAACAAACCACACCGGTTGCCTAAGTGTACGATTATAGAATTTTGGTTAGAATTTTACACAAGCAAACCGGGGAATCTTCAGACTGCTACACGCTAACACCCAGTGCCCTGCTGTCCATTTACCGTGCCAGACGGGATAATTTACGTTGATTACCAAAGGCACCGGCTGTTTCCATTGCCCCATCGCAATGAGGCTGAACCTTACTGTGGTGCGATGGTTTGTGTGCCTCAGCGAACCATTGAGTTATGCTGGGTGGTGCTTTTGCACCTTCAGAGGCACTCATACCAGATTGGTCAATGGTTATATGCCAGGCATACTCAGCCTCCTGGTCCTCCAGGTTGGGGTTGGAATGAGGGTGACACTTTATTCCTTAAAACGGACTCCTTGTAGTCCAACGCCAAACCCGCTGCCTTGCGGTCAGGTTTTTGAACCAAAGGCTTTGGTTGAGAACCCTAATCGTTCTCCTGTCTAGGCCTGGGCAACCTGACAGTATCCTGCCCACGCAATACTATGAATCCTTCGTCAAACAATTTCTTGATGCTCTGGCCACCGCAGAGGATAATCAACGGTGCCCTATCTGCTGCATCGAGCGAGGTGGATAGGGGTTTGGATGCTACTGCTCAAACCTTTCCGTCTTCATATTCCCCTCTTACGCTTTTTCCCTTATGGTCCTGTTCCAACTTCAATTATACCCCCCAGTTTTCAACCCCCGATTCTTGGCCCTCCTCCAACATACCTTGCTTGGCATTCATCTTCTAATTTCAACTCACATGCTAACGCGGAGCGTAACTCCTCTCCTGTCGACAAGCCCATGTCCAACCAAGCGGTCCATTCCAGTTCATCGGCTTCCATTTGGAGCCCTCGATCCTCCTTCAGATTGGCAAGCCTCAATGTACGCACACTACTACAGATCGGTCAACAGGCAGCAATTTCCCGAACATTGGAGACCCTCTCGATCGATATTTGCTGCTTATCGGCGAGCCGCCTCAAGACTCGAGCTCTGTGATCCCCTTCAGGTGACGCAAGCGGTGTTTTCTCATTGCGCCTATCCAGTGACGATGCAGCTTTGAGCACTGGCCAAGCTGGTGTTGGCATTGCCCTGAGTCCCCGGGCAGAATCTGCTCTGGTTGATTGGATTCCAATTAGTAGCCGGATGTGTATGGTCCGATTGGCTCGCTCTTTCAAAGCTTCGGAATCGCTTGGGACTAATAGATGTCTATTCATCATCGATGCCTGTGCGCGCACGAACTGTAGCGGTGATTCCGTAAAGAACGACTTCTACCGCCAACTGACCCAGCTCCGCCACGGAATAAGTACGGACACTGTTGTGCTTGCTGCAGATTTGAACCCGCAAGTTGGAAAGTTGTCCATTGATGAAATGCATTTGGGCGGCCAGCACGATGTATGCTCTCGTAATGATAACGGTGCGCGGTTATTTCATTTGTGTGAAGATACTCGCTTATTTCTTGCGAGCACTAACTTCCGAAACAGCACCCGCCGGAGGGTGATTTAGCGCCCACCAGCCTCGAACGAGACTTGGACGCAGATCGATCACATTGCGATAAGTTACCGCTGGAGAGGCTGCATCCAGAATTGTCGCTCGATTTGGAGCACATGTGTGGACACCGATCATGCACTTGTATGTGCTGACATACTGATGCGTTTTGGCGGACGCCCACGACGACGCTGTGAGCGCACTGACACCGGCCAACTGACAAAGCCAGCTGTTCTGAATGCGTATCAAAGTTCGCTGACATGCGAGTTGAGCAATCGCTCACTGGAGACAATTGATGGTCACTGGTCACATGTTCGCTAGACCTTACTAGCAGCAGGCAAATCCTCATGTGGTATGTCTAATAGCCAACATGGACATTGGGTCTCTTCGCAGTCTCTGGAACTTATCGACGCTCGCCGGCATATCCAGGCTGGAAGCGAACACAATGAAACTCGTGAAGAGCTCCGGACAAGACTTCGTGCTAGCCTGAAGATGGACCGCGAATCTATGTGGTCTCATCGTGCGTCAGAGATGGAAGTGGCCGCTGCCCTTGGCAACCATCGTAAGTTAGTCCAGCTGATACGGGAAATAAGCAACAGGAGACCTGGTGTTGGTGAAACTATACTTGACGAGAGAGGACAGCCTATCCACAATTTGTCAAATTGTTTAGAGCATTAGGCTGAGCATTTTGAAAAGCAATTTAATCGACTAAAATTGTTCGATTCTTCGCCGGCCAGTGATCGCCCTGCTCTGTGGACTGTCCCTTTGGATCCACCCTCTCGTTCAGAAGTCGAACGTGAGATCGGACTGTTGAAGTAGAACAAAGCCGCGGGACCAAATGATCTTCCTCCAGCCCTCTTCAAATTCGGAGACTCTACTCTTGTTGAAGATTTACATGAATTACTAGTGAAACTGTGGGAGCAGGAGACTGTCCCTACCGACTGGAGCCACTCCGTTATTGTTCCCATCTTCAAAGGAGGCTTGCGCTCGGAATGCGGCAACCATAGATGAATCAGTCTGATCCCCATCGCCTGCAAATTACTAGCCTCCATAATTCTTCACAGACTGACTGGCGCTCGTGAAAGCCAGATTCGTGAGGAGCAAGCCGGGTTTCGTCGGGGTCGTGGCTGCATTGACCACATCTTCACCTTGTGTCAGTTGTTGGAGCACCGTCACACATATTGGCGGCCCACCGTAGTCGTGTTCCTCGACATCAAATGTGCGTTCGATTCGGTTGGTCGATGTGCCCTTTGGAATTGTCTACTCAGGAAAGGTGTACCTGAGAAATATGTGAACATTATCTAAGCACTATATGCGCGTAGTTCGGGCAGAGTGAGGGCTTACGGCAAGTTGTCGTCGCCATTTAATATCTCCAGCGGTGTGAGATAAGGATGCCCGATGTCACCTTTCCTCTTCAACTTCGCTGTTGACGAAGCCATGGAGATTACATTTAAAGGACTGACTTGGAAGGTGTGGAGCTACTCCCAGGAGAACGCCTTCTTGACTTGGAGTACGCAGACGACATTACCCTCATCTGCGAAAGCTCCCAGACGTGCCAAGCCGCGCTGGACTGATTAGCACTGGCTGTCAGCCGCTTCGGGCTTTGCTTTGCACCATCGAAATGCAAAGCGTTCCTCCAAGATTGGTAGGGATCGCCTCCTGTGCTGACCGTTGGTGCGGATCAGCTAGAAGTCGTTCGGAAATTCAACTACTTGGGAAGTTGTATCAGCGCCCTTGGGATCGAAGACGAGGTCACGAACCAAGAGCTCGAAGTGCTTTTACTAACTTTCGCCACCTTTGGCGGCGGCGCTACATTACTCTCGAACTGAAGGGTAGAGTGTACAATGCAGCGGTACGTTCGACCTTACTGTGCGATTGCGAAACCTGGCCCGTGTGAACGGCGGACATGAAGAGGCTAGTTACGTTCGACCATCGGTGCCTTCGCAGTTTGGCTTACATCTGGTGGGAACACCGCGTGAGTAACGAGCGTGTTCGACGCCTTGTTTACGGCCCAGGAAGAGGAACTGTGCGGCTCAGCACCGTCATTTCACCACGAGGCTCCGATGGCTGGGCCACGTGTTACGCATGCCAGCCCATCGACTTCCACGACGTGCGTTGTTTGCTCACCTGGGATGTGAATGGAAGAAGAGGAGGGGTGGCCAAGTGATGACTTGGTCCAGAGGAATGAAGGCCCTCACTTCTGAGCTGGCCTCGGTTGGAGCGTCACGGCACCCTGTTTGTTGTCGAAAAGACGGTGAACACGTTTGGCTGGATACACTTGCTGACATGGCAAGGAGCTGACCTCAGTGGCGTTCCTGCTGTGAGTTTCTTTGTCCCTCCCATCCCTTTTAGCCTCCCCTCCACCTACGATCTCATTTCTTAGCGTAAAACATAGTAGTTTTTTCTTTTTTCCTAGTAGACGGCTGGTAGCTTACCGGAACGATGCCTATCCGTTGCTGGTAGCTCAGGTGGCATGCAACTTTTGTATTTATTTTCATTTTTCATTTATGTATTGCGGCACAGTAGCTAAGGTGTTTCCTTTCTCTAGCTGACGTGTGTAATGATGAATCATGGTGTTTTCATTGCCGATGCACGATGAGACCATCACGCTTCGCAGTCTCTCGTTATGCTATCACGTAGCTTTGCCCTGACATTTTTGCGAGTCTCATTGCATTCGCTTCCAGCCGGAATACGTCGGCGAGCACCCACAAGTCCCGGAGACTTTGTAGAGACGTAATGTCTAGGTTGGCAATTTGATTTGCCACGTGAAGACTGCCTGCTGATCGTAAGGTTTGACGAATATGCGACCAGTGATCTTCGACGGTGTTCAGTGGACGCTTACTCAGCCCAGATGCCAGCGTACTTTGATACGAATTCAGAACACCTGGCTTCGCCAGCTGGCTGGTGTCAATGCGCTCGCAGCGACGTTGCGGACGTCCGCCGAAACGCACCCGAAGGTCGGCACCCAAAACAGCATGCTCGGTGTCCACGCTGGTGCTCCAAATCGAGCGACAGTTTTGGACACAGCCTCTCCAGCGGTAACTAATCGCGATGTGATCGATTTGCGTCCATGGCTGGCCCGAGGCTGGTGAGCGTCAAGTCACTCTTCTGCGGGTGCTATGTCGAAAGTTAGTGCTCGCGAGAAAGAGACGAGCATCTTCACACAGGTGTAGCAACCGCTCACCGTTATCATTACGGGAGCCTACACCATGTTGGCCGCCCAGATGAAGCTCATCAGAGGACAATTTTCCGACTTGGGCGTTTAGATCACCAGCAAGCACCACAGTATCCGTGCTTCTTCTGTAACGAAGGAGATCGTTAAGTTGGTGCTAGAAATCATCTTCCACCGTATCAGGGCTGCAGTTTGTAGGGCGTAGGCCGCAATGACAAACTGTCACCATTTGTACCCGCGCGACTTCGTGGCATGGAACAAACCAAGCCAATCTTAAAGCGCACATCCGACTGTTGACTGCGATCCAATCGATCAGGGCAGCTTCAAACCGGGGCTTCAAAACAATGCCGACACCAGTTTGACCAGCATTTGAAGCTGCGTCATCGCCAGACAGGCGCAATGAGAATGTGCAGCCAGTGTCGTATGTGGGGGATGGCAGAGTACGCGCGGAGCTCGAATCTTGCAGGCGGGTTTCCCACAAACAGCCAATATCGATCGATAGGGTCTCGAATGTTCGGGAAAGTTCTGCCTGATGGCCAATCTGTGGCAAAATGCGCACGTTTGAGGCATGCCAGTCTTAGCGAGGATCGAGTACTCCTAAGGGAAAGGGATGAACTGACGTTGTCCGCTTGATTGAACATGGGCTCGTCGACCGGACGATTGTGTGCGAGTTTAGACTAGTAGATAAGCGACTATTCAAGCAAGGTGGGGAGGGCCTAGAATTGCGTGATTGAAAACGGGCGGATAAAAGTGAAGTTGGAACGGGATGCTAAGGACGAGAAAACGCAAGAAGGGGAATGAGAAGGCGGGAAGGCCTTAGCAGTAGCGTGCAAATCTCTATCCACTCGCTCGATGCAATAAATAGGACACCGTTTCTTATCCTCTGCGACGACCAGAGCATCAAGAGATTGTTAGAAGGGAAAGTCATGGTGTATTAGGTGGGCAGGATACTGTCAGGTGTCCCATGCCTAGACAGGAGAACGATTAGGGTTCTCAACCAATGCCTTCGGTTCAGAAACCTTACCGCAAGGCAGTGGGGTTTTGGCAGTGGACAAATGAGAGTCCGTTTTATGGAGTAAGGAACTACCCTCATTCCAATCCCCAAGCTAGAGGGCTAGGAGAATGAGTTTGTCTGTCCTCTGCCTGTGGCATCGGGTCACGCAGGAGTAGGTCTAGTCGTGTCTTCTTTATGATGCTGAGCAACCTCGTTCCTAGACTCTACCTAGTCACTTCATTCGGTGTGGATCACTAGCTAAAATGGAACTTTCGTAGCTTTATCAAACGTAGATCACGTGAGTACTTCTGTAACCCATTCTTGATCGTCCTAACTGCTATTTCTATCAATTCATCTGATGCTATGTGGTGTCGTGTGCCCCATGCTGAAGCTGATTTTGCCTTCATGATGCTTCTTCACCGCAGTTGGGCTAAACCAACTTACACTTAAACTAGGTTCTTTCTAAGTTTGATAAATTATATTCCACTTTAGTTAGTATGTCCTGCCTACCTAAATAGTCTTCTATTAACTGGCCACATTGCTTATACTAATTGTGGTTATCTTCGCTAACTTTATTGTGTTTGTAGCAGTTTTGAGTAACCTAGACATTTTGTACTTATCGCGGATTCGTTGCTAACCAACTTACTTCATATGCTAATTTAGCGAAGAGTAATATCTGCATAGCCGTATGCTTTAACAGATATATTTTAGTTGATGTTATTTCAAGTAATTGGCTGTTGTTTGACATCTTCTGTGTGACTGCGCTTGATATGCATGTTGACAAGGTGCCTACCTGTATATTCCCCACTATTTTGTCCATACTGGCTTCAGGAGACAGTTGATCGTTGCTGGTAAGGACGGGGTGCACGGTCCCTGTGGTCGTGCTAGGCTCGAAGAGTGGTTCCATGCGCTCAGTGTGGAGCGGACTACGGTCCAGCCACCGCCTTGTGTGCGCTTGATTCCCAAATACAGCGTGCTTGTGTTTGCCTGTGAAGGAGTGTAGGCCGGCTCCGTTGATGAAACGTGACTCCCATCCACATGCCTCCCCGTCTTATTACTTCGGGTTTACACTGAATATTGAGTGTGTGGATGGAGCTGTGGGTGGTGCAACGCAAGCCACCCATGGTCCCTGTGTAGGCGCAGGCGTCCTGTGGCTGGCCACAGTGACAGGTAAATCCGAAAGCGGATGCGGCCAACCATGTGGTTTCATGTAACCCTTCGAGTGTCAAAGTTTAGGCAGCGATTAAACTCTCCTATTAATCAACTATAGGACTAGTTATACTTCACACAAATTTGTGATACTGTTCCAAAGTAGCATCTTTTCAATGGCTACTTTCTATTATCACCTCCCACATTATCTGCATATGTTGGTTGCCCAGTACGCGCCTTTCATTCCTTGTGATCAATCCAGTCCACGTCTGCTTCGCTCTTTTTACATTGGGTTTAATTCGTCCTAAGCCGCAACAATTCTGCGTTTTCCATCTATCCGTGCAATCCTAACCTACTTGCGTGTGTAACACTTGATTTACTCAGTCCATTCATCTGGCCTCGGATACGCTCTCTCAGTTGGCCAGTCATCACTGCAAGCCTTATCGTTTGTCTGGGTTCATTAGCGTTTGTGCTATCCATTCACTATTGTCTAGGGCAGGCATTCTCAACCTTTATTCAGCCGTGGACACCTTTTGTGCCTTTCCATTTCTCAGCCCCCTCAGTCTTGATCACTACAATTTGAGCAATGCACAACGCCTAACAGACGCAATTTTTCTTAAGTTGCACAGCCTCAAGATAACATTCATTGTGCGACAAAATCAAGCCACTTTTCTGTAATTACACAAAAATCGTCATTAATAATTCCAATTGTACATAATTATTTTGACATCTAACTGTTAGGCATGTCATGAATGAGGCGGTGTAATCATTCTTAACAATGTGTGTCGAGATAATAATGCGAGCTTTGAGCCTAATGTCCCTGAGCAAGCAAGTTTTCTTTCATAACCAGTCTTAGCAAGGAATGTGCTGTTGGTGCGACAAAGACAGTCGCCCTTGGAGAGCCATCTAACTTCTGTATTAAACAGGAGAACCTGGAAATTGTCACAGTTCTTTTCACCCAAATCCTAGAAAAGACCATTTTGGAAAGGATGTGTTTGGTTATTGTTGACTACCATTATAACATTTGACAGCGTATCTTTTAATCGTCCTCCCAATTTCTTAGCCACTAGCCGCTCGCGATGAATCACAGAGTAAATTTCATGGACAGGAAAAGTAAAAGTTTTAGTTAGGCAATCAATCTTCTAAATCTTACGACTACTGCGGCAGCCCATCTGTTGCAAGTGGAAATATGTTCTGCATTATGGTTGGGTTTTCAGTCAGACAGCTACTGACTAACTCACATATAGACTGGACCTTTGGCTATAGAATTGAAGGCTGGTAGCTCAGGTTGTTCAGATGGCTGTTGAACTGTTCGCTGAGCTTGGCAATTTTGTTGCAAACGTTTCGTCACCAATCGAGGTGACATCATCAGTGCGTAGTGGAGTGGCGTGCAATAGCGTAGAGTAGCGTAGAGGAGCCTCGGTGAGAGTGCGCTGAGCGTGGCGTGCGTGCGTTTTTATACCGTCGTGGTTGGCCGCGGATCCGAGCAATCCTATTAGTTGGGACTTCGATCCGTGTTCAGCTTGCTTAATGGGCAGATGACCTTGACCTCAACTCCTTTGTCCGCTTGCTCATGCGAGCTAGTCTGCCGCCAGTTCGGGTTGTCTATACCATTTCCCAGCCAAGTTGTCCTCTCGGGCAACAGAAATAATCTGAGGGGCATTCAACATGAGCCTATTCAATTAATTTGTTCCGTGCGTACGCCAGTCACTTGTGCAGGTGTGTAGGTGTGCGTGTATAGCCCTTTGCCTTCAGCTAATTGGACCTCAGACGCACTAAGTCATAGGGGTGCAGGTGGGACGCTTCGGCTCCTACGCACGGAACAAAGTAATTGAGTAGACTCATGTTGATTGCCCCTCAGATTATTTTTGTTGCCCAAGTGGACAAGTTGGCCGGGAAATGGTATAGTCACACGTTCCACCGGATTCAATCGATCGAGTTGTCGGTCCTTCGTCAATAGCGTGGCGTATACTGCGTCAAGTTCGATGTGTCGATTGATTGCATGCGTTGTAGAGTACCAGGCTTCCAAAAATTCCCTCTCGTGTTTTGTACTTCCATGTGCTAGGATCTTTACACTCTCCAGATCGAAATGGTGACCTTCTTGATCTTCATGCGCAGAAACCAATGAGTGTGGATCGTGCCTTCTGACGGCCGCCTTGTGTTCGGTGATTCGTGTACCAAGTTTTCTTCCAGTTTGTCCGACGTAGATTTTATCGCAGTCACCGCATTTTAGCTGGTAGATGACATTGCATTGCTCGGCTTCATTGACTTTTCCTTTGGGTCTTGAGATCAATTTCCTTAGGGTGGCACTTGGCTTGTGAGCCACAGAGATTCCATGTGATAGCAGCAATCTTCCTGTTAGTTCGGAGACGTTCTTGATGTAGGGCAGCACTATCCGTTTGTTTGGTTGATCAGATGATTGCTGCTGTTGCTGAGGCATTCGTTTCAATAAGCTTCTTCGGATGAAACTTCTCGGATAACCGTTGTTTCTAAACACTCGATATAGGTGATGCTCTTCCTGTTTCCGCGATTCGGCTGTGCTGCAGTGCGTTTCCGCTCTCTTGAACAAGGTTTGAATGCAGCTCTTCTTGTGATTCATCGGGTGATTGCTGTAGTAGTTTAATATCTGATCCGTATGCGTTTTCTTCCGATATACGCACGTTTCCATAGATCCATCTGTATTCCTAGTGACCAGTACATCCAAAAATGGTAGCTTGTTATCCTCCTCTAATTCAAGCGAAAATTGCCTTAGTA
>OX104066.1:49373386-49452989 GCA_944474145.2 Dicrocoelium dendriticum | reverse complement strand
TCGAGCGTTATTTGTGCTTCCCGGAAGCGAGTAGAAAACATTTTGGTGGACAACCAATGACGTGGAGAAGGAGTATGAAGAAGACAGTCTCAAGCTTGCATCAGTCGAACCGGTCCAGGCTGGGACCAGGCGACTCTGTCTCGCAGTGATTTAAAATGTTGGGCGTTATGTCCTGCAACAAACATCAATGGCGTCAGTATTATGCTGCCATATCAACTATTAGGTAATTTCGAACCGAACACAGAAACTCAAAAACAAAACAAAAAAGGTGTATGCAAAAGCGAAAAACTGCATTTTATTTCGATATTGTATTTTTCCCTTTATTATTTTTTGCCGTAAACCTGACAGTACATTGTCTCTTATCCAGTTGAAGAGCCCAAATAGGGACGAAACGGAGGACCATACTAAAGTGAGCAAATTGGCTCGGTTTAAGATTGTGTGTGGCGATTCGTTCACTTCTTTATTAACCGTTGCGATAAACGTTTTCACTCGTAACCGACTCTGCGGTCCATGTCCGAGCTCACATCCTAAAAACATCGGTTTCGAATCGTGGTCCAGGTATCTCGTTACCTGACGAGTGTACACGAGTACGAAACCTGTCGTGGAGTGCAGTGTGTTGCAAATAGAGAACATCTAGTATTCATCTACCTCGGAAACGGTTCTGGTGGCCGAATTGACCGAGGTTCGCTTCTGCATGAATAGCAGTTAAAACTGGAATTGCGAGTCACAATTCACTCATTCGCAATCAGTGTTTCAAAATGACCCATCAAGTGAGCCATTCAACGTCTTGATAAACGTCGCTCGCGAATCACTAGCGTTGGATTAAAGCCTTTGGCTAGATTGCTCTAGAGTTCAAATTACAGTCCCGATGACTCTACCCAATACTTAATACTGAATACTGAAATTAGAGAGAGCGAGAAGACATAAAGCTGTGTTGCTCCTTCGTAATTAGCCAGGGCTTCTGCACGGAATCATGTCGCTGATCTTGCACGGTGGCAGCCTACTGCAGCTGCACTACATCTTATCCGGGTGCGACACGCTCCCTACACCGGTAATCCGCAAGGTGGGCGTCGAGGAATCCGAATTCCCGACACCCATTTAGCCTCGACTGTTATCTCAGGCAATTTATTTCCATGTTTCGCCACTGGACGCTCGAAGCGTAGTGGCTGAGCGATATGCTTCTAATCCGGTACCACCAGTTTGTACCGGTGTGCGCATGTGCTGCTTGGTACGCGAACGTACAGCAGCTACCTCAACATGACGCGGTGGCCCAGTTGCAATATCCAGTGCATCATTATGAGGATAACTCGGAGACGAGGAGATGACAGGGTATACAGCCCTTGTCTCCTACATCGGTCCTCGTACGACATACACCGTAAACTGGGGATGAGCCGGGTACCTACATGTGGATCCAATTTCAGCCTATGCACCTCATCTATTGTAATCGGACAATAGGCGGGTGAGGCGTACTCAACACCGGTCTTATCATGGAAGAGAAAAAGCGGGTGGTAGTTTCTTCAGAGCAAGTACAGAAGCTGCGTTTAGGTGCCCAAAGTAGACGTAGTCCGTTTCCGTATAATCTGTTCGTGTCGTCGACGGAATTGAGATCGCTGCGTAGGAGTACATATAGATTCTTTACGGAGCTTGTAGGATGCAGCGCTTGACCGGCTATGGGGTACAAACGCCCATTACTATCCTACCGCAGATGCAAAAATGATGACTTAACCGGGTTGACCGGTAGATCAACTTCTGCAAACCACAAGGACAGGCGGTCGTGACCTTGCTGAAGTACGTCACGGACTTCAGGCGAACCAACAACCCTCCAAATCTTCAGGTCGTCTGTAAACAATGCCCAGGGCGACCGAAGAAGTTGGGGTACTTCGTTGGTTCGGATCGGGAACAAAGTGGGTCCCAATATTTTGCGTTGGGATACTCCGCTAGTGGACGGGTACCATTCCGTTAGGGGGTAATCCACCTGTACCCCAAATTTCTCCCAAAAAAGTCACTGATCCACTGGTTTAATGCGTCACCAACATCGCACAACTTCAGCTTGTGGAAGAGGACCTCATAGTTCCCTTTAGCGAAAGCTTTACAGAAATCATGGTAGATAACATCTACTGATTCCCCCGGTTCAGCAACTGTAACCGTCAGTGCCGCTTCAACAGCAGGTTGGTGATGCAGGAGCGGCCCTTCATGAAACCGTGCTGTGCGAGCGTTAAGAAGTCTATCGACTCTAATAGCTTGGAAAGACCAGTCCTCACAATTTTATCGAGTACTTTCGCCTAAATAGAGGTCAGAAAACTCGGTCGATAATTGTCCACTTTGGTCGTTTCACTGTTCTTTGGGATCGGCTTCACTACCGAGCACTTCCAGTGGTTCGACAATGCACCTGATCTAGTGAACAATTCAGTGACACCAGGCGAGATGATGGCCGATAGGGACTTTAGAATTAGCGGATGGAGGCCGTCGGGTCGGACAGGCTTCTTGTAAACAAGTGCAAAGCGGTCATGGAGCGAAATTTCGCTAGCGGGTAATATCTACCATTTAATCCAACGATATAACACCCACAGACATCAAGTCCTATAATCTCTGTATGTAAGTTCTTTCCATTGACGAGATAAACTTAAGGTCACTATAGAATAACTTCAGCCGTACGGTTGTTGAAGTACGAAGCGAAAGTGTAAACATGACACTGATTACGTGGCACATGACTCTCAACTCAGTGCACCAACCATTCCGAGCGCTAGACGCGTCATACGTATACAGTGTGTGGGTAACTACATTCAGAATCCTAATCATAATGTACACATAAATCCTGATAACTAGGAGAGGATAAGGCGATAAATGACTGTTTTGAAGCGAAGTGATCACGAGTACTCTCTGAAGTAAGACCAAAAATAACCAAGAGGATTGAGTACTACAAAAAATCTATCAAAGCGCATTTGGACCAGTTTCCTCTACACAAAACACCGAATCCTCACATAATCCGTAGTAGCAAATTTAAGTCATCTTTGTTAGACGCTGTAATAAGTGAGACCCACCAGAGTGGTTGGTTTGCACCGAGCGATACCGGCAAACAAGTGCTTGGGGTTTCCCAGTCCAGAAGGGCACGGATTGAAATCGATCCGATAGAAGTCCATGCTCTGTACGATGATTCCAACCATACTGTGAAAATCAACCGAGAAAGTTGCGAGGGGAAGACCGACAGTGGCAGAGTAGGTAAAGGTTTTCTGTTAAATCCGGTGTAGAAACGAGATACTAGCGTTAGGAGATTACTGTCTAAACAACAAGAAAACGTGACAGACTGTTTTTCCCACAAGTATAAAACAAACGGGCTGTTTAAAATCAGTAAGATTGAGCCACCGATATGAGCAACCAGTTAGAATCATTTTGTACTATGAACACACTATCTGGGAGCAATGTTTTCTAGCCATACGCCATGGCTTAGACTCGCAGTCATCCTTCTGCCTAGGTTTTGGTGCCTTGGTGCTGCTCTAAAAAGCACAGAGCAATATTCTTTCTCACAATGTCCGGTCTCATCTTGCGTCAATTATTGCGTAGTTTAAAATAGGTCATATAAACCGCTGCTAATAACACGGGAGATGTGCAAAAGTTGTTACCATCGATACATTACGTAGCTTCCAATCAACCCGCCTAAATCTCTTCTGAATCTCTTTATTGGCATTTCTTAGGCCCAGTACAAATGCTGTAAGCTACAAGAGCGCTAAAATTTGCAAATCACTTTCGTATGTCATACGAAGCAACCAAATCAAGTCGGGATGGGCATCGCCTACAGCTTCTGGGCTGAGTCAGCGTGTTGGTTGAATTTAGTTTGGCAAACCTTCCTGTGCAAGCGGTCTGACAACGTCAAATGAGGTAAGCGTATGAACTAGCGCCAAACGCTAAATGCTCGTGATTGCCTTCTAGCCAATAACTGACAGCGCTGTTGATGTCAGTCCGAAACGCAGTAAGCCATTGCACAATGCTCACAACTCAGTTACTGTTCTAATCACCGAGCACACAGCTATTCAGGTGCGCTGCCTAAGCACTTATGAAGGTTTACAAGGTTGCATGTTGTCGAATTGCAGTGAAGTCTTCCGCATGGCCAGCGGGTGGTCCATTCCAGTTGGGGCTGAGAGGCTGTTGGAGTTCAGTTTTCGGTAAATGGACCAAGACACGCAATAGTTTACCCTGTGGACTCCTTCCTTGGAGACCGATGAGTATATGCGCAATTTGCCTCCGGTCCTTCTGAGTGGAGTACACTTGATTATTCCTGCTTTGAGTACCGACACAAATGAACGCAAACCGAACACTTGTATAAGGTGCATGTGGGATGAACCACACGTGGGACAGAGGAAGTGGCAATAAAGCCGCTGCACGAATATTAGTTTACTTACATACTGTAGTCAACGGTTTATGATCATACAGAGTTCGAGAGGAACAAGAATGTTGAACACAAGTATTCTTTGATTCACATACGCCTGACACTAGCTCATCCACTACGTCATCCTGATATTTCCTATCACTACGGTCAAACAGTAAATCAGTGAAGCCTGACAGTAAAGTGATAAAATTCGTTTGATTAATAGTTGTAACGGCGTTGAGGATGATGATAAAAATGGCGACAGCAACGGTGATGACCGTGATGGACATGATGAGAGCTCTCCCAAAGTAAAACGGTTTGCACGCAGGAAGCTGAAGTGTCGCGCTTACACTTACGATGCGCGGTTATGGAAAGACCGTCTTATAAGGGAAGGGTCTATGCTTGCATACGCTAGAACCGAAGGGATTACCGTTGATTGTATCCCCTATTTATCAGACAACGGACTTAGTGAATAATACAATGATGAACCTTCCGGATAACGTCACCGTGGCGAAATCAATGTGTAGTGGAAAAACAACACGATCTCAGAGGGGCACGTGCATCAACTAGATTAAAGAGTGTGTTAAAAGTGAACATACATAGCTCATGTGTAGTCTATTCGATTAGCAAATGGAAAAATGCGCAACGAAGAATAGAAAGATAATGTAGCAACACTTACCGTGGACCTCGTAATCTAGTAACATTCGAATACCGAGGCATATAATCTGTCAACGCTGCTACTGAGCTGACAATCCAACGATTGGTAGCCCCGCAGTCGTAATAGGGTCTGGTGAATCGAACCGGTAAGAATGTCTCTTTCATTCCAGGAGCATTTGGTCCGTAGAATTTGAGTGTCTCCAGCTCTTCAATCGGTTCCCCGGTTATTGTGGCCAGCTGAATCTTGGTGGTGTACTGATTCTTACTAGGTGATGTCCCACGATCATCCGGAATAAAATTTATACCCATTTCCCGATCTCGTATGTATGGATTATTTTTATACCACGTTGCTGTGTAGTTACTGTTTGGACCAGCCCCCATATCGTAAATCTAAAGAGCAAAGTGAATGAAGACTGATTTACAAGTCCGCAATGCGAAATACGCATGAAGTTGAACATGTCATGGACTGTAAGCCAATCTAACATAATAAGTAACAATAGTATATCAGTGTTTTGTATTGATAATTTACTGTCAAACGAGCATAATGTCCCGGTTGAAACGAATGCATATTGTGATATGGGGAGCCATATATGGGGCATAAACCTTGTTGGCATTTATTCTGGCTTGGGGCGATCATGATTTGCGCTAACATGCGGTTATCAACAGCTGGTTATCGTGAAAGGGTAAGCCAGTATAGGTTTTCAATACTACGCGATGTGTTCGAATTACGCAAATCATATCTCATTTCCAAACACGCCTTGAACAGACGCGCCGGTCGGAAGATAGTTGCAAACGTGCCACCGGTGCTGGTTTGGAGACAGATCCGGTGAGGTTCAAACCCAAGCTATGTGAAAACATCCAAACATCGCATGAACACGTATCAGCTGCAGACGTCTGGTCCCTTAGACTCTAGAAGATACGAAATTCATCAAAACAGATAAAGCCGAAGACCCGTTTAGACACAATGACCGAAAGCCATCAGATAACATTTGGCAACAAAGTCAGTGGCGAAACATTTGGTATTTTGCCGAATTCGTACCGAGCACGGTCGCCAGGACACAATATACAAACTCTCGTAGCCTCCGTACCTCCCTACCGATACTTAGCTGCTTGGATATTCGCTTAAGCCACTAAGCTGATGTAATAACAAAACTACAGGAAGAAATTAAACGAAAAGCTTGACCAGAGCGATGTGTGTCGTTTTTATTGACGACCTATAAATACGTCAAGGAGTTGAGAGTCCTTACGCGTTGCTTACACCCAGTAGCTTTCCGGCGAACAACGGTGTCATTGTATCTCTTGTTCTCTCCCAATCATGCATGTATGCTTGCGTTCTATCCCGTTATCATTTTATTAAAATCGGAACTTAAAATCATGGAACTTGGATCCATATTCCCTCGGTACCCGGATTAACAGTGTGCTGCCATAACGGTTGATACAAGAAGTAGAACGGAGAATCTCCAAAGCGATTTGCCAGATAAGCCCGGTGATTTTTAAGCAGTCGTAGCCAGTGGTGAACAGACCTAACACCTGTCGTCACGTCATTGACTTATACACTAACACTGGACGCCATATAATTAGTTAGTAGGCTATGTCGCCTTTTTCACATGAGATTCAGGTCTAGACGATGCACACATTAAAGCGTTAGCAACGTGATTAACAGGTGTGACGTGGCTGAAAGAAGAAAGAAAGATGGCATCAGCAGTACGCCGGTACGCAGTAGCGACATTTCGTTGCCGCGCAATCACCACCGGTCACACGTGGGCTAAGGATACTGCGAGGGTCGCCTTGACCTACACAGAATCGAACCCGTGCCGTCAGATTACAAGACAAACTCGTTACCTTTAGGCTACGAACCGGATGTGACGTGGCTACTTGTTTATGAAGGTTGTTGCGTTGACAGAACACACCGCTGTCAAAACAGGCGGGTTGGAAAACATAATCCAAGGCGGCTTCTCATGCAGGAAGCGACTCAACCATTCGTTTAACCGATCGTTGGCTACCAAAAAGAGCCAACGGATTGGCCAGTGCTCATTAGCAACAACCGTTTATGGCCGAAAACTTTCATATACCAAGTCTCCGGAGGCCTTGATCGACAGACTACAGTATCCAAATCTAAACAGGCAAAATCAGCTAGTGTAATGTCCGGAATTGGCTGAATTTATGGATATTTGACACCAATTATGTGTCTACATATAAGTTCACCTTATGATAGACGACGGGCGTTTCCAATATACTCCATGCAGTAGAAGAATTTAAGCAATGTGAGCAGTCTGCAAGGGACCAGAACCGAAATGATACCACTCTGCAATATCGGCATTCCAACTCATCTGTTCCCAGCTACGATGCTTTTGTATTATCATCGTATTAGTATTTAATCCTTCATCATCACCGTCATCGCGTGTAACGCTAAATTCATTGTTGCTTTTAAGATAACAGAGAGCGCATATTTGCCAGTGAGAGATCTTAATATAGTGCAAATTGTTGTAACCGGGCTACTGTCAGCCAGTAGCCGAGTGGTCTGCGCTCCTGGTTTGCAACCATAAGGTCAGCGGTTCGAATCTGCGTAGGGGCGGAAGTCCTCGCGGTATACTCATCCCACGCGCGACTGGTGATGGTCGCGTGGCAGCAAAGCGCCGGTACGGCATACAGCTGGCGATTTACTTTATTTTTATAGAGCTACTTAGGAATAAATAATTGTAGAAACGGCTAACCGGCTGATTAATATCCACGTAAATCGGGGAAGTGTCATAGGCAGCTCAATAAAATTCTGTTAGCAAATTATAAAATAAAGTGACGGATGTGGGTGAATGCACTTCAATAGCCATGTCTAAACTAAAGATTCCGTGGACACCAGAAGAATAAAGCTTGCTGGTATAATATGGATAGCTGTGTACCGAAATCGTATTGTTTGTAGGAACACGTAGAAAATTCATTTCATCGTTCCAATTGTCCAATCGTCTGGCAGTCGGTCCAAACAGTGGTAGTGTATGATTGATCACCTTCAAACCGTACCAGTTCGCATAAGTTGTGTTGGTGTCCATCAGCAAGGAGCTTGTATTTATTACATTTGGCCCAGCCGAGACGTCTGCGGAAGCCGAGAAATAATAATACATGAGGGATGGGAGGAAGGGCGGATCGATCACCGGACCATCTAACCTCTGCTGGATGTAGCTGTAGAAAAACGCTCTATTCAAAGCCAAATTGTGCAAGTGCAACAGTTTCGAACGGTTAGCAAACCATTGTTGGGACAAGATTTGATTGTACCGGGGCAGTTGGCTTAGAGAATTCGGAGGAAGCCGAAGATCACTTTCGGACATGGTCATACAATTTTCGGGGTTTGCTCTGTTCATTTTTTGGGAAATTATATCGAAAGAATCTGTTGGGAACCAGCGAAATGGATTTGCCTCATCTTGTGGAAGGACGTGGTGGAAGAAAACGCAAAGTAACAGTATATGAGCTAGGTACTGCACCGGCACCATGCTGGCCAAAAGGGTTGTATATGGTAGACTGGAAAGAATAGAAAGGATTAGTTTAATTGCTTGTACAAGTAAGGGAAGACTAATCGAAAGTTACCAGGCAGTAGGGCACCCAAAACCAGAAGGAACCGGGAATGGGAAGAGAAGAAACATAAGGAACTTTGTATTGAATCGCGCTCAGAAGTTGGACAGTTCTGGGTGTATGAAATTGGAATAAGCAACAAAGCACTGGTTCGAAGTACTGATACCAATTGGATCCTCCGGTTTCTGGCTAGTGAGTGACTCCAAAAAGTCCGGTTTAGGTAAGCATCACATGACGCTGTTATATCCATAAGACTAGGATATTTTAGGGCAAGTCTACTGTTTTGTAGTAACGCAATGGAAATTTTTCTCGTTTACGCACAACCATCATCATTACACACTAGCTGACGGTGGGAGACACACTACAGTTAACTGTGTCATAATATAAAAATTACATGAGAAAGCGAGATATTAAACATTAAAGAATGCAAAAATCAACAGGAACAAGTAATATAATGCCAAACTTATTAGTATCCATGCAATGTGAGATTGTTGTTGGAGGGAGAAGACAAGCGCTAAGGAAGGGACAAAGAAACTTACAAACACCAATGTGGTCGGCTATTGGCCCGGTCAACAACTGTATACAACCAAACGTGCTCATCGTCTTTGAGACCCCGGCCCGGTAGTCATACAATGTACACCAATATTCCTTGATTTAATGTTCTCACCTTTTCGTTCATATCCGCTTGCGCCTACCTGCTCCGTGAATTACTGCGTTAACGCTCTGTCCCGTTTGCATCATCCGTGCATGTCTTCTTGTAGCCCCTTGAATATAGTCGACCCGAATATAGTCCGCTTTCTTTGCCTTTCGATATTGGTACTCGATTATGTAGCCTGATAAGGGCTAGTATTTTCTAGTCCTGCAGATTTGAAGGAAGGGTCATTCGACCACCAAACTCTAAGCAGCTACCCTAGGTTTCGCATCAAGTACTACCCGTAAATTCTGACGGACATGGTGTAACCCACGGTTAGAAAAGCCCACTAGAATGCTCAGGGAAAGGTCTATCAGTATCCACTATCTACGAATAGCAAATTGCAGTGGACTTAAATCCCTGCTGGTATGTACTTTCTTGCAATACAGAAGACAGCAAGATATGGATACTGGATATGTGAAAGGTCAGGGAACATGCGGAAGACCGAAAAATAATCTTTGGTAAAACGGAGCATAATTCAGATACGAACAATATGTGAGGCGACACGGATGTCAGAGCGATCCAGGTTGAACGGAAAATTTGGTGAAAGTGGAGCTCGAGGTAAACGCCGAGGTCCTCCAACTAACGTACGCTAATAGTCACATAACACCAAGCTGTGAGGCACTAGGGAACAGCCTCGACAAGCCCATTCACCATAAGGAACGCCCTCCAGAATGTTGAGTGGGGCGCATTTTGACAGTTTAGTTGGCCACCAACACTGAGGCGCTTCACTTCCGAATAATGAAAGCAGAAGCAGGAAAAGCGTAACTTTGTGTGAACCGGAGGTTAGAAACGCGGTCGCAAACCTGAACAATTTCTGCGTTGTTAATATGAATTCGGTGGTTTCCGCCTAGTCGATATTGATAGTGAATATCTTAGTGGACGTAAACGAAGCTACGCTTGCATCTCAGCGGACTCCTATAAATTCCGCATTCGAGCAGCACTTTAATGGCCTCATTCGAACAGCGAGCCAAACGGACTGGTCTTTACCACGGGATTCATCTATTGAAACCTGTTGGACTATCATTAAATAGGGAGTGAAATCGTTGTGCGCCCGATTTATACCCTCAAATTCCGAAAAGTTGGGCCAATCAAACCACATTGGTTCGACAAAAAGTACAACAAACTGGCCCGACGACGACGCAGACTATGGAACAAGTTCGTGTTATCTGGCTCTGATGAGGACTACATTGCGTATAAGGTGAAGCGAAATCGCTGCAACGACGCGAAAACAAGAAAACGCAGAAGCTTCGAAGAGGAGCTTGCAACCGCCGCAAAAACTGCTCCCAAGAAGACCTTTGCATACGTGAAGCGGCGCCTGAGGCCAGTAGCCAATGTCCCAGTGTTGGAAGGCTCCGATGGACAGCCCCTAACCTCGAGTACAGATTGTGCGTCCGCATTGGCGATGTAATTCGCCTCCGTATTTGCAAGTGACCAGGTGCCTGTAACGAGTTCGACAAGTACCGCTCCAGACGAACTTAACAGCCTGGACTGCAATATTGTGGATGTGCGCAAGCTTCTAGCAAATCTTGACGGGACAAAGCCTGCTGGAGCAGATGGTATACACCCACTGATCCTCAAGTCCCTATCGGCCATCATCGCGCCTTCTGTAACTGAACTGTTTAACAGGTCACTATCTACTGGACTGTTACCAGAAGACTGGAAATGCTCAGTCGTAAAGCCTGTACCGAAAGGTGGTAACCCAAGTAAAGTGGATAACTACCGGCCGATCTGCCTGACTGCTGTTTTAGCAAATACGCTCGAGAAGATCGTGAAGAAGAGCCTTCTGCAGCTTCTCGAGTCGAAAAACCTGTTGACCTCCGCACAGCATGGTTTCATGAAATGTCAATCGTGCATCACCAACCTACTGTTGACAAGGCACGAGTGGTTACAAGCAATGAACCAAGGCCATTCAGTCGATGTCATTTACATTGACTTCAGTAAGGCTTTTGACAAGGTTAACCATGCAGTGCCCCTTGACAGGCTGAGGATGTACGGTGTTGGTGGTTCGCTACACAAATGGATCAGAAATTTCCTTGTGGATCGGAATTGGAGAGTCCAGGTGGACAACCATCTAACGAACTGGTATCCATCAAGCAGCGGCGTGCCCCAAGGCACTGTACTGGGGCCGATATTGTTTCTGATCCATGTAAACGATGTGCCTAAGCTACTCCAATCACCATGTGCGTTGTTCGCAGATGACTTGAAGGTGTGGAGAGTAATCCGCATACTCAATGATTGTGATTTACTTCAGCAGGATCTCGACAGCCTCTCAACATAGTCTGCAGAGGTTAACCTTCCGATCAACCCTGCTAAGTCGCAATTCATGAGGTTGGGTAAATGGGAGCACAGCCGAACGTACACAGTGGCTGGTCAACCGCTGCATCCCGCGTCTTTCGTGCGCGACCTCGGTGTGCTCTCACGCTGCGACCTAAAGTCCATTGACAACACGAATAGGCTATACCAAAACAGCCTTCGGATGCTTTGGGCGCTCAGGCGCAGCTTCAGCACTTGGTCCGAAGAGATTGCCACTCGCCTCTTCGTCTCGATAATACGACCAATGATAGAGTACGGACTCTCCCGCATATTGTCCCATCACGCTGGGCGAGGTAGAAAAGCTTGAGCGGGTGCAGCATGTAGCCACTAGGCTGATTCCCAACTTAAGAGGTATGCCATATGAAGACCGATGTAAGAAACTAGGGCTGTACACCCTAGCATATCGTCGGCTGAGGGTTGACCTAATCATGACGCACCGGACATTACATCTGAGTGATTACCCCATGTTGAGACAACTGCTTCATCTGCGCACACCAAGCAGCACGCGAGGACACCGGTACAAACTTATCGTACCGCAGTTGAAGCGGGTAGCTCACCAACTCTGTTTCGAACGTAGAGTGGTGAATACCTGGAACAACCTGCCGCAGCCGGTAATAGAAGCGAATTCAGTGGCCGAATTTAAGAAGCTTCTAGACAAACACTTTGCAGAGGCAAAATATAGAGAGCGGTACGATAAATAAGACATTTATGTCCAAGAGCGACAATTGATGCAGCTACACAGATTATGCTCTACTCGCTGCTTCTAATCAGTATCAATATCAGTATCAGGCTAAGGAAGAGAGCCGGGCGCCGCAACCTCACATCAGCGCAGGAGTCTCCAAATGTCCAAATCCCCTTCTCTCCCCTAAGTGGACAAGTCGTTAATAGCTTGGCTTTTACTTCCTCCAAGGGTGTAGCAACAAATAGTTCAGTTGCCATACTTAAGATCCAAAAATATAACCATTCCACGGTAAAATACAACTGGACATCATGCACATCGGTTGCTGCCAGGGAAACACCAGAAAAGACATCAGGGGCTACACTTACCGGACTGGGCAAAACTGGGGTTGAGCAGCATAGATTGCTATCACCAGTGCCGCCCACAAATCCATAGAAAGCAACAGCACCCAATGCTCTTAAGCTGATAACCACCAAGCGTAATCACGGTGCCTTAAATCTTGTGCGCACTAAAGTTCCTGAAGCTTAATTCAATAAAGTAGGGGGTAAACTGATTGACGATCGCAATCAATGGGACTCCATCGGTAGTGCAATCCGCGTCTTTGCTGACCCCACTACAAGGAAATGCATCGTGCGTCACTCAAACTCATTTCACTATGGTGAGCCCCGATTACTCCGAGTAGCACTAAATTCAGCGGATGAGATTGACGTCGTTTTGCTGTACGTGATTCGACTCCACAATGCATCAAACGAAGTGCACATACCATAAGACAGCTCATGGTAGAAATGTCCAAAGTAAATGGACAACCAAGTAGGAAGCCGACAACACGATAAGAAATACGTCATTGTTCACGGTGTCCCAGAGTCCCAATCTTCCTATTCCGAAGTAGCTCAGGCGCATAAACAATGGCAATGGAGATACATTCGTGAGGCACTCTCACTAGTAAAGTGATGGAATCGGTAATCGCAGGTGAACTGACGCGATATTTTGAAAGTCTGCAAATAATTTCCAACGTCCGGCATGGTTTCAGATGCAGACGATCTAGTCTCACCAACTGCTCCTTGCCCAGGATTCATGGACCAGAGCAGCTGATGAAGGAGCCACATAGATGTGGTTTACTTAGATTTTTCTAAGGCATTCGACAGGGTCAATCACTTCGTTCTCCTCCAAAATCTTGCTGCCTGTAGTATTAATGGTTCCTTGCCCACCTGGTTGGAAGCATGCCGGAAAATCAATTTGCTCAATCTATGTAGAGATTCCCCCCAATTGATTCTCCCAACACGATCAATCATGACTTGATTCCTTTTTTCACCTTTCGTGATAAAACCCCAGTTTCTTTATCTTTTAACCACATCATGAACATTGAGTAACCACCCGAGTTTACTCATCTTGCGTACGCTCAATGGTTGCTCAAACTTGCTACACCCACTCTGCATTACGCTGTGTGCATTAGCTCAAGAACTCCTCGGTCTACCTACGCGTGCCAGGCACACAGCTGCGTCCCAAAACTGTCTATTTTTTCCACATTTAATTGATCACCTCAGCTCAGCTATTGGTGCATTTTGGGCTGTCCAATCAACGCTGTCCTCTGGCCGACTTCTGACCACCTAACTAATGAGTTATGCGCTTATTCACACAGTTTGTGTCTTGTCTTGTTTTGAAATGGTCATTTGCGGTTTTCCCCAGCAATTTGCTTGTAATTTTTGTGCCTGAGGAAACCGCTTGAGGCATGTCATCTTTTGGTATGTACTGTATCTTAATAGCACCGTTGTCACTCCGGACTTTAATTGTGACTTACCTCGGGGATCGTGGGCCAGTTCCGGTTTGTGAATCCGTACCGTTAATCTACAGTCTTTTCTGTCCCTTGTTGAATTTGGATAATCGGAGACTGCGCGTTCTACTCACGGTTCCTAAGCCTTTTATCTCTTACAGGAAGATTACCTACAAGACAGAACCATCAAGGTAAGCATAACTAACACTCACTCCGAAAGCCTGTGCGTATAAAGTGGTGTTCCGCAAGGATCCGTCCTCGGCCCGCTACTGTTTATAGTTTACACAAATGATCTCCCAGAAAACATTTTATCCCCGCTGCAGATGTTTGCCGATGATGCTAATAGATGCAGAGCAATTCGCTCAGCTTCCGACCGTGCCTATCTCCAGAACGATCTGGATCGGATTAACGAATTGGCAGAAAGGAACCAGCTCCCACTGAACCCCGTAAAGTGCCACCTGCTGACGGTGCGCAGTAGCTTCAGCAACACCTACCTTCTGCTACAGTAGGCTTTGCAACAGGTGACTTGTGAACGAGACTTAGGTATCATAGTACAAGAAAATCTTGGTAATTCGCTCCAAAGCTCGAAAGCAGCGAGTGTGGCGAACTTGTTCTTATGGCTTTTGATGCGAGCTCTTGACACATTTGAGCGACGGCTACTACCACTGTTGATCAACACATATCTCCATCTCCTTGTTGAATATGAGGTTCAGGCCTGGCGCCCATGAATAAAACGAAATAATCGTCTCTTGGAGCAGCCCCAAATAAGAGCCACCAAGGCAACATGTGGACTATCCGGTCTCAGTTACGAACTGTGCCTTCGTTTACTCGATGTGTTATCCACAGAATCTCGACGGCTTCGCAGGAATCCCGTCCTCACATACCGGATATTAACTGAAAGCAAGCATCCATGTACATCACTACTGAATCTAACGTCTTACAAACAATGTCGAGTTCGTCATCTGAAACTAGTGACACAACACTCCCGTTTGGATTGTAGAAAGCATTGTCACTGTCTTAGAATCTATTCCCACAGGAATGCACTAGCAACACATGTGATGAATGCACCAGAGATCGCGACATTCGATAGGCTGCTAGCATTTCATCTTAGTGCTAAACGCTACACAATAGTGGGAAAAGGTACGTTGTCTTTACTACTGATGATTCACGTTCCATGTTAGACCGTTTTGATTTCAATTTTATTGTGCTTTTTCTATCTTGTGGGTCTTGTAAAGTTATGCTTTCGTCCCATTATACACTAATGAACTATTTAAAATGCCGTTGATACTGGGTACTTAAGGATTTCCACATCACAGAATCACAAAGGATTTGGTCATAGGTTGCTGAAGTTGGTTTTACAGACCCTGCTAGAGAAGTGGACTAAGGTCCGGAACATGCTGTCAACCGAAATGTGATTGAAGACAGCATGGACACAACCACAGGCTTCTGCTTACTCAATGGTGGCGGTAAACTCAGCGGAAACACCCGTTGTGGAGTCCAGCGATGCGACTAATCTAACAGACGTCATGACATCCTGAGGGACACCGCAGCTGTGAGAGACCATCAGGGTCATCATGATCTGGATGTCTGGTGCATCAATGTATCTCAACCCCAAACCGATAGCCGTTGAATCCTTATAAACGAGTAGCATCCGACCTTCCGAGGGTCGGCCAAGTCTCCAAGCTCCCGTCTACGTCTTCCACCAATATTTTAACTTATATGGCCCTGTCTTGTATTTATACCAAAGTAAACAACCTTTACCGCAAACTAATAGATTTTGGTTGCGTCACGCCTCGATGTCGTGGGACCGCTTCATGCTAACGGAAATATGGTCGGGTAATGTGATCCCTGACGCCTGACTACCTGGGATGTCTATTCTGCGCAACGATCGAAAGAATAGTGAAGGTGCTGTACCACTCAATTACCGAAATGCGTTATATCTTGATCCCACCCACCACCCAGAGGTCCAGATTGTCGATGCTCCTTGGTGCCGTTTTCACCTCAGACGTGGTGAGACATGTTTAGTGGGTATCGTGTACTGCCCAAGGTCGTCCACTTCAGATATTGAAAAGTACCTACCTTCCACTCTGAATATTATCCTCACATAGCCACACATGGTTGATGACTTTAATTTTTAAAACTTAGTAACCCCAGCTTGTCTCGATGAAGACTTTAAAATAGAAATGCTGGAGCTAATCGTTGGATTTTCAATCACTAACCACATTACTCCCCCCGCAAGATTTAGGGCGGGGAATAAACTAAGTATCCTGGATCTCCGTTCACCAACGAAGAACTTATGATGGAAACAGTATCGATAGTTTGTCCTTTGAACCGTAATGATCAGGCAACATACTTGTTCAACTACATCTCTTATGCAGAGTATTCTGCAACAAACAGCTTATTACCCCTGACGGCGTTCTGACCATACTCACTAACGCAAGCAGCCGGTTATTTCTAGCTGAACTACCCGCCGTTCACATGGTGGGATTATGTTCATCAAATCAACAAGTTATAAGCAGTTCTTCGAGGAACAGGCATCCGCGCAATGAGCGCAAAGCCATTCATACACAGAAGGACGCGGAGGTGGATGATCACGAGATACGCACTGTGGCGAAACTACAAGGAGTCACCGGGTGCCGCAACATGGGTATCCTACACTAAATAGCGGAATAATTACGTGGACCTGGTCGGCGAGCATAAACTAGTCTTAACAGGATTCAGCTAAGAAGTTCTGTTCAAACCCCAACCTCCTTTACGGACACGTTAACAAACTCCGTAAAGTGCAGCGAGGGATTCCTGTCCTCCACGCTCCATGTGGTTTGGCGAAAACTGCAACAGAAGCGGCCAACATATTTGGTCAGCGATTGTTCCCATACTTCCAAGGCCCGACTTCGTTGCCTGTGCTGTTCATGTAAGTCGTACCACATCCAAGATTTAGCCCCATCTCGTTTACGGCTGCATATGTTCTAAAAGGACTAATTTACCTACGCGACCATACCTGTCCTAATGCTGATAATATCCACCCAAAGGCGCTGAAGTTAGCTGCAGTGAATCTGGCGGATCCACCCTCTCAGTTATTCCAACGATGTCTCGACCAGATGAGGGTTCCAACGGTGCGGGCACGGATTCATCACCCTATTCACAAGGGGGAAGTTGCGCAGATCCGGCCAACTATTATCCGATAACACTCTTTTCGGTGCTCTTCAAGTTCAAGGAGTCTAGTCTTACAGAAGCGCTCAGAAATTACATGGAAGGATGCAATATCATGGTAACAGAACAACATGGATTCTGTCAGAACCGGTCATGAACCACAAGCCTGCTAAATGCACGCTCCATTTGGATCCAAACCGTCGACAGCGGTGCGGGAGTTGATGCAGTTTATTTGGACTTCTCAATGGCGTTCGACCGTCTGAACCATGGCATCCTCATTCACAATCTTCAGAGCTGTGGAATTGGTGGCTCGGTTCTCAGTTGGATAAGCAACCTCCAGATTCAATGACAGTTGAATGTGTTAATTCGCAGAGCCATCTCTACCCTACCGATTTTCCGTGCGAAGTGCCACAGGGCTCAATACTTGGTCCATACCTATTCTTGATTTAAACATGCAATCTTGCGAAAGTGATCACTTCCAAGTTATTACTGTTCGCTGTGGATCTCAAAATATGACCGGTCATCAAAACATCAGGCGACTACTTAGCCTTTCAGAATGCCCTTGATGGGGTATACGAATTAGCGACCCGGAACGTGTTACATTTCAACGCCATCAAGCGTAAAACTTTGGACATATGCCGTCAATCCACTTGCGAGTAAAGGCTACGGGATAAAATTTCTCAGAGCGCTTCTACTAAATGCGGCTTAGGTGTGATAGTAATAGTGCACCTTGGGTGCTCACGTCATGCCGAGAAAGCATCCAGAAAGGCCAACCAAAACCTTTACCCTTTGCAGAGGGCATTCGGGCCTTTTGACCATTTCACTTTTTCTTAGAAGGTCAAGGTCTACCTTAGGCCACATACGGAATATATCCTCCACGCTTGGCACAAGTACGACCTCACTGTACTTGAAATGCCCCAACGAAGGGTGACCACGAACGTAAAAGGTCATTTTCATCTACCTTACCAACTGAGGCTGAAAACCCTTGGGGTCTATAGTGAATATGGAACATTTATGCTTTTAGTATTTTGTGACCTCAGATTTTATTCTTGTTTGTATCTTCCGATCTTCCATTTGTTTTACTGACGGCACGACTAGTTCACTTTCCAATTCCCTGTGTCAGTCGGTGGCCGGAAGGTTTGCACGCCTGGCTTGCAATGTTTAGGTCACCGGATCGAATCCCCGTAGGCGCCAGCGTCCTCGAGGTATACTCAGCCCATGCAGAACCGGTGGTAGTCGCGTGGTAGTGAAGCGTTGGCGTAGTGTACGGACGTTCAGCTGATGAGTTAAGACTTTCGAACTTCTTGTTAGTCGCGTGCTACCTTACTTTGCGCTCTTGCATTTTGCTTCCAGTCCATTACAACTCTGTACAATACACGTTGGGTCCGGCAACGTTCTCACTTCTGAATGGGATCCGTATTGGTTGCTACTGATTATCTTCGCATCCAGTACCTGAGTTCTGCTCAATAGGTCTACAGTGGACAATATCAACGCTTTCGTGGCCATTTATTAATGACATGTTTGATCCAGAAGAATTCAAGCCATGCTCGTCATCATTTTCAAAGGCTGCATCACCATGCCACTCTGAGAGGTCACCAGCTAAACCTAGCCACATACTATACCAGGTTGGAATGCAGCCGAAATTTCTTTTCAGTCCGTGTTTGCCAAACTTTGAATGCCCTCCCCACTTACATTGTCTCTTCGCCCACACCGACATCCCGAAGATACACTGATGCATTTGCATTGCGCTATATAACCCATTATGTCCGTGCATCCACCTACCACTACTAATCAACGTGCTCATTTGTAATGCTTGCACTTTATTGCTTGAACGCTGCTACTGAGCAAAAACGTTAGGATGTAACCAAATTTCATTTGCGTATCACATCGAACCAAGGAAGCGGCACACGAGTGTGCGTTATCATTTCCATTTATTATTATTATTGTTGTTATTATTATTATTATTATCATTATTATTATTTTCGCATGGATTACGTAAAAATAATTGCTCCTCATGTTAGTTTATATGCACAAATTCAATTTCCACTTCCAACTACCGTTATGCAAAAGTGTAGTCAAATCGGTAGACAGTTTAATTGAAGATTCATTTATAGTTTGCTATTTAGTTATTACTCTAACCATTCCACGGGACTTGTCAAGCACCTGTATTTTACCCGGGATAAATCATTGTGAGTTCATTGTGTTCGCTATTCTCTTTAGCTAATGGACTGTAATCTATGGCATTATCAATAACTTTTCGCTGACTTAAGGGTTGAGTGCTGATATTGCAAAAGTCCCGGGTTGGAGCACAACCCCACAATCTCTACCATATAAAACAAACAATTTCTAAACCGGTTGTGGAGCGCAGCGATTTTGTACGGCTAACATCAAACATCCACTTGCTTCCATTACGGTCCCAGTGGTGGAAGTTACCAAGTGTAATTTCAGTGCGAATCGCCGGTCCACATTGAGATTGCGCGCCACAAAGAGGGATTCAAAATGTCCCCTCTAGTAAACTACTTCTTCAATTATCTCATACAGGGCAGCGCACCAAAATGAATGCAATGTTTAAAGGTAAAATAGATGCTAAGTATAAAACAGCATTCTAGCTTGACTACAGGACAATTTATTGCTACCTTCCGTTAAAAGTAATAAGGATTGGGTAGTGGTCTGGAGATTCATCTGGATTGTCTGAGTACGTGGTGTAAAATATACACAGTGAAACTATCATCTCGTTGTACACATAGGTGTTCGATGCAAAGGGAGGAATGGTATGTTAAGCTTGTCCGGCACGTGCGCAATACACCCACAGGCAAAAATGGCTGAATATTCACAACATGGGTGCACAAAGTACATTCGTGACTTAGCATGAGGGTTTCACCTCTGGGTTCACCACGACCCTGCATCGCGCTGCATCCAAACTTCCGCAGTCGGTTAGAAGGCGTCGTAACGGTGTTGCGTTATTAGAAAAAAAACGGCAGTTTTACACCCATTAAAAGACGCTCGTCACGATATTATGCTACCTTCTCGCCAACCATCAACGTATGTACCCACAAATAACAAATCGAATAGGGTAAGTATATAAGCCTGGGACGAACACCAACGCTAACATTGGCCAAAAGGATGGAATTAAACTTGATTAGACTACCTTTCGATTACCATTCCGAGCCAATTGAATCCATAACGGAAACGAACTCCTCCTTAAGCAAATCATGTTCCTCCATAAGAGTATTCAACCCAATCCACAAGCACATCAATTTGCATTTAAAGGGGTGCACACGCACAAATGCGTGCCATCGTCTTGACCAATTGCAAATCACTACACCAGTACTCCGAACACCTGCATCGGTGTGTGCGGCAGTTAGATTGCGCTCAACCAACCAACCACGTGATGTACACGCGGACGTCAGAATAACACGTGAGCTCAGTCACTGTAGGATGCGGTGCGGACTAGCACGCGGCATCCACCCACTCACTTATGCAGCATGAAGACACACAACACAGCACTGGGGGCCGGAAGTATTCCATCCGCGTTCATAGTGCTCACTGTTGCGCGCAGACGACCGGGCATGACATGTGCTCCACAATGAGACAGGTACCGATTGCCGTCACTGAACCCGATGACATTCTCCTAACCCGCAAATGCCTTTCGATGGGAGTCTCTTCGGTTTCGCCTTTCTGCCATTCAATTTGGTGTCGTTACCTGACCAAGTGGGTTGGTTAGAGTTCTGTGCTTTTACAGCTTTGAGAGCGGCGCACATCGGTCAGGCGAGCGTGGTGGTTGCAAGGTCATGTAAGATGGTACAGCCTAATAAGTGCAAGGTCAACCCTGGATTTGAATTCTGCTAGCGTGGGAGCATATGTGACAGATTCCGGTAGAGCTTTCCACGTTCTGCAAAGTCGTACGGAAACGCAATTCCGACGGCCTTCTAAACGGCTGTGCTACTGTATCAGCTTGAGGTAGTGGCTTCTCAAAATGCGCTTAGTGACTGAGCTCTAGCAAATGGCGGCAAATGCGGTTGGGATCTCTCAAAAAATGGTAAGCAAAAGTGAGGATTCCGCGCAATCGCCGACATTGTCCGCTGAAGACTCCGAGCACTCGAAGCATTAGTTCATACGGCAGATTATACAGACAATTGATGTTTTTGCTTACCCGGTGCCGGGTATCTCAAAGTCGGTGAGATCTCTCCTCAGCCATGGCAGCCAAACCTGTACTGCGTATTCCACATGTGGCCGTATGTATGAGCCGAGAAGTTGTGGAAAAATCGAATGGTCGAATCGTCCGAGTGCACGCTTCAGGAGGCCCACGTGTTGGATGTCCCTCCTTGACGCCGTTTCAGTCTGATTCGAACAACCAAGGTCAACCTGGACAAAACCCCCAGATCCTTCTTGCCAGAAGACATTTGAAGCTTTTGGTTGCCGAGTTTGTAGGAATGGACCAACTTGTGCCGCAGACGCAGCACTCTACATTTGTCCACATTGAATCGATTACTGATTACTGATTACCGGTTCGAAGCAGCGAGTAGAGCTTGCTGTGTGTAGCTGCATCAATCGTCGCTCCTGGAGATGTACCCGTTAGGTTGTGTTCCGCTCTATATAGTTTGCGTCGGAAAAGTGTTCGTCAAGTAGATTCTGGACAACGCAGATTTGCGTTTAAACACTGCAAGCGATACTTATGGTGAAATGCAGTTCTGAGCACAAGAGAGTCGGGTCTTCTTGCGAAAGACTTCATGACGTGCTGATGCAGCGCCCAGATCTACTACGAAAAATGCATTCATCTGGCTAGGCGAACAACCTCTTCATGGTGTCAGCTGGTTGGTTCGAGTTTACCCAATTCCAGCAAATATTTCGGCGGCAGTGTTTCAGGACATGGTGGGTTTTCGCCTGGCAAGCGATTTTGCTACAAAACGTCATAAATATCCGTTTAGCAACATTGTGACGTGGCGGATGTGACTCGCAGCTAACTAAAGTCACTGCTTCTTAAGTATCTGGATGATCTAACCCAATCCACGGACGTGGCTCATCCAATACGAAGATATCGATTCTCTTCTTCTTAAGCCTGACCGAAAGCAATCACAAATACGGCGTCAATTCACAAATTCAAGCAACACAACTGTCCGGGAGAAAGTAAGAATTGCCTTGGAAATCCACTATTTTAGCGATTACTCGATTATTAACGAGTATCGTTTCGATTTCGAATGTTCCGGAATGTTCTGCGTCTGCACGTGATTAAAATCCACATGACCCCTCGGAAAAAGATATGGGGAACCACTAACCTTGGTAGCTGACCTTCCAATTCTAGAAGTCGAAGGTCAGTAAGAGACCTATAAATAGAACCAAGGTCCGCAGTCGCTGTACAGTGTTCGTGGGCGGCGATTAATACGTCACTTTATCAAGGTCATCGGCGTTTTGCTTTTTCCTTCGGTTGGGCTAAAAGATTTGTGGAGCAGTAAATTGTTATTTTTAGAATTGCGTCTAGTGAGAAGATTATAACAACAACAACATTCGTTCTCACCTACCTGTATTCAAGCACACTTACCACTTGGATTCGTATGTCACTTATGAATTTGTGTCACTTGTACATTAACCAGTCCTTGTTGTATCACCATGATCAGGCCTATGCAGCCGTGTCACGCAATGTCGAGAATACAACAGCTCAGGCTATCTCCACCTTAGGCGTCCAAACCAGGACGCAACCGCGGTCGTGGTGTGCCAGTGTTGGGTAGAGCAACACCCAAATATTTTCATTCCGGATACGGTCCTCGCGATCGGAATAAACGAGGTTTACCTCAAAGTGAACTGAGGTCTCAATAGAGGTTGCGTGTCGCAACCCAACCACACAGCGTGCTCGCTAGATTCAACTTTGAAAACACTTCTTTCTTTCTTTATTTAAGTATTGCTCGATAACTGTGGACATGAAGTTTGAATCGGAAACACTTGTAGCGACATTTTACTTTGGCTGCCGTGCTCATGAAACCATGGGTTACAACATGGTGAAATCACGCCGAACGCTGGCTATTGCTACCATAGTAGTAACCTTGCTATTTTCGCGAACCAGCGCTATAATGTTCCTGGATCCCACTAGTACCCGACGAACTTCTCAAGTGGATAAACTACGAAAAATTTGGTTTTGCTTCTTTTAAACAACACGTTTTACTGTTCCAAAGCAACTATGCTTGTAGGTATAGTTGATCTTGCCATCAACTGTGTGCCTCATTCTATCGAGAATATACCATTTGTTTATTTATTTCGTTATTTATTTATGTATAACTTCAGTAGCGCAGCCATTGTACAGACTAATAACGTAAGTAAATTTTGTTATTGCTTTGAAGCAATAAATGTAGATATTTATAACTTGTGGAGGTTTGTGAGTAGTGTAATTTTCGCAGATAGTAAAAGTGACGATTAAACTTCACACAATAATCTGCCTCGACAGGGAAGATATTTATCTTTTCAATTTGTTGTACGGTCAGCATACGCAGAAACAAACGGGGGTAGGTTAAATGTCCCGGTTTGGCTCGCAAGAAATCTGGAAAAGTCTCGCATTGGCTCACGAATAATCTGGCCACCTTACATGCACTGTGCCTAACACGTGCGTCACCACCGCTGAATCTCACAGTAGAGCATTATACTTAGACGTCGCCGTCACATGCGCCTCAGGTGTTCTGGCAGCGTTGTGTGCAGGTTGCTCGCGACATGTCCTATACACACATATTCACAGTTGTTGCGAATACGTTTGTGAACGCAGTTAGTCATCTTACCTACGGGAAGTGTGTCTTTCAGATACACCACTGTTGAACAGATTCCGAATGTTATTCCTTGGTTAGTGCTGTCGGAAAGGAAAGGAAGTTCCTTCTACCTATAATATGCTTATCGTCCCAGTCCATTCCGCCGTATATTTTCAATGCGATTTTAGAACATTGTGTAACGGGTGTTTCACTGACGGTTTCGCGCGTCCACTATACAGCAATTACATTACTGTCTACTTGCAAGCGGCATTCCCAACTCCCTTCTCTGTGCACATGGCCTTATCTCTGTGAAACACAGAGCCCGGAATTGTAGTACTGTGTCCCATCTGTGTCCGCCGGGTGACGAAATATCGGTTTGGAAGCTAACCATTCTTACAAACAGAGCAGTCAAGAAATAGCAATGTCCCACTCCATGGTGAGCGAGTTCAGATTCCTCACAAACTAGCCTTTTTTATCCACTTTCATGTTCAAAACGTGCCATCCACTTGATACCAACTACTTTTGGCCATTTACTGGAGTTTGCCAGTACTATGTACAAAATAATGGACATTGACGATCTAATGATAACACGATGTTCTTGAATGCCTACTTCCGATTGAAACCCGATCTAGAACAATATACGGCGTACTGTCGTACTGTCGGTTGCTTCAACCACCTTAAACTTCGGCCACTCCCCAGGTTAATCGCTTCAGTCAAACAGCGTTCCACCATATCCATTGGGTCGCATTTTGGCACCTTGGTGAGGAGTGCGCTGACGTTAACATAGATCATCGTTTCATCTTCGTTTCACATGAACTCATGGCGGCTCTTTACAAACGTATTCGTTCACCCTGTCAACGGCTGCAATATACTAACGATTGCATATAGACCAGCAAATGCAAGCTGTTGCCAACCCGGTAACCTTGCCACAAATAACGCGGGACACTTCCGAAAATCTCACTGCAGTACACCATACATTGCTGTGCAGATGCTGATGCTAACCTCCTCATTAAGGCCGATCAACTACAGTTAACAGGTAATTCGGCCACACCCACCGATAACTAACGCATTGTTCCATGAGAGCGCATAGTTTATCACCGCATGCATTAATTATTTCACCTAGGCACTAGTATCCACACCCGATCACGCGTAGACACCGCTAAGCACGTGAGGTTGACGGACATGTCTGCTAGCTTGCATGCAGCTACCTTCAGTGACGGCAATCGGTACCGTCTCATTGTGGAGCACATGTCATGCCCGGTCGTCTGCGCGCAACAGTAAGCACTATGAACGCGAATGGAATACCTCCGGCCCCCAGTTCTGTATTGTGTGTCTTTATGCCGCATAAATGCGTGGGTGGATGCCGCGTGCTAGTCCGCACCATATCCTACAGTGACTGGGCTCACGTGTTGTTTTGACATCCGCGTGTGCACCACGTGGTTTGTTGGTTGAGCGCAGTCTAACTGCTGCACCCACCGATGCAGGTGTTCGGAGTACTGGTGTAGTGATTTGCAATTGGTCAAGACGATGGGCACGCATTTGTGCGTGTGCACCCCTTTAAATGCAAATTGATGTGCTTGTGGATTGGGTTGAATACTCTTATGGAGGAACATGATTTGCCTAATGAGGAGCTTGATTCCTTTGTGGATTTATTTGATTTGGATGAGGTATATTCTTGACCACACTTGCGTACGCTTTCGTTTTACCGTGATTAAGGGAATTAAGTATGTCGCGAAAAGAAACACGTGTGTTATCTTTGCAAGGGGGTAATATAACCAATACAAACTGATATGCGGTAATTATTATATCACCACCCCAGTCACTTTGACAAAATATCCTCTGTTGTTATCACGACTTACAGGCTACGGACTGCCACACAAAGAGTGTCTAAAATTCCTTGCGAAAATGTTTCATTTTAAGCCATGCCACATAGGAAATAAGCTGCCTTTGCAAGTATGAACAAGTGGCAGCCTAGCCAAATCTCAAGTCTATTAATAGCTGTGCCCATCATGTAACATGCGGTGGACATAGCTGATCTTCGATCAACTACAGATATGTCAGCAGTATCTGGCCCACATCATATGTGATGCAACCTCACGCCATCCAAGTGTGACTAATATTCTACTCGAACGTGTCAGTTCTGCAGCCGAAGACTAAATAAAACTTTAAACATGTATAGCTTATCACGCGGTCATGCCCACTTGTCAGTTTGCATCTTTCACTATGAAAAGAGGAGCCAAATGATTCGTTTTCCCTCATCCCATGTCATTAGTACTATTTCCTGTGCACATCCATGCGAGTCTTGAACTTTCAACTTTAAGTAAAGATTGGTAGGAACGCCAATCGAACGCACCAAGACTCTAAACTCCTCCGCCATACACAATACAGCTTGCTCGGTTGTTATAACCTGACACCGAGTTTCTGAACGCCTAGTCACCACAATCTGATATAACTGTCCCCCTCGTCTGGGCATAATCCTTCGCCTTATATGGTTATCGCAGCCGAAAATTTGAAAACTCATAAGCAGTATCATGGATGTATCCGTCCTAACTTTCATTTGTTTTTTATTCTAGCCTAGGTAATCTAAGTATGGGGCTATATTTACTCACAAACGTCGTGTCCCATACATCCCCTTGTTGTTAAAATAACTTCTTATCCATGACGATAGTACACGTTTACTTTTGATTGACGGATCAAATCGCTTTTTCCCTTTTCATGAGCGTACAGTCATTGCGGTTCTCGATGTGCACCTTAATAAAACAAAGGAGTATGCTCGTGAGCTTGTCAACAATGGGAGTGAAAGATCCGAAAGTAGCTTTTAATCGATACGCGCACATTGTATCCCTGCATAAATTCCAAACACCCATAATTCTGTATGTGGAAAGAAGCTGTAAAGCGGATATGATCCGTATTTTTGTGAACCATGTTTTTCGGTAGCGAGTGAATTCTATAATTTCTATCCTATATTATTGTGACCATTTAGTGCAAAGCTTTCCGAACAGGTACCTGAAAAGTTCGCATAGCTGTTAAGCTGGAAGAAAAATGTGGAGGATGGTAACTAATACCGTCATAGAAAATAAATATCTACTACTCCTCAGTGCTCAGTTTGGTAGCAAGGAAATTTAAAATGTGTTCTCAATGCCGAATATAATGTGATCCTGAAGCTACGGTTCACAGGAGGTGTATGCAAAGTAGTTCAACAGTTATGGGATTCCATAGAGGAGCGCTTAGACCCAGCTGTGATACCAATGCGACTCCACACACTGGTTCGCATTCCTAATGCATGGGATAAATTCCTGCTACTCATATTCAGCCGTTTGCAAGTTTTCTGTCAAGTTGCATGCAGTTCCAGGGTGAACTACGTGGATAGAACAGGATGATAGCATTAAATCAGAATCGCGAAACACGTACCTAGGTGGTGCAACAAACACCTTTCGTAACTAACTGCGTCCACTACTGACGAGTAGAAATGAAATGTTGTACGGGCAACCAATCTCATCAACCGCCTATCTGTTGATGAACAAATGTCGTGTAAAGCACGCGCTTGTGTTTCATGTGATCTATACGTCAAACGACCCTCAAAGATTACGGCACGCCGAAGTTGTGAGCATCAAAGAACATAATTCCAGCCTCTGTTTTCTTAAGGATACGTCTAGTGATATGGGACTGCGTTTCCAGCAAGGCAACCAACAGATAATAAAATAAGAGGTACGCATGTTTTAATGTTTGATAAATTTTCCCTTTCGATTGCACTAAACTTGGGCGGTGCTATGCATACACAAGTTGTATAGTAGATAACGGAAAATATAGATAGAACTACGGGTAGCCTGGGGATTGGGTGTTGAGATGTTGGGCAATTTGCATGCAAATTTTCGTAACAACTCGAGATAACATCTTTAGTGAGTAGGGGTATTTACTTACTGGTAGGCAAAGAGCTTCGATCAAATCAATCAAAGTCAACACCACAAAAAACGCAACATTACTCCTCGTAAAACTGAGGCAGCACAAATGCATCAAGGTCTTCTTAGGGGACCAGGTGTTTCAGTAATCACTGTTGTTCTAATAGCCAATGGTATGCATATATTCGTGCCATACTTCACAATCGTTGATCACTAAAATCCTTGGGGTGTGACTAAATGTCTGTCCAACTTGCATTGGTACTGGCTGCATGCCAGTTTCATCTATTAAACCTAGTACAGTGATTTCGATGCATGATGCAATCAATTCGAGCTCCGTCTCTTAGACCCAGCAAAAGCATCAAATACTAAATCTTGCATTAGTTAGAATTATGAAAGGACAAGTTATGGCTATAATTCCAAGATATCAACGCAAGCACGCGAAGAACTCAGATGGTCAATTCCAAAACTCCAGATGAGGATATCAATAACACGCTGGCATATCGTACGGATAAAATACCGTGACGTGATCATTACAGTTTACTTGACGTCTAAGGACATTATGAGGTAGCCCGTGTATGCGACAAAATACTCGGAAATTTAGGCAATGCGCATCACAACGAGAATATAACCATTCGAAGGCCGGACCTCATCTAAAGTGCTATTCAGGGCAAACAGCAACACTAACCTCAATATCAACCTTAAGGATTTTCAAAAGCAAAAGGCACTAGAAATATGTAGTCAAAACGCTGCTGCTCGCATCAAAGCGGAAGCGAGCAACCCACCTAATGGGATCCGAAATTAGGATAAATACGCTGACTATACAGAACCGCTGGGCAGCATGTCGATCAAAGTTGCTCTTTTCCAAAAGCGCAAATCGACAAGCTTCCTAATTAGCGAGTGAAAAACCGGGTTGGAGACAAGGTGAATAACTATAAGAAGCAGCGTTACTGCTTGCTGAATTTAAGGGTGAGTTAAAGAGAAAATTGTGCGCATGGAATCCAAAATGGAATCAGGAACATTTGTGATGGGGTACATACTCAAAAATCAGAAGGCAGTGAGAATTGGTGACTTAAGTGATCCTTGAAAATTTTAGTCTTGGCTAGAACATTTGATTCCGATCCCGGGAGAAAACTGCAGCAGTGCAACTAAGTGAAATGTCCGGTACGGCAAACACTCTCGCGGGCTCGAACCGGCGACCTGTGGATTACAGGGCCAGACATACGAGCCAGTACCTATCGGAGCGAGGATAGTTTAAGCGAGCAATTGTGGTGCACAATCCGTTTCAGACGCGCAGAACTAATAGTGGGGGTTATCTACCGGAGCCCATTAAACCGTTGCTGCGATTGGATACCACATGTACAGAAGCACATGAGCCGCCCTCAGTTCTTACTGGTGGGAGATATAAATTTACCTAAGTTATTTTGGCCAGACGTTCGACTTCTTCCCGGTCATGGCAACGTTGAGGCTCAATTCGCTAAAATGACTATTGAAATCGGGGCAACGCAACATGTCATCCAACCGACGCGCGTAACCCCGTACTCGGTATGTTGTCTGGACCTAGTGTTTACGAGCTGCGAGCAGAAGCTAAAAGAGATCAGAGTCATCGAACCTCCGGCGAACAGTGACCACTGCTCCATTGTAGCAAGCTTAGAACTGTCGTTACCATATTACAATCAACAGAAGCCGACATTCAACTATTGGAAGACGGACTTCAACGGGCTCGTCCAAGCAGCAACTCAGACTGATTGGACACTACCACAGGATGCCTCACTTGAGGCCTGTTGGTCATTAATGAAGGGGAGGCTTGACTCGCTCTGTACTCGGTTCGTTCCCCTTAAGTATCCAAAAATCAGACCTGTCAAACCGCATTGGTTTGATAGGGAATACAGACAGTTAGCGCGACGACGTCGTAAACTTTGGGATAGATACATCAGCTCGGGTTGTGATGAAGATTACGCGGTGTACAGGAAACAGTGTAACTTATGTAATGCAGCAAAGATCAAGAAACGCCGGCAGTTCGAAGAGGAGCTAGCATCCTCGGCCACAACTGCACCCAAAATAATATTTGCCTACTTGAAACGTCAACTGAAACCTGGGGACGACCTACCGGTCTTAGATAGCTTAGACGGAAATACGCTCATTTCAAGCACGGAGCGCGCGGACGCCCTGGCTACGCACTTCCTCAGTGTATTTTCCAGTAAACCGGCGGCTGTTCCAGTACCGGCACAGGTTGCGCAAGTCTTGCTCGACAGCCTACAATGTGATGCAGTCGAAGTGTGCCAACTACTCGTCAACCTCGATGGTGCAAAGCCCCTCGGACCAGACGGACTTCATCCACTAATACTCAAGTCCCTATCGATTATCATCTCACCAGCTGTGACAAACCATTTCAATAGATCGCTCTCTGAAGGATCTGTCCCGAACGACTGGAAATGCTCGATAGTTAAACCGCTTCCCAAGGGTGGTGATCCGAGTAAAATAGAGAACTATAGACCGATCTGTTTGAGTTCGGTATTATCCAAAGTTCTCGAGAAGGTTGTGAAAAAGTGTCTGCTGTCGTTCTTCGAATCGATGGACGTATTGACGCCAGCGCAACACGAAAGGGCGATCCTGCATCACCAACTTGATGTACGCAAACCACCAGTGGGTTCGAGCTCTTAATGAACAGAAGGATGTTGACGTGGTCTACATCGACTTTAGTAAGGCGTTTGACAGAATGAACCACGAGGTACTCCTTCGTAAACTGAGGACATACGGAATCGGTGGCACGTTACTTCAGTGGATACAAGAGTTTATTGTGGGACGAAGGTTTAGAGTACAGGTCAATGACTATCTGACAGAATGGTTCCCATCGACCAGTGGCCTGCCTCAAGGAACTGTACTTGGGCCAGTATTATTTCTCATTCATATCAACGAGCTTCCGCAGCAGCTCCAGTTACCATGTGTCCTGTTTGCAGATGATTTGAAAATCTGGAGGATCATTGAAAACCAGGACGACTGTGCTCGCCTCCAGCATGACTTAGAGCGACTGTCAACGTGGTCCACTGAAATGCAACTCCCTCTTAACGCAAGCAAGTCGGAGTTCATCAGTATCACCAGACGTCCAGCCACTCGATCATACACCTTGGACGGCCAGTTGCTCCATCCCAACACATCTGTCAGAGACTTAGGAGTTCTCTCACGACATGATTTAAGATCACTAGAAAATACAGAGAAATTGTACCGTGCGGGACTTCGTATGCTCTGGGCATTAAGACGCAGTTTCTCCACATGGTCCGAAGAAACCGTCCCTCGTCTATTCACCTCGCTCATTAGACCAATCCTTGAATACGGTGCCCCAGCTTACCATCCGATAACCCAATGGGAAACTGAAAAGCTGGAGAAAATACAGCATATCGCAACTAGAATGATACCAAGTCTACGAAAGCTTCCGTATGAAAAACGTTGTGAAAGGCTCGGACTCTACACACTATCCTATCGCCGAGTAAGAATTGATCTTATTATGACCCATCGAGTACTACACTTGAGCCACTTCCCCATACTGCGGCCAATATTTCACCTGCGAGAACCATGTAACACCCGAGGACATCGTTACAAACTCAGGGTCCCCAGCATGAACAAAGTATCACATCAGCTTTGTATCGAACGAGGAATCGTAAACTTATGGAATACACTACTAGAAGGATTAATAGAGGCCGATTCTGTGAAGTGTTTTAAAACCCGTATCGACGATTATTTCGAAAACCTGTGCTTTCGTGAAAGGATGCACATACAATGCCAAAAGAAGACATTGTATGCCCGGAAATAATGACACTAGTACAAATTCCTAACCGAACAAGGATAAACGATTAACGGACCAGACACAACTGCTGGTAATTCACAAGTAAATTTTGATTTTTCGTAATTCGATAGAGTTGTACAGAAACCTTTCTACTTGCCCTTAAATACAGTCTCAGTCTCATTCGGACACCGTCCAAAATGCCCCGTAAGTTTCTACTAATTTACTATACAGGAAACTATGAGCAAAACAGTGTCGAAAACAAAATAATAGAAATGCAGCCACCAACAAAACTCTCACTTGTATTAATCGGGACAAAGACCAAATAACGCGGGAAGATAAAAGTCATTTCACCCGCCAAATGAGTAACTACTAATGCTATGTTTGAAAGTATAGTAAAATAGGAACTTATGATTGATACAACTCGATCCAAAATGTTATTAATTATGGCTAAATATGGTTAGCCAGACAGGACACATCAATAAAACGCAAGACGGACGTTGCACCAATTTGAGAGATGGCAACGGCATGAATTCCATGTGATCAATGAGGGGCTAAAATATAAAAAGACAAACTTGCTGCTTCAAATGTATTACCAATGAGTCATCAGGCGCTGCACCTAGTGTTGTTTGCTGCCAGTGTTACAGAAATAAACGCTGCAGTAATTCCTTTCTAATCATTGAGATAAAGGCAGGCAAGCAGGGCATCAGCAGTACGCCGGTACGCATTACTGAGGCTTCGCTGTCGTGCAGACATCATCAGCCGCGCGTGGACTAGGGATACTGCGAAGGTCGCGATGCTTCTAAGCAGGCTCGAACCCGCGCCGGCATGTAATCCTTAAGGCTACGGGACAGCTGAGATAACGTCACACAGTCGGTGTCTTTGCCTAGAGGATACAGACAAATGCGAATACAGTACTGGAGCTTGAAGACTGACAAGTCTGTATGGGATCATATTCGGTAGTAATTACCCGTACCAATCGTGCCAAGTGCATAACGGTAAAGGAAATAAAGATAGCTGGACCCAAGTTATCGCGTAAAGGCTTTAAGGAATGGAGAGCGAATCAATAAGAGCCAGAAGCAACGTGGTTTGCGACTCACCGGACAAAAAGTGTCTAAGGGATATAAATTTAATAAAGTAAAAGAACTGTTAAAAGGTGAAAACAACAGCAGTAAAATCCAATGTTGTAACATAATAAAAGAGTGTGTGTTTTAGGTACTTTACAGGACTGGGTCTCTTTTGATGGAGATTAGTCACCGACAAAATCCCACAACCAGAAATGCACTGGATGGTCCTCTCATCCTTTTGGGATTACCAAGAAGGTGGGTATTTCTCTGGTCAGGGAAAAGCTAGCATTGTAACGTGCATTCATTACAGCTAGAAAGTAGCAACGTCAACACTAGTTTAGAAGGCTATCCCACAAGCAGACTAAGGGTTATCTCGGTGTGGGTGGAAGCTGAGCTGAAGAAACCTATGAAGTCACTTCAGTAACTAAAGTTGGTTCGTACAGTTAGAAGTGAGTAGCGATGCAACACAACCTGTCACCTGATCCCCATGTAGTCAATCGCCATGCAACGTTTGTCACCTAGCCGATGTAAACGCTTTAACGGCACAACATACTGAGGGGTTACACAGTGTTGCTTCCCGACGCTGTTTGAGGAACATCGATGTGACTCATCTTACAATCCCAGGGGATAAGTGTAATGCTTCCATAGCGTTAGGAAGCAAATATAACCATCCTACTAATGGCATAACAGCACAGTGGCCAGGTCGATGTTCGATAGAGCAGCATCGACAGTAACACAGCTTAGGACATAGTGTCTTAATCTTCGACTATTAGATTATCAAACATTCAGAGATCCACCTGTGCCTCAGTAATGTGCGTCGTAGCCTCTTGAGTTCTATGTTTAGCATAGAAGATAAGGGAATTTGAAATAGCGGACCGGTCTCGAAGTTCGAGTGGCCGGCAATTATCGGGGACGAAGATGCATCGGCATGCTTTTGCAGATATCCAGTAGCATGTGGTAGATATAGGCACTTACCAGATATGAAGCACTGACTTTGAGTTTGCACACCGTGTAGCTTGAGGATGACAGTTATCCTAAAAAACTAAAATCCTTCATATACGTAAACATCAATAGTACGCCGGTAAAATAAATAAATAAATAAATTGCCAGCCGTACGCCTTAATTTCGCTTCGCTTCCGCGCAACCATCATCAGTCGGGCGTGAACCGAGTGTACCGCGAAAATGCCCGCCCCTATGCGGATTCGAACCGGCGACCTTGTGGTTGCAAGCCAGGCGTGCAATCGTTTCGGCTACCGGCCGACCAGCATGCCGGTATGATGTGCCGATGCTTCGCCACCGCGCAACCAACACTAGTCGCAAGTGGACTAAGGATACTGAGAGGGTCGGCCGGTCTTCTACGCAGACTCAAACCCGCGCCCTCGGATTACAAGGAGAGCTTGTGATCATTTAGGCCGTGTGCCCGCCATTATATGCACATGCATATATGGTGGATAAAGCTATAATCTTTAATAGTACGAGGACAGGGAGAAAGGAAGAGATAGGCAAAATTGATGTATCCGCCTAGTGTGAAGAGACTAAAATGGGACTGCTGCTTAAACACGACATAGCTTCAAGACACATGTAGAGCTAAATAGCGGATTCTCCTTCAATCCCTCCAAAGACAGACAGAAGTAAAAACAGGCGCGGTTAATCGTATGAAGGGCGAACACCGAGATATAAAACTTAACAGTGGCATATCCGCATGCACTGTACTATTCGTGCGCTTGAGCAACGTAGGTTTTATCAGTTAACCTGGTAAGGAAGCCAACCTGATTAACATAAAATTCACCATTATCATAAACAGCTGCCTACCGCAGCATGATGCTACACAAGAAATCTATTCCGATCTGCCTACATGCAAGCTGCAACTTAGCCCAATTAGCGAGCTTCGCAACAAAGACTGTACATTGGTTATACCAGAGGATAGCACAAACTGTCCTAGAGACTTTTATTTCTATGTTGTTATGTAACCGCTGCGATTTCCAAACAAACGCTGCTGCGCGCAGGAGCCTTAACGTCATCAAGGAAAGCAGCAGAGCCATCAGGACCAAAAACCACTGGAATGGAAAGGTTAGTATTGCTTCGACCTTTGGCCTATGCGTACAGTATCGTTCAGTTTAGTGCAGCGGGCAAAATAGCATTGAGAAACGCCGAATAAAAATTGGTCGTAAGTTCCTTCAACGATAGCTAGAAGGGCATACAATAACTAGAGGAGCTAGTTAAGAGTTAAATACTAAGAATATAATGAAGCGTATGATTGAGGCTGCGACAGTACCATATTTTTTATGGCATCAAACCAATGGTGTGACTGATCCAAAGACAAGATACGTTAAGCTGGCAATAAAAAACCCAACTCAGACGTGTGATGAGCTTCTTTTCCTGCTATAAAGTTGTTGACTGATCACCTCGGTTTTTACCATGTAGACGAGGCGCTCACGAATAGTTCAAACCGATGCATCCAAACAACAGGTGTGTGAAGCAAATGACCGAGCCACAGGAGATTATTCGAGTACAAAAGGTTCCACCGGGGCTTGACAAGGTCTGCTTTTTAACACTAAAGGACATGGTTTACGTTATTTATATGGTACTTTCATAAGATATAAGTGTTACTTCGCACGCAGAGGAGGTAACACACGGCAACTCTACGGTAAAATCCGCAGTGCTCGGTACCCAGACTTCTGATTTATACAGGACTAATGGTAGGCCTGCGGGTTTGAGGCCTCTGCTTAATCGCTAAGTTCACGCTTCCTTATCTTTGCAAGTGAATGACATTCTAAAAAGCCACACAAACCTCAGCTACAAATGCATTGACCCCTTCGAGGGTATAAATGCCAGAGGTGAGACAGAGACCAAGATAATCGAACAGTGCAGTAACTATGAGAGACTTTTCGATTTCAGTAAGATCTAGCAGTGAATCGGACTAAATCTGTAACGGTAAGTTGAAATCTAAGGGTATTGACCTGATTAAGAGCTTTGTGTTACGAAATGGCTTATTCGATATCGCTTGCGTAACAACTACGTCTGACCTAAAGTGCGCTATGTCGTCTGGATATTCAAGGCTTGGCACTGCACCGTCCTAAAGACCATCAACCTCAAGAGTATTAGAAGAAAGAGTAAGCATATCATAAGTGATTGCTTGGACTAGAAGAGTAGTGCAAAATGAAGAAACAGAGCAAATCTGACGAAATACGTTTGATGTATGGCATTCCCGATAGAATGTCTAGTAGCTGCCCCCGCGACCATGAGAATAGTTTTATTGTGAACTTGGAATATAAAAGTATGATTTCGGTAAACTATCCAAATTTACACACGGTCACAAACAAGTGAGATCCGTAAAGTCAAAGGTGACCTTTAAGATGTGGGAAGCTGCCAAAATAAGCTGTTTATAAATTTTACGAAGCCACGGGGAAGCCAATCACAAGTTCACTTATTATTCTATAGGGAGAAACGGTGGACAAGCGCGGGACCATGCATAGTAGCAGCTGAAAGGTACCCACTTCAAAATATTAACATAAGGAACCGTAGAAAACATCATCCGTTCTTTTCTAGTTGAAAGTAAAGGTTTACAGGTGTCAGTTAGCAAAAACTTTGCCATACTTACAATATTGCTGGACAGCGCAATAAAGGTAATCATAAGTAAATAATTACGGTCCCTCGAAAAGTTACGTAAGTCAACCAGCTTGTGACAAAAAGAACGAGGCGTTTGCCTTGCAATCCGGCGGTCGCAAGTCCGAGCCTGCATAGGAGATTGGGTGACTCTTTCCGCATCCTTAGCTCACGTGCAACCGGTGGTGGCAGCGAAGCTTTGATGCGGAGAAGTGTCATACTGCTGATGACTCCTCCCATTTGTGCTAGTTAATTTGTTAAGTTCCAACAGCTTTATATGGAGAATTCCCTTGAGATTAAAACGTTTATCTCCAGATCCCGGTCAGAAGCTTTAGGGATCACATGCCTGTGTTGTAATCCGAGGGCGCACGTTCGAGCCTGTGTAGGGTAGGGCAAACCTCGTAGTATCCCTAACTTACGCGCGACTGATGGTAGCTGTGCGATAGCAATGCATCTGTACTGCGTACCGGCGTACTGCTTATGCCTTCTTATGTCAATATCCCAGGTTTGCTCAGGTAAATAACAAAGAATCCTGAAGTTCTGCGTTCTCTGAATGGCACCTTAATGAGTTGGACACAAATGAAGCAGAATGGACTGTCTGTTAATTTCAGATACCCTCCTACGCAAGGAAATATTTAGTCCACCCGTCCGTTTCATGAATTAAAACAGTTCTATTTTATCCTCAGTACGGGTAAAATTTTCATGCTCGCAAATCTTACCTACATATAAAATATCTCGACCCATTGTAGCTCCTTTTCTACAAAGCATTTAAGAAATGTACGAAACGTGAAACCTGTATCAGCACACAACTCAACTAGAATTCGAGATTCACAAAACTGGCCAGATTTTCCTTTAAAGTGTTAAATCTATACCAACAGTAACAACCAAGTAATGTACAAGTGGATTTTTAACTACCGTCATATATACTGAATTAGAGAACAAACATTTCCTTTAGCCATGTAGAATAAACAGTTTAAACCGTCAGTACATTATGGCCAACTTTAAGACGCGTGTCAAAAAGGTACAACTGCTAAAAGCAAACAACACATTCTACTGTATGGTTGGCGGCATCCGGTTTCGGATTTACCTGTCACTGTGGCCAGCCACAGGATGCCTAAGCCTACAGAGGGACCATGGATGGCTTGCGCTACGGAAATCGTTGCGGGCGCCTTTCTTGTGTATCGGAACAATGACCGATTTTCCCCATGAGTTCGGAACCTTCTCCTTAGTCCAAACGTTTGTGAACAGCGATAGGATTTTGCTGACAAGTACAATCCCGCCATCTTTGAATAGTGCCGGTGGTAGGCTGTCGAGACCATGGGTCTTGTGGCGTTTCAAAGATTGGATTGCATCTCGGATCACTGCTTCATTTGAGGGAGCTGTGGAGACAAGCCAAACATCGTCCATTGGAACTGAAGGTGCCACAGGGGTTGTGTTGGGTGGTTGAATTGAAATGCAAAATGCTCTACCCAGCGACCCGGTCGCCTGGGAAGGTTGGTGATCATCGTGCCGTCAGATTTGTAAATCGTCTGGCCGATAGCTTGGGAATTGCAACCGGTGGTCCTGATGATGCAAAATATACGGCGAAAGTTGCCAGCTGATGCAACGGCTTCCATCTCATCAGCCTGTTTTGACTACCAAGATTCACGAGCAGAGCAAATGCTTGCTCATAGCCGTTGCGTAATAGACCAGCGGTGTTTGTTGTACACTGCGCCAGCAGGCACCGCCCGTCGACGATCCAGCAGTTCCGAGGATCCTCCCAAGATCCAGCATTTGGAAATGGAGCGAGCGAAGCCACAGCTGGATAAACCGACAGACAGCAAGGCTTGCTGTAGGCTTGACTAGTGTTGATCAACATCCAGAGTGGGAGAGAGAGATTCTCACGCAGTCTTTGTTGATATTCCTTCTTCCCCATTAGGTCCTCCAAGTTGTAGGCGTTCAGACGGGTGAGTTTGGATTTAGGCAAACCATCGCAATCAATGAAAACGGTCGCACATACCCTTACATGCTTGGTATCGATGCATGTTGACCAAAATGACCGGCTGTCGCGTACGCTGTCGTGCCACCTGCGACTTATGACTATATGGTCAATCTGTGACCAGCGCTGGCTTGATGATTGGGGCACCAAGTGACCTACTGGCGTCCAGGATGAGGAATGCCCGTGCTAAAGTGGAAAAGCTTATGATCATCACACAGACTGAGCAGTCTCTAACCGTTGCCTGAGCGTGTACTGGTTACTAATCGTTTACATTTTATCTTTCCTGTCAACAATTATATCATGCCATCTTTCGTACGATTTATTTGAATTGACGATTACACTATATTTCTTCGTGCCCAACGCTCCGTCGTGCTGATTTGTAGCTGTGGTGATTCTGCTTGCGGACGGTGCCATCCAGTCTGCTTGCGAATCGGATATTAGACTCGGAATTACTATCAAACGTCTATTTCCATTGTGTTTGAAGTGTGCCACAGGTATAGCGCAATCTACGATTCGAACTCAACTGTGCTTAGACTGTAAGTTGATGCTTTCCGAGTTTCTGTGTTTACTAAGGAACTGAAACCTTCCTAGTATTCTTTCCACCACTACATAAATTGGTGACCTAGCCTTATTTTTTGTGAACATGTATATTTTCGTAATCATGTCTGATCAGACCCCATGTGGTTTTACGGACAATTCTGTCGAACTCTCGCTTCCTATCATCGATAGTTCCAATGCACGTGTATGGTTTATTCAGGTAGAAACCACTTTCCGATGCCGTAAGATCCCCTAACAATCGTCCGTGTTTTCATACGTTGTCTCGCGCTTATCTGTCTACATTGCCTCTGAAGTCATTGATTTCCTTGATCCTATGCCTACAGAAGCGCCGTATGATAACCTTAAAGCAGCTATCCTTAAACGCACCACTGTGTCCGATGAGACGATCCGATGAAACGGTTACTTTCCGGCGTCGAGCTTGGCGATCTAATTCCATCTCAGCCTCTTAGACACATGCGTTCCCAAGTTGGTTCGTCGAAACTCGATGACTACATACTCCGCCAGCTTTGGACGAAATGTCTTCCGGCAAACATCATTGCGATTTTCTCAGTTCTTAGCGATGATATCACTCTGGAAAAGCTCGCAGAAGCTGCAGACAAAACGCACAAATGTTTCTTTAAGAATACTCTTGATCACCTAGCTGAGTCCATCATGGCCAGCTCATCCCATATCACTACGCTTGATTCGATCAACGATAGAATTTCCTGTCTAGAATTCAGTATGTCTGCTATTCGACGTGAACGCACTACCAGTCGAAGAAGTCCTCGTGGTCCGCGCCGCAGCACATCACGCTCAGGGTTGCAGTCGTACTGCTACTTCCACCGTCGCTTCGGTAAAGCAGCACGTAACTGCTGACCGGGATGCAAATATCCGAAAGGAACTCCGAGTTCGCTACCGGGAAACGCCAAAGCCAGCCAGTAATGGCTAAGGTTGTCGCTGGCCAAATCCTCAGTCGCCTTCTATACGTGTTCGACTCCACGACTAAACTTCCTTTTTTAGTCGATACGAGCGCAGAAATCAGCGTTATACCACAATCTTTGGAAAAACGCGCTCTGTAACAAGCTGGACTTACATTACAGGCGGCTAACTAGACTGAGATCGTGACGTACATCCGGAAGCTGTTGCACCTAAGCCTTGGTTTATGACGCGAATTTCCTTTTATCTTTACCATCGCAGATGTCCAAAAGCCCATAATTGGCATCGATTTCCTTAGCAAATTTGGCTTCGTTGTCAATCTGGGTTGCAGGAAGTTACGGGACGACAGCACTTGGCTCACTGTCCCTTGCCATCTCGCCCCAGTCACTTCTGTCGGACTTCGCGTACTCATGCCAGGCATTACGCCGTATTCACCATCTCTGCAACAATTCCCGTCTTTGTCCGTACTAATACCGACCATACCGAGCCAAAACAAGAGGTTTGTCATCATATCGTCACAACAGGTCCATCCGTGTCAGCCAAAACGAGACGTCTTCCACCTGACAAGCTCCAAGCGGCTAAACGTGAATCCGAGCAAATGATCAACCACGGCATCATTCGCGTATCCAACAGTTCTTTGGCTTCCCCGCTTCATCTTGTATCCAAAAAGTCCAGTGATTGGCGTCCATGCGGTGATTACCGAGCACTTAACGCTGTGACCATCCCCGACAGATACCCTGTCCCTCATATTCATGCTTTTTCATTGGGATTGTCCGGGAAATCCGTGTTTTCCAAGAATGACCTTGTAAGAGCGTATCACCAGGTTCCAATGGCACCTGAAGGCATTGCTACAACGGCCGTTATCACACCTTTTGGCCTCCGCAATGCGGCACAGTCTTTTCAATGCTTCATGTACCAAGTCCTCCGTGGTCTAGACTTTGTTTTGGTCTACATCGACGATGTCCTAATAGACAGAGACACTCCAGAAGAGCACTTGAATCACCTTCGACAAGTATTCGAACGCTTCGATCATCACGGGATAACCATTAATCCTCATAAATGTCTAGTTGGTCAATCTAGCGTCGAATTTCTTGGTCACAAAATTGATATCAGAGGCATTAGTCCCATTCCTGAGAACACGCAGGCAATCGTGGACTATCCACTGCCTCAATCCGTTAAAAACCTGCGCCGATTTCTTGGCATGGTTAATTATTACAGAAGACTTATTGACAATTGTGCCGCCGCTCTTCAGCCTTTGACTGAGTTACTTAAAAATAATCCAAAGAAGTTCATCATTACACCAGAAGCCGAAATAGAGTTTGTTGTCATCAAGCAGAAGTTGAGCCAGGTAATTTCCCTGAGCTACTTGGACACTGACAAGAAAACTACTCTCGTTCTCAAGATTGCTGCCTCACAATCCGTTGTCGGTGCTGTACTACAGCAACAAATTGGCAATGAAATTCAACCGCTGTCATTCTTTTCTCGGAAGCTACAGCCAGCACAAACGAGATATAGTAATTTCGGTCTCACACTTCTCGCGATCTACTTGGCCGTCAAACACTTTCCTCACGTCCTTGAAGGACGCGTTTTGTAATCCTGACGGACCACTAGCCTTTGGTCTACGCTTTTCGTGCCGCTTCCGACCGCTATTCTTCGAGAGAGACACGACAACTGGATTACCTGTCACAATTCTATGTAGATATTCGCTACCACCTCGGTCCAAATAGTGTTGGCGCTGATGTACTTTCACGTGCTCACATAAATCAACTGTCGTCCTCACCAATAGATCTTGAGGAAATGTCCGTTGCACAGAAAAAGGGACCTTGAACTCCCTCAGCTTCCATCGAATATCACATTGCAAATTCTCGCAACGAGACTGGACCTTAACGTGGTGCGACGGTTTGCGTACCTCATTGACCCATTGAGCTATACTGGGTGATGCCTCCGAGCATCTTGAGAGCTACTCCTACCAGGTTGGTCAATGGTGAGAGGTCAGACAAACTCAGTCTCCTGGTCCTCCAGGTTGGGGGTTTGAAATGGGATGGCGTCCATTTCTGTAAAATTAAATCACTGCCACCCCGCTGCCTTGCGGACAGGCTTTTGAGCCAAAGGCTTTGGATGAGGACCCTAATCGTTCTCCTGTCTAGGTCTGGGCGCCCTGGTAGTATCTCAGCCCACATACAACCACGACATTTTCTTCAAACATAAACTTCATCCTGCATCGGCCGTCGCGCAGATTATCAAGGGTCGCCTTATCTGCTTATGGTGTATAGAGAGATAGAGATTCCGAAAGATACCGAGTCACTTCGGAAGCCCTTTAACGAATTTTAGGGGTATATATATATATATATATATATATATATATACATGAGAAGTCAGTTTCGCAAACTTCGACGGCGACTGACCCGAGAGCTCCGTCGCATTAAAAATGCATGGTGGACGGAGAAGGCGAAGCAGATGGAATGATACACCGAACGCCGCCAACAAAAGGAATTCCTTGACTCCTTGAAGGCGGTGTATGGACCGAGATTGGAGCCGCTGAGGACACTGATCGATGGTAGTTAAGGCGCTACCTGCATACACACTGCAGACTTAATGCAGATCTCGCGAAAACACATCGACTGTCTCTTGAACAACCGTTCAGAGATCGATTGGCCTACATTGAACGGCCTCAAGCAGCGCGGTGTGAAGACGAGTCTGGCGGACACGCCGAGACTGGATGAGACGCAGAGAGCACTTGCTCAGCTGCGAAACGGCAAATGTGCCGGGGCCGACGGGATCCCGCCTGAAGTATTGAAACATGGCAGACCTGCGTTGTTGACTGCGCTGCACCACTTGGTGCAACGCGTATGGATTGAGGAGGAGTTCCTCCTGAGCTTCAAGATGCCCTTGTGATACCGCTGTACAAGGGCAAAGGGAGCAAGCAAGGTTGCACGAATTATCGTGGCATCAACTTGCTGAGTTGTGTGGGCAAGGTGATTGCCCGAATCCTGCTCAACCGCCTCGTCAGTAAGGTTGTGGAACCTAACGTGGTGGACGAGCAATGCGGATTCCGTTCGGGTCGCAGCACTATAGATATGGTGTTTGCGGCTCGACAGTTGCAGGAGAAGTGCAGAGAACGACACCAGCCACTGTACTTGCTTTTTGTTGATTTCAACAAGGCATTTGATACCGTGAACCACGAGGCATTGTGGCTGGTTTTGGGTAAGTTTGGTTGCCCACATAAGTTTGTAAGTTTAATTGAACGTCTACAGAGTGGTATGCGAGTGAGGGTGCAGCTGAGTGGAGAGACCTCCAATGATTTTGCAGTTGTCTCTAGTGTGAAGCAAGGCTGTGTCTTAGCTCCTGTCCTGTTTAATACATATCTTCATGCAATGTTGTCCTGTGCTTCTGATGCCGCTTGTGCTTACGGTGTTCGTGTGGAGCACCGTATTGATGGTGGGTCGCTGAACATCGGTCGTTTCGGCGCGAGAACCCTAGTCTGTGAGACACCTATCCGTATGTTGCTGTTTGCTTACCACTGTGCGTTGTTTTCACAAAGCGCGGATGAGTTGCAGTACATGACTGGTGCTCTGATTTCGAAAGTTGCCGAATTCGGGCTCACCATCAATACAAGCACAACTGTCTGTCTCTTTCAGCCTTCACCGGAGGTGCATTCTACAATATTGCCGCGAATCAGCATTGGTGCTGAAGTATTAGAAACCACCTCCAGCTTCTGCTACCTTGGGAGTGTGATGTCGACTGATCAGCAGATACACAGTGAGCTGCGTATCCGCGTGTCGAAGGCGGCAGCGGCATTCGGGAATATTGAATACCGAGTGTGGAACAACCATCAGCTTACCGTTGGCACGAAACTGATGGTGTACAAATCTATGGTGCTGTCCATTATTCAATACGGCAGTGAAACGTGGACGATTTACCGTCGGGATATGCGATATCTCGAGCGGTCCCATCAGCAGCGTCTGCGACGAATTCTGCGGATCGGCTGGGGCGCCAGAGTTGCAGACACGGAAGTGTTGCGCCGAAGTGGGATGTATGCAGTGGACTGCATACTTTTATTGAGACACCTGAGGTGGATCGGTATGTGAGCCGTATGGATTCCACGCGGAGACCGAAGCAGCTATTATATGATCAGCTGAGTATTGGGAAGCGCCATGTGGGGAAACCAAAGTTACGTTACCAGGACATGATTAAAGTGAGCCTCACACGTTCTAATCTTGATTGCAGATCGAGGGAATCGAAGGCCGTTGATCGGCGTGCATGGCGCGATCTGATTACGAAGGTAGTTGCCGAGGTGCAGGAGAAAGCCCTCATGCATGCAGAGAAGAAGCGGCAAGTGCGGAAGCGGCAAGCACCGATGGGTTGTTCTCCATCGACATCGAGCGCATGGTGCTGTAGAACATGCGGTCGCGAGTGCCTTAGTCAGGCAGGCTTAGTGAGTCATGAGCGAGGCCACTCGGGACCACTGCCGAAGCAACGACGGGTACTGCAGAGAACGCAGGCAGAACCGGCGCAGCGTTTGTAGGCACGCTGCATTCGATTTACTAACCGCGTGCTTGCATGCTAAGTCTCTCTATTTCAGGTGGTGGGTTTTCAATTTTGCCAAATGCTTTTCTTTCGCATATAAATGTCTACCTGCACTCTATTCCATTAAATTGCACACATCGCTTCAGCCAATTTTATTCGATTTCCGTAGCATTTTTGTGTTCGTGGCATTCCGTATACTATACTTTCTGACCTCGTGAACTTATCTTGAATTCGTTTGTAAACAACTTATTTCATATCCTCATTAACTTAAATTTTATGTCACCGTTTTCTTATGCATTAATCGAGTTATTTTTTCTTTCTCTCTCAAGTGAATGGCTGTTGTTTGATATCACCGGTGTGGCTGCGCTTGATGTGCATGTTGACAACGTGACTACCTGTCTATTACCCACTACCTCGTCCATCCTGGCACCAGGAGACAGTTGGTCGTTGCTGGAGGGGACGGGGTGCACGGTCCTTGTGGTCGTGTTAGGCTCGAAGAGTGGTTTCATGCAGTCAGTGTGGAGCGGACTACGGTCCAGCCACCGCCTTGTGTGCTCTTGATTCCCAAATACAGTGTGCTTGTGTTTGCTGTGAAGGAGTGTGGACCGGCTCCGTTGATGAAACGTGGTTCCCATCCACCTGCCTCCCGGTCTTATTCCTTCGGGTTTACACTGGATATGAGGTGTGTGGTAGGAGCTGTGGGTGGTGCAGCGCAATCCACCCATGGTCTCTCTGTAGGCGCAGGCGTTCTGTGGCTTACCACAGTGACAGGCAAATCCGAAACCGGATGCCGCCAACCATATATATATATATATATATATATATATATATATATATATATATATATATATATATATATATATATATATATATATATATATATATATATCTTTGTGTAACCTCTAGGTCCGAAAGACTTCACACTCTCGGAAACGCCGCTCCTTGTTACTGGGACTCATCAGCAGAACACCTATTTGGAACTGTTGGATGAAACGGAGATCTAGTGCTTCCCTGGGATTATGGAGGGCTATACGAGTATGCAGCGACTGCAGAGCACTGTCAAATAACTATATCAGTCACTTGTTCTTGAATATATCTGAAAATTTGCCATAAAAGCATCTGTATGCCATTTCGTACATGGTCGCTGTTGCTTTAAACCGTGGCTCTCAGAACAAGCCCTGGATCCCGAAATGTTTCTAACTTGCACTGAGGCAGAGGGTAAGCTGGGCTATTTCTCAATTCGCCTACAAGTCAAGACGGTTCAAAACCGTCTCCTATGACCTATTGGGATAAACTGCTACTTAGTGGAACAAGTACCCAATGCTCGTGAGTGCGATTCTCGATGAAACTGCAGGAGCACATTATTGAGGTGCACCGATGAGACGAAAGAGCCGACTAGTGCTTGTCTAAGTGTGTGTATAACCAAATGACTCGGAAGCTGCTGCGAATAACCGCGCATTAGTTATATATGCAATCCACTATCCATGAATGCATACATATTTGCGACGAAGAAAAAAGAAATATTGACATGAAACCGCGGCTTTCCATCGGCAAGCTAACTTTTGATTCTATGTCGTGAATAGGAGCCATGGAAGAGTTTGTGTATGTGTGCGTGTCAACATCTATTCTCAATCCACAAATTCGCCAGCTTAACGGTCACCTATTAAGTGAGCTTAAGTCAACCCTTACACACTTAGATTGAACAAGCGGAAATATATATATATATATATATATATATATATATATATATATATATATAAAGTTATTGGCTTCGGTCTTGGAGGTATCCATGAAATTGCAGCTTGGTGACACCTAAACTGAGTCAGAAACATGTAGAAGCAAAGATACACACCCAGACGTGGGCCAATCGTGCACAAAATGGGCATAGTAGGACGAATGCACCTGTGCTAATCATGGGAGTATTTGCACCCGCTGCGAGGCCCAATCTTCATTAACATTATTATGATTATAATTACTGTCATAATATGAAATATCGGTTAACTGTATCGATATATTGGTGCTTAATTTTAGGTAACATTCGAATGCGAACTTACATAAGTCGAACGAAAATCGCAGCGTGCCGTGTTTTTGAAGAAATTGGGCGTATAAAACGACTGTGGGCACTGGTTGATGTCCAATGAGAGCAGCTTGACGGATACAGTTGTTACACCCCTGTTGAGAATGAGAATGCTGCAATGGTAAGTGTTCGGAGGCAGAGGAGATGGAAGCGAAAACCGCATACGGGGGTACTTATCGAGCAAATTCAATACATAAGCAAACGACCTATACCGCATTTCGAACAATGAACAATGATTTCATACGGATAAAGTAGGGTTGTTTACAAGTCCCTTTGAATAGTTAGTGGGGATATCGACATAACAATAATGATGATAATGAGAGTAAAACAGTTAGTACTTTTAATATGAAAATAAGGACTTATCATTTTACTCCACCGTAGTCCTGCAGCTTAGATTCACAGCACACGCAGATAACGTCAACTGATTCTATGGAATGGATAAGTAGTGCTAAGTGACAAAGTATAAGTGAATGAGTGCATCATTTAACCGTCACTTACATACTGTTGTTGTCGTTGCGGAGACGACCGATTTTGGGAGAGCATTCCACGGGTGACAGATAAGAACGGAAAAGAATATTCTGCGGCACTCCAGACGGCTGTACTGTTCTACGAGTTTCATTGAGTGGCCCCTCAGCGTTGTATTAGTGCGAATCGCAGTAAAAGGCGGCAGACATAGTGTGGGTCTCGCAGAATCAAGTATGCTATACTCAGTCATCTAGTAGACTGCGGTAGCTTCCACTGAATATCCCCAATCGTTGCAACCTCACCTGTATGAATACGCATTCTAATTACATTCTTAGATATCCGACGTTGTGGATGCTCCAGTGTATTAAGGCCGTGTTTCATCCATAATATCCAGGCTTGAATTGCGTATTCGACATTGAGGAGAACATATGCACTGAGCATATATCGAAATACGGAGCTGTTGAAGTGTCCAAAGGCACGTTGCAACAGCTCGACATGATAGTCCTTAGTCTTTGAGGCCTTTTCGGATCGCCTGGAGCAACTCAAGTTATCTTGAACCAGGATACGCAAGTCACGTTCGACAGTTGATTATTGCAGCACATTCGTTCCGAGCCCGTATGAGTACTTGCTCTGATGTCTGATGGACAAAAAGCAGCACATTTGGTGCTGACCATTAATATACTGTACCTAGGTCACTCTGAATCAGATGCTGGTCGGCGTTCACATGGATGCTGCACCGTATTTTGCTACCGTCGGCAAACATTAGGAAGTTTGAAGCGATTTCCTGTGCAAGGTCAATAATAAACACGAACAACAAACGTGGACATAGAACTGAGCCTTACGGCATACCACACTCGATTGCATAGTCTGATAAAAAGCTCCTAACTGTGACCACTAATTGCCGTTGACGTGGAAAGTGGGTGATCCAGCTTAAAAGAGGGTCGCCGATCCCGTAATGCTGGAGCTTGGAGAGTAATATCCGATGGTCTAGACGATTGAAAGTCTTCGAAAAATCCAGATAGATCACATCAACGCCCTCTCCAGCGTCAGCTGACTCGGTCCAACTTCTGTGTACGATTAGTACATTCGTTGCGCGTGACCGCTGTCCACGGAAACTGTGCTGCTCAGGCGTGATGATGTTACGGTTTTCCAGATAGCACACGAGTGCATTGGCAGCTATGGATTCCATGAACTTGGAGAGCATAGGAAGAGGGGATACTGGACTGTAGTTGAAGGGATCAGTTCTGCTTCCACCTTTCGAATCAGGATTATCATTCCGAGCTTCCACATAGCGGTCACTTGATTCTAGTCTATGCAGCGTTGGAACTACTGAGCTAAACGTCCTGCCATTTGACCAGCTACTGCTTCCAGTGCCTCTGGACGGATGGTATCGATACCCGGCGTGCTGTGTTTGCGCAGAGACCTCAGCTTTTGCAATGTAGCCTCCGCAGTAAAAGTGGTGTGGGTTAGGCCTGGCGAGGAGACGACGTAGGTTGGAAGATTGCCTGGTGGCAAGACCCTCGGAAAAGTGGGGGCATATTGCACCCGCAGCGCGTTCGCTGCTTCCACATCCGTTCTTGTTGGGCCATCCGCCGTCCTGAATAGATGAAATCCTTGCCTTAACTTACGTAGGCTGTTGACGTGCATGTATAGCAGTTTGTGGTTAGCACTGAATATTTTTGATATGTTCTGCTGATAGGCAGCTTTGTCTTCTCTGAGCAGTTGGGTGCAGTAGTTAGGCTCGTCTATCTAGTTGTCCCAAGTTGCTGGTGCTGGAGCTTCTCCGTGCACTCGCCATGCTGCGTTGCGTACTGTCATCCATTTTCGAGTTCTGCTCCTAACGAAGGAAACTGATCTACACTTATTGCAAACTCTTATCTCTGAAGCTTCTGCAATCAGCTGGCTGAATTTGTTGAGGAACTCAAGCCAGGCGGTTTCCGGAGGCTCTTCGGCTAGGAACGATCAAGTTGTATTGCTGACGAGCTGAGCTAATCGATCGTGGCTTGTGATAGTTCGCACAGTCTCATAATTCTCACTCCGATATTCCGCATAGCAGAGGTAGTTGATACTGATGACTGCCTGATCACTGCGACACAGCGGGCAGTCTACAACCAACAAATCAACCATATGCTCCTCGTTGGTAAGCACAATATCCAGCACAGATGGGGTGTTACCTCTTCTGAACTGAGGGGGTTATGTGATGTGATTGTAAAGAGGAACAGTGGTTACGAACTCCTGTAGATCAGCTTTGAAATTTTCTCAGATCGTGACAGGAGTTTCTGCACAATGTACGCTGAAATCAACCATGATAAGTGTGTGAGTGTACTTTCTCTGTAAACTGCATCTTAAAGCAGCCGAAAGGTGGCAGTCGGTTTCGGGTGTAGAGTTAGGGGGTGGTGGTACACCAAGACAATAAGGCAAGCGGCTCTGCCTTTTAACTGCACATGGCATCAAAGAGACTCGGGGAACTGCAAACCTGAATCCTTCACATCTTCGCATAGTAAGTCGCTTCGATGAAAGAGTATTACCCTCATATCCTTTTGTGAGCCTATCGTTCCGGATCAGCGACATGCCCGGTAGCGCAACTTCAGCGTCCGTCATCCCCCTGTACAGCCACCTCTCGGTGATACCAAGGACATCATAAGACTTGGAAGCGTGGAAATCTTTCAGTTCGGCCAGTTTATTAAAAAGACCCAGTGCATTCGTATACAAGCAGGCCAGTTTCTCGGTCTATACGAACCCACAGAGAGCTAAAGGGGTCAAGTGTGGGAGAATGCCGCCGGATGGGAGGTCAGCAATTATTTGTTTTATTTGTTTGGATAGTGATACCTCTTCGGAAAGGTGATTCGGCCAAGGTGCATCCAAATGTTCTTTTAGACCAGGTCAGAGTCAATTAAAGCATCAGTAAACTTAGGCTTCTTCACATTCGTCGGTATGCTTGCTGCGTCTGGTGCTTTAATATTTGAGCCGTGTAAGACTTCTGCGACCTTTAACCGAAGTTCAGAAGGAAGATGTTTCCGAAATCTCCGCTATCGATCCAAAACATCCGTTGTTTGTTGATCTGACTGAACCGAAATTTTTAGGATTATAAGGTTGCATCTTCTATAATTTGATGAGAAGGGTATCATGGTGGGCGAGAGCGCCACAACATTATTCAAAGGAAAAGTGTTAAACGAATGAACCGCCACTGTTCTAAATCGTGCTTTCCGATCTCTTGAACAGCTTTAGAAGGATGTGCTGGTTCGCCATATATAAGATTGTTTTTAGCTGATTTTGCTTTCTGTGTCCCTCCTCGTTGTTTCTTTTTGAGTGTCGCACGCTCCAAGGGACATCAGGATAGTCCTTATTCAACAGGATCCGTATTTTAGCGCGCCTGCGGAGAGCAAAATGTTTGCTACGTCAGTGGAGAATTCCAGTTTTACTCGAATAAGTCTGGGTTCTCCATAGTGTGGCGTGTTCGGATGACGAGTAATTCGTAATAGGTTTACGGGCTTGGCTTTTACACTCAACAGCATGCACAATGAGTTCCATTGATCTTGGTCGTCTGATAATTTACCCCGCAATGTGATGGCGGTAGATTCAGGGACATTTGAGCATACAACAGTCCGCGCACTATTGTTGGATCCCTTTTTCCTTGATCTGCTAGGTAGCGTAATCGTTTGTCCCTACCTGCTGACAAGTGTTGATTGTTTACCGTTTGCCCCTTTATTCGCGTTAAGGGTGTTCACAACAGAAGTGCCCGCAACGGCGGCCTCCCGGCGGACCTTTGCAGCAATCTCTGCATATGTAACTGATTTTCCGGGATGGGTGAGCTTTGTCTCGACAAGAGACATTTGAGCTACAGGTACCGAGGGTTGGTGTTCGATAGCTTCATCCTAGTTAGTGATAGATGTCTGGTCAAGTGGAATTCGTTTTACCAGACTTTCCGCTTAGTGCCTGATTTTCGTTGTCATAAGTACTGTTTGACTCTCGTAGGTACGGTCAGTTTTCGCCTGGCGTTCTACCAAAGTTGGAGAAGGCAACGAAGCTGGACACGTGGTGGTTCAAGGGAGTCAGATTGTGCAGCATTCCGTTGCTTAGAAGCCGCTACGCTTCCTTGGCGCATCCTCGCTTCCATTGAAGTAATCTTATCGTTTATCGCCTGCTCCGCTTCTGCGGTTAATCCGTCGCACTTCTGAACTAGGACAAGCAAGCACTTAACAAGTGGGATGGTTGAGCACGCAGTACAGTAGCAAAGCGCATCTTGGCAGCTATTTCGCTCTCGTACCTGTTGTTGGGACACATTTGCACATTTCGGATCATACCATTCCAAACAGTGCGAGCAAGCCAGACCGATTTTAACCACTTGATGACATTCTCCTAACCCGCAATTGCATTTTACTTGGAGCCATTTCGGAATCGCATTTCTGCCATTCACCATGGCGTCGTTACCCGACCAAGTGGGTTGGTTGGCGTTCTGTACTATTCCAGCTATGAGAGCTGCACACGTATGTCAGGCCAGCATGGTGGTTGGAAAGTCAAATGAGCGGTCGGTGTGGTCGCGCGATCCGTGTGATGGGTTATGCAGGCGCACTGGCTGACAAGGTCACAAGGAATGACGAGTGACTGGAACCTGCTAACTGAATCTGAACACAGCGCTGAACACAGATTGAGAGATCACATATTCTTTCACAGCTGTGTTGAGAACCGCCCGATCGGAATAAGCTTAGGCTTTTCTGACTGCTTCGAGGATTCTGTATCGAATGGTGACAAACAGAAAGGCAATCAGCTCAATGTGATTGAGTTATCCGCTTGTGCTTAATCACGGATGACAGTGAAAACGGCTAGTAATGGCACGGACTTTAATCGTAGAAGATGATTCCACGCATGATGGATCATTGTGTAGGGCTGTTAAATCCGGTTCGAATGAGCGTTCAGTGACGACGCTGCAAGAAGATGGAGAGAGGATAGAGAGGAATGTCATTAAAGTGGATACACAAACATTGCTGTTTCCGGGAATCCAGAGAATATCAGTCTTAGACCAATTTATTGACAATGCTCCGTCCCGATTCGTGGATTTTACATCAAAATCCATCAACGTATGCAAGCGGTAGCAAGAAAATAAGTGAGAGGCAGTTAGCTCGACGATCACGTGAATAGTGAACACTAGGTCCGGATAGCCCAGTTCAGTTCACTTGATCAACCATCATAAGAGCACCGAAGTGCGGTGGATCCAGTTGCCACGACTCACACCGTAAGAACAACAATAAATAACGCAGGTAGAGTAGTGGGGTTGGGTGCAAATGGAATGTAGAAAAAATGAAAGCAAAAGGCGTATGCGTTAGAATAATCAGAATGGATCGAAAATTAACAATCAGATGAAAAAGGCTATATGCAAGAACGTCACCGAATTCGTGATTGCGCCAAGTCTGACGCGGTCTCTAACCATTGGTGTGGGCCATCCCGAGGGTCTTATTCAGGACACCAGCCTGAAGAAGTCCATTAAACAACTTCAACAACCAACTTCTTCAAACTTCTGAGCCATATCATGGACTAGCTATCACGCGGTTTCAACCAAATTGGTGCAACCACGGCGTATAATGCACGCCGAGGAAGCCGGTCAAGAATAATACGGAGGACATGGCCTAGTCAACGCAAGTGACTAAGATTCACCAAAAACTCGATCGCGGCAAGAGAAGGCTTCATACTAATAACCAACTGGCGGACATCAGCATTGCTCGCTCGGTGTTCTCACCAAACGCGCAGGCACCGGTTGTCAAACAGGGCGAAGCGTTTAATATCTTCACTGCGAATTGGCCAGGTCTCTGATCCATACAGTAACACAGGCTTTATTGCAGTGTCATACACCCTAACCTTCACTGACAAGCTGATATCCCGCCGCTTCCATAGAGGATTTACTCTCTGAAAAGCCTTGCAGGCAGTGCTGATACGCGAAGTAACCGCATCAATGATGTGACCACCAGAGATGACACAGCTACCAAGGTAAGTAAACCAATCCACCACTTTCAGTGGCTGTTCGGATATAACTAAGACCGGAGGTATGTCCTAGGTTCGGATACGACACACACGGTAAAAGTTAAGAGATCAAGTTTGGTAAATACGTGTGTTGTCTTACCTGCTATAGAGCCCGGGCATGGAACGCAATCAGAGTGGAATTAGTATGCGGATTTTCGATGGAAGGAGAACAACAGTAAGTGCGGTGATAATATGCATGTAGAGGACAAAAAGTGTGTTTGCGTGATCCCACAGCTTTACTTATCTGTGCTGAGGATAACGGATGGATTTTTACAAAGGGACATGGGAAACAGAATAACTGAACAGGCGGGGCAGGTTAAAGAGAATAAAGTGAGGCATCCGAAGCAGCATGCGATCCTTTATCGTCAGCGTACCGCTGGCAACGTGACGCTTTTGACAATGGGCACAGCAGCCAATACAAGAGTGGTTCAAAGTTAGATGTGACAATGATGCCACAGTATGTAAATCTAGCAAAATAACAATTGGCGTTGATTGCAGGGACCAGTGGGAAGCACTCGCAGTGTGTGAATGGATTGCGACGCGCAGTCGCAATGTGGACAGGGGTTGACACATTGCGGTGCAACATTGTCGATTCGGTTAATGGAAAAGTAACTAATGAATTAGATGGATAATTGGTGTTACTTGCCTGAAAACACTGGGGTTATCAGTTGAAGGCACCGACACAAAGTCTGACCGCAAATGAATGAGAATTAAGGAAAACCTCACAAAGCTAGCCATTTCTAAGGGGATAAGTGGCATCTAGTCCCGCTCCAAACCTGGAGGGCCAAGAGCTGGAGTCGGTTCAACACCTAACTCGGTATGTGTCACACCAAAAGTGCTCAGAAGACCGCTTGGTATATTTGAATGGATTGCAAGACCCTCATGTCACGTCAAAACCCAGTCATGTAATGTCATCCATACTAATAGCAGTTGCGTTTCCAAGATAGCGAGCATCGTTCTGTTGCACTAATGAACACCATTCATTCATTCATTATACACCTTAGCTGCAGGGGGAAAAGAACTCAGCTATTGTGCCGAAATACCAAGGACAAGAAGAAGAAAAATACAGCAGCAACAAAGGTACGCCGGCTGAGCTCACAGTAACGAACAATGTGAACAATGCCCTTACACCTTAGCATTCCACCGATGGGATTGTTTCCACCACCCCTTAGTTTACTTCTTTTCCTGTCATTTCTGATTTCCAATCATTGGAAGTACTCACAGAAAACGTTTTTGTGCACACTACATTTTCACTTATACTAATTAACGCAAGATCCATAAAAAACAAGATGCATTTTGTAAGCATGCTTACTCAGCTGAGCACTCCACATGTAATCTTCGTCGCCGAAACATGGTGCGCCTTTGATACATTGGATGCTACTTTAGATATTCCTAACTACTATCTATTACGAAAAGATCGCAGCACAAAGAAAGGCGGCAGATATACCGTCTATTTCCATCGGAACGTCAGAGCGGAGTTCATTGATGACCCACAGTTAAACAATATCCCAGAATCTCTATGGCTATCAGACGCCGCAGCCTCCTCTACAATACTTCTCGGTTGCATCTACAACCCTCCGAAAGCAACAGCCAAGGATATCGCAATTAGCTCCTTGGCTTTTGCCTTGCATATGTGTTACCAGACGGTCTAAAGATAATCCCTGGTGATTTCAATCTACCGAATATTACTTGGTCACCACAAACATCCTCATCATTACCTGGATCTTTGTTATCGACTATCAAAGTTGGGGGTTGGACTCAGTGGGTTACCAGACCAACTAGGTCTGCCAACATTCTGAATTTAATCTTCACCCCAAGGATTCCTGACGCACAAATTGACATCTTAGACAATTTTTCGGGTACTGACCACAACATGCTACGCCTCTCCATCCACTTGGAAATGAATACCAAACTCGACTCACCTACCCAGCATACTATACGAAGGATTGACTGGGAGCATTTCGGAAAGCAGAACCGGTCCTCTAACTGGGATGGGTTTTTTTCTCTCCATTAGCGCCCATGTAAACATTTCTACTACCAGATCAATGGCATCATAACTGTACTTGTCCCACATTATAAACGTGCCATTCCTTGTCCTATGAATGTAAGCGGCACTCTGAGTGACCTGAAAACGAGAAAACTACTCGGGAACTTCAGAAAAACTAGAGGCTTCTTACTAGTATTACAGCTACACGAATCCACCGCTTACATCAAGCGCTCACAAATGAAACGGATTGAAAAGGAGGAGGAAAACGCCTTGCAAGTGACGTGCAAAGGAAAGGGACTGGACAGATTACTCCGTCATAGCATTAGTGATAGGATGCCTTTGATTACAGATCTTATTGATGAGGATGGTCGCCACCTTAACGATCCACCTGCTATTTGTGAAGCGTTTAGCCCTTTTTTGCTGCTTCCATGAACGTAGAAACCGACCGTACACCTTGCTGCCCGGAACTTACAACAAGCGGCATAGATAAGGTAAAGATTTCTTTTTCGAGCATCCAACAGGCTATGAAGTACATCAAACCAGCGCTCAAACCAGACTGCGATGGTATCCCTCCATCAGTTATTAAACTCGGGGGACCTGACATGCCGTTGCTTTTGCTGAACATGTTCACCTTGTCCTTAGAATCTAGCTACTTTCCGGATCAGTGGAAAACATCTGTTATTGTCCCTCGTCATAAAGGGGACCTAAACGGCATGTCACCAATTATCGACCTATCCATCATACTACCGTCATCACCAGATTGCTTGAAAAATTAGGTAAAACTGGAAACATGGACTTTATCCATCGTCATAGGCTACTTAACAAATCTGAGCATGAGTTCCTCGATAAAAGTTCCTATACAACGTGTCGGTTGCATTACCTGGATTATATCACAGAACCGATTGATGCGAAATATGCAGTTATAATACTGTTCCTGGATATGTAGAAAGCATTCGACAGAATGCCCCACAAGCGGTTACTGAAAAGAATCGAGTCGGTTGGAATCAGAGACCCACTATTTGGTTGGTTGACATCATACATAAATGAGCGTTACCAGATGGTCCCTCTGGGTAATCATAACTCCCCCCACGTGCAATCACTAGTGGTGTCATCCAAGGGAGTGTAGTTGGTCCTTCTCTTTTTCTACTTTATATTAACGATATAACGGTGTTCATAAAACATGGCAGGCCCTTTTTGTTCGCCGATGACATAAAGACTGTTTATAAAGTTCGAGGAGACGAACTTCGTAGAGCAAGGCTGCTCGTTCAAGAAGACCTTGATTCACTTGAGAAATGGTGTATCACATGGATGCTAAATTTCTCAGCTAGTAAATCATGCATTAGGTCACACGGATGTTTAATTCCTGAAGAGTCTGTTAAATTTAAGAATGAACATACCTGTGTGAAACTATATAACTGTGGTCTGGGCATACGATACTCTTCAAACTTTAATTGCTCAGAGCAAGCTGAGTATCAAATAGCACGTGCCAAACGATCTGTGGCTAACATATGCCATAAAATCTATACAACCCCTGCCAGACTCGAGCTTTGCAAAATACGTACACTTCCTGTCCTTGAATAATGCAGCATCATCTATAGGAACATGCTTTTGGGTGACAGGAAAGCTTGGGAAAATCTTCAAAGATCAATCACTTAGCGCTTTTTTAGTAAATCAACCACCTTTAGTTATCATGAGCGCTGCCAGCAGCTTAAGCTCGAACACTTTTGGTTGCAACTACTGAAACATAACCTGATGCAGACACACATATCATAAACCAAATGACATACTCCAATCTGTGTACACTTGAAACGCAACATAACTTCACTCAGAATATACGCAACAAGACCTGTACATTATGTGTGCCGAGAACCAGGAGAGCTATTCGATCAAACTTTTCCTCGTCAGATATGCTACCAGCCACAATCAGGTCTTGCACAAATGCAAGAACATTCCACATTCAGCTTAGTACATTCCTGGATCAGAACACGATAATGATCATGTTTCCATCGGGCAAATCACCACACGAGTTCTTCGAGGATGGACCAAGGAACATATAATCAGTGATCAAAGATAGTACAATAAACTCATCAACAAGAAAACTTATGTGATTCCAAATTATTTTGAGATCATACACCCATAATACATGTCTCACTCATACATGAGCATGATAATTATTATACCCATGATCTGTCCACAATCCAGGCACAGCTGCTCGTACCATCGGGAAATATACGTATTATTATTATTGTTGTTATTAGTATTATTATTAGTATTATTATCTTTCCGGAGAACTACCAGTCTGTTATCGTGCCGCAAAAAGTGAATTATATTATACCAAACGCATGAGGTCGTGGTTTGAGAGGGAGGTTAAGCTGGAGGTAAATGGAAAAAGGAACTCAAAACACAAACGCCAAGGGCCGTGCCAGCAAGTGTATCCAACCAAATGTGTTCATCATCCTTAGGACACCAGCCAGGCAGTCGGGAGGCACTAATCAACGCCAAATCCGAAGTGAGGGTTTTCATTTCTTTCGAGTAAGCCATCGTTTGGCTTCCCCTCCTACCCTTCCAACCGCCCCCCGGCGCGCGAACAATGAACATTGAGGAAACCAATGAACACCAGTCGCACACAGCTTAATAAGTTATAAAGCGAAAAACGTCGGTTATCGTGGTATGTTATATCAGTCTGCGATGGGAGCTTTAAAAATGAACAGAATAACCTTAATACAGCTGGGCTTTTTGTAGTCGAAGCAGACACCGCATGGGTAAATCATTGATCTTTCAGAGCAGCTGGAAGAATACACGCTAAGATGCTTTAGGCATTCCAAATGAAAAGTTAGGTAAGTTTGCTCCAAGATCAAAATGGCATAATTGCAGCACAGCGAAGCAACTTGACGATATTCAGTCTAAATGCAAGTTCGGGGAGATAAATTCGTTTGGTGGAAGTTACAACTGGACTTACATAAAGCGAAGAGCACGTTGCTCACCGAACGCCCCAAAGAATGGTGCAGCATATGTGATTAGCCAGTCCTTTACCATACCGTTGCAGTCAAAGTATGGCTGAGTCCAGTAACCGTCTTCGTAGTACGGGACACGGTAGTAAATGGGAAAAGTGAAGTAGCGCTGCAACTGAGTACCGTTCACGTCACTCCGAATGTATGGCTTAGTGGTAATTCGTTCCAACCCACTTCGACTGGACGCCCAACGATCCTAACGGGAAATGTTTAAAAACTGGGAGGTAACAGCTGACATAATGTGGTTACGCGATTCTGGAATACCAGCTTGTAAGCATAAAGTGACAAACTCGCAAATTAAGGTGTGTACAGTATTTATGGTATTGATAAATTGGATCAGGATATTGTGAATGGTGATTTGCCTGGAAACGAAAACACATCGAACCAGAAGCGAGTGTACACACCTGAGCGCTTCGATACCACGCCGCTGCTGTCCGAGAGTTTCCGCGCGTTTTGACACTGGTATCGCATGAAAGCTGGGCTGCTGCAGTAAAGATAGAAGTGTTGCTCGCCAACTTTTAAAAGGCTTTTGATACTACTCTTCCCTTACGGCTCTGCTTAAAGCCGAGAAGCTACGTGGTGTATTGCCGCATACTTAAAATGGTGTCGGCACGTTTGATTGGGAAGGAATAGTATGTACTCGTGGGACGCGTCTTAAGGCAATGTGGTGCGTCTCCAACAAGCCGCCGGCTTGGTTTACCTACTGGTTGCTGTTAATAACTCAATCAGTCTCCTTCGACGCATTGCATTACCAACAAATAGGTAGGTAACTGACAGGAATGAAACCGCACGTGTCAGTTAGTAACTTGGTGTAGGTATATAGGTTTCAGGAACATCTTTCTGGTGAATTGCGCGTCAAATCTATACTCCACACACTGAGAGATCACGGACTTGGAGAACATCACCACGCTGTGATAAGCATAGAGGCCCTGGCTCGCTTGTAGATTAGCGTAGTTGACCACGCGAGTAAGGGGGATCTTAGAGATTCATCGGAGAACCCGGATTCGATTGCGTCTCACGAGGATGCTGACCTTTTTCGTTGTGATCTAGCGGAGTTCGGTGCCGCCTTCCGTCTGGCCCAACTCTTAGTAGAGGTGAACCATTTGTCCTCGAAGTACGCCTGCACAGATCCTACCGTTACAAGTGATGCACTGGTGACATATATATGGTGCAAAGCTTTGAAAATGAATCTGTGAGTCATTTTGATCCTCTGTGTTTCTCATTGATCTTTTTGGCGTTTGTGTCGCTCGCTTTTCGGAACTGGTTAGGAAAGTGCCGATAACAATTGGCTATTCAACATTTTCACACCTCAGTACTTGTTGGAACGAATGTGTCTAAGTAGCGTAGTCTGTGCATGGTCAAGTCACGTGTTATTCTGTACTATATATATATATATATATATATATATATATATATATATATATCTTCCCCACTGCCATGTGGGTAAGGCTATTGAGCCAAAGGCTCCGAGTGGAGTCCCTTAAGCAAACCTCCGAAGCACAACAACCACCTCGCGTGCGATTGCCCACCAATGCAATCGTATGCCTCCACGCAAAGCACTCAGCATCGGGTGCTGGAACGTGTGCACACTACTGAACCGGAACTCCAGCAAGCGCCCGGAGCGACGCATTGCACTGGTCGCGATGGAACTGGCGTGCTACCACTTGATATTGCGGCGCTCAGTGAAACTCGGCTCGCTGAACAAGGTAAGTTGCATGAAGCAGGTACTGACTACATATTCTACTGGGTGGACAACGCCACCTCAGCACCAAGTGATCATAGGGTCGGATTTGCAATATCCGATCGCCTCCATGGCCTGCTGGTGGGTGAACCAACAGCCATCAGTGCGCGACTGATGCCTGTTCGCCTAAGACTCGAAAGAAGTAAGTTTGCCACTTTTATAAGCACATACAGTCCGATCATGTGTTATCACGAGGACATGCGTAATCCATGCTACACTCAGCTATCCTCCGTTATACAGTCTGAGTCGAGGAGCGACCGACTATTTCTGCTGGGTGATTTCAACGCGTGCGTTGGGCGTGATGCACCGGTGTGGACAGATGTTATCGGTCCGCATGGCATTGGTTCAGCGAATGCGAACGGTGACAGGCTGCTCTTACTGTGCGCCACTCACGGCCTGACGATCACGCACACTCGGTTTGCACTGAGTGCGAGTGATATAGCAAATTGCACGCAACCACGAAGTGCTCACGCTCACCTACTCGGCTATGTCCTCGTAACTCAGCGTGATATGCGTGAAGTGCGCATGACACGTGTACTGCGTGGAGCTGAGTGTGGCACTGATCACAAATTGGTTCGGACCAAACTGTACATATATTTTCGTAAATCTATGTATTGCACTCCCGCCGTGAATCGGCGTAAATTTAACATTCTCTCGCTCGGTACTGTGGCGAAACGTACTGAGCTGGAGAAGACGATGACTGCATGCCTGTGTGATGTGGACTGCATAGCCACAGTGGGCGACCTGTGGCGCCACATTCGCGACCAGGTGACAGCTGCTGCCGAGGAGACCATCCGGTGCGCAAACTGTAGGCGGCCTGATTGATTTGATAAGAACGATGCAACGATTGGCGCATTGGTGTCTGAGAAGTATGAGTCTGCCTAACCCTGATCCATAGGGTAACAGTAGTCGGATGCAAGGAGAGCAGGCCGTTGAATATAGGTATTAGTATTAAAGGAGAGCATCGGCAGAATACGCATGTTCAGGAAGAAAGGGGACATAGCAGTAAAGTTTAATTAGGGCCAGCAATGCATTTCAGTTAAGGGTTACAGGGCGTTATGTCAGCGTTAAGGAGTGTCATAAGAAAAGAAGCTTTCGAGACGAAAGTCACTATATAAAGAGCCATTGACTCTAATCAATCAGTTGTCATTCTTTACCTTGATATGCAAAAGGCGTTTGACAGGGTACCACACATGCGCCTGATGCATAAGCTAAAGGCTTATGGGGTAGAAGGTCCTCTATTAGACTGGTTTGGTTCCTACTTAATAGGACGTACGCAGTCTGTTAAGGTTGAACAAACTATATCCACCCCGACCGCCGTCCCCAGTGGCGTGGTGCAGGGAAGTGTCCTTGGCCCTACCCTATTTTTGATTTATATCAATGACCTCTGCAAGATTTTGCAACACGGTCGCTCCTTTATCTTTGCTGACGATGTGAAAGTTGTCTACGACTTTCCCCGTGGCAATGAATTTTCCGCAATAAATAGTATCCGTGAGGATCTTAATGCACTTGAAAAGTGGTGCGAACACTGGCAAATGACCTTCTCCGCTCAAAAATCTAACGTCATGACCCACAGATTCTCTATACCTGCTGGGTCCCTAACAATAAACGGCAGCACTATCAAACAGGATATCATAACAACAGATCTGGGCTTGCGCTACTCTATGAGCCTCAACTTTGCAGAGCAAGTGCATTATCAAGTCGCAAGGGTAAGAGGATTATCGTTCCACATACGCCGTTACATAGAAAACGCCGATGCTAGGCTAGAACTTTATAAGAGTCACGTCAGGCCACATCTAGAATATTGCTCTTTTATATGCAGCAATCTACGTAAGTCAGACCGTGTTCTGCTTGAGAAAGCTCAGCGACGCTTTACGAAGATGTTGACTCCACCGCAGCAAGCGCTGAATTACCGACAAAGGTGTGAACACCTTAAAATTCAGCCCCTATGGCAAAGGCGCATTATCCTTAACATGTGCTTCTTACATAAGCTAATTCATAGAAAGTTGCACAGTAATATCACTTGTCTTAAACTAAGGAGCGCGTCTGAATCGAGACTCCGAAACAGGGGCCATTCCATTACTCCGCTAAAGGCAAAGAAAAGACTGCGGTCTCGTTTCTTCTTGGTTGTGTACGTGAACATGTGGAACAGGTTGCCTTCCAGAATAAGAGAAATCCAAAATTTGCAGGTCTTCAGGAAGGAGATACAAAAATTCCTATGTTTTGGTAATCTACAAAGCATCTTCCATATCTGCGATTCGCAAGACCACTTCTTTGAAACTGGCCCTGATGTAGCTTGAGGACGCCCAAGATGTAGTGCAAGACATCTAAGCACCTTGAGCTCAAAACTCATCCACATTCATTGTGGTTACCATTCTAGCACCTAAGAGACTTGCACGGTATCCGTCGCACCCATTTTCCAGGGTTTAAGAATAGCAAACGGAATACAATATGATCTTATTCTTCAACGACCTCTTCCTTCAATCCTTATTTCTTATCTACATCTTCATTCCTTCTCTTCAGACTTACATTTATCACTTTCCAACCTCTTGACCACTGGATCCGTGGAAAAAGTATTAGGCTTATGACCTCCATGGTACTCCTAGTAAACGCATGCTACCAGACCTAAGCCTTGCATAAGATGATGAAAGCGTTTTCTGCTGCTGATGCACCCAAGCTTAGCATTAGAATTGTCCAAAATCGTCTAAATGCCGGCTTTAAATGAACCTTTATGTGTCTTCCTAGATGTCGGTTGCCAGCGGGCCCTAATTGAAGCTTTTTCATTAAGTCTGAGCACTAGTTACTATACTCAGCAGTTTCCAAACACTATCAGTAGGTAAACAGCAAAATAAAACATATATCTTTCTTATTGTTGACAAAGAGCGTACTTTGAAAGTTCTAGGCCCAAGAATCAGACATTTTGCTCTCCACTTATTCTCTCTTGGCCCCATATACTTAGCTTTATCTGGTATACATGTGCCTTTCGCTATTGGCAACACTAGTAGACAGTCATAATGAAAACCAGATCCTCTTCTTTAACTGCTTTTGCTCGTAAAACACTCTCATTTCCAGATTTCATTTCACTGGCACGAAAGCCAACCAACGACAGAGAGGCCCCTGTCACACTGGCTGGCTGGAGCACCAGAAACTTTCCACCACCACTTTTCTTATCTTGGCCGCCCGTGTATCATTTATCTTTTAGCTGGCTCCAAAGCCTACCATGCGTTATGCGTAATGGTGGGTGAACGACCAGCTCCCACTGGTTTTTGTTACTATTCTACTCCTGATTTACCTTATCGCTCTTTGCTTCGGGTGCTAGAACAGCTCTTGCCAGGCAAATCACAAAAGAAATAGTCGGCGTGACATTAGAGTAACAGTTAACATTGCCATCTGGATGAACACCGCCGGCACTATCTTCGGAACTTAAGAACGGAGAGAAATAAATCAAAATTCATCAAAGAGCTGCACAATAGTGTGCATCTACACACGAGGCATAACAATAACTCAAGTGTGAGCAAGCTCAACCACCAGAAGTAGAGCTGTTAAAGCCCAACCAATGTAGACCAAAACGGATTTCACGCCCAAATGCAATTAGCTAAATTTTACTAAATTTTCCCATGCTTATTTCTTTATTATTGGTGACAGGCTCCTGTAGCTCACTGATGTTAGTGACAGAGCCTCATGAACATAGAAAATCGGCTCTAAGGGATAAATCTTGTGATGTTTAGCCAAGTAATGTGTCTATTTTGCAGGCCGAAATCTGTCAGCCGATCTGAAAGACCCCCTGGTTTACTCAGGTAGACCTGGCTCATGCGGTCTTGTTATAAGCTTTAGTAAAGCTTAGAGGCTTAAAAAATGCTAAACTCTATTTTACTGGTTGTTTATGTGGCTCAGTATCCCCTGAAAACGGTATGCCGTGGCCTTCTAACCGTGAGTTAATTACAGGCTCCCCTGAATTCCCATGTAGATATAATATTCCTTGCTGGATTTCTAGTGTTTTCGCGCAAAACCATCCCTTATTTGCATATATTTATCATGTATGCCTACAAAGTTTACTTTTCGGCCACCTGCGCAGCCCGTAGTTGTCGCAGGGTATTACGGGCTAATTAGAGCATTTCTGGATAGCCATGCCCATCTAGATCATATGCCGCTTCCCTACTTTTTATGTTTTCTTTTCTTTTTTCTGCTATCTGCTTGCAAAGCAGAAAGCCATTTTTAGCGAAAAATAAAAATGGCCTTATTCGTAGACCATCATTTAATTGCGAATAACTCGCAAAATACTGCACGTATTGTGTTGCTTTTAAGTTCAGCGTATTCAGGCGCTAAAGCTGGTCCAGATCAGTGCAATTTTGTGCTACTTTAGGCGGTATTGTAACTGTAGAAGGGCATTTTCTTTTATCTGAGAATAACTCAGGTTGAAATTTTGCGCCGGAGAGCAATATCAGCGTAAGAAAAGTAGGGCTCTATTTTTTTGTTAATTGGTCTTTTTCTACTAAAGCGCGCGGATTTATTTACTCTCTTAACAAATTGTTTCTATTCTTGCCTGCATTTATCGAAATTTTTTTTAAACTTTTTGTATGCCTTATAATCCCTTCACTCATTTCTTCCATGTGCGCAACAACAATTGGGGCAACTGAGTGGCCAATTAATGTGCGATCAATTTAAAGTGAACTTTCGGCGAAATGGATTCTGTTCCAAGGAGAAAAGGCACAACTCCGCGAAGTTTTTCACAATAAAAGAACAAGGAGCTCAAGATCGCCCGAAGGAACCAGAAAACGTCAAGGTGGGCGCCTGATACCCAGTAGCTGTATACCAAACAGTGCCAATGCATTTGGAATTTCTAACGATGAACATATATTTATATTTTGCCTACTTCCATGCAAGAGCATCGGATTAATGTAAGCCTTGATCTGAACCCTTTAGGGTGCAGCCTCTAGCAGGTCTAGAAATATACCTATTTATTTATTAAGTTATTTCCCCCCCAAGGCGGATGTCTATAGTAAACAGTAAAAGTCATAAAGATGGCAGAGCACAGGAAGAAGGGAGCCGCACTTACTAGTAAAACTTCCGTATTTCCAGAAATCCTTTCACTGGCATGAAAGCTACCCATCGGCACAAAGACATCAGTCACACTGGTTGGCAGGGCATCCACAAAATTTGCACCACCACTACTCATCATCTCGGCTGTCTAGGCGTTATTTAACTTTTGCATGGCTCCAAAGCCTAACACGCCTTATGCTTAATAGCATGTGAACAACCAGCTGCCAATTATTTTTACCTATTTTCCTACTGTTCCTTTACATTTCCTTCTTTGCTTACGGTGCTAGAATAGCTCTCACTAGAAAAACCACTAAGCTTATGGCTGTTGCGTCGTCATAGTCCTAGTTAAGCTTGTTACCTTGATAAACACTGGCGACATTCACATCTGAAATACAATTGAGCAGAAAAGCTCGAAAAAAGCAGTAATGCACAAGATGGTGTAGCAACACATGAGGCACAATAATCCCTCATGTTCGAACAACTGCAACCCCAGAAGCCGAGTCGTTAATGCCCCAAAGAGGCAGAACCAATTGAACTGCACGCCACGAAGCAATTTGTTAATTTTCCGATACTCCGGTTTTATTATTAGCAACAGTCTGCTCTAGCTCCCTATTGTTGGTGATCTATCAATATGGATAGATGAAATAGGTGCAACGCGAAAATTTCAAAATTTCTCTTAGAACGATGTGCGTTTCCTGGCCCAAACTTGTCAAATGATCCTTAAGAGCCCCTGTATTACCTGGGTAGGAGTTGCGCATGCATTCCTGGGCTGACTATCGCAAACAAATAGCGGCTAAAAAACTACAAAAGTACACCCATAGGGGTTTATGTGGCTCTGTATCATCCGAAAATGGCGCATGGAGGAAGGTTGACTGTGTGTTAATTATAAGTTGTCCTGAATTCTCTTGCATATATTACATGCCATACTGGATTACAAGCATTTCCGTGAAACATGGGCGCTTATTTTTCTATAGTTTCTATGCATGCATGAAGTTGCCTTTCTGCCACTTAAGTTGTGCCTAGACAGGGCAGAGATGTATGGCTATTTGGAAACTATACCGCCTCGCGAATTGTTACATTTGTTTTTCTTTCTCTGACCTCTGCATGCAAAGCAGGCCACATTTAGCGAAGTAAGATAAAGGCATTATTCGTAGACCGCCGTTCAAGCGAGAATAACACTCGAATTACTGCCTGTATCACGTTATTTTGCTGCTAACTTCCTTAGTATTTAAAACATGTGCCGCCTAGCTTAAAATCGCTATATTTTTCGTAATATTCGGGCCTTAGAAAAGGTATTTCTTTGGTAGTGGGTAAGTCTTCTAAAGGCTGTGGGGGACAAATTAAGGAGAAAATTGCAAGTAAATGTTTAAATCGTATGCAGCGCGGTTGCAAGCCAAAGGAAACGGGTAAAAAAGAATGTGTATATGGAGGGTGTTTGCCTTGACTGTTTTAATTTTGTCCTAGGACGTGCTCTGTTTGAATTTTGGCTCTGTAGATCGAATTCAACATGAATTCGTGTTTATAATTAACCTTAATTTATTTTTCTTTAGTTATATACGCCGCCTTAGTATTGCTCTCAAACAATAAATAAATAAATAAACAGGTATATTTCTAGCCCGGCTAGAGGCTGCACCCTTAAGGGTTCAGAGCAAGATTTACATTAATCCGACGCGTTTGCATGGAAGTAGGCAGAATACGAGTATATGTTCCTAGTTGGGAATTACAAATGCATTGGCATTGTTTGGTGTACAGCTACTGGGGTCGCAGGCGCCCACCTTGAAATTTTCCTGGTTCCTTCGGGCGATATTGAGCTCCTTGTTCTTTTGTTGTGAAAGCTGCGCAGAGCTGTAGTTGTGCCGTTTTTCTTTGGAACAGGATCCAATTCACCACAACTTCACTTTAAATTCATTGGACTTTTGTTGGCCCGCTCAGTCGCCACAATTGTTGGTGCGCACATGGAAGAAATGAGAGTGGCGGAATTGTAAGGGATAAGAAAAGTAAAAAAATAATTTCGAGAAATGCAGATGAAAATAAAAAGGATTTGTTAAGAGACATACTAAGGCAGCGTGCTTCACTAGAAACATACAAATTAACAAAAAATTTAGCCAAACTTTTCTTGCGCTGATATTGCTTTCTGGCGCGAAATTCTAACCTGAGTAAATCTCAGAAACAAAGAAAACCTTTTCTAAGGCTAGAATAATGCGTAAAGTAACACAACAATAGGCTGCTCCGAGCAAGTTTTAACCGCTGATTACGTTGAAAGTAAAAACAATGCAATAAGTGCAGTTGCTTGCGAGTTATTCGAAATTCAATAATGGGTTACGAATAAGGCCACTATTTTTTCGCGAAAAATGGCTTACGCTTGCAAGCGGATGTAGAAAAAGAAAATAAATGTAAAACGTAGCGAAGCGTTATATGGCCTAAACAGGCATAGCGATCCAGAAATGCTCTAAGTAGCCATAATACCCTGCAATAAATAGGGACTGCGTCGGTGGCCGAAAAGTACACTTTGCAGGCATGCGTGGCAGATATACGCAAACAAGCGATAATTTTGCGTCACCATACTAGAAAACATAGTAAGGAATTATTATGTCTGCATGGGTAATTCAGAGAGCTTTTAATTAACCCACGGTTAGAAGGCCTCAGCATAGCATTTTCAGTGGATTCTGAGCCACATAAACAACTAGGAATATAGAGTTTATTATTTTTTAGGCCTCTAAATGTTTCCGAAGCTTATATCAAGGCCGCATGAGCCGGGTCTACCAGAGTAACCCAGGCGACCTTTCCGATCAGTTGGCACAGTTTGGCCCGGATAATACACACATTTCTTGGCTAAACATGGCAAATTTTTTCCTTTAAAACAAATTTTCTATATTCATGAGGCTATGTCTCCAACATGCTTGAACCAGAGGAGCCTGTTTTTAATAATAAAGAAACGAGTATGGGAAAATTTAGTAAAATTTAGCAAATTGCTTTGGGCGTGATATCCATTTTGGTCTGCGTTGGTGGGGCATTACCAACTCTACTTCTGGGGAATGAGCTGGCTCAAACCTGAGGGATTGTTATGCCTCATGCGTTGATGCACACTACTATGCAGCACTGTGCCTAAATTTGATCTAATTCTCTCCAGTTTTAAGTTCTGATTCAAGTGCCAGCAGTGTTCATTCAGGTGGCAATGTTAACTGATACTATACTGTCACGCCAGCTATTTCCTTTGTTGGTTTCCTGGCAACAGCTGTTCTAGCAACATAAGCAAAGAGTGAGGAGATAAATAAGAAGTAGGATGGTAACAAAAACCAGTGGGAGCTGTTCGTTCATCCACCATTACGCAAAACGCATGGTATGCTTTGGTGCCAGCTAAAAGATAAATAACACACGGGCAGGCATGATAAGAAAAGTGGGGATGGAAAGGTTCTTGTGGTACAGCCAGCCAGTGAAATGGAATCTGGAAATGTGAATATTTTACTAGCAAAAGCAGTTAACGAAGAGGATCTGGTTTCCATTATGTCAGACTACTAGTGTTGCTAATAGTGAAAGGCAAATTTATACCAGATAAAGCTAAGTATATGGGGTCAAGAGAGGATAAGTGGAGAGCGAAATGTCTGATTCTTGGGCCCAGAATTTTTAAAGTGCTCACTTTGTCAACAACATGAAAGACACATTATTTTGCTGTTTACCTACTGACAATGGTTGGAAACGGCGGAGTACAGTAGCTAGTGCACAGACTTAATGAAAAAGCATCAATAATTGCCAGCCAGCCATCGACATCTACGAAGGCGTATAAAGGTTCATCTAAAGCCGGCCTTTAGAAGGTTATGCACAATTCTAATGCTCAGTTTTGGTGTATCAGCAGCAACAAACGCTTACAACATGTTACGCAAGGCTTAGGTTTGGTAAGGCGCCTTTACCTGAAGTACCTCAATGGTCAAAAGCTTAATATTTTTCCATGGACCCACTGGTCAAGAAGTTGGAAAATGATAAATGCAAAGCTGACAACAAGGAACGAAGACGTAGATACGATGTAAAGGTTGAAATTCACCTCCACGATGGCTTCGTCATTGTCCTGCAGTGCCCTATATTAGGCACGACTACGGGTTTGCGAACCTACCAGTCAGTAGGCTAGGCTGTACTGTTTGTTGAAATTTTTAACATTGAAGACTTGACCATAGAAATAGAGAAGCCGGAGGGTTGTGGATACAAATTGGTCCATTCAGCCTTTGGATCAACGTGTGGGTGAGAAGGCTGAAGCACATCAGGAACTAATCAGTAATGGCTAAGGATCTCTTGCATTCAGAATTAAATAAATAAATAAACCTTTATTCTCGACAAGGCGAGGCACACCTTTACAGGCATGATCATGCTTAGCTAACATAGTGTAATCAAAAGTGTACAAAAAGTACATATTTGGCATAACAGTGTATGTAAGTGAATGAGTGTATATACGTTTGTAATTTTGTATGAATGTAGTTTGTGTCTTTGAATATGCCGGAGCATTTTTGACTGTTTGTTATCCTCAGGAATGTGAGCATAGGCGATTGATGTCTGTGGGTTGGATAGCAGTTTCCGGATATCCACGGGCCAGTGACTTTATTTTGTGGCGAGTCACATCCGCCACGTCGCAGTGTTGTTAACCAGACATTTGTGGCTTTTTCTAGGGAGAACGCTTGCCAGGCGAAAACCCACCACGTCCTGGAACACTGCCGCCGAACTATTTGCTGGAACGGGTTAAACCCGAACCACCCAGCTGGCACCACGAGGAGGTTGTTCGGCTAGCCAGCGTGCGAATTATCCGACTGAGACCTTCTGGGCCTCTTGATTTCGGTAATGGATAAGTTAAAAGTACAAGCGTCACTGATGGAGACAATTCATGGGGCTATCTCTTAAGATCCCTTACCGGATACTTTTGCGGATGCGTCTACTCTTGCCACAGTGCAGTCGTAAGGCGCAATTGTTCGTAGGAGAACTAAAGTAGGTCAGGAAGAGATGTTTGAAGACTAAAATCACCTTGTACTCGGTTTGATATTCCTAAACACTAGAATATGTGTGACGGCTACCGCAGAGGCCCTTAGGAGCAAGAAGGTAACGACAAGGAATGAGGATGAGTTGTGGGCTCAAGGTGCTTAAATGTCCTGCAGTACGCAGTGGGCGTCCTCAAGCTACGTCAGGACCAGTTTCAAAGCAGTGGTCTTTCGAATTGCATACATGGGAGATGCTTTGTATATTGCCAATACACAGGAATCTTTGTATCTTCTTCCTGATTACCTGCAAGTTTTGGATTTCTCTTATTCTGGAAGGCAACTTGTTCCATACGTTCACGTACACAACTAAGAAGAAACGAGATTGCAGTCTCTTCTTTGCCTTTAGCGGGATAATGGAATGGCCCTTGTTTCGTAGTTTAGCTTCAGATGCCCTCCTTAATTTAAGACAAGTGATATTTTTGTGCAGCATTCTATGAATTAGCTTATTTAAGAAGCACAGGTTTTATAAATTATTTTTAACCTTTCCGGTCTTTTCTAATTCTGCCGCTCTTAGTTCTGTCCTCGTGCGCACCATTACGTGGGATGACTGAGCGTACAAAACTAGTCCAAATAACTTATAGCACAGTTGCTGGTGAGTTGGATACTGAGTTCAAAATATCCGCACGTCTACGAACCTGTGCAATCTTTGGCCACAACTAAATTCAAGGAGCGTAAAGATCGCCTGAAGTAGCCAAGTAATTTTCAACGTGAGCGCAAAAGGCATCTACAGTTGTGCGCATAACAAAGCCATGCCTTCGTAACTGCGCACAAAGTTCCTATAGTCACACTTTACTCAAACCCATGCAAGTGCATGAAATAAAGGTAAAGATTGATCTGTTTTTTTGCGGGCAAATAGCCTAGCGTCTAGAAAGGTGCTCATTAATTTATTTAGTTATATCAATCATATGGAATTTCTAAGCATTTACTTAATTGGACATGAGCCTTTTTGGATGGTGGTTAGGTGTAGTTACGAGTGGATACAAGCGTGACCTTCCAACAGTCCGTCCTCAATAGGGTTCACGACAACTGGTCCCTGGTCCACTATTGTTCGCTCTATAAGTTAATTTGTTGCCCGAAGTTACAGGCGTGCCGACGCTCATGCGTGACGATGATTTGAAATTCTGAACCCCATAGACCAATTCCCATGGTCCCCAGGACTTACAATTCGACCTTGATAGGGTTTAGGACTGGTCTACTCTGTTGCAACTGCTGCCAAAGCACGCCGTGTTCAGTGTTGTGCCTAGAGCCAAGTGCGCCATCCCGCGCTACCCGCTCTAGGGGCGTGAACTAATTCAGGTATCCCAGCTGTTTGTCACCGGTCTAGTACTTTCCTCCGCTTTTAAGTCTAGCGACCTGCTGAGGAAACCAGCCGGCACAGGTTGTAAAAGGCTGTGGATAAGCCGCTGGTACTTCGGCATCGTTACCGTTAATCTGCAGCAAATCGCTTTTTGCGTTTGTTAGGCCGAACCTATGATATGGCGACAAAGTTTATCTAACTTGCATGGATCGGAACAGGGTCAGTGCAACCATCCCTAAAAATGGTATAAAGACAACGGGACCTCGATTAGCCGGTGTGGCAGTTTAAGCTTAGAACATTGTCACTCTACTAGCCTTGGAACCATGGCGACTTAATTCTGACTTATCGTCTACTGGCAGGCACGGTTGCCTCCGAATTGTCTTGGTTTTTGCCCTTAATCTACTACCATCAGTCCGTGGTCCTTCGATGAAACTTCACACACCACGAGCTGATGGAGTTGGACCAGCGAGCGGCTGTAACCAGGTGTAGTGAACTACTTGAATGCTTTCAAAGTATATGTTGTAGCACCGCAAGCAATAAAGAATATTGTGCATAAACGTATAGCGGCATCGTTAAGTATAAATAAACTCGGGTTTGTCCCGCAGAAAGGAATAGCGGAAGAGGAAAACCAATACCTAGGCTTAATGGATTTGTGTTCTCAAAAAGTAGAATCCCGCCAGCTGAGAACCCCGTAACGTGGTTCCAGACATGGAGAAAGGAATGGTTGCCGACGCAAGCCTCACAAGCACTCTTCCAGGCAGGAAGCCAGAAGCGCTTGAAGTGCGATTCGTTTGGTTGATACCGACACAGTCACCGTACAAACAGCACAGCTCCCTAAGTTGCCTAACTACAAAACACAACTGTGTTTTTATTCTGTTTACATATTGTACCCGGAAAACAGTGGAAGCTGCAGGCAGTTACGTACTCGATGTCCTCGGATTGCAGTTCCAGTTCTTTCCTTTTACACCATAAAAAATTGTACTAAATTATTTTCCTTGTTATTACTCCTTTATTACCGCTTATTTCTACTTATTGTTACTCCTTATTTTACCCATAATTCATGTGGCCGGTGTGGCAGAGAACCCCACTGCAACGATGCACCTGCACTGCATTCAAGCGAAAGGATACAAAGCTTCATGGTGACTTGGAGATAGCTTGTCCGCTAGCTTCGCAATAATCCACTGTATGAACAACGGAAGCGTCTTTGGTTAACGAGCGTGTGCACTGTTAACATTCTCCTTCAGAGCACATCAACATTATCAGTGACGGAATGCTGGAACTAGCGCACGACTCAAACCCGATGTTTCGCCGGTTTCCGATGGCTTAAGTCACATATTCCTCAAGAAGTTGGTGTGAATCGTCAAGGTCTAGTGAACTAACGACCGACGTGCAGGTCATAAATCCTATGTAAAATCATGGAAAGGATATTAAAACATGCCTTCGATCATCACCTTGCGAAATTGGACATCCGCTCTTCTGCGCAGCACGGATTTCGAAAAGAGTCGCTTTAGCCGTTCTGACATGCTTGTTGCCCGGAAAAGTTAAATAAATAAATAAATAAATAAATTGTGTATTCTCGACTAAGCGAGGCACGCCCGCGCAGGCATGATCATGTTAAGCATACAAAATGTGATCAGTTAATGTACAATGGAACAATGGGATTGTTGCATATGTTTATATATGAATGTATGTAAGTTTGCATGTAGGCGTGTTTAGCTTTGTTTGTGGGATTGGTAAATGTTTCCTGTCATTTTGCTTGAATGTGTTTGAAGGTGTCGCCATTGCTTGCTATCTGTGGACTTGAAGAGATTGTTCGGATAAGCAATGGGTGACTTTAGTTAGTGGCGAGTCAAAGCCGCCAGGTCACAGTGTTGTTAAACGGACATATGTGGCGTTTTATAGGGAGAACGCTTGACAGGCGAAAACCCACCACGTCCTGGAACACTGCCGCCGAACTATTTGCTGAAAGGGGTAAACCAGAATCACCCAGCTGGCACAACGAGGAGGTTGTTCCGCTAGCCAGCCAGTGAGGCCAGTGGATGCCGGCCATCATCATCATCATCAGTACACGTTAGCTAGAAGTGGAAAACACCACAGCTATTGTGCCGCAGAACAAAACAAGAAAAGGAAAACAGTGACAAACAGGGGCACGCCCGCTGAGTCCCCAGTAACGAATGGACATCGTTCCGGGGAGCTAACAGCTGGCTGCGGTAAAAGAGTCATATTATGCCTAACAAGTGAAATCGTGATTAGAGGGGGATGGGCAAAGGAAATCAAAACACAAACGCCATTGGCGCTGGCTCCTAGCCAAATCAGCAACTGTGTCCAAGCAAACTTGTTCACCGTCCTTAGGACCCCAACCAGGCAGTCGGGATGCACCAACCGACACCAGCCTTGAAGTAAGGATTTTCATTTCTCTCGACCAAGTCATCACTTGTCCTCCCCTCCCACTTCTCCAACCTCACCCACAACACGCAAATAATGCACGTCGCGGGAGTCGGTGTGCTGGCATGCGCAACACGTGGCCCAGCCATCGGAGCCTGGTGCGTGATATAATCGTGCTGAGCGGTTCACTCGCTCTTCCTGCACCAAACACGCGACGTCGAACACGCTCATTGCTCACGCGGTGTTCCCACCAGACATGAGCTAAGCTGCAAACGCAGCGATAATCGAATGTGACGAGTCTCTTCATGTCAGTCGACCTGATGGGCCAGGTTTCACAACCATATAGGAGAGTTGAACGGACGGCTGCGTTTTAAACTGTGCCTATCAGGGCGAGAGTAATGTCGCGTCTGCGCCACAGGTGGCGGAGCTTGGCAAAAGCAACTCGAGTTTATGCTATGCGGTTCGTAACCTCATCTTCAATCCCACGGGTGCTAATATAGCAGCCCAGGTACTTGAATTTCTGAACGACTTCTAGCAGATCACCACCAAGCCTTAGCGCAGGGTTGGGTCCTTGCCAATATTGGAGAAGTACTTTGCATTTCGATGGAGCAAAGCATAGCCCAAAAACGATTGACAGCCAGCGCAAACCGGTCCAGTGCTCTTTGGCATGTTTGGGAGCTGTCACAGATTAGGGCAATGTCGTCCGCATACTCCAAGTCAAGAAGTTGCACACCAGGAAGTAGCTCCACACCTTCTAGGTCGTGTCCAGCGAACGCTGTTTCTATGCTTTCATCAATAGCGAAGTTGAAGAGGAAAGGTGACAGCGGACATTCTTGTCTCACACCGCTGGTGATACTGAAGGTTGGCGACAGTTTGCCATAAACCCTCACCCTGCCCGAGCTATGCGCGTACAGCGCTTTGATAATGTTTACATGTTTATCAGGCACACCTTTCCTCAGCAGACAGTCCTAAAGGGCACATCGATCGACTGAGTCGAAGGCACCTTTTATGTCAAGAAACACGACAACGGTGGGTCGCCAATAAACATGGCGGTGCTCCAACACTTGACGCAAGGTGAAGATGGGGTCGATGCAGCCCCGACCTCGACGAAATCCGGATTGCTCTTCATGAATCTGGCTTTCACGAGTGCCAGTCAGTCAGAATGACAGAGGCAAGCAATTTAGAGGCAATCGAAATCAGACTGATCCCTCTATGATTGCCGCATTCCAAACGGGAGCCTCCCTTGAAAATTGGGACAATGACGGAGCAGTTCCAGTCTGTCGGGAGTCTCCTGCTCCCAAAGATTAACTAGCAACTCGTGTAAACCATCTACTAGAGCAGGTCCCCCGAATTTGAAGAGGGCTGGGGTAATTCTATCTGCCCCTGCGGCCTTATGCAATTTCAACAGCCGGATCTATCGTTCGACCTCTGCGCGTGAGGGCGGATCCGAGGAGACGGCCCAAATGCCGGCCATCGCCTTGATGTTGCTCCTGTCGAGTTCACTAAGCGTATGCTGGTGTTCCACACAATTGTTTCCTTAACAAGCTCTGGCAGTTTTACCTCTTAGCTACTTTTCTAGCCTAGATTGCTGATTTCCTAGATGATCGTATTACGATGGGGATGGTTAACGAAGTTGCACCTAGTCCTGTTTTCTTGACAAGCTGGGTTCCACAGGGCTCCGTACTTAAATAAATAAATAAATAAATGGTTTATTATTGTCATTGCGAGGCACACCGTCAAGGGCGTGAGCATGGTGTTACAGAATGTATGATCGGCAATTCACAAATTAGTACATTTTGACCGATAGCATAGGAACTTATGTGTGTGTTGAGATGTAAAACTATGTTTAACTGTGTATTTGGAAGGGGACATGTTGTGTGCGTAAGTAAATGTGACTGTGTGTGCTGTTGTTCCTTATCTTCGTCAACAAAGGTGGGATTCAATGGAACGCTTTGAATCGGATGACGTTCCTGATGTGCGTATGATCCTCCGAAAAAGGGAAGAGGCAGTGACTATATTTAGTGGCGAGTCACGTCCGCCACGTCACAGTGCTGTTAAACGGATACTTGTAGTATTTTATAGGGAGAACGCTTGCCAGACAAAATCCAACTACATCCTGGAACACTGCCGCCGAACCATTTGCTGGAACGGGATTTACCCGAACCTCCCAGCTGGCACCACGAGGAGGTTGTTCGGCAAGCCAGCCGAACTAATCAAAGTCATCATCAATGACCTCCTGGAGCTGTTACAAGTCGACGGATAAGTCCACGTGAATGATGTCATACTGTAGTCGGTAGGATCCAGTTTTAAAGGTGATGACAACTTACAACGCTGGTCAATCTGCTGCACGATGGGTCTGTCGCTTGGTACTTGCCTACCACTCTTGAAACGCTGTTTTCTCCCGATCTGTGCGCAAGAACCATTCAACGCTAACAACATCGGTGGTTTTCAGCTAAAGACTGTGGCTCGTTATAAGGGGTCGTACGTAATTGTTTCTCCAGACCTAAGAACAATCCAGGGCAAGTTACTGTGGTGGCCGCTGCAAACAGGCTTTTTTGCGCCGTACGAGCTCCTTTATACAAACGGACACCCTAAAAGATCAGCCACTTGTTTTCTCCACTTTCGTCCAATACTAGAATACGGGCTACCAAACATGCACCCGCATGTGCAGTTTGAATACACGTTGAGCAAGAAGGTTCAGAGTTGTGGCTTCATATCTGCGTCCATGCCACGTGTTTAACCTTATCGTCGTCGTCTCCAACGTAGCAAATCGTTTTCACTAGACTACCGTCGCTTTTGTAGGGCTCTGGTTTATACCAAACGCAGGTTAAGACGCAAGGAAGAAGGTGCAACAGTTTTTCCAGCTAAATTCAAGATGTTCGATACGACGGCACCGTCAAAATCTTGTTACGGCTCGGAAGCACTACGTCCGGTCTGATGACGTGTTCTCTAAACGGTTGTCAATGAGTGGAACAGGCTCCTTAGATGAACGGTAATTGTCCATAAATTAGAGCGTTTTATAGTACGTTTGGACAAATACATTCTGAGCGAATCTGGATTCCGCTGCTTATGCTGTAACAAGCCCCCGGTGAACACAGTTCAACAACGACACGTATCACCCAGCTAATGAGTTTGAGGCAATGGAACTGACGTAATTTTCCCCTTTCGCTCTCTACAATCCCATGAACTTGATGAAAAGTCAGGTCACATGGTTGACCATAGTGTGAATTGCGCGTGTTGCTTTTTCCATATTTGCCGAGATTACTTTAAAACAAAACTTAGATCTGCGAAGCTTGTACAGAAGAACATACACGGGAATAGTTTGATTGCGGTCACACTATTGAAGGAGTATTGTGGACTTAATCCTAACCTACCGTATTTTGTCTGGGAAGGTTGGCCCTGATTTGTCATGGCTATTTAGTCCTGCTAGATTATTTGGTCTCCGCGGGCACTGTATGAAGCTGGACAAACCGCGGCCCCATCGAGTTAGAGCGGAGACACGTTATCACGTCGAATCATGAAGCGCTGGAACTTTCTTCCAGAAAATATTGACAAGGAAGCTAGGGTTAGGGGGTATGAGCGTCAACTAGAAGCCCTTAGTTGGCAACATGAAACCTTTCCTTTTCCCCGACTAATTCCCGTCTTCATACTGCGATTCTCTTATCTTACTTTCCCTCACCATTTGTATTATCCTCTTCTTTCGGCTGCCGTCACTTAAGCTTTACGATTTCCCTGCGTCTTTTACTTCCCGTAACTAACACAGCAGGCACAGCTAATGTAAGGAACGTGGGTATTAAATTGCTGGACCAGGGTGTTTTTCGGGTGTTTTTGTTTAAGTCCCGTCAAGAAGTCGAACAACCCCTGGCAACTTTTGGATCGGCGACCCGCCCAAGAACACCTACAGGGTACATACTATCGTTCCAGCCTCACTTGAACACGCGTTGCATGTCAATGACCGCCCTGGGATATTTAAAGTACCATCCCTTATGTTTGCGGATGACTTAAAAGTTTGGAAAACAGTAAGCTGTTGTGTTGGACCCGCGGCTTTGCACACAGCCCTCAACATGCTTTGGGAGTGGTCAGAATTGTGGCAACTGCCAGTCGATCTTGCAAATGGTTCGGTCCTGCGCATGGGATCAGGCCATTTCACAACACTTTACGTACTTGGCGGGAATGTATTGCGTCAAGTGCCTGAACAAACGGACTTGGGTATCTCACTATCCTCTGACTTCAAATCCAACGAGAACTGGACAAATGCTACCCGCAATTGTTTCCGAATGCTCCAGATGATCCGCAGGTCCTTCGGCATTATAAAAAAGGAAATGTTTGTTACCCTGTTCTCAGCTTTTTTCAAGCCATATTTGGAGTACTGCCTGTCCTCCATGCTTGGTAAGCGACAAGATGGCACTTAAACGAGTTCTAAGGGTTGGTACTAAAATGGTACAATGATTGAGGCGTCTCTCGTATACTGATAGGCTGCTCAGGTTGATGTTTCCGCTGTACTATAGGCGACTTCGGGGAGACCCTATGACAAGTCCAGCATGGATAGCTGGACACGGGCTGCGAGCCGGACAATATAATAGAAAAAGCCGGCCTCTATTAACAATATGTTTACTCACCCGCATCATTATCATTCGACTCTGCGACCCTTTTACATCATTGACTGGCTTCAACGACTATTGCCGGTTCAGTACTAAGCCATTTGGCCCACCAACGAAAAATTTTGGCTGTCAAGCGACTGCGAATAATAGAGTGCAAAATCGGTCTATCCGATGTATAGCCGACTAGCACTACTGTTCAACGGAAGCTACGACAGTGTTCCAGGACGTGGTGAGTTTTCGCCTGGCAAGCGTTCTCCCTATAAAAAGCCACAAATGTCCGCTTAACAACACTGCAACGTGGCGGATGTGACTCGCCACAAAATAAAGTCACAGCTATACATTTCACACTGACGCAGTCCTCAGCCTCCAACATCGAACCTGTGCAACTGATTTTACTATGAAGAATGCTTTAGTGGAGTACCGATCATCCCGGCTCCGTAATGGTCATTGATTGCACTAAACCTTGTTCGGGCTCCTGTGCTCATGGATCACTACATGTCAAATTTACCCCCCACTTGTATCTTGACGCAACAGTTTTTGCGCGCCATGGCGCCGTTATGATCCTTGGTCTGACTATTACCTGACAATATGCTCGCTCTTATGGACTACATCTTTTCGTTTATTCCTTTAATTGTAACGAAATGTTTTAATATTCCAAAGAAGCTGTGCTTGTATGCATTTTTGATCATGCCTTTTAGAGGTGTGTGTCGTTTTACAGAGAATATACTATTTATTTATTTATTTATTTATTTATATTGACCAGCAAGATTGGGCCTGTTTTAACTGGATTGTTCCATTCGGCGCAGATACCATCTCTTCGTGGTCATCCTCTGAAGCTGCATAAGCCCAGATCTGATCACGTTAGAGCTGACTTCGTTTGTCACGATGGGTCATCGACACATGGAACGCGTTACCCAGCGAAGTAGTATTAGCACAAAAGGTGAAGGAGTTTGAAACTCGGCTCGACGCACTTGGGTTGCAGTTTCAGACCATTCCGTTTGTTTCCTAACTTTTACATCCATTTCCTTGGCTTCTCACATCAGTTACTATTATTATCTTATCCGCACATTCTCCCCTGTACTACAATTATCATTATTTTGTTTTGTTGATTCTCTTCTCTTAGTCTTTATTCTATTCACTTGGCCCGCACAGCGGGAACTGCTACTGCAGGCCGCGTGGGCATTGAATGGTTGACCGTTATGTGATTCTTGTGTATTGATTTGGCGCTTCTCGGTTTCAAATCACTCCCGCGAACTACATCCTGGTTCAACGAAGAAGAAGAAGAAACACACATGGAAATTTTCCCACGGCTCCTGTCCAACTTGAAATTGAAAATTGACTTCGGTTTCCTCCTCCTTGGCGGTAAATTGAAATTTTTGAGCGTGCTGTCTTTTTGAGGTTTTGCTTTCAAGGGACAGTTGCGGAACAGTGTGTACAAGTGTCGTGCAAAAGTTTTGACTTTTGTCAAATTTCGCTTGATCCAAAAAATTTTGGATCATCGTTTTTCCCCGGATTACGTCGTACCCGTTTTCGGGTACTTACCAACGTCGTCCATCTTTTTCGGGTTAAGCCTCTGGCTATTATTCCGGTATTTTTGTGTTTTGTAATCCGTGTTGCACCTAGCTTAACCCATAACTGTTTCTGTTGACTGCCCTGCAGGTAACAGCTTGTCGGTCTTACGTTTTGGTACTTGTTTCACACTCTTTGAAAGCGTCATGTCGG
>OX104066.1:49332965-49372887 GCA_944474145.2 Dicrocoelium dendriticum | reverse complement strand
TTCCGCGCTAACATTCCACTGTTGACAAATGCCGACTTATTGTTACGTAATAAGTCACTTCTGGCGAATCTGACTTTGGCGAAAAAGACAGATAATAACCCCGCATTGGTGACGCCCGTACTACCGCCGGTGACTCCTTCATGCATCCATACTGTGCGCAATCGAAGCCCCGCCGCTCCTCCGCTTCATCAGCTGAGACACCAATGCATAGTTCACAAGACAACCGAAAAAAAGCTGTCTGTCGGCACTGCAACTGCGACCTACGCAGCCGTGGCCAGCGTTGGCGCCGCAAAACCACCCGGCTGGGTCCAGGCCCCTAAAAAGAAAAGTTGTAAGGCGGTTAACAACAACAAATCGAAATCACCGTCGACAGTGTCACAACTAAAGTCTGTGCTAAACAAGGTAACGCGACTTGAGAAATTGCTAGCCGAGAAACCGGCCTTACCGAAACCGGTGAAGCCAAGCGATAGCAAGTCACCACGGGGGACGGCTATGCAACGTCATGATTTTCCACGCACCTGAGTCGACTGATCCCAGTCCCCAGGTACGCTATGACCATGATGTGCAATTCTTGCAGTCTCTAACCGACAAACTACTGGATGTTGGCGAACCCGGGTTACGAGTGAAACAAGTCACTCGTCTGGGGAAACAAGTTGATGGCAAGTGTCGGCCTCTGCGCATCGCGTTCGCCGACGAAACCGCCCCAAGGTTAGTACTGTTCCGCCTCGGTCGCCTAAAGGGGATGAAAATCCATGTCCGGCCAGACCTTGATCCCGCAGAACGAGAGCAGACGGTAGTGTGCCGTGGTCGAGCTGAAACGAGGCACGGACGCGGGTGAAACTTATATGGGGGTCGTAAATTTTCGCACAGTTACCCGGATACCCCGAATCCGGGTAAACAGAGCAGTGACGCTTCAAGCTCGCCCAGCGGTTCCTACCGCGGATTGCGTGTAGCGTTCATTAATGTATGCAGCTTAATGAACAAGCACGATGATCTGATCCGCTTCATTGCTTCACGTCGGCCAGATGTGGTTGGTTTGGTTGAGACGTGGTTGACATCTGAAGTGACAAGCGAAGAAATTGCGATCACGGACTATTCGTGCTTCCGCTGTGATCGACAGTCGAATAGCCGCGGGGGCGTCCTACTTTACCTCCGGTCTACCCTGTGCGGGAGACTCGTGAGCACCTACCGAAGCAATTGCGGTCTATGAGAGCAGCTGTGGTGTTCGATCCACCTACGACGCGGCGAACTGCTTGTGGGGTGTGGCATATCGTAGCCCACTGAGTAATGGATTGGATTGGCTCACACACGTCCAAAACCAAATGAGTCGCCAACAGTTCCTGCTCACTGGCGACTTTAACCTTCCTCGAAACTTGTGGCCTGAAGCTCAGCTTCTGCCTGGCCATAATGAAGTGGAGACAAGATTCGCCGAAATGGTACTGGAAACCGGAACGGTGCAGCACATCACGCAACCCACCCGCATAACCCCGCGCTCAATGTCATCATGCCTGGACCTGCTGCTAACCAGCTGCGAACAAACAGTGCATGACATAGAAGTTCTTGAGCCCATGGCGGCCAGTGATCACTCGATAATTATGGCCACTATAGACCTGCAGCTTCCATGTGTGCGTCCAGTGGCGCCAACATACAACTATTGGAAAGCTGACTTCGATGGCCTCCTTCTAGCTGTGAATCAGCTTGATTGGTCTATGCCACAGGATTCATCCGTTGAAACTTGCTGGGCAAACATTAAAGGGGCAGTGCACTCATTGTGTGCGCAATTTGTACCCCTCAAGACTCGGAAAGTTGGACCAATGAAACCCCATTGGTTTGACAAAGAGTATAACCGACTGTCTCGACAACGACGTCGACTATGGAATGCGTTCCTCCTGTCTGGCTCTGCCGATGACTATGAGGCATACAAGCGACAACGAAACTTGTGCAACAGCACAAAGACGCGAAAACGCCGTCAGTTTGAGGAGCAGCTTGCTTGCTCAGCTAAAACTGCCCCGAAGCGCATATTTGCGTACGTGAAGCGACGCCTGAAGTCTGCAGGTAATGTGCCGGTGCTAGTGGGTTCGAACGGACAACCACTAAGTTCAAGCACCGAGCGTGCGTCCGCATTAGCGGCGCACTTCGCTTCTGTATTCGCAACTAACCAAACCTGCGCGCCAAGCTCTGCCGTCGCCGCACCGACTGAGCTAACCGACTTGATCTGCAACGTCGCGGAGGTACATGGGCTAGTCAGCTGCCTAGACAGCACGAAGCCAGCTGGACCGGATGGTCTCCATCCGCTGATCCTCAAGTCCTTGTCAGCTGTGATCTCACCTGCTGTAACCGACCTGTTCAACCGATCCCTGTCCGTAGGCTGCGTGCCTTGTAACTGGAAATGCGCCGTTGTCAAACCGATTCCAAAAGGCGGTGACACACGCAAAGTGGAGAATTACCGCCCTATTTGTTTGACCGCAGTATTGTCGAAAGTTCTGGAGAAGATTGTGAAGAAGAGACTGCTCCAGCTATTGGAGACCAACTCTCTCCTGACGCCTGCACAGCATGGTTTCGTGAGATGCCGCTCTTGCATCACTAACCTGCTGCTAACATGGCATGAATGGTTGCAAGCAGTAAACCAACGTAAGTCAGTCGACGTGGTATACGTCGATTTCAGTAAGGCCTTCGACAGAGTGAATCACGAGATCCTCCTTCAGAAACTGAGGGAGTGCGGAGTCGGAGGCTCGCTGCACCAATGTATCCGTGACTTCTTAGGTGGACGGAAGTGGAGGGTGCAAGTCGACAGCTACCTGACCGACTGGTACCCGTCGACGAGCGGCGTTCCTCAGGGGACGGTGCTTGGCCCCATTCTCTTCCTGATTCACATCAACGACGTGCCCAATCTCCTTCGGTCGCCGTGTGCCTTGTTCGCGGATGACCTGAAGTTATGGAGGGTGATCCATACGTCGGACGACTTTGACATACTTCAGCAGGACCTCGACCGCCTCTCCATGTGGTCCGCCGAAGTAAGTTTGCCTATCAACTCGGCAAAATCGCTACTTCTGTGCCTCGGTAAAGGTGGAGCGGGCCGATCGTACACTCTCGACGGCCAAGTTCTACACCCGACGCATTGCGTCAGAGACCTTGGCGTTATACAACGTTACGACATGAAGTCACTGGACAACACGGACAATATGTATCGCACAGCATTGCGTTCGCTGTGGGCGCTGAAACGTAGCTTCTGCACCTGGTCGAAAGAGATTGCCACTCGTCTCTTCACATCCATTGTACGACCGGTGCTAGAATACGGCTCACCCGCCTACTGTCCGTTGACGAAAGGCGAGATACACAAGCTCGAAAGAGTACAACACATAGCCACACGGCTCATTCCCGGTCTTCAGGGTGTGCCGTATGAAGAAAGATGCAGACAATTGGGTCTGTATACTCTAGCCTACCGCCGCGTGCGAGTGGACCTCATCATGACCCACCGGGTATTGCATCTGGGTGCTTATCCGATGCTGAGGCCACTGCTCCATGTCCGTGCGTCAAGCAGCACACGAGGTCACCAGTACAAACTGGTAGTCCCTGACCTCAAGTGGGTAGCTCATCCCTTGTGTCTTGAGCGGCGAGTGGTGAACATGTGGAACCGTTTGCCCTCGCGGATAGTAGAAGCGAACTCGGTGTCGGAATTCAAACGATTCCTGGACGCGCACTTTGTGAATGCCAGATTCGACGAAGCCTTCACAGGAAACTGACGAAGGAATCGTTCAATGATTATAACCCATGGAGCCCGTTAATCCACCAACTGCAGCTTCCGAAACGATGCCCATCCGTAATAGGCGGCGGAGCTGGTGAAGGACTCCATGTGGTTCATCCAAGAATATATGGTAAGTACATGGAGATTTTTTCTATGCTTGTAAATATTTTACTTTTTTCACCTGGGCTAGCTCACTACTACAGGTAACACTGTGTCAGTGGGACATGTCCTACATTGAGATATAGCTACATAGATGTTCAACATCTTTCTCGCTATCATGACAGTATCAGTATCAGTATCATTAAGAAGAGTGAGTGACATCGTTGTGCGCCCCATTTGTGCCCCTCAACTTTCGGAAAGTTGGGCCAGTCAAACCACATTGGTTTGACAAACAGTACAGCAAAAATGGCTGCCCCACGGCCGACCGTAAGGGCTATTGGAACATTAATTCGTGTTATCTGGGCTCTGATGAGGGGACTTCAATCCCAAGAGGATCATCGCATATGTGAAGCGGTGCCTAAGGCCTATAGCCAATATCCCAGTGTTAGAAGGCTCAGAAGGACAGCCCCTAACCTCCAGTACAGATCGTGCGTTAGCATTGGCAACGCACTTCGCCTCCGTATTCGCAAGTGACCAGGTGTCTGTAATGAGTTCGACGAGCACCGCTCCAGCCGAACTTAACAGCCTGGACTGCAATATTGAGGATGTACGCAAGATTCTAGCAAATCTTGACGGGACGAAACCTGCTGGGCCAGATGGTATACACCCACTAATCCTCAAGTCATTATCGACCATAAGTGCACCTTCTGTAACTGAACTGTTTAACAGGTCACTATCCACTGGTCTACTACCGGACGGCTGGAAATGCTCAGTGGTAAAGCCTATCCCGAAAGGTGGTAACCCTAGCGAAGTGGATAACTACCGGCCGATCTGCCTTACGGCAGTTTTGGCAAAGACGCTCGAGAAGATCGTGAAGATGAGCGTTCTGCAACTTCTCCAGTCGAAAAACCTGTTAACCTCCGCGTAGCATGGTTTCCTGAAAGGTCGTCCGTGCGTCACCAACGTACCGTTGACGAGGCACGAAATGGTTACAAGCGCTGAACAACGGCCAATCCGTTGACGTCATTTACGTTGACTTCAGAAAGGCTTATGACAAGGTTAACCATGCAGTGCTCCTTGACAGACTGAGGATGTACGGTGTTGGTGGTTCGCTGCACAAATGGATCAGCAATTTCGTTATTGATCGGAAGTGGAGAGTCCAGGTGGACAACCATCTAACTGACTGGTATCCATCGAGCAGCGGCGTGCCCCAAGGCACTGTACCCGGAACCGATCTTGTATCTAATCCATATAAACGATGTGCCTCAGCTATTACGATCACATAGTGCTTTGTCCGCAGATGACTTGAAAGTGTGCAGAGTAATCCGCACACTCAGTGATTGCGATTTACATCAGCAGGATCTCGACCGCCTTTCGACATGGTCTGCAGAGGTTAACCTTCCGATCAACCCTGCCAAGTCGCAATTCATGAGTTTGGGTAAGTATGATCACCGCCGAACGTACACAGTGGCTGGTCAACCGTTGCATCCCGCTCCTTTCGTGCGCCACCTCGGTGTACTCTCACGCTGTGACCTAAAGTCCGTTGACAACACGAATAGGCTGTACCGAAGCAGCCTTCGGATGCTATGGGCTCTCAGGCGCAGCTTTAGCACTTGGTCCGAAGAGATTGCTACTCGCCTCTTCGTCTCGATAATACGACCAATGCTGGAGTACGGCACTCCCGCATACTGTCCCATCACCCGGGGCGAAGTAGAAAAGCTTGAGTGGGTGCAGCATGTAGCCACCAGGCTGATTCCCAACTTACGAGGTATGCCATAGCAAGACCGATGTAAGAAACTAGGGTTATACACCCCATCCTATCGTCGGCTGAGAGTAGACCTCATCACGACGCACCGGATATTACACCTGGGTACAACCCGATGTGGAGACAACCACTTCATCTGCGCACACCAAGCTGCACGCGAGGACACCGGTATAAACTTATCGTCCGGATTTGAAGCGGGTCGCCCATCAACTCCGTATTGAACGCAGAGTGGTGAATGTCTTGAACGACCTGCCTCAGCATATAGTAGAAGGCAACACAGTGTCTCAATTCAAGATGCTACTAGACCTACAATTTGCAGAGGCAAAGTACAGAGAGCGAAACGATTAATAAAGAGTTCATGTCCAAAAACGACGAATGATGCAGCTACGCAGAGCAACCTCTACTCGGTGCTTCGCACCAGTTCTCAGAGCAGGTGCCTTCACCACTGGTGATAGAACTGTCTTTAGCCCCTCCGATGATGTAGCAACAGCAGCGTATGTTTTTAGCTCCATTGTCCATGTCTTACTTTTGTTAGGGCCATCGACTTCACCGGAAGGCTTAATAGCGGATGTTGTCTGCTTTTTCTTCTTGATAACAGAACGAACGCTCTACATTTCGCAGCCGGGTATCAAGAGATTCGTCTCTCCTACGAAATACTGTGCGGCCTTGCCGGCGGCTGCAGCAATTGACACAACTGAAAAGCAACTTCCCGCTAGAGGCCAGCGCTGCGTACTGCTCGGTATTCAGCTCCGTACAAAACTGATGGTACCATCGGTTGCAGATATTGCATTGCATGCCGCCAGATTCGTCAGTTACTGGTATATTGCAGCTTCGGCCGCCACAAAGTGCGAGAACCTCAGAATCCGAGCCATCAGGAACAACAGACTCGGTGCATTGCGAGGCTGACATAGCGCAACACAGAGTGATGATAACACGTATGCAATAGTTAAACGACATCAAAAAAGGCAAAAACGGGGTTAAAACTGGGAAAAACTGGAAAAATTACCAGTAGGCGCAGAAGACGCTTTGACCAGAACCGCTTTAATCGATCCAACATATCTTGGATCACAGTAAATTTGACAATAGTCAAATTTCGTTTCAAGTCTTTATTCAACCAATGTTTTCCACGTTATTGCAACTAAAAATCTCCATCAGTATGGCACGCCAAAACGAATAGTTACCGCGTAGCACTGTGTTGTCTCTGGCAGAAATATATCGCAGTGATCAACGGTTTGCAGATTCATTCGCATTTACATGCGTTAGCCGCCGTGTTACATTAATATTAACTTACTGTTTGCCACGCAATCCTGAACGTCAAAAATGTACGCAACCGTACAGCATGTAGCCGTTGGCGTCCCCATCCAGCAAGTGTTTGCGCCTTCCACGCTGGAAAAACATGTCAACGATTTAATCTGAACACGTCCGATTACCTCATCCATGTCTTCAACATTTCCATGCTTCCTAATAACCAAAGATCGGAACAGCTCACCATCATCCACAGCCATAGCGATAGCAGAAAAACCACTATGGCCACCGAAATATTATAACAACTATCACACATATGTACCCTTACCGGTAACACTTCCGATGGCATCATAATTAACACACAATCCAATTCTCCACACACCACTCAGCTATTTCCACCTATTGCACATTCATCCTCCTTGGCAACGTCGCTAGGTAACCACGTTGCTATGTACCATTTGTACCACGGAACGTCCCGAAACAACACAATTTTTTGTTACAGTAATCACACGGTCCGCACGGGGTGCTTTCTCATCTCTGTCTTAATTTCGTCTATTCACGTCGCAAGTTGCGTAGGCGTATCACACGCACATCATCTGTACTATTGTTTGTTCCGCAGCCTGTAAATTTTTGGGCCTGTTAACATTTTAAATGCAATGTAGATGAAACGATGTAACAGCATTCTGTACAGAGGAGTAACGTGAAATACTTCTGCAAGTGGCGAGAAGAGGAAAAAAGTAGTTATGGTGGAAGTATTGCATTAGCCCTTAACCACTATCTACCTTTAGGATACAGAAAACTAAGACAGAGCAACCTATTGATTCAGATGCACTTGGCTTACAGTGTAAGAAAATGTCGTTAGCAGGCTGCGAGGAGGCGGATAAACCAATACGTGGTTTGTTGAACTTCACTCCAGAAACCTCCAAAGAAATGGCGCACTGTTATGTGAGCATGAGCGATTCTTCGCAGGTTCCTTAGGTTTTGTGAACTTTATGTCGCGCAGTGGTTGGCTTTATAATATTTAGGGAAGATTTGACTTTTCATATAAGCTCATAAATGGTAAATCTAACAAATTCCGTGGAAGGCTGGATCTTCTTGGCGGCTTGAGAAACTATCGGCTGCGTTAAACGAATGTTCGCCGGCAAAAAGCTACAAGATGGAACTGCATTATTCTATAAATTAATCCCGAACAAAAGCTGTGGCCACAAAGTAAATAAGCGATTTAGGGGAAAGGATCAAAATAATGGAAAACCGTTCTTTTGTGCACGAACTCCATCGCGACGAACAAAGTTAAACATTTTGGAATAATAATAAGGATTTTGAATTCGTGTTGATTAGAGGACTACCACATCTGCCTTGTTAATAAAGGCACAACACCAAAGCACGGATGCCAACCATGATTTTCGAAAATTGTTAGTTGCGTCAGGAATGTCGGATGAAAGACGAAAATTGTCGTATACTGGACCCAACCAACATGTAGTGCTGTCATCCAATCAGACCATAAACTGTCTAGTCAATCACCAACAAATTGGAACCAACGAAAACGATATTCCCCAGTGAGTCTGGTAAACACGTGAACTTCCTGTTGACACTTTGTTGACTCTGCTTGTCAGAATCTTTTGATCCGCTGTATCAATACTACCGGTCATTTCCACGATCTAGTATTCTGTCCACCTACTAGAACAGTTCGGGTTATATCAAAAACAGGTGAATTCGTCTCACCATGGATAATTGCTGCTATCGCAATTGTGTGCCGTGCCACTTGGAGTATGTGAAAGTATTGTCCTCGCCTCCAAACAATACCACGAATCTGCAGTTGCTAGATCATGGATAATTTACCCCGTAAAGTGCCATTATCTATCTGGTATGTTCCGGTGTATGCTGTACAACATTGCCGCGGTGAGAAACGTTATAGTGAACACACTGCAAGAAATGCTGCTTTTTGGGGCTGCGTAGGTATCAGTGAAATAGAAATCATTGTAACCTACTTTAAAAAAGCTGGAATGGTTCAAGCAGGCGACAACATGACAGGAAGTATGGTGTTGGATGACGCAGCAATTGGGAAGAACTTTAAGTGTCATGCGAACATTGGAATATGCCAACTAGTGTGTGACATTCTGACCACATCACTGTTGACTTATGTGCAACTGCAGAAAGCAATCATTAATGAGGAATGTTTAACTGACATTATGATTGATAAAAGTTCTTTTGATAACGCGGTGGAAAAGTAAAAAGCGCCTCTAAGTGATCGGCAAACTTTGGTGCCGTTAATAAACCCGGCACGTAGTCTTCAAACTCATTTTCTGTCAAGAAGTCAGGTTCCAGAATTCGTGCTATATTTATGCACAGTGGTTGGTGACCATGTTAAGCACCCAGTTGTAACCGTAAATAATTAGAAAAATCAGACTTTTCTCAATATCGGAGTCCAGCAGACTAGGTTCCATGTACAAATGTGAGAGGATACAAAACTACAGAAATCACTCTAGGAAGTACGGTACACCATAGGCGTTCGCATATATATATATATATGTATGTATATATATATGCCAGCATACGTCTCCTGTAATAATACCTATTACGATTTCTTGTACTTAAGTATGTGCTGTATTAATATAGCTCCTGTAGTGGATATCAAGAGTGGGTAGCAACACGTGGATACCATTTCAGTGGAATAAAAATTCAACATAACATATTAGTTTCGATGGTCCTCACAATTTTGTTTTACTGGTATTTGACTGTGTGGTGCATTTGTTGCTCAGCGCTAAATAGATGTAAGCTATGCAACCGATTATACGTTGAACATGTCTTTTGGCCATGTAACAAAGAATAATGGCCGCATGGGTAAATAATTATCCTGTAGAGAGGAATTAACAGCGTAGCTACTGCATGCTAGTTGTAAAAGCTTGATTTACGGTGATGCAAATAATATGTAGAATGGGTGATAAGAAGGAGGTCAAAGACGTGATAGCGAATAAACGGCAGAGGAATATCAAGACAGCATATTCAATTGTGCTAGGGGACACAAAATATGAGGGAACATCAGCGTGCTAGTGGAGGTAACTAAACATGATTCCTTTGAATCGGAGCAACGGAGGAATGCTCAACAAGCGGAAAGCAAAATTGGTCCATAAGTTTACACGTGTGGAGGTGACGCACAGCGGTGTGTAGACGTAATAATCTTCCTGTCGTGCTAGGATGTAACGGCTAGGACGGAGCTGGACAATTGTGTAAGGTTACTGGTTATAGCTGTTGTAGCAAGAAGGTTTAAGTGAACATCGAGGCTAAGGTGCCTAAGACGCAGCAGCGCGCGGACAAACAGCATCATCATAAATTAGTTAGAAGGAGATACCGAAGATTGCTTAAACATAACGCAGTAGAATGAAAGCAAATAGGCACACAAGAAAGTTGTTGAAGGTCAAGGCATGTGTAGGTAAAGAGCATGGATGCGCAGATGGTTAAGTATCCTTAGCGGGTTAGGAGAGGAGAGTTAAAACAAACTGAGCCAGGGGAAGCCGGTGATAAAACAGGACACTAGTAAAAGCTGAAGGGTAAGGAACGATGCAGCGAGAAATAGGTACGTGAACAGCAGCGCTTGTGTGGCTGACAAGCAGCATCACTAGAACCCAGTAAGTCAAACTTTAGGACAAACCCAGCTAAGGAAGGTAAAGTGCTGGAGGTATAAAGCAGTGGCAGTATACAGGCATACAAAAATTGTTACAGGTAGAGCAAATGGAGCTGGCTAGGAAAACAACAACCACGGGTGTCATCTGGGTGATTGGGTTATTCCCCTTCCAGCGGGTAGTTCGGCGACAATGTTTCAGGAGGAGGGGTATTGCTTTACAAGCGTTTTCTGTATAAAAAACCACAACGGTCGTTTACTAACACTGCGCCTTGGCGGATGTGGCTCGCCACCAAATAAAGTCACTGCCTGTTCCTCATCTAGAGAATCCACACTGCACGGATGTCATCCCGTTAGAAGAGCTCCTCTGCTTTCTTCATACCATGGCAAACAGCAAAGAAGCTCAGTTGCACTTCAAAAGTCCAATCACCAAGCTTACTTTATTTCCACACAAACCCAGTATGTTACTGGTTAACTTGCTGTGTTTTTATACAACTACCGACCATACCAGTTCGTGTTAGCCTGATCATGACTTCGCAAGCGTGCCTCGCACTGCCGGAAATCACACATATATTTATCTTTTTAAGGCAAACTAAGCTAAGGAAATCCAATGACAGAGCTGAGCTACTGAAAAAGTCTAGTGTTTCCATGCTGCAGTAAATAAAGTTTAATAGAAGCTCGAGACTAGAGAGGACATGGCGCTGCAAAGCGTTGCCAGAAAGAGGCATCCTAGCTTGTTTGAAAGGAGATAGAAAAGGCAGCTTAAAGCAAGCGCGATGGAATAGTAGCATGTAAACAAGCAGAGAGGTTGTTGATGAAGTCAGGATATTTGGAACTTAAACGCAATGGCTTGCAGTTAGTCAAGTGTTTCCAGCCATCTAGGACAGGAATGCTAAGGCAAACTGTGCTGGGGAAAACAGAAAAAGCTGGACCCTCGTGAAAAGTAAAGGGTAGTGCATTCAGAAAGAACCTCCCAAACTCAGGGCTTCTGCGAGTCTCAGTTTTACATACGCTCGGACCAATCAAGTGCACTCACCCACTAAGAAAGCAAGATCATTAAATTTATTGTTCACGTAAAGCATTGATGAAGCACAAGTATGCTTGCTTGTGACGCTCCTAGACAGTAAGCACCGAAGGGTGAAGCTTTCGTTCAGGCTGCCTAATAATACACACTCCAACCACTTGCTTTGTGGCAGGTTTCGTCTTCTTAACTAAATCAATGGAGAAGCAATGTGGCTGTTAAGTCAAACAACCTCTTCTTGGTGCCAGGTAGGTGGTTCGGGTTTACTTGTTTCAGCAACTAGTTTGGCGGAAGTGATCCGCTACGTGGTGGGTTTTCACTTGGCAAGCGCTGTCCCTATATAAACCCACAAAGGTCCTTTTAAAAACACCGTGAACCTGCGATTTTGAATCGCCACTAAATTAAGTCACCGTCCTTGCTTCATGACGGCGAAGCATTGTATAACAGCAACGCAACGCTCATTCTACAATCATTGCAAATTCACGGACGGCCCACCTCCCTTCAGCATTGGCTACACATCCAGACATTGGGCAAATGCGGCAAAATCTTTACAAAGCCAAGCAACAGCTACACACGCCTACACGGACACATACTTACAAGCATGTATTAACGTAAATAACACTCATTTGGCCATTACATTGTAGCTTTCTTGATCACCTGTAGTACTTTTACCTCGACCATGTCTGCACCAGCGTGCCTTGATTAGCTGATAATAAAAGTTTATTTATTTAATTATCTAAATAAATAAATAAATGGTATATTCTCGGTAAAATGAGACAAACCTGTAAAGGCGTGATCAAATATGCATACAAGCATAGCGTCTTTGGAATATTAAAACATTTCCTTTCAGTGAAAGGAATCAACGAAAAGATATAGTACATACGAGGGAGCATATTGTCAGGTACTAATCAGACTAAGAAATATGATGGTGCTGTAGCGCGCATAAACCAGTTATAACTGTTGCGTCAAGATAGAAGTTGGGCGTAATTTCGTCATGTAGTGATCCATGAGCGCAGGAGACCAAACAAGGTTTTGGTGCAAGCAATGGACATTACGAAGTCGGGATGATCTGTGCTCCATTAACGCGTTCTTCATAGTAAAATCAGTTTCACAGGTTGGATTGAGAAGGCTGCAGGATGCGTCAGTGTGAAACGTTGAGCTGGGGCTTTAATTTGTGGCGAGTCACATTCGCCACGTTGAAGTGTGGTTAAGCGAATATTTGTAGCTATTTTAGGGAGAACGCTTGCCAGGCGAAAAAGCACCAAGTCCTGGAACACCGCCGTAGCTTCCGTTGAACAGTAGTGTTAGTCAGATATGCATTGTATAGACCGACTTTGCACTCTACTGTTCGCCGTCGGTCGATAGTCAACCTTCCTTGGTTGACCGAATGGCTCAGTAATGATATGGCAGTAGTCGCTGAAGCCGGTCAATGATGTAAAAGAGCCGCATGTCGAATGATAATGATGCAGGTGATTAAACACCTTGTTAATAGAGGTCGGATTTTTCTATTATATTCTTGTCCAGCTCGAAAACCTTGTCCAGCTATCCACGCTGGATTTGTCATAGGGACGGTAAGTGCAGTTGTTTCTTGTGGCTGAGTATGTCCATAACGAGAGAAAATGTCATTCTTCGCAAAGTGGATTCGGAAGGCTTTCAAATGGCCAAGTAAAACTCCGTAAAAAGCCATTGGAAAAGCCACTTATACGAGCGCAAGCCTGTCTGTGAGATGACATCATAAAAGCTCCAGGTGACCGTAGAATTGGAATGTTTGAGGAAGTGAAGGTAATCACGCCAGAATTGTTGGTCTTCGGTTGCGGAACAGGGGATCCATGTAAATATAGTATTTCAGGTGAGTAAATTGTTCTACTGTGGGTACGAAGCGAGCTAAACCCATTTGTTTAGAACCCGTGGAGTTAGCGTCCCCAGAATAGCGGAAAGAGCATCATTTGGAACGATGTATGGGTTCGTTCTCTCTCGGAGAAGAGATCAGGCGTTTAAATCAGCTGGCTATTGAGGATGAGTCGACCAGTCCCAGTGGCTACACCTTCTTGTTTTGGTGGATATAACTGTGGAAATCTCCGGAATAAGGGCAACCGACATGAGGCAGCCAAACAGAGAGACAGCAATGAATCAAGAAGCACTAACACTGACTGGTGACGCAACGGTGCCTAAAATACATTAAAACTTATGTAATTTTGTTTAGTATATACGCTTTGCAAGCGCTTTCTTTACATCACGTCGCTGGTGTGACTTAGACTACAAGTACTAGGTAGGAGGAAGGTTCTGCACGCGCAGGGCCAAGAGACCGGTGTAACGAAGCTTGTTGACAAAAGTTGAGCAAATAATACGATTGTTGGAAAGAAACAGGTATACCGATGATGATGACAGCAGTCCGAATGCGAGAGGCATCCTAAGTGAAAATAAAGACAACTAGGTTGAGACCGAATGCTGGAGCAAGCTGGGTAAAACAACCTTCCAAGAGGAAAAGGAACTTCAAAGAATCGGCGTGGATCGAAAGAATGCAGACCACCGTGCGAACAGTACTTCGTGAAGGTAATTACGCTAAAGCGCTCATAATTCTATAGTCCAACAGCCGTCGGAACCTAGGGAAAATGGTCACAAAGGGCCAAAACTGCCCTGCATTGGTGGTCGTTATCCCACGAACGGTCACACTAATAGGCAAATGCGTACATATGGTAAAGAGCAGAGGCATATGAAGAGAGGTAAGGTGAACATAATAATAGAAGTACTAGCCAAGAAACCTTTAGCAATGGTTTTTGTGCCGCCAGTAATCAGTAGCGAGGGCAAAGCGGAGGAGACTCTAAGCACAAGGAAAACTTGGTTCGGCTCAGTGCGTGTAAGCCGTGGGAAGAAAAATGGGGCGCTGTGACAGAGAAGGCAGTAAATAAGAGGAAGATAAATGTAACTAGGGTCTAGACGTATGTGGAAGAGAGCGAAGTCGCTGTCAGGCCCTGGTCGAAATTGGCAAGGCCATCTAGAAGTAGTAGGAGTGCAGAAGACCTTCCAGATAAGAATAGTATAGTCGGCTCACGGAGATTGGCTCTTACAATTGCGGTGAGAAAAACGGTGGGGGTGGCAGCGGAAACTGACGGGTTAAACATTAAAGGGGCTATATTATACAGGGGTTATTATGCCTGGCAAGCTTCACTAAGTGAGAGAGACCGAGCAGACGGCGCATGATTAGTCAATGCACTGTAATGGAGTCGGACAGATAAAATGGAAAGAAAATAGAGAAGATCAGCAGCAAGGGGTAGGAAAGAGAGGGAAGAGGCTGTTTTGATATTGGATGAGCAAGTTCAGCAGATTATTGAGGTAAAAAGCTGCTTTGGGTCTGCAGGATCTAGACCGTTAACCTCCCGGTGGTCTGAAAGAGGTCACAGAGAAGCAGACTAGTCAGATGAGGCTACGTTAAGGTAGAGCACTAAGATTTGGGTGCCCGATTGAAGACAAGAGTGCAGAGAGAAGCTGACAGTCAGGATGAAAAAGGTCTATTGCTAAAGTGTGGAGAAGCCAACTACTCTCTCGGGCGAAGGAGTATAAACCCTTCAGTTCTGAACAATCACCGGTAATATTTCGGTAGTCTGAGAAAACTCAGAGAGCCGGAAACCCAACAGACGAGAATGGATTAGTCGACACATCCGGAGGCCTGGTACCAGTCCCAGAGACTTTGACTGATAAGCTGATGCTAAATAAGGGCAGGGCACTGAGCGCTGGCCGTCCGATTAAAGAAGGATTGAGTGTACAGATTACTATTGGAAGTGTATATATTAATAAAGGGTGAATAAGTCTAGGAGGCTGCCAACGTAAGCGAGACAGCTTAGAGTCTACAGAGCCTAGATCAATAAATCTTGCTGGTATGGAAAAGGTCGAAGGAGCTGACCGGTCAGGTGAGACTAGGTTATTGCAGTGCCCTGAGTGTTAGCAGTCCGTTTAAAGAAGAAATAAAAGCGGAGAGTGCCATAAGGAGAAGAAACGGTCCGGATAGAAAGAGGGTTACTTATAAGGTATGGGAAGTCCATGGGACTCACAAGGTAATGGGGACAGAGCGTTCGGTCTTCCCAACAAATGCCGGTAACGTCACAGCAGTCCGAATGAACTCGGAGAGCAGGAGACCGATCAGACGAGACTGGATTAGTCGGCACATTGGGAGCAAGTAGTACAGTTAAGGTAAAAGATAAATAAAATGTCAGCAGAGCTAGACAGGTTTGGGACGCAAGAGGCTACATGAATGTAAGCTATGCAAGTCAGGCAGGCTCGCAATGTAAGAGAAGTTGTGTGTTGGTGATGCAGAGACTAAAACTGCATTTCGCTGGTCAGAAAGCAGTCAAAGAGGAGGACAAGGCAGGTCGCTGTGAGCTCGCTCTCCGGTTGTCAAATAAATAATGGAGGCGCGATAAGGAGAAGATAGAGTCGAGAGAAAACGTTTACGGAGAAGGTATGCGACAGTTAACGTGGCTCTCTTGGTAATGGCGACAGAGCGTTCAGTCTTCCGAGCATGGCCGGCAACGTTACAGAAGTAGGGGTGAAGTTGACAGATTAGACGAGACTGGATTAGTCGGCGCAGTGTGATTGAGTCGTTTAGTTCATTTGGGAAGATTAGTAGAGTCAGTAGGATTGGACTGGTCAGAGATAGAAGTGGTTATATTAACATAGGGCCAACAAGTCCAGCAGGCTATCAAGGTAAAGGAGACACTGCCTTGGATTGACGGAGCCTAGGCCTCTAACCTCCCGGTAGCCAGGTAGTAGTTCCAGAGAATTTGACTGATCAGATGAGGCTAAATTAAATAAATTAATTAACAAATTAATAAATAGTTTATTCTCGTCATTGCGAGGCATGCCATCAAGGACGTGATCATGGTATTACAGACATTTATGATCGGCCATTGCCCAAATTAGTACATTTTGACCAGCAGCAAAGGAATTTATATGTGTGTTGGGATGATAAACCATAAATAAATAAATAAATATGTTATGCTCGACTATGCGAGGCCCGCCCATGGAGGCATGATCAGGTATGTGCAAATGTACAGACAATTTATGATAAATATAATATTGACAGTAGCAAATGGTTCATATAAATAAATAAATAGTTTATTCACAAATTCATTGAGACACACCAAAACAGGCGTGATCAAGGTTTACAGGCAGTTGTGTATCACGACGACACTTCGGGTTCAATCGTGTGTAGTTGAATCGGTCAAGTCACTATAAGTGCAATGTAACAGTGCTTGTTGACGGATCGTAACGTATTCTTGCTTGTGTCGGGAAGAGTTGAGATGTGAATCTGGTCGACTTGCCAGTATGTACTTGTGGGCAGTGCCTTTATTCAGTGGCGAGTCACATCCGCCACGTCGCAGTATTGTTAAGCAGACATTTGTGACTTTTTATAGGGAGAACGCTTGCCAGGCGCAACCCCGCCACGTCCTGCACCTCTGCCGTAAAGCAGTTTGAACATTAATGTATGACTGGCAAAGCCGTTTGACGACTGAAGTCATATTCGGTTATTCGCAGGCAAATGGCTCCTAATTTCCTCTTTTAGTTGGACAGGTAATATGGTCGGGGCCGCCGTGCTTTTTGAGGCCGGGTAAGGCGGGGAGCATCGCCGATAGTCGTATTGTTGTGTGTCCAGGTGAGCAAAAGTTTAAAATTTTCTGCTGTCTGGATTGTTCAGACGTATAATGTAAATGAGTATGAAGATGCGTCCAGTTCTTCATATTGAACAACGATTTTGGTGAATGTAGTTGGGTCCTTTTGGTGTTCAACCACGCTCCACGTAAGTCCTTGTCAGTGGTTACGACCGTCTCGTGCAAAATTGTTCCTCAGTCCAAGCCCAGATCTCCAAGATTTTCCGGACCTCGGAGAAATGGGAAAGTGAGGGACAACCGAGAGAAGACCGCAAAAACAAACATGGATTTAAACAATTAACAATATCTTATGGTACGACATTTTGTCTTGAGACCAAAGCATGTACACTGTGCGACGATAATTATGCTGAAAGTGCCATTTGAATGTCCTATGGAATGAATAGCCGTATAGGTGGATTAATAACGCCTGCGTACCAGTAAGTAAGCTACGAAGTATCGGTATAGTATGAGCCAAACGTTGCTTGGGGAAGCGCAAAGAGGGTTAGAATATTGGTGATAATTGCAAGGTGCAGAAACAGCAAGTAGCTAGCGTAATACGATAGGGAGCGCAGAATAAGTGAACATAAATTGGTTGCCGCGAGAGAGGTCCAAAGGTCAATTAACGGTGGGGCAGCGGAAAGTTTGAATGCTGATATTCTAAAGGAATAAAGGTTATTGAGATACGGAGTGGCTCCTAACGAGCACTGGGTAAGCGCATATGTGTGGAGCCTATGACCACTAGCTACTTCAAAACAGAGGTGCCGCATTTAAGACGACCGACGGATGGTGGCGCTAGGAAAGAGTTCAGTGGCCAGAGATAGCCATTCGAATCAGACGCTTAGTCCCTAATGTATGCCTATGGGGTCACTGAATGCATCAACAAACCAGCGGAGGTAAGTGTTACAGACATTCCAGCCAAAGGTAGGATGGAGAGACAAGGAGTATATCCTAACCAGCTCAAGATCTGCGCCGAGGTGACATGGAGCATACGGCGAATTGCAGCAGAAGTGAGGAAGATAAGAGGAGCGACAGATAGTGGCGCTAGGATTAAGAGTATAAGTGGCCAGCCAAGGCATTCTGATTAGGAATACCAATTGCCGGTGGATACCTAGTGACAGAAGAACGCAACAAACCAGCGAAGGTATGATGCAAACAATTTAACAGAGTAAGTGTTGGAGAGATAATGAGTGACTCCTGGCGCAAAGATCAATTCTAGCTATAATGAATCGCTACATTTTAAAAGTGGCGACGAAGAACTGATAATGGTACTAAGCGAGAGAGCGTATCGACGGCTGGCAATGGCATGGAGGTGAAGCTTACTAAAAGCTAGTGGATACCTAAAGTGTCCCAGAATAAGTCAACAGACAGAAAATGTATGTGACGCAGGCATTCCGAAAGGATGAAGGTCGGAGACAAAAGAGTGTGGCTCTTAGCAAGCTCTGGATATGCGCAGAGATGATTGCAGCCTAAGAAGAATAGCTCCTGCTAAACAGAGGTGCGTGAGGTAATAAAAGAACTGATAATGATACTAAGGGATGGAGAGTATCGACCGCTAGCAATGGCATAGGGGTGAAGTATTCTGGTGGATGCCTAAAGTGTCCGATGATAGGTCTAAAGACAGCAAATGTATGTGACGCAGACAGTCCCAAAGGATGAAAGGTGAAAATAATAGTGAGTAGCTCTTAGCAAGCTCTGGATATGCGCAGCGATGATTGTAACCTAAGACCACTATTTGCTACTAAATAGAGGTGTTGAGTTTAAGAGGATCGACGGATAATGGCGCCATGAAGAACTGTCGGTGGTTAGATGTAACCATTGCTTTGAGCAAGTTTGTAATTAGTGGACTCCTACAGTGTCACAGAATACATCAGCAAGCCATCGAAGGTAAGTGATGCAGACATTCTAAAAGATTATAGGATGGAGAAACAAGGAATGTCTCGTAGTAGGTCCGGATATGGTCAAAGTGTATGAAGCATACAACGAATCACTGTGGAAAACGTGATGAAGATAAGAGGAACGAAGGATAATAGTGCAAAGAGAGAACCAGTGAACAGCAGCTGAGATCGAATTAAGTCTTCTGGTTATTATAATTGGGTAGTTACGGTGTCAGAATAGTAAACAAACAAGCGAAGGTGTGTGATGCAAACACTTCAAGAGAGTAAGTTTTGGAGAGAAAGTGAGTGGCTCCTGGCGCAAAGAGGTATGCTGTGTTCATTGACTCACTGCAGCTGAAAGGGATAACGTAGGAAATACGAGGAACTGATTATGATATCAAGGGAAAGAGATAGTACCGACGGCTAGCAATGGCATGGAAGTGAAGCGTTCTATTACCAGTGGATACCAGCGTGTTCCTGTATAAGTCAACAGACAGCAATTGTATGTGACGCACGCAGTCCCAGAGAGAAGTAAAAGAGTGGCTCTTAGCAAGCTCTGGATATGCGCAGAGATGATGTGCGCCTACGAAGAATGGCTCCTGCAAAACAGAAGTAATACCCAGAATTTATAATGGTATCAGTGGAGAGGGATTATCGACGGCGGGCGATGGCATTGGTGTGAAGCCTACTAGTGACTAGTGGATAACAAATGTTCCTTAATAGGTCAACAGAGAGCGAACGTATAAGGCGCAGACAGTCTTAAAGGGTGATGGTTGGAGATAAAAGAGCAAGCTCTGGATATGCTCATAGAGAGATTCCTCGACCACCGGCGGCTACTAAATGGAGGTGCTGATGTTGAGAGGATCGACTGATAATGGCGGTATGAAAAGCTTTCGGTGGCCAGAGGTCACCGTTCCATTAAGCAGTTTGGTCACTGGTGGATTCCTACAGTGTCACAGAATACAGCAGCAAGCCAGCGAAGGTAAGTGATACAGATGTTCTAGGAGATTACTGGAGGAAGAGACAAGGGATGTCTCCTAGCAGCTCTGGATATGCGCAAATGTGTGTGGAGCCTACAAGGAATCAACGTGAAAAACGTAATGAAGCTAAGAGGAACGAAGAATAATGGTGCCAAAATAGAGAACCAATTGACAGCGAATGAATTCGCATTAAGCGTTCTAGTTATTAGTGAAATTTATAGTGACAGAAGAGTCAACAAACAAGGGAAGGAATGTGAAGCAAACAATTCAAGGGAGTAAGTGTTGGAGGGATAATGAGTGGCTCCTAACGCTAAAAGGTACGTTATCTACAATGACTCGCCGCAGCTGAAAACTGGTGATATAGGTAGTGCGAAGCACTGATAATGGTACTAGGGGAAAAAGAGTATCGACGGCTAGTAATGGCATTGAGGTGAAGCCGGCTAGTGGCTAGTGGATAGCAAAGTGTCCCAGAATATGTCAACGGACAGCAAATGTATGCGACGCAGGCAGTCCCAAAGGATGAAGGTTGGAGATAAAAGAGTGTGGCTGTTTGCAAGCCATGGATCGTAGCAGAAAAGGCTGTAACATCTGGGGAATGGCTCCTGCTAGACAGAATAATTACGAAGAGTTGATAATGGTACTAAGGGAGAGCGAGTATCGACGGTTGGCAATGGCATTGGGTCGAAACCTTCTAGTAGCTAGTGGGTACTAAAGTGTCACAGAATAAGTTAGCAGACAGCAAACGTATTTGACGCAGGCAGTCCCAAAGGATGAAGGTTATAGATAAAGGAGTGTGGCTCTGTGCAAGCTCCGGAGATGTCTGAAACCTACGCTAGTTGTTACTGAATAGCGACGCTGATGTTAATAAGTTGGACAGATTGTGGAGCTATGAAAATATTTTGCCGGTCAGACGTAGCCATTACGATAAGCAGCTTGGCATCTAGTGGATTCCTACGGTGTCACAGAATACATCAGCAAGCCAGCGAAGGAAATTGATGCCGACATTCTAAAAGCTTTCAGGATGGAGGAACAAGGGACGTCTTAGTGGATCCGGATATGCGCAAAGATTTATGGCGCCTACGACAAATCACTGTGTTTGCTTGTGTATTTGGAAGGGAACATGTTGTGTGAGTAGGTAAATGTGCCCTTATGCTTCTGTTGGTTGTGTTCGCCATCAAAGGAGGACATCAATGGGTATGGCACAGGGAGTCGGCTGTTTGATTGAAGAAGGATTGAATACGGACGGCGCCCAGCCAGCTGCATGATGGCCAGTAACGTCACAGCAGTCCGAGAGAAATGGGAGAGCAGGAGACCGATAAGAAGAGACAGGCTTAGTCGGCGAACCGAGGTTGAGTTTGGAGGACAATTGGAGTGGGTGGGTTGGTGGACAGGTTAGAGGTGGAAGTGCCTATATAAATAGAGGGTGAACAAGTCTAGCAGGCAACTACTTCCTAGCAAAGGCGATTGAAACAGCTAATCAACACAGGTGCCACCACATTATCTACTGCTTGTTAGTGGCCACCCCAAGCCGCCTACTGGCAAAATGGTGGGCACAGAAGGCGGTTCTCAGACTTGTAGAGTATCCAATAAACTAAAACATGTGCGCTCCCGACACAGTAAAACCGATGTATTCCACGTTACGATTTATATAAACGGCATACTAACGACGTGGAGAAAAACAAGTCTTATCGATCATATCTGCGGAAAGCTGTGCTGTCAGCGCCAACAACGTGGTCAACGCACTCAAATTAATGGAGCTCAGCGTAACCACAAAAGCAGCGAACATCAATTCACCGGCACTTCCTGGCGACCTACTCACACTTGATCCCGCTAAATTATCTGATTCATTTAAAAATCTCCTTTAAAAACTCCTTTACGGTGACTGAGTCGGTGGCACCACATATAACACGACGTTTCCCCAATGATAATTTGAAACTCATCAAAGTATATATGCACACTGCTATGCAAGCAATTACTGCGCTCAATTTTCTTGTTCTCCAGACGACAACAGCCTTTTCTTTGCCGCGCTGATACTTGGAGGTCCAGCCATTCAAGTTCTCCTTATCAACCTACCTACACCAACCATGACAAGCCATAACTTTCCCAATGTAGCTAAAGACGCTGTAGTCCTGCCACGACGCCAAAGCTGTTCCAGTTTAAAGGTAGAAAATTATCGCTCTAGCAGTCATGCAAATATCGCCCCAAGAGTGAAGGAATGGCTAGTGAGTCAGTATAAGCTTTATGTATCTAATGAGATGCATTTTTGAGATTTTATATTTGCAACTTTAAATATAACAAAGGGTTACCATGAAAAAGCTAGGCTTGCAAAGGCTTAGAAAAAGGAGGTGGAACGGTCATATGTCGATCGAGCAACGATCCAAAAAGCTAGCCTAAATCTTTGAAATTTGTTCCATTAAAAGCGAAAAATGTGTCGCAAAAAGCTTTCTTCCGAACTCATTTCAACTGACCCAGGATCGTATGCGATAACTCGCGCGCATATTCAAAGTATTAGAGAGTAAAGGGTCAGTTACCTAGTGTAGCACCAAAAAGGATAACACTTATCTTTTATGTACAAGTCACCTGTTGGTGGATTGCACATTACTCCTTCCTGTTTTACTCGTCCTTACAACCGGCTCGACACTCGACAGCCTTGTAAGTTTCCACACTCACGTGTTCGCTCTCGTCTCGCTTCATCCGGCCGCTTCTTATTGTAGCCCATCGAATACAGTCCGCAGTGTCCATCTCACATTGCCTTCTGATATCCGCGCTTAGTTTCGCGTACCGTATCGGACTAGTATTAACTGGTCCTACAAATTGGTGACTCCGATTCGCAAGCGCGAATCCAACATTTTCCTGGTTTGTATTTTTTGTTGAGTTCGTTACTTTTTCTCGACTATCTATCTGTATTCATTAGTTTCTTGCGTAATTTTAGTACTTTTTCATGTTTTTAATCATGCTTTATATTTTCGACTTACATTTCGAAAGTGGCATCTGAGTCGTTCCACAGAGTAAACATGCTTACTTTGGCAGTTCCAAGTTTCATGTAGCACAGCCGAGAGGTTTGGTTTACGATATTCGAGATCGAACTGGAAAATAAGGGCATTACGGCGGACCGTCAGGCGTACAATCAGCTCGTTCCACGTCTTCCTTCGTCGGTTGTGACGCCGATGGAGGCAAAGTACGAAACGATGAAGCAAGCGATTTTAAAAGTAGTACGGCCCAGCGCACGAGCCCGATTTGAACAGCTCCATGGTTTTAAGCTTGAAGATCGCAAGTCATCGGCGTTGCTCTGCGCAATTCAGCTCATCGCTAGTCCTTTATTCTTGAGCGAAGAAGGGAGTTATGAACTATGGTTTGCGTGCCTCCCAGAGCCACTGCCGGTACTGCTGTCCGTGTTAATAGATACACCCATGAATAATTAGCTGCCAAGACAGACGCTGCGTTCGAACGCTTTCCGCAGCAAACGACCCTTAGCTCCGGTGACGTAATCTCACTGATAAAAGCCGAATCTTATGTTTACTCCCAGTCGTTATGCACATCTGACTCTAAAGACGAGGAAATTGCGCTACTTCGCAGCAGGATAGCAGCAATGAAGGCTTCGAAGCAGCGTGTGCGACTGTCAAATGCTGAGCACCTTTTGGCTACCGTTCATTGTGGCTCGTCTGTGCCTGCACCGAGTACGTCACGTTCGACACGAAAGCGCAACCCACCAGTTCTCAGTCTGATAATGTCAAACCCGACGAAGAAATATGTAGGTATAACCGCCAATACGGTGAAAGAGCTAGACGTTTTCGGGCTCCCTGCATTAGTCACGACCCAGCTGCTTCAAGGAAAACGAATAACCCGCATACTGGCATGAAAAACGTAGCATTCAATAACCAAGCAAACCAAATGTTTTACTTTACGACGTTCTTCCATCCCCTCGATACGAGAACGGAAATCAGCGTCTTCCCAGCGACCGCTAACGACAAGCACTCAGAGCCCACGTACAATTTACGTGCGGCCAACGGTTCTCCGATAGCTTTGTTCGGTCAGCGCTTGACGAACCTGGAACTCGATCTACGCCGAGCTTTTCAGTGGGTCTTCATGGTTGCCTCTGTAACCTTCGCAAGTATCGGTACCGAGTTCCTCCGATATTTTAAGTTGCTAGCTGATGCTGGTCGCTACAGACTTTTAGACGACCTTACTAAACTAGGGGTTAAAAGCGTTCTTACAGACGCCCCATAATCAGTCCCGTTTATCGAATCGTCGATGTAACCTCAGGTTATGCGAACCTACTGTCTGAGTCCCCCCGACTGATACGGCTAGCTGCAGAGCTTCCGCCAGTCACGACGGAGGTCGCTCATCACAGTCACGCGTGGTCAGCCAGTTAGCACACGACCAAGACGGCTTGCTGCTGACAAACTACGCGCAACACCAGCTGAATTCGACTACATGCTTCAGCTCGGTATCATCAGAACGTCCAACAGCCCATGGGCGTCACCTCCGCATATGGTTCTGAAGAAGGACATGGGAGACTGGTGTCCTTGCGGCGACTATCGAACCTTAAACACAGTTACCACGCCTGCTCGCTACCCAATCCCACACATAGTGAAGCTCACCTCCAGTCTGGCAGTTAAAATTATCTTTAGCAAAATTGATTTGGTACGCGCATACAAGCAAATTCCGGTAGCCAAAGCGGACGTCGCTAAAACTGCACTGACGACTCCATTTGGTTTGTTCAAGTTTTTGCGCATGTCATTTGGTCTAAAGCATGCCGCGCAAACTTTTCAGCGTTTCGTCGACCAAGTTTGTCGCGGTTAAGACTTCGCTTACGCGTATCTCCATGACATTTTAATCGCCTTCTCTTTACGAGAAGAGCACATGCGCCACGTACGAACATTTGTTGATGGTTTATCTCAAAACGTGGTGACGATCAATGCAGAAATGTGTTCGTTTGGTGTTGACTCCGCACTTCCTTAGCCATCGTATCTCTTCTGCAGGCGTCGCGCCACTGCAGGTTAAAATTCAAGACATCATCGACTACCCCGAGCCTCATTCTTTTAAGTAACCCTAGCGTTTTGATGGGCCTGTCAACTTTTACCAACGGTTTATACCCAACTGCGCCTCGCTGACGCAACCCCTCACGAAACTTCTCCTAGGGAAACTCAAGAAATTTGAATTTCCTACGGTAGCACGCGCTGCGTTTATGTCGCGGAAAGAGGCCATCACCAACATAGCTTCTAGTGCGCATCACGATCCGATAGCTTCACTCTCCCTCAGTACTGACGCCTCGGACATGGCATTCTGTGCTGTTTTGCAGCAACGCGTAGCTGACACGGGGCAGCCCTTAGCCCTTTTCTCCAGACGCCTACAACCTACCGAACCGCGCTACAGCAGGTTCAGTAGAGAACTACTAGCCGTATACTTAGCGTGACGTCACTTTCGACAGGTCCTAGAAGGCCGCTCCTTTGTCGTCTTCTCCGATCATAAACCCGTGACTTACGTGCTCGGCTCGACTACCGACCGATAGTCTCCTAGAGATTTGCGCCACTTTGACTATATCGCTCAGTTAACGACCGATATACGGCATGTCTCAGGTGTGCATAACGCCGTCGCTGATGCACTTTCCCGCATCCAAGTTATCTCCGCTGACGCCGGCACTGCTATCGACTTGGCAGCCATGGCCACATCACAACTCAACGACACTGAGTTTGATCTACTACGCAGGCCACCCTCATTGGACCTACGACCTTCTCCGCGGTCATCAACAGACAGAACTATGCTCTGCGATTTATCTCTGAGCACGCCGCGCCCAGGCGTCCCATCAGAGTTTCGGCGGATCGTGTGCGACTTGTTGCACGGCTTCGCTCATCCAAGCGTTCGCGCATCGGTTAAACTCGTAAACACACGATACGTTTGGTGCAATGTTAATCGGGACGTCCGTACCCGGGCAACTGCTTGCCTTCCGTTTCAACGCGAAAAGGTACACAAGCATGCGAGCTGCTCATTAGGCACGTTTCCGACGCCAGACGCATGTGTTCATCACGTGCACGTCAAACTCGTAGTTCCTCTGCAGCCTTCGGAAGGCTATGTGTACCTACTGACCTGTTTCGGTGGATTCACTAGGTGGCAGGAAGCTATTCTCATGCCTAACTGCTCTACGGAAATAGGAGCAAAAGCTTTTCTGGAGCGCTGGGTAGCTCAATACGGCTGTCCCGCCATCGTGACCACCGATCGAGGGTCACATTTCTCATCAACATTTGCCGCGTTGCTTAAGGATTTAGGCTGTTGCCACGTCCAGAGGACGGCGCATCATCCGGCCGCTAACGGCATGGTGGAGCGTTTACACCGCCAGTTGAATGATCTGCACGACATGCGCGCGTAGATACTTCATGGTTGGAAATGCTGCCTCTCGTCCTCCCAGGCTTAAGAAACACGGTTAAAACCGATTTCGATGCTACACTAAAGCAGATGGTCTACGGTTGCACGTTGCGGTTGCCCGAACAGCTGGTAACACCAGGCCCATTTACTTACACTTTTGACTACGGAAGTTACACTACTCGATTGGATCACCAGATACATGAGGTACGTCCACCCGCTCCTCGAGCGCAGAAGACCCCAGTGTAGGTGCCCGCGAAGCTGTCTACGTGTTCACACGTCCTTCTTCGCACAGACGGTGTTGGACAGCCTCTTCAGTCGCCGTACATAGAACCTTTCAAATTGACACACGGTGCGGGTAAGGTGTACACAATCGACCGCGGTGGTCGACGCGAACTCGTCACCATTATGCGTCTAAAACACGCCTTTATGGAAGAAACCACCTCGCCTACATAGTCTAGTAGTGCTTCGTGCGACTTCACAACTCACCGCACCAGCTTACAGCAGCCTATTGATTTCAACCAGACAAAGATCGCGCCATACAAGCCTCCCGGACATCTCCCGCATCTAGCCCGCCGCTTCGCACGACCTATCTCCGTGGTCGGAAGGTGCATAAGCCCGTTCGTATATCCGACTATGTACAGCGTAAATATTTTTAGTTTGGTAGATGTTGTATATATTTGCATCATTTTGGTCGAATAACGTTCTGAAAACCTACAAAAACAACAAAAGCCTCCGAAAAACATGTTTCGAAACAAATATTCAGAAACCAAATGTTTAAGCACGCATATCCTTCGTGTGTTCCTGTTTGCGTTTTCGGCGCATGATTTTCTTTCTTCTCCTCTCTACATGCCCCAAACCCTCCCTTTCGATCGACTGGCCCACAAGACGAATGATTTCGCTGACCCTGGCGCGAAAGCTGGTCACTTCTCCGCGCGGCGAGTGCCGCCTTTCCATGGAGCGGTTGTCGTTTCTCTGCGGGACGAGGGTCGTTTCTTCGTGGGACGTGGGTCGCATTTCCTTAAGACAACGGTCGTTTCTTCGTAAGGCGGTGTACATTCCTTCGCGGGACGGGAGTCGTTTTGGAGCGGGGTGGGGTGCGGCGTGGGAGAGACAAATCCAAAGCGCACCGTGTGGCAGCAGCGGAGGTTGAGGTCCTGTCGGCCTTTTTCTGGGCTAGCCAGACTTTTTGCAGTACGACGAGCCGGCTCCAACGGCCCGCCGAAATGCACCGTGCCCTGCCATCAGTAAATAACAAATCACGAAGGCACGGAGGAGTCCGACTTCTGGCGAGCCCCCATTTTCACGAACGCTGCCTCAGTTTTACTTGGAACGATTTTGTCTTACAAACCTTGATTCAACAGCCCTTTTCAAAATCGAAGGCTTTCTTTGTTCAGCCTTCTAGGGAGGAGCTCTGTAGCGCCCAAAAAGATAACTCTTATCTTTTATGTACAGTTCACCTGGTGACCGATTGTACATTATTCCTTCTTGTATTAATCGTCCTTACAACCGGCTCGATACTCGACAGACTTGTAAGGTCCCACGCTCACGTGATCGCTCCCGTCTCGCTTCATCCGTCTGCTTCTTTTTGTAGCCCATGGAATACAGTACGCTGTGTCCATCTCAAATTGCCTTCTAATATCCGCGCTTAATTTCGCGCACCGTCTCGGACTAATAATAACTTGTCCTAAATTATTAAGTTGATTTAACAAAACACCTGTCGCTGTAAGCTCTCATTACTAAGATGTATACAGCAGAGGATATACCTATCATATCCGGTATAAAATGCAACGGCCTATTTAAAGGACCCGCCATGCAAAGATAGAGGTCAACCTCCTGTTGTGTCGAAAATAACTAAAGATATATTTCTAAACTTGCTAGCAGCTGTACCCTCGAGTGACCGGTACAATACTTACACAAAACTTATGCTCTGTTGGAGGAGTGAAAACCATGACAGCATGCATTCCCTGTTCGCAAGTACCAATGCAAGGAGTTTACGTGAACAATTGAAGCGGTTGTATTTGTCCACCGTGAAGTTTATCTAGGTCCTTTACGAAATCTTTGTTCTCCTTGATTTTGATAGCGACAACAGATGTGGAATGCCATATTATCCACGTTTGCTTTTGAAACATGATCCAAGTCTGCACGTGCCTCACTATAAATTCGTTAGACTACTTCGACCTACTCGGTGGTAACATTTAATGGTGGGCACATGGACAGAATTACGTGCGCCTCGGTTAGAAAAACATTAAGCGGTTAAAATTAATTTCTAATAACGTAAATAAAATTAAAACGCGTTTGTCTAAGAGACACACTAAGGCTGCGCACTTAACTAAAAATATATGTTAACTTAATTTGTAACAAATAATCCTTGCGATAAGTTTGCTCTATAGCGCCAAACTTCAAATGAGTAAATCCCAAAACAAAAGACGTACCTTTGCTAAGGCTAGAATATTGCGAAAAGTATGACAAACAGGCTAAGCTGAACAAACTTTAACCGCTGAGTACCTTACCAGAATAAGTAATGTTATATATATATTGTACTTCGCGCGCTATTCGCGGTAAAATGGCGGTCTACGAATATCGTCATCACTTTATTTCGCTCAAATTGTCTTCCTTCTTTGCAAGTATGCCCAGTAGTAGCAGACCTAGCAGCGTACTTTAGAGATGGTGACGTTTGCTGATTGCTTGGACTGAAGTGAAACAAATGACCTCTGAACTCTGTCATTCTAGTCTGGTTTACACTTGAAACTGTCTTTTAGTGTGCTAAACGCCTATCAACCGCTTACCTCCGATTAGAATGCACGTAAATACTGTTAACGTAATGCTGCTTATTTGGTAAATTCATTAGGCAACAAAATAGCAACTCCCGTGTGTCCAATATTGCATGGTGCGCGCATTCTCATGCTAAAGTCAAGTATAGGTCGCCTGTTTTCATGGTGGTTGTATGTAACAAACTCGCCGTCCTGGAAGTCCGTTTAAAACATTGGATTTCCGAAACATAACCCTAAAAGCTATCTTTTGTGACAAGCTTGTCGGCACCAGGGTCCGTAAAGATTCCGTGGGTCCGCTTTTATGCGTCTTATCGGCGTCCTGACTAGATGTTTATGGACGCAAAACAGATAACAGACAAACTGTGCAGCAAAACGGTTTTGAAATGAATGTAAACTAGTGCCCAATCAATCAGCTGTACATGTTGTGTTGCAAGTGTCAATGCACAGCGCATTACTATGCATCTACGTATCGATTGTGAAACAGCCAAGTATGTAATGCATGCAGCTACATTTGTTTTATACATGGGCAACACAAATGCAATATTTGTAACTAATTAAAAATTATTAACTACGGTATAAATTATAAACACATTGTTTCTGAGCCCATTTTAAAAATACCTGCTGTCCGCTGATTGCCTCGTCCTGGACTACTTAATTAGTCTTATATTGTGCCGACAGGAGAACATCGGAATTTTAATTTAGCACGCATTATTAATATAATGAAAAAAGTACCACGCGGGATTTGTGAGTTTCATCATCGCAACCACGTTTAAGTGCTTTCTTTTAACAGCGAAGATTTTGTAAAATCACCGGAAATCATACAGAAGTATGGTACCCATGGATTATAATTCTATACAAACATATGGACAGCGAGCCTTTGCACTAAATCGTGCTTTTGGCCACTCGCGGAGAAGCAATAGGTGATGAAGGTAAATGGCTTTATATGTCCATGGAGGTTGTTAGCTAATGATCTAAATCCTTACAGGCGCCGTGCGTAGCACAAAAATTTTTCTTTGTACCCGTACTTTCTGTCCGCGCAAGTGTTCTTTAGCCCGCCTTGAGTGACGAATAATTCGTCACTGTGGTAGTACGTACTTAAAAGTCTGTAATGGATTTCCGTCTACCAATAACGGGATATGCATCCCGTCCGCGCAAACCGCTATCCTAAAAGCACGAGCTTTGGTGCCATGGGCTATTACAACGCACCTGGGTCCTATTACGTTGGTATCAAATGTGCTACTTATGATGCCTTTACACTTCAAGCACGAGCCTTGGAGCAGTGTGCTACTACAACCCATCTGGGTCCTAGTACGTTGGCACCAAATGTGCCACTGATGAAACCTTTATACTACGAGCAAGAGCCATGAAGCCCAGTACCATCACAACCCACCTGCGTCATATTACATCGGCACCAAATATGCAAACGGTAGAACCGCTATCCTAAGTTTACGAGCCTTGGCGTCGTGGGCTATTACAGTCCAACGGGGTTCTGTTACATTGGCACCAAATGTGCTACTGATGGAGCCTTTATCCTAGGAGCAGGAGTCTTGGAACCGTGTGCCATTACAACCCACCTGAGTCTTATTACTTTGGCAGCAAACGTGCAGCTAGTCCAGTTATTTGTTAAAATGCTTTAGTCCCGACGGACCGCAGAAACCGCGATAACAACTGCGCTTTGTGTTTAACAGAAAGCAGAGAGCAACGACTTAGGGTTGTTCACTATATCCGGGCCTTGGCCGCGCATGTCCCATGCAGGACATCATTACACAAAGTCGTATTCATCGGCTAAAATATAATTATAGTGCGAACGTATAGCTTACGGTCACATAATTGAATGAGAGTTTTTATCAGAACAAGTTTGTCCTACTCAGCGTTTTCTTTACTGGGGTAGCATCTAGGCTAACGCTACAATAAAGTGCAAATGGGAGTTTAATTCGCACGCAATAGCTTACTTTGGCACCGCATTCTGCACAATACCTCTCGTTGCGGGGAACTCGATTGCTCCATTTCAACAATCCATTGATGAAAGGTAAGGAAAAGATCATTAGCACCAAGTGCAGTTGCAATATGATGGGGTACGGCTTGTTGACTTCTACTCCGGTCGGCAGTAATCTCATCCTGACTGCCTGCACAGGAAATTGTTATACTAAGTTGTCGCTTAACTTTGTAAGCAAAACCGAGTAATAGGGTAGAGGTAACCGTTAAATCCGGTGAAAGTGAACGGCCAACAGCTAAATATCGAAAGAAAAAATGGCTTTCTTACCTGTAGTACAGCTAGGCACTGTCACCATGGGCACAGATACCGTTTGTGAAGCGTGGACACAAATTGTACAACGGGCTCCTGATTGCACACGCAAAGCATTTAGATGCCAAAGTAACCGACTGTGTGCACAGCGAACCGCGTCAACTACAACAGGCTTGCTGCATGTGAAACCTAAATCTGCGGACCCCATCAATTTCGGCCAACGCGGTTGTTTCTTTGCACGTTGAACGTCTGATGACGCACCAGTTAATTCATTGTTCCTTCACAGAGACACTTGATACAGTTCCGAAAATCCGGATGAATTAACCACTTCAGCACTTCTCAGACAATGTACAAGCTGTTCGATTTTAGAAGTGGTTGGTTTCGTAACAGAAATTTTTAATGTCCGCAACTTCATGGACGCTGTGGGTAGGTTGTAGTCCACCAGCCGGCGAATGCACATAGGTATCTGGCCTGTAAATGGATACACATATTAAAAAGGGCTTACTTGTAAAGTTTCCGTGTTGCTTGTATGCCGTCATTAAATACACACACAGCAGCCACATGGTTTCCTAAATTGGACAGGTACATGTTCCCAAGGAGTAATCGATGGTGAAGTGGTTTCCCTGGTGAGATATATCAATATATGGAAGCATAAGCTATTTTTATTCACACAGCGCTCCAGCTCCAAGGTCCGAGTAAACGGCTCGTAACGTGGGTTGTGCTAAATGGCGCATCATTAAGTTACATGCGTACGTAGTTATGAGGCAAATTAAACGATGAACGCATGCGCCACCTTCTAGTAGCTGACGCCTGTCACAGAAAAACGCCGCACGCATCTGGGACTCTTTCAAGAGAACTTCCGAATGCTGCCAGACTTTGCGCATGGCTGCTGCAAGGCCATCTGATGCATGGGTAACTTTCATCAACCGCAAGTTGGCAGTTTCAACTCGGTTGTTTGTTGTATTGCCCAAATGCACCAGTACAACTTGGGCGCGTTTCGCCCCCGAGCGTTTTATGTACAACCAGTACAACGTACGGTAGCTCACAAACCGGGGGTCCGTTTCTCGAAGGAGCTTTAAATCTTGTTGTAATTTAAAACAAAAATACTACATATAGAAAGAGATTATACTCCGTTTCCGTGTCCAAAGTTGCCATGCGATGAAACAGATAACGCGACCGGTTAAGGTTTGTCTACAGAATGTAACGAAGATTTATCACTTACATGCTTCTTCATGGCCCGGCGGGTGTGAAAGTAGCACAACAAAATGCCACATTGAAAAACCTCGCGTTGCACGTATTTCTGCGGTCATTTTGTCCATCATTATTGTGCTGCCGGGGACATCGTGACCCATAATATCCCAACACGCTTCGAGCAATGTAAGCAAAGATGCGTACCCTTACCAACGCAGAATTGCCTAAAACCCTGGTCTGCCGTAACCCAACCCGTCAGTAATTAAAAACTGATATATCGTTTTAAGCTGCTAGCAACAAGTAAGGCCACTATCAATTCTCTCTTCAAACGGTTAGTACCATGAGTAGCGTCTACACAAACGACATGCGAGAATCGGCGGAACAGTTCTATTTGTTGATGCCGAACGAATACTACGTGTGTGCACAGGCCATCATCGGAGATAATTTGCGCAACTCCGTCTTCCTCCATAGACGTGATAGCCCGATGCAATTTTACTGCAGGTAGCAAACACCATCAAAAGAAGCTTACACTCAACGCAAGGTCGCACTTTAAGACGAACATTGCGGTCATAATCGCTAGTAGTATGCTTTCCGAATATAACATCGACGAACTGCTTGCTGTCGCCTGTTGGTGTGTTGTAGCGGAAAAGTGCAACGGACTGACTGAACTTAACGTCCGTCAAACGGCGCTTGATGGGCTGTCGCTCAAAAAGAAAGCGGTTAACTAGGTGATTGTGAGACAGATCAAAGGTTGTGACCATTAGCTTGCGTCCAGTACTGGTGAGGTTCACGCGTGCTTTGCAGTTAATATCACGTGAGTTGAAAGCTCTCGAATCATGGAAGCAAAAGCCTACTAAACACGTCGCATTCCTGTGCTTTTTGACTTGCGACATGCACAGTAGACGCATCGATAAATGATCGTGTCGTACTTCACCCGCGACACGTTACACTTTCTGCTGCTGTAGCACACGAAATTGATGTAATGAAAAAGTAAAAAGTCTGAAAACAAACTATTAACTCATCAAAATTGTCAAAAGAAAGCCCAAGGCAGCTTCTTCGGAAATAAGCCTCCACGGCGTACGGTTTCAAAAATACTGATACTACCGCCTAGCTGGTTTCCTACATATCTAAACAATTGCAATATCACATTTGCACAGAACTGAATAGAATTGCAAATGCAGAATAATAGCCGGGAATCATGACACAAAATGACCATAAACTATTTGTTGTGCACTAGATTTTGCAGGAAAACGGTGCTGCGACTACGCCACAGCCTTTGCAAGCAGATAACAAAAGAGAATAAACTATTTAGTTATTTAGTTATTTATTTACAAGAACATGGGTAAAAATTTGCTGTGCACGATATTTTCTAAATAAGCAATGCTCAAGCAAAACTAGGTACAAGGTAACAGGCAGAAAAGCAAAATGTTAACGCATACATAGCAAATTTAGACAAATAGGCGCTGCTGTTTTGCGAAAACGCTTGGAGTCCAGTAAGAAACGATATTGATGCAAGCGCCTTCAGGACAACGTATAATTAGTCCGCGGCCAGCAGAACACCGTGAACCAAATACAGAGGATACTTTACCAAATAAAATTGCTTGAATAGAGTGTATTATTTTAAGCCCGTAGAGACGGAAAAACACGCTCCCGCAGTACATTGCAACGTTGGGTTTAACGGTTGTTTTAACTTTCGAAACGGCCATTTCTTTTACTGAGTGTTCATAAGCTGACACAAAACATTTTGGTAACTACCTCGCTGCACGTTTCACGCTCTGGCTGATTCACCTCCTATTCTTGTAGTCTGCCCAATATACGTTGGGTTCAGTTGCCTCCGACTTCTATACTGTCGTATTTGACACGTCTTACGTTTCCTTGCTTACCGACTAGTATCATAGGCTCCGCCCAACATTTGGTGACCCCTTGTCAGGTACACGCCGCCCGCTATTTTGCATTTTCATTCTGATGTGCTCGTTCCGGTGATTTGTAATTTATTATTTGTGATCATATGCTTTTCTCAATTACCACACTATTTAGCTGCATTTTGCAATGGATTATCCAGAGGATAAGCCGTCTCCTTGCGCGGTTAACGCCGTTCAGCATGTCATGGTCAATTCTGTTGAGTTAGTCCCTCTCATTTTTGGGCGAATGATCCTTCGTTATGGCTTTTGCACCCAGAATCCGTATTGTATATCCGTAGGATTGCTCCTGATTTCGCCATGTATAAGCAGCTAATATCTTCTCTTCCCCACAGTATATCCTCGCAGGTGAGACATCACACTTTGCTTTCTCTGGTAACGAAATATGAAACTCAAACAGGCTATTATTCAGCGAGGCACGCCTGCTGACTAGATCCGTCTGCAGCAACTATTTAGTGATCTGCTACTAGGAGATAGGATGCACTCAGCCTTGTTGCGCGAAATGCAACAGTGCATCGGCACGTCCGACATACACGTATGGATTCTCCGTGAGCTGTGAATGAAACATCATCTTGTAGGCACTCAGGCTATTCGTGCAGTAACAAGTGCCTCGCAAATAACAGCAACCGCAGATCTGGAAGAGCGCGTCATCGAACGGCACCAGCCAGAGACTGAAACCAAAGCACCTAAGCAGCCTTGTGCTGGCGCAACCACACCGCTACTCTCGACTAGACAGCAGTTGGCAATAGAAGCATTATCAGAGCAGGTAGCGCCGCTTCAGCGCCAGAACGAGGAACTCACTATAAACCGTAAGCACTTCCATCACTCTGGCTCGTCGCCCCGTCGCACGAAATCTGATGCCACAGGTTACTGCTTTCACCACTCGCGTTTCGGTACTAAAGCCCGTAAGTGCGTACGGCCGTGCAGCTACTTCGCTATAGATGGTTTGCTATGCCGGCCTGTTGTGGCCACGAGTAGCGGCAAAGCTCAGAGTAGTCTCATCTACATTAGGGATTATGACACCGATACCCAGTTCTTAGTTGATACCCGGCGGAAGTCAACGTCCTTCCCCCTATGCCAGGTGACCCTACAGCTTCTTTGTCGGCAAGTCTCAGTGCCGCCAATGGCACGCCAATAGCCACTACGGTCATCAGTCGCTTACACTGGACCTAGGTTTTCGGCGCACATTCCGCTGGGTATTCACCGCCGCTGCAGTCCACGTTGCCATCACCGACATTGACTTTCTCAGGCACTTCGACCCCTTGGTCGATGAGAAACGTCGGATGATAGTCGACGCTGCAACAAAACTCAGTGTATGTTGCAGTACAGCCGATGTCACTTCTATGTCCCCGGTCTATGCATTTCTCCAGACCTCGCCAGACTACGCTAATCTTTTTCTTAGTATTCCAAGCTCCTGCAGCCAAATAACACAGCTTTGCCCGTGGCAGCTCAAGTCACGCACCACATACCGACGAATGGCCCACCTGTGTCATGCCGTCCACGCCGACTATCGCCCGAGAAACTAAAGATAGCTAGGGCAGAGTTTGAGCACATCCTTGAACTTGGAAGAATCCGCCCTTCCGACAGCCCTTGGTCCTCGCCCCCGCAGATGGTCCCCAAGAAATATGGTGACTGGCGCCCTTGCGGTGATTACCGCACACTCAATCGCCTAACCGTGCCGGACAGGCATCCCATCCCACACACGCAGGACCTTACCGCATGCCTCACAGGTTAGACGATCATCAGCATGATCGATCTGGTTCGCGCCTAGCAACAGATATCTGTGGAAGACAATGGCATTCCTAAAACAGCAGTCGTCACACCTTTCGGTTTGTTCGAATTTTAAGAATGACATTTGGACTGTGCAACGCCACACAAACTTTCCACACACAAACTTTGAATATTTCTAACCCGATGATACCTTAGTAGCCAGTCCATCGGAACATGAGCACCTCAAGCCTCTTCGAACTCTCTTCCAGCGCTTGACCCAACACAGTTCCATGGCCAACCCGACTAAATGCGAACTCGGCAAACCAACGGTAGAATTCATAGGCCACCTAGTTTCATCATCTGGTATCGAAAAGCTTCTCGATAACCTCCAGGCAACCAAGGACTTCCCAGCTCCGAGTTCGTTCAAGCGCCACTGTCGAGTTTGTGGTTTGGTCAACTGCTATCGACGCTTCCTTCCGTACTCAGTTTAGCTCATGCAGCCACTGACTGATCTACTCAGAGGAAATGCGCTCAAGTTCGCTTTGACTGACACAGCACAGGCAGCCTTCGCCGAGCTCAAGGATGCTATCACCAACATAGCCCTCTTCGCTATTCCTGAATCGACTGCACCCGTTTCTCTTCCGACTGATGCCCCAGAAATCGCGGTAGGAGCCGTCCTCACACAACACGTTGGTAAGCAATGGCCAACCCCTTGTGTTCTTCTCCAGGCGCCTACAGATACCAGAATCGCGCTACAGCGCGTTTGGCAGAGAATTACTCGCCATTTACCTAGCGATTTGCCACTTCCGGCACACACACAAAAGCCGCGCTTTTACGGTGCACACTGATCACAAGCCCCTCCTATTCGTTTTCAACTCTGCTTGCGACAAATACTCACCACAAGACACAAGACACCTAGACTTTGTCACGCAGGTTACTACTGACATACGCCATGTCTAAGGTGTCATAAACCCCATCCCTGACGCTCTCTCACGCGCCAGCCTCCCTCTCCAGGCTTTTCCTACGTGGATCTAGCCGCGATGGCATCGGCTCAGACTCAAGGCAAGATACACAGCGCACTCTGCAGTTCACTTCGCTGCATGTGCAACCTGTTCCTCTCCAAACCGCGGAAGGAACCATACCCTGTGCCACGTCCACCTGTTGTCCTAGACCCCTCGTGCCCGTCTCCTTCAGACGCACAGTCGTTGACGCACCACACTCACTATCGCATTCTGGTATCCATGCATCTTTTAAACTGGTCACCGAACGTTCCGTTTGGCCACGCGTAACCAAAGATATTCGTACCTGGGCTCGCGCATACTTTCATTGCCAGCGCTACAAAATACCTGAATTGCCCGCAGTCCCCTTGGTTCATTTCCTGCCATGGACTCTGGTTCTCGCATGTACACGTAGACCTGGTAGGTCTATTGCCTCCTTCACGCGGAGTCCTATTCATCATTACATGTGCCGACCGCTTCACCTGATAGCCAGACTGCACAGCTAAGATGCTTTTCCTGGCCTTCTTGGACCGGTGAGTTTCTCACTACGGATGCCCATCCACCATTAAGACTGAGCAAAGAACGCCATTCGGATCTTCACAGTTTGATACGTTCTGCAACCTTTTAGGTCGCCGCCGCATTCCTGCCACAATCTATCATTCAGCAGCTGATGGGTTAGCTGAACGCTTCCATAGACAGCTTAGAGCCTCGCTCTGTGCCTCCTCCGATCCTAGCTGTAGCGAAAACGTTTCGCTCATAGCCTAGGTGTTCGCAGTCGCATCAAAACTGACTTGCAATCTGCACCAGCAGAGCTGGTTTACCACCCAACGCTTAAGTTGCCGGGCAAATTCGTTAATACCACCAGCATCACCGTGTACGTTTCTGCCTAATTTTTCTTCTCCATAGCTCAGCGCATGCGCTCAATACACCCAATTCCGACCTGCGAACAGACAAGAGAGGTGCGGCGCCCACTTTCGCCATCCCACAATGGCCCTTTCAGAATTTTGCAACGGACTCCGAAACATTTTACTTTAGACCAGAATGGTCACTGAACAACGGTGTCCATCGACCGCCTCAAAGTGACTTTCTTTGAATAGCCACTGCAACCCATCCTGAAGCTTCCGCACAAGCACCTGCACCTGTAGTGACCTCCCGAGCAGTGGATAACCCGGAACCCTCCGTTCTCCTTGACGCTCAACCTAACATGCCTCAACCCAAGGCAACCGACCGACGCGGTAGACAATTCAAACGTCCGGTCCGTTTTTCAGACGTTGTAAACGTTTGCTAGTTCCATTAACACGCCTTTTGCGTCTTTAGTGGTTATCGTACGCGTCATCCACAAAAGTTTTGCAAAAGCTACAAAAACCCAAAACATTTTGAAAACCTAACAAGCGTAGTTGCTTTTATCATGCAAGCCGCATTCCCCCTCTTTCGTCAAGCCACTTCCCCTACCCTTGCCCACCAGCTCTGAGTTATACCTTCCAGAAACTCAACCGCCGGACCTGCATGGGCAACTCTCGATTGAATCGCCAACCAGCTCAATGCAACCCTGAAGTGACTCGCCGGTCGACGCAAGGCCCACTTCCTCACCCATGGAACAAACAATCGCCCGCGGCCGCAGAGAGCCACGGACGGCTTGGTCCCCAAATGCCGCCTAGACTTTTTCGACAACGACGCCGTATTTCTTCGTGGGACGAGGACGCCGGGATTTCTTTGTGGAGATATGACCGTGGACTAAATTGCGTTGTGGGGAGTGACACCCCCCAAGCGCACCGTCGGTTCTGCAGCAAAGGGAAGGCCCAGTCAGCCCTTTTTCTGAACAAGCCAGTTTCTTGCAATCTGACCAACCCGCCCGGACGGCCCACCGAGGATGCACGTTGGTCCAAACAATCATCATAAATAATAACCAACCAAAGCCTGGACGCAGCGAACACTGCTACACACCGCACTTTGGAAGTCCTTACTCAAACACCTGCAACTATTCTCACCCATCCACAACTTACGTTTCCCCCACTAACAGCTCCATCGGGGCTTCCATTATACAGCCTTCTTGGGGAGGCCATGGTAGTTTACCGGAAAACAAGCTCTTTCAGTATTTTGCAAAATTGAATTTTACAGTTGTTTTAACGTTCAAAACGTCCACTTGTTTTACTGACTGCACATCCGTCGCCACAAACATTTTGGTTAGTACCTTGCTGCAAGTTTCGCGCTCAGGCTGAATGGCTTCATATTTTTGCATCCCGCACAATATACGTTGGGTTCAGTCACCCCGACTACTATACTGTCGTATTTGAAAAATCTTACGTGTCATTGCTTGCCGACTAATATCCCGGACTCCGCCCAACAAGCTTCTAGCTGGCTAAAATGGTTTTCTCAGGACTGCATGAGCCAGGTCCACATGTATCATACATTAGCCCTTTAGAATCATTTGACAAATTAGGGCCAGACGATGCAAATATTTCTTTTAAAAATATAGTGGTGTTAGCGCTTTACCCTCATTCTCTCCATCCATACTGCTAGATAACCAACATTAGTGTGTTAGAGGTGCCTGCAGCTAACAATAAAAAGGACCATCGAAAAATTAGCGAATTGCCTCCGGGCTTGCAATGCATTTAGTTCTGCGTTGGTGGGGCATCAACTACCATGCTTCTGGTGGTTGAGCTTGCTGGAACGCAAGGGATTAAAAAATTAGTAAAGTTTTTATGCTTAAAAAGCGGGGCGAGCCCTTACAG
>OX104066.1:48968459-49332470 GCA_944474145.2 Dicrocoelium dendriticum | reverse complement strand
AACAGACTGAGTGAGGAGTTAAGTCTATGCATTCCTGGATCATGAGTACTGCACCAGGACAGCGCGACTGACTATTGTAGCGCGTAATAGTTCAATAGGCGATTGTTTTGGTTGCCTACAAATTGTGAACAGTCTTCAACGCATTCCGTGATATAGTAGATGGATTCCACAGTCGCACATCATGCTTCTCAATACTATCGGCTGCGTTTCCTTTCACAAGGGCACGTTTATTCACCTTCTAATCACCGTACGCTAATGCTGCAGGAACCGTCTTTCAATGATATTCATTCCAGCTCCGTTAGCCATTTTCGCTAGATTAGGGGTCCCCATAAATGGTGGGCTCATGGAAAGAGAGAAGCGACGCATCATGAAATCAGCAAGCAGTGATAACTAGCTCCTATCAGTAATGAATGCTCTTGAAAGTAGGTATAATGCAGAGGCACTTACAAAAAATGTTTAGACCGTTCCTACGATAGCTCCTATTTTACCGGTGTTTGCCTCCAGCAAAAGTAGCCGCACAATACTGACTTATAATGAACGGTTTAGGACTTGTGGAATGCCCTTACTATACAGGTATACAAGCTTGTATGTTTATTCCATTTTCGCAAAAAAGGATCGAAAAGCACCATTTTTAGTGACAACTGGCACCAGTCAGTTACCAAGGATCACGAAATTACATCCAAATCGAAGACATTTAGTCTACGATTTTTGTATCATTCTTACGACAACTATGGTTTGTACTATCTGTGTCAACAACAACCATAGCTTTTGACGTAAAATGCAAGGCTTTTGTTTGGTAGAATACATTTGCGCGAAGAGTATGTATTTACAGACAACGTGGTCTAAGTGACTGGAAAGTGGTACTAAATAAAATGAGGATAAGGGGATGAAGGGGAAGGTAGAATGTAGGGAAGGAATTTCGCTTTCGCGGATGGATATATTAATGCCCCGTGATATGAGCAGCGTCATCGGAGTTGCGAAGCTGCAGGTCAAATGGCTAGAGCCTTAATAAGGTGGCCATTGATGGAGACAACTCATGGTGCTTGAGATAAGGGTTGGCCCTAACAGGTTGCTTACGCGGTGACGTCTACTGTTTCCATAAGGTGTCCTTTGGATAGGGGCTTGTGGTAGAAAGTGAAGCAAGTCAAGAAGAAATCAGAGATGGCAAAATACATCTTGTACTCGGATACTTAATCTTAGAATCTGAAACATGCATGCAAGTGATTTCACTGAGATGTCCGATGTTAGGACAGTGACTGCAATGATGGTGAAAGAGTTATGGTGCCAAAGTGCTTACACGTCACGAAAATAGAAGGGGTGTAATACAAAGTTAGAATATGGCAGACGGAGTCGTTAGCTATGCTTCTTTCGAACCGTCTCATATAGGTGATCATCCGAGTGGCTACCGTAGAAAAGGCGTTTAATATTATCTAGGCACAAAAATATTTGTGCATCCTTATTGAAAGCCTGCGGATTGTGGATCTTTCTCAACCGTTTGGCTAAATTTTGTATGTCGCACACTTTTAAACTGTGTTTGCGTAACCTATTGTGTTGCTGTACGAACTGTAAGGCGTAGAGGTCTATTTTGGTTAGTGTTACCTTAGAGTAGCACATTTTGATTATAACATCATGTATACTGTTTTTGAATCATTGTCCGTTGTTTTCACAACGTCCATTTTTCGTATTTTGGTTTCAGCGTTTTCAAAGTTTTATGCCCTTTCTTACTCAATTTTTATGCTGTTTATTCGTATCATAGTGGTAAACCGTCGTATGCCGCCCACACCTGCTAAAACATGGGCACAGTCTACCCAAGATAACATCGAGGCTGGTCTATCTCAAATATGTGATTGCGAAGTTGTGCTCCAAGACCCTTAAAAATCGCTTTACAAAAGTTGTTGCTCCCGAAAGTTAGGAGTGCACGCTGAAAAATGAACTTTCGTCTATTAATGCATTACTAAATAAAATCTTGCTTTTGGTAAACCTGAATACAATTCAGAATTTGGCTGGCCAGTCTGATATATTCGCAATTGGTGAAAAATTGTAACGTCACGTACGATGTCAGCGGACGCATGAGTTTTGCCCACAACGCGATTGTATTCAACCTACCCGAGAAAACTACTACTTAACAAAGTGCTGCTTATTCTTCAGAAAGGCCTTTGATTGCCTTTATTGCTGCACTTTCAATCGTTTACCTAAGATCCCACTCCGATCCTGCCCTAAAGTTTAAAAGTTTGTAGCCTTAAGCTGGCTAAAGGATGTATTGACACCAGCTATGACCTGAATCAGCACTTGAAACTCGGGCCGACTCCCTTTTAACCTGACAAAATACTGTGGCAATGCTCCACTTTATCTACTAGTTCAACTTCGAATAGAAAAACGGCCAAGTTTGTGCAATTAGCTAAGACTACGAATGTCGTCGTGGATGTAACCGAAGGTAGAGCGCAGCCTGGAACTTGCGAGGCAGACACTCAACTCCATAGCATGGAAAGCCGTTCATCCTATACTCCATTAATAAGAGGTATTAATGCACCCACGCAACTCCATTGGTACGAGGCCAGCGACCAGTACCTTACATCAGCAGCGTTTAGTAGCTCTCTCCGCGGCTTCTATCAAACCCGTATTAATGCCTCAAATGGTCGATGCCCAGACGTTCCGAGTGTGGCAAACCATTCGCTCTCAGGATACCAGTAATAACGCGCCCCAGATATCTCTCCCGTACACATCTCTGTCACGGACCGCAATCAACTATGGCCACTACCAATCATGGACGACCCCATCATGGGAAATGATTATTGATCACTTTATATGGTTGGCGGCATCCGGTTTCGGATTTGCCTGTCACTGTGGCAAGCCACAGGACGCCTGCGCCTACAGAGGGACCATGGGTGGCTTGCGCTGCACCACACACAGCTCCAACCACACACCCCATATCCAGTGTAAACCCGAAGGAATAAGACCGGGAGGCATGCGGATGGGAACCACGTTTCATCAACGGAGCCGGCCCACACTCCTTCACAGGCAAACACAAGCACGCTGTATTTGGGAATCAAGCGCACACAAGGCGGTGGCTGGACCGTAGTTCGCTCCACACTGAGTGCATGGAACCGCACTTTGAGCCTAGCACGGCCACAAGAACCGGGAACCTTATCCCCTCCAGCAACGAGCAATTGTCTCCTAGAGCCAGTATGGACGTGGTAGTGGGTAATAGACAGGTAGGCACCTTGTCAACATGCACATCAAGCGCAGTCACACCGGGGATATCAAGCAACAGCCCATCACTTGAGAGAAAGATAACAAAGAAAATAAATCGTGCAATGCATAAGGAAACGTGAGCCTACGAAATAAGTTGTTAACAAAAGATCCGAAATAAGTTCAAGAAAATGTTATCAAAATTAGCTACAATTGGCTTAAGCGAGGTGTACCAATTTATAGAAGAGCGTACAGGTAGACATTTGTATGAGAAAGAAAAGCATTAGGAAAATATAGCAAACCCACCACCTGAAATAAAGAGACGCAGCATGCAAGCACGCGGTTAGTAAATCGAATGCAGCGTACCTACAAACGCTGCGCTGGTTCTGCCTACGTTCTCTGCAGGACCCGTCGTCGCTTCGGTAGTGGTCAGGAGTGGCCTCGCTCATGGCTCACCAAGCCTGCCTGACGCACGCACTCACGACCGCATGTGGTACACCACCATGCGCCTGATGTCGATGGAGAACAACCCATCATTGCTTGCCGCTTCCGCACTTGACGCTTCCTCTCTGCATGTATGAGGTCTTTCTCCCTCACTTCGGCAACTGCCTTCGTGATTAGATCGTGCCATGCACGCCGATCAACCGCCTTCGATTCCCATGATTTTCAATCAAAATTAGAACGTGAGAGGCTCGCTTTGATCATGTCCTGGCAACCTAACTTTGGTTTCCCAATGTGTCGCTTCCCTATACTTAGCTGACCATATAAGAGATGTTTCGGTGTCCGCGTCGAATCCATACGGTTCACATGACCGAGCCATCTCAGGTGTCTCAGCAAAAAGGATGCAGTCCACTGCACACACTCCACTTTGTCGCAGCACTTCCGTGTCCGCAACTCTGGCGCCCCAGCCGATCCGCAAAATTCGTCGCAGACACTGCTGATGGAACCGCTCGAGATATCGCACATCCCACAAGTACATCGTCCACGTTTCACTGCCGTATAGAAGAACGGACAGTACCATGGATTTGTACAACGTCAGCTTCGTGTCAATGGTAAGCTGATGATTGTTCCACACTCGGTACTCTAGCTTCCCGAATGCCACCGTTGCCTTAGAGACGCGAATACGAAGTTCGCTGTGTATCTGCTGATCAGTCGACATCACACTCCCAAGGAAGCAGAAGCGGGAGGTGGTTTCCAATACTTCAGCACCAATGCTGATTTGCGGCAATATTGAAGATTGCACCTCCGGTGAAGGTTGAAAGAGACAGACAGTTTTGCTTATATTGATGGTGAGTCCAAATTGGACAGCTATCGAAGCCAGAGCACTAGTCATGTGCTGCGACTCATCCGTGCTGTGTGAAAATAACGTACAGTCGTCAGCAAACAGCAACCTACGGATAGTTGTCTCACAGACTAGAGTTCTCGCCTCGAAACGACGGATGCTCAGCAACCCACCATCAATACGGTGCTCCACACGAACACCGTAAGCACAAGCCGCATCCAAAGCACAGGACAACATTGCATGAAGATATATATTAAACAGAGCAGGAGCTAAGATACAGCCTTGCTTCACACCGGAGACAATTGCAAAGTCATCCGAGGTCTCTCCACTCAGCTGCACCCTCGCTCGCACACCACTGTGCAGACATTCAATTAAACTTACAAACTTACGCGGGCAACCAAACTTACCCAACACCAGCCACAATGCCTCGCGGTTCACCGTATCAAATGCCTTGGTGAAATCAACAAAAAGCGAGTACAATGGCTGGTGTCGTTCTCTGCACTTCTCCTCCAACTGTCGAGCCGCAAACACCATATATATAGTGCTGCGACCCGAACGGAATCCACATTGCTCTTCCGCCACGTTTGGTTCCACAACCGCACAGACGAGGCGGTTGAGCAGGCTTCGGGCAATCATCTTTCCCACACAGCTCAGCAAGTTGATACCACGATAATTCGTGCAACATTGCTTGCTCCCTTTGCCCTTGTACAGTGGTAGCACAAGGGCACCCTTTAGCTCATGAGGCACCTCCTCCTCAATCCATACACGTTGCACCAATTGGTGCAGCGCAGTCAACAACGCAGGTCTGCCATGTTTCAATACTTCAGGCGGGATCCCGTCGGCTCCGGCACACTTACCATTTCGCAGCTGAGCAACTGCTCTCTGCGTCTCATCCAGCATCGGCGTGTCCGCCAGACTCGTCTTCACATCGTGCTGCTTCAGGCAGTTCAATGTAGGCCAGTCGATCTCTGAACGGTTGTTCAAGAGACAGTCAAAGTGTTTTTGCCAGATATGCATTATGTCTGTGCGCAGGTAGCGCCTGAACTACCATCGACCAGCGTCCTCAACGGCTCCAATCTCGGTCCATGCACCACCTGCAAAAGCTCAAAGCATTCCTTGTGTTGACGGCGTTCGGCGTAGCATTCCATCAGCTTCGCCTTCTCCGTCCACCATGCATTTTTAATGCGACAGAGTTCACGCATCAGTCGCCGTCGAAGTTTGCGAAACTGACTACTCTTCTCCAAGTCATTGGGGTCTGCCACATGTGAAGCGAATGCTGCATGCTTCCCCCGATACAAATGCGCCAATCGTCGCATTGTTCTCATCAAACCAAGCTGGCCGCTTACAGTTTGTGCGCCCGATGGTCTCCTCGGCAGCATCTGTCACCTGGTTGCGTATGCTGTGCCACAGATCGCCCACTGTGGCTATGCCTTCCATATCACACAGGCGTGCAGCCATCGTCTTCTCCAGCTCAGTACGTTTCGCCACAGTAACGAGGGAGAGAATGTTAAATTTACGCCGATTCACAGCGGGAGTGCAATACATTGATTTACGAAAACATATGTACAGTTTGGTGCGCACCAATTTGTGATCAGTGCCACACCCAGCTCCACGCAGTACACGTGTCATGCGCACTTCACGCAAATCACGCTGACGTACGATGACATAGTCGAGCAGGTGAGCGTGACCGCTCCGTGGGTGTGTCCAAGTTGCTGTATCACTGGCACTCATTGCAATCCGAGTGTGCGTGATCGTCAGGCCGTGAATGGCACACAGTGAGAGCAACCTGTCACCGTTCACATTCGCTGAACTAATGCCATGCAGACCCTATAACTTCTGTCCACACTGATGCATCAGGCCCATCGCGCGCGTTGAAATCACCCAGTAGAAATAGTCGGTCGCTCCTCGGCACATACCGTACCACGGAGTGTAGAATTGATCGAGCGTGTCATCAGGATAACACATGGTCAGACTGTATGTGCTTAGAAAAGTAGCAACCTTACCTCTTCCGAGTCGTATGCGAACAGTCATCAGTCACGCGCTGATGCCCGTTGGTTCACCCACCAGCGTGTTATTTACGCGATCGGATATTGCAAATCCAACCCTTGATCACGTGGGGCTGAGGTGGCGTTGCCCACCCAGTAGAATGTGTAGCCAGCACCTGCTTCGTGCAACTTACCTTGCTCAGCAAGCCGAGTTTTACTGAGCGTCGCAGTGCGGTAGCGCGCCAGTTCCATCGCGGCGAGTGCATTGCGTCGCTCGGAGCGCTCGCTGAAGTTACGGTCCGGTAGTGTGCGCACGTTCCAGCACCCGGTGCTGAGTGTTTTGCGCGCAGGCATACGATTGCATTGGTATGCAATCGCACGCGAGGTGGTCGTTGTGCTTCGGAGTTTTGCTTGAGGTACTCCACCCGGAGCATTTGGCTCAATAGCCTGATCTTCAAGGCAGTGGGGAGCAGATCCAGCTCGGGAATGTGATGGCAGAGACAGATTGGGATCTGCTTGACGGCCGTCACACGCAGCCTTGGAGGTACTGGAACTATTCATATATGTTTTACGACCGTAATAGCATACACCTGCGGCCACGGCCAGACTCAGGTTGGTTTTGGCGGGTTTGCGCTAATTTGACCAGGGGCTGCCTGGATTGAGGCGGGCAGTAGCAAACCATTGAACACCCGGAGGTGCCATCCCACCGTCAAAGACAATGCGTGGTGCTCGTGCTCTACGCCAATAGAGCTGTGAGCTCATAACCCGTAGGCCTGTTATCTCCCATGGCTAGGTTTTACGGACTGAGGACCATCGACCACTTCCTAACCTCCGAAGAGGATGGACTGGCAGGGCGCCTACACCTGACAGGAGAACGACTGTTGTCCTCAGCCAAAGCCTTCAATTAAATGAACACCCGAGAGGCAGCGGGTCTAGCACATGTTCAGTTTACTGACTCATGCGGATTGGTGTCCTGGATCTTAGCAGGGAGAAGGGTGAAACCCAACTTCCACCCAGCGGTCGCAACGAGGATGCGCCCAGGACATGAGCAAATGGCATAAAAGTAGCAGCAGTGGGTTGACCATCTGTCAGGATCTAGCCACCACCAGCCTCAGCGCACTATAGGCTCTCCCGCCTATATAGGACATTGATATACCCATGTGGTCATTACTTTCTGTTGCTTGGCCAAAAATGACATCTGCAGCATATTATTTGTTACACCTTGCACATCAATTTGTCTCTAGTCCAAACTTGCATAATATAAGACGTTCACATTGCGTGTTTTCACGCCAATTCTTCGCGATCTTCACCCGGTTCTTCTCCCTTTTCCCTGGCTGGCTAGCCGAACAACCTTCACGTGGTGCCAGTTAGGTGGTTCGAATTAATCCCGTTCCAACGCACAGTTCGGCTGCAGTGTTCCAGGACGTGGTGGGCTTTTGCCTGGCAAGAGTCCACCCTATAAAATACCAAAAATACTCGTTTAACAACTTTGCACCGTGGTGAATGTGACTCGCCACTAAATAAGGACACCTTCTATTCTACTTCCGGCGGCTCTTGCGCTTTTCACTAAAGTCATCAAGTTGGAAGGGTACTCTTGATCCCTTCATACGATGGCGAAAACAACAAACAAACTCACGCTTTCAGTCACACTTCACAAGTTCACACACCAGGCCCAATAACACACACACTTTCATATATACAGACACATAAATCCAGTATGTTACTGGTTAAGTTGCTATATTTTTATACAAGTAACAACAATACTTGTTTGTATTAGTATGCTCGTGCCTTTGCAATCGTGCCCCGCACTGCAGCACATAAAACATTTAGTTATTTATTATTTTCTCCGAGGTCCGAAGAGGTCATATGGAACTCCTGTGCGATCCCTCAGTGGACCGATACGCAAACCAGGATACAACCACACACCACCTTGACATAAGTCCAGCGGGGATAGCCGGCCACCAAGCCTTCGTAATCTGGAGTATACCTTGACAGAAAAATCCAAAACATCATTAACGCGAAATTTATACTTGCCTACGCAGTCCTTCATCCGATTCTCCATGGCCCTACTTCATCTTCGACCAGCTTCAATGAAAATGTCGAACGCTGACTAAGCCATTCTGTCAGACAACGGAAATATTTAACTAAATAAAGAATCAACATTTTATTCTAGAAGGTTTCCAAGAAGGCTATATCAGGCATGATCACAATTGTACAAGCACCGAGGTTTCGCGAAGATCAGGATAAATTACCTGCAGAAAAGCAAACAAGAAAAGTGTATCGTGAGAAGCAACATTGTTAGTGCTGTGTTGATAATGAGAAATGGAATATGTTTAGAGAGGGTATGTAAAAAAGTGTGAACGTACGCATCTGAACTAGTGTCTCTGTGTTCTCACATCTAGTTGAATCTGTGTAGGGTGCGTATCCTCGCTTAGTCGAGTCTGACACATGTACTATAGATCATATAAACACCGATGTATAGCGTGTCTCTTGTCACTCATCTGACTACTAAAATTATATAATTTTGTCATATTGTGCTTTTAATACTCCGTGCTTATACATAGAACTCGTGTCTTCTCCTACTGATACCGGTCTGCCAGACTTTTCACACATCTCGGACATATTATGACAGTCAAACCAAACATCACAGTAACAATCGTCATCCGGGACCATACCTAGCTTTAGTGCACTTGGTCTCTCTCTACTGTACATGTGTAGTCGTCTAATCTGTCATTGTTTTCAGTCTCTGTCGATTTGTGGATTTACAGCTAACGCTACGCGGATACTACGGTTCTGATTATTCTCGCGACAAGTGTTATAGGTACAGGATGTACTCACTAGTTGAGTATACATAGATCACAGTGAGGCGTGAGAATGAGAAAGGCAGTTTACGGAGCATGAATAAGAAACAGACATACACTCAAAATGGTATGCAAGGGGGAGAAGAGAGGAAGGGACAGACTCAGGTAAATACGCAAGCAAACGTAGGAATTGTAGTACGCCTGTGAGGTATATCTGAATGAGTCGTGTGACAACAAAATAATAGTAAAGAACTATGACAAGAAATGATACAGGTTATAGTGGCTGGGGTGGGGTATATGTATGGTGTACTGTCTCGGTTGATGTGTCTCTCAATCAGTACAACAAGGGCACTGCTATTGGTAACATAACGTAGGAGAAGTGGACAGAGCGAATGGAATAACCTCGAATAACTAGGAGTATGACTACATAAGGGAAGTGGCGAGGACAGTTCGGTCAAGCGTAGACTGTGTAGAGAGAAAAGATTTTACACAGTGTTACAACATAACATGTGAAGTGTGGATAGTATGTTCTGTAAACTAAGATAAACCAAAGAGTGTTTGGTTAGAATCAATGGTCGTGGTGATTAACACAATGCAATGTTCATTTGTATATGTGGGGGTGTGACATGTAAATGGGTAGGGTGTGCGGATACAGTGTATGAACTGTCCAAGAATATACGTGGTGTCATAAAGAATTATCTGAACTACACATATGCACAGTGGAACAAAATGACATGTGTGTCGACAAGGACACATCGACTCAAACATGGTCGTTATCAGCCCAACGCGAATAAGAGCTCAAGCGCTCAGCTACAGGGGTGAATACTCCAAGTGCTGGGGCAGTTGTCAGCAGGGGTGCATACACAATGTACACATATATCTCATAGAGAGACGCACAATGTGGCAGCGGCAACACTACAGAGGAAGCGAAAAACGTTTAAAAGAAAAGTGGAGTGATTGACAGACGAGTATGTGTAGAGACGTAGTAGAGGAAACAGGATTGACATAAGTATACCAAACGGGAAAGTAAGAAGTAGCTACACAGAAGATGATATAGGCATTTGTATGAGACATAAATATAGTAAATAAGGCATGATATGAGAGATATAGACAACACTATAGGATTGGTAGTGGGTAACTAATCAACAAACAAACGATCTACGTAGAGAAGTAAAACGACAAGAACGTATTTTGTTAAGGCGAAATGAATGATGCAGTACATACATGAGTGATGAAATAGGAGGAGCTAGGTGTTGACAAAGCGCACGAATATAGGCGACAAGTGAAGACAAGAGCTTGTATAGTAGACAAAATAAGTATTAAAGCAGTTTATATAGCACAGAAAGCGCGATAGTGGGTGAACAAGTAGGGTGATACATGTACGTGCGATTTAATAGACACGTCAAGTGAGCATAGATACTATACTATAGAACCACGAGGAAGGAATTAGACATAGAAGTATAGGGACGCTTGACCGCACCAGACAGATGAGTTAGGATAATACACGATATGATAAGACTCTGGAGATTCTGTATATAGGTGTGGTAGATAGGACATAGAATACATCGCACATGATGAGGAGTAAAAACAAATAGCTAATAAATACTCGTGTAATCTATCAAAATCATGTGATTGAGCAAGATTCAGCATAAATAAACTCTGAGTGAGAAAAGGGTGGATGACTCACAGAGTGGAGTCATGACGTAAGATGAGAAGTGATGAGGAAGATATATAACGCAAGGAGACAGCAAATGAGCATGTAGGTAGTAGGATAGTGGGTAACGGAGGTGGCACAGAAGTGGCAGGCAGAATAGTGTCATTGCGGACAATATGAGCAATGACGTGAAAGATGCCACACTATTAGACATAAGACAATGTGTGCAGGATGTTGGAGCATACATGTTCAGCATATGATTGGTTCGAGTGGATGTACTGAGTACAAACTGATATACAACAGGGGGTGCTAGGATGTAATGAGACACAAGGTATACAGTGACCAGATAGTATATACACGCATATAGCCTAGAGAAACTAGTTGAGTGTGAGAGCAACATACACAAGGGAACGGAGGGGTGAGGTGCAACTCGTTATGTGATACGAGAGGATAGAATGTGAGCAGCGACGATAGGTGTAAGAGAGTACGATATGAAGTTGAACGGAACAAGCGGTTTGAGCAAAGGGGCTGAAGTCAGGAATGTTGTAGATTTGTGCAGACATGCACACACGATATCACAATGGATTAGTCTGGCAGTAGATGATAGACAGACAGTGAATTGGATCTGTGTTGGACAAGATGACAGAACACACTGCGACTACCCTCTGGGAATTAGCGTACAAAGATCTCAGTGTATATAGATATACATCAGTATGACAAAATGACACATCAGGTGGAAGTACCGAGTGTAATAAGAGAGAGAGTATGTAGGGCGTATTAGACATGATGAGGTAGAGAATACTGCAGAAGGGACTTAGGAAGCGTACATAGTGTGGAACTGATAAACAGAATTTCAATTAAAAGCAATAATGTATCACAACATGGAGTGATATAGGATGTAAGAAAATGCGAGAAGATGTATATGATGAAGCAGCAACTTAAGAGTAGGGACTTGTGACATCGATACAAAATGAAGAATAAATGGATTGTGAAGTTGCACACTGTGGCAAGTATTGACGAGTGAATATGGATATATGGGTAGAAAAAGAATATGGTACAAATGTGACGAAGAGGGACAAAGGACTAAGAGTAGAAGAGAACAGGGTAAGTAATTAGGTGGAATCTGATCTACAACAATACGAAATGGTATAGTGAGTGTTATGGATTCGCGATGAGAAAGATAGCATTAATAGGTGTATAATAGTGTATGGGTGCAATTTACGTGTACTTGTATTTACGATGGTGACATATTCGACCATGGTATAAGCGTATGTCTACTAGTGTCAAAGAACGAAACTGAAGTGCATTGCAATCGATAATAACACAGTACACTATGTTTTAGTATAGTCGTGACGATAGGAAGCGCATGCCCTACACATACCATGTTGTTTATATGGGTTTGAGGTACATTGTTTGATGGCATGAAGTATTTTCTGGATCTAAAGCAGTAGTCACGAACCGCACGCTGAGCGGACGGGTGGTGGTGATAAATGAGACTCTCAGGACGCATACACGGGTGGGTGCATAATATAGTGAGGGAAGGAATTCGGAAGAATCAGCGTGGGTGAGGGATAACTCGTTGCAATATCTGACCGCGAAAGGCGGTGAAAATTGAGTCTTAAGAATTAAGGTTTCATAGGTGTTTATGATACTGGGAAAAGCATGTGTTGGTGATATGAGTAAAAGCTGATATAGCTCAGCATAGGAGAGAAAGATGACAAACATACACGTATTGTGCAAGCGTAAGGCACAAAAAATATATGTACGAGTATTAAGTTGGAATTATAGTTTAGTGTGTCCACAGTGTAGATACAGGAAAGAAGATGTATGATGGCAAAACGGGGTCGTATACGACATAGAATAGAAGATACATAAATATAGTGAGCGAGTATATGAAATGACAAAAAACCATAGCCATAGTAACAAGACATATAATATATGATACAGCTGCAAAACTGCACGCGCATACAAAAACAAGAAGAGCCACAATGACACTGACAACTGAGTTAGGCAGTTCTTATGAGATAAAAGTACAGAACACGTGACTCGAGCTGAGGGATTGACACCCAGACTGTATCAGAATAGTCTTCTGTCTCGTGTAAATAGCATCATGTACACACAAACGGTGCACTCTCTCTCTACTAAGCAAATGCACAGTGAGTACAGTAAGCTTCGGACGAGATGCATGGATTCACAAGATGCACAAGGACTAGTGGGAAGTATAAATATAGAACTGATATCACTAGTGTGTGAGAACTGTGCGAGGGAGCGGGTGACTAGTGTTAGATGAGGTGAGGTGGGTGCCAACAAATAGAATGCTCATATAGTGTAGTGGTTGTGTAAATTCTCCATATGGTGTGTTGTGGGTGTGTGTGTATGAACATGGTAGTCAATAGAAGTGTTAAAGAGTCACAGTGTGACACAAATGTATAGTACGAGAGGCTCAAAGAATACTTGACTAATATGGGTGGAACGGGGACGGTCAGGTGTGGTGTGCACGAGTACTATAAAGGTGAGTAGACACAGATAGATGACGGTGAGTGTGGGGTATTTATATGTGGATAGCATAATAACACTGTGATGAGATGTCAGAGGGTGTGTCATATAGTAGAACTACGAGGTGACAAAGAATGTAGAGCACGAAGCGTGGGGTGGGAGGGATCGGGGGAGAGCTGTGTGAATTGGCAGGAGGGAGGGAAGTGTATGGTAGAAACAATATAGTCAGTAGTCGTGCACACTTGTTGGGGACATAGAGGTATGAGCATATAGGGAATAAATAGACCAGTATGTAGGCTACGACAGACCGACAATGGAGGAAGATGACTATAGAGCTGGTTGCATCATACATGACACTGTCGGGGGTGTGCAGCAGGGGGTGTACGAACGCGCTGTATGTGACCGTGTGATGATATGGCGAGGCAAGGTAATTGGAATGAGTGAATACAAATATAATCTACAGACACACGATGGAGAGTGGAGTAGTGATAATTAGACACACGACGGGGGAATCAGCTACACATGAGTACCATGTGAACTAAAGTTTGTGGAGACGAATATGTGACAGAATTCGTACAAACAATAGTACTGGGATAAGTGTGAGACTATCACGAAATCGAGAGCGAAAACGTTGGTAGAGTGAGGAAGAATGACAGGAAGAGATAATAACGAGCAACAAGCAGGACCGCGCAGTCTCACGCGCGCATGGACGAAGGGAGGGGAGAGGAAAGAAAAAGAGGATGGGAGAGAAGGAAGGATAGAAAGGGGGAGGATAGGGGGGGAAAAGGAAAAATAAAGAAGAGAGGGGTGAAAAATAGAAGGGGGTGTCGAAAACGGAAGGCGATAGGGAATGGAGAAGGACGGAAAGATGTAGGGGGGGAGAACTGAAAGGAGGCGAGGGGGGGAGCAGAAGAAAGACATGGAGGAGCGAGAAGATGGAGATGGCTGATGTGGAGAACAAGGAGCAGGTAGTCAGGAGTGGAATGCAGAACAGAGAGTACGAGATGGGAAGCGGTCAATAGACAAGCTCAAAGGACGTAGCAAAGGGACCAACTATAACCGGGGACGCTGCAGTACCGGCGGGTGCAAGCAGGACGCGTCAAGTCAGAGCCTGTTGGTGGTCGGGGAGGAGATAATCACGGTGTCCCCAACGACCTGCCGCACAGGAAGGCGGAGGAAGGAGGGGGGAAAAAGTGAGCATGTAGTTCACAAGGTGTGTCGTCCAAGAAGAAGCAGCAAGCAGGAGACATCGAAGGCGACAACTGCATTATGGAGGTGTTTTGCACCAGAATTGGTTGTAACAGTCACAGTACCGGTGTTTTGAGTCGCCCAGTGTATATGTGCGATAAAAACCGTTGGCGGACCGACCAAGATATGGTTGGGAGACCTCAGGGGGAAAAGGGGGGGTGGGTTTAATGGATCAGAATGTAAAGTCAGCGGAAGAGGACAGGTAAAAGCAATGTGGGGGCAGCAACACAAACAGGGAAACAGCACACTGCGTATGTGTGAAAACCCTCACCAATGTTCCCTGTGCAGCCGACGGTCGTTCAGAACAAGGCGTGTGGGAGTAACCGTTGGTGCGGAGTGGCTGGATGTGGGCAGGTAGGGTGTGAGGAGGGCAGATTCGATCCTGAATCAGGCATGTGAATAGCTGTGGGCGGGGTGTGTGAGGCGCTTAGTGAAGATGTTTGTCGAGGCAGATGGGGTCAGGTGTCTGCGATAGGAAGTGTAAATGGGCGCTTTTGTGGGCGAAATACTCGGAATGTGGGTGGAACAGTGTGTCGGACAAGATAAGTGGAACTCGACAGGTTGCTGTGATGACAGTTCGTAAGGATGGCAGCGGGGATGAGACATGGGCGCGACTCGACAGCGTGGGGGTGGAGGTGCCAGGCTGTAGCGGTGCAGAACCGAGGCGAGTTTGTCTAAAGCTATGCAAAAAGGACAATGACAGTCTTATTGCTCACGCGGCGATAGTCAAACGTGAATGCCAGAAATTCAAACTGAAGTCGCTCACGGAAGACCAGTTCGAGTGTTTGATACTAGTATGCAGTCTACAGTCCTCAAAAGACGCCGAGATACGAACGAGAATACTTGGTATGTTGGAACGCGACACAGATGTTACATTACAAAACGCCATTGCTGAAGCCCAAAGAATCATGAATTTAAAGCACGATACGGCTATGGTGCAGCAATCTCCCTTGAATCAGAGGTCAACCAGGTCTTGATGGAGAATTTTAGGAAGCTTTCCGTGACGTTCGACATGGTACGTGACTCAACTGTGCGAGATCCCCTCTTGCGCCAGGTAATCAAATTTCACACTACGCAGTGGCCAAGTGATACTCTATCCGGAGAGCTACAAATTCTCTCTCGGAGAAAGGACGAACTTTCGATCGTAAATGGGTGTTTACTTTTGGCCGAGAGAAATGTCATACCCAAAGAACTTCGTCAAAGTGTCCTTCAGCAATTTCATCGGGCACATCCTGGAATTAACAGAATGAAAAGCATTGCTCGGAGTTTTGTCTACTGGCCAAACATTGATTCGGAACTCGAGCAGCTAGTAAAGTCAGGTCCCAGATGCGCGCTTGCTAGTAAGGCACCGAGAAAAGCTGACTTAGCTTCCTGGCCGTTGGCAACAAAACCGTGGGAACGCGTGCACGCTGATTTCTTTGGTCTCCTAAACGGTCAGCAGTACCTAATAGTTGTTGCTTCCTATAGTAAATGGCCTGAGGTCTTCTGTATGGAGCGTGCGACAAGTGGTGCAACAATTAACATTTTGAGGAGACTTTTCAGTCAACACGGAATACCAGAAACCTTGGTCACTGACAATTGTTCTCATTTCACTTCTTCCCAATTTGCCGAATACTGCGCACAGCATGGTATCACGCATCTACGGTCGCCACCGTTTCACCCTCAGTCAACTGGACAAGCGGAGCGCTTCGTCGACACGTTTAAGAGATCGCTACTAAAGATGCGGGGGGAAGGAACTACACAGGAGATACTTGATACATTTTTGCTCGTGTACAGATCAACTTCAAATCCCCAAGTACCAAACCAGTTGTCGCCGGCAGAAGCACTAATGGGAAGAAAACTCCGTACTGTGAATTCCCTGCTAACTCCGAGGTGTACTAATGAGCAAGAAAGGAACGTTCGGATGGAGCAGTACTACAACGAGCGACACAGAACTCAAGCACGCCGCTTTTACGCCGGACAGCGTGTCTTAGTAAGAGACTATCGCGCGGGAAACCCGCAATGGGTGGTAGGATCGATACGGAGAAATATTGGACAAGTGCTATATGAGGTTAATGTGGGTAATTTGATTTGGACCAGGCATTCCAATCAGCTGCGACCAACTAGCATCCCTGCGGGCACAAGCGCTCGGTTACTACCGTTAGATATTCTACTAGAGAGTTTCGACATGCCATCTAATCCCCAAAGCAATTCGGATGCATCCCGCACAGAAGTCTCAGAGGAACCGAAGGTCCAGACCCGGCGCTGTACTGATCGACTACGGAGACCTGTCGTAAGAATGCAGTTGGATCCAAAAATGAAGTCTTATGTCAACTTTTGCGGGGGAAGGTGTTAATGGGACGGAACCAGCCAATGAGAGCGTTTTACGCTGAGGGCTATTGATTTGGCCATAAATTGAATGTACCGTTAGTTGGACGTTAAGCAAAATATACTTGCCAGCCGTACGCCGGTCACCTGCTTTGGGAAGTCGGGCTGATCAGAGTGCACGCTAGCAGCAGGTCATCGGTAGGTCAGCCGAAACCATAACACCCAAGTAAACGAACAACCGGTAGAGTTTGAAATTGATACCGGTTACACAGTCTCTTTGATCCGACCAGACGCCTTATCCCAACTTCCAAAGCTGTGTCCATCGAACATACAGTTGCGATCTTACACGGGACAGAGGGTGAATGTGCTTGGTACCTTCAATGCACGCCTTTCTCACCGCAATTCAACGAGTCATATGTGCGTGTACGTTTCTGGAGGACCGGGTCTAAACATACTGGGCCACGATGGAACTAAGCGCCTTCCTGGCATAATGTCGAACGTCAGCATGGTGAAAGACAACCCGCAGTTATCCGAGATTTTGCATAAGCATGCAGTGTTATTTGATCAGTCGAGATCAGGACTTTGAAAAAATTGCAGTGCACATCTGGTATTGCAACCACAGACAAAACCGCAGTTCTGGAAAGCTTGCACTGTTCCCTATGCCCTCCGTGATAAGGTCGAAAGTGAACTGCGCCGACTCCAGTTGGAAGGTACCGTTGAACCCGTCCAATATTCAGACTGGGAAGCCCCCATTTTGCCAGTATTGAAGAGCGATGGTACGATAAGAATCTGCGGGGGTTACAAGGTCACGATAAACCAAGCGTCAGAATTAGACCGATATCTGCTACCAAAGATTGAAGACATTTACGCTTCTCTTTCCTGTGGTGATCTATTTACAAAACTGGATCTGAGTCATTCCTACCAACAAATTGAACTCAATGAGGAAGCACGCACGTTCGCCACCATTAGTACTCATCTCGGATTATTCCGCTATATACGCATGGCTTTTGGAATAAGCTCGGCTCCACCTATTTTTCAACGTATTATTGACTCACTCGTAAAAGATATACCAAACACATGTGCGGACTTAGATGTCATTACAATTACTGGACGAACTAACGCCGAGCACTTACATACATTGGACGTCGTCCTGAAGCGATTATCGGATGCCGGTTTGGTTCTAAAAAGAGATGAGTGTGAGTTCCTTGTTCCTAGTGTACAGTATCTTGGCTACCGGTTGTCACGTGAAGGCTTGTGCCCACTGGAAGAAAAGACAAAGGCGCTACTTGAGGCGCAAGCACCCAAAAATGTTCATGAATTGCGGTCGTTCCTCGGTGTTGTCATTCAGTTTTCCAGGTTTATACCATTGACAGCAACTCATCTGCATCCGCTTCACCAGCTGCTACGTAAAAACCAAAGCTGGAATTGGAACAATACTCATGAAAAGGCATTCAAAGCGGTCAAGAAGCTCTTAGCATCTACAGATGTTCCTGTACATTATGATCCGCAGAAGCCTGTTGCTCTTACTTGTGGCGCTTCACCTTACTGTCTCGGAGCTGTTTTAATGCACAAATTACAGAATGGCTCTCAACGTCCCATTGCTTATGCTTAAAGTACCCTGACACCAGCAGAACCGAACTACTCCCAACTTGATCGAGAGGCAGCCACTGTCATCTTCGGCACCACTCGATTTCACTAATATTTACTCGGGCGACCTTTCTTGATCCATACGGATTATAAACCGCTTGTTTTCCTCCTCGGACACGAGAAAGGTATTCAACAAATGGCTTCACCTAGAATGCTACGTTGGTCGCTTATTCTTTCTGCGTATACATACGAAATTCAGTACGTTCCAGGCAAACAGAATGCCACCGCTGATGTTCTTAGCCGGCTTCCCTTACTAGAGACACCATCGAAAGAATTTGTCCCACAAGAGCTCGTAAACCTGGTCCAGCATTTTAATGATTCCCAGTCACATGTACAGACATACCACAGGAAACTGACAGAGACTCTATTCTATCGTTGGTCCAAGTTGGGTTGCCGGACAACACCCCCAAAGAACTCATGCCCTTCCGTAACAGGATGTCTGAACTCAGCCTCCAGAATGAATGCTTGCTGTTGGACGCACGAGTTATTGTCCTCAAGAAATTTCGGTCACATATCCTTGACGAACTACATGATGCGCATCCAGGTGTCGCAACGACGAAGTCGTTAGCTCGATTTTATGTGTGGTGGTCTGAATTAGACCGAGATATTGTGCCGAAGGTTGGAAGTTGCAGACCTTGCCAGGAGACCCGAAACGCCGCTCCTCATGCGCCAATGCAACCCTGGAAGTGGCCAAAAACACCCTGGAAACGAGTCCACGTAGGCTAGTTCGGTCCCTACGAAGGTCGGACGGTTTTGTTAGTCATCGATGCCCATTCAAAATGGATTGATGCCCATATTCTTGTTCCAGCAACTTCAGCTGGTACTATAGGGAAACTACGCACAACGTTCGCAACCTTTGGCCTTACCGAGACATTAGTATCTGACAGTGGACCAGCATTCGCCAGCGTTGAGTTTTCTACCTTCCTCAAATCGAACGGCATTAAGCACATAACAACTGCACCCTATCATCCTTCTTCTAATGTGTTGGCGGAGAGAGCCGTACAAACAGTGAAGAAGTTGCTAACAAAACAACCAAATGTTCCACTGCGTGTGCGTTTGGATCATTCCTTTTTCGCATATCGAAACATGCCAAACGAGACCACAGGCAGAAGCCCCGCAGAGTTAATGTTTGGTCGTCGACTGCGTACACGATTGGATTTATTGCATGGATCTATTGAGCCACAAGTTTCGGAAAAACAACAACGAGTGAAAGAGCGTTTTGATACTTGTAGCAGAGACAAGCATGTGACAGATTCAGATCCCATCTACATCCGCTTACCTACAGGCTCGGGGGTGGGAGCCAGCCGTCGTTAAAACAACTAACGGACAGATAATAGAAGCAGAGACTGAGGATGGCAGGATCGTTCGACGCCATTTAGATCATGTGCGACCGAGATTGTCCGACACAGAAACAGTTGCCGAGACAGAGCAGCCAGCTCAAGCATCGAACGACATTCACGTGCGTGACGCCGAACCGGTAGCTGAGTCACAATTGCGGCGCTCTGAGCGCCGACGCCGACCGGTCGATCGTTTCCAAGCTGGATAGCTCCAACTAAAGGTGGGAAAAGTGATACAGACGTTGAGCGCGTCAAGGTCATGCTACACTACCTAGCCTGTGGAACTGCTTTGTGCGCGCTAGTGCGTGAGTGACCATCTCCCGACTAACCAGCGGTGCTTATTGATTAGTTCAAAAGCGAGTGCTTAGCTAAACATGTGAACTGCGTAAAACTAAACAGTTGATCTGTACCAAGTGTGAACTGCCGATGTACTCTTGCCATTGCTTCTACTAAACTTCCATTTGCAATACTGTTGTGCTGATTTCGGTTGAGTGTAACGAATGAAAGCTTACTTATTGATATGCACAGCATAAAGAAAGGTATTCATGGGGACAAGTTTAAGGTGGTCATATATCTCACATGAAGGATTCACAACTTGCTGAGGTAAAAATTGGCCGATAAAATTTTCAAGAAACGAACACTATGCGATAAGGCATGTTAAGCATAAATATTAAAGTACAAATGTGCGTGTTTATTAATTCTGTATGATATATTATATTTGCAAAATAAAGCAATTTCCTTTAGAAATTCAACGCCTAGTTTATGTTGCAAATACATTTATGCCATCCGATCCCTTACAAACCACGTGGAAAGCTCAAAGGACTGTGCTTTCAGAGGTGCTTGCTTTGTTTGGTCGTTTAAACCTTTCCTTGAAAGCTCTGTTTGGAGACGAGATTTGAATTACATTTCTCGGGACATTAAACTTTGTCTGCTTCCTTGTGATCAGAAGTAGTTAGCAAGCGTCTACTTTATCGGAATCTCTGACGTGTTGATTCCTACTAACGCAGTCCACGGCGCGCTTAGGGATTTTTGGTTTATGAGCGTTTTGTTTCTCAAACAACACCTTGAGAACAGCTTTTCTTGAACACCAGGCAGAAAATTTGACTGTCAATTTGTGTGACGTCGAAAAGTCCTTACTATTTCTAACTTACTCGGAGTATTTCATTATCATGGGAAAGCGAGTTGGTTTTTGAGGATTGCCTAAACAAGCTCTATCCCAACTTTCCGTCGTCAAAAGCACCAAAAGCTCAAAATAGGATAAGTTGTTTTGATGGTCATGTGGTTGATAACCGTCTGATTACCAGGCTATGCGATTCGTCCAATTTAACACAAATGAGCATGTTTGGAAGGCTTTACATCAATGTCAAACAGGAATTGGGGGACGGATTTACTAACACCCTCTAATCTACGTTGACGGATACGTGCTTGTTGTGATTTGATGAGGCCTATTTGGAGCAACCATGTCTTTCCAAGTATGCACTTGTGGGCGCTCGGGTTGGCTGCATGCTAGGCTACCGGAAACCAGTTCACGCTTAACTTGTCATTTCAACACTACGCTGTTCATTTTATTGCTAAGGAACTGGGACTTACTTCCCATGTTGCTACGGACACTTCTCTTTCCAACTTAGCAGCGTTGTGTGGCACCGTGGGATGCAAAGAAATAGCCAGTCGCACAGCAGTTAAAGTGCAGTAAAAAATATGTAGTTTCTGGTTCAATAACACATGACCTGTCTTGGATAAGCGACGCCAAGTTCTGTTTTGGCTGCAGAAACTTACTCATCCGCTGCCCCAACTGTGGCCATCGTAACGTGCAACTTTGTCCATCCCAAGCTTGTGCTCTAAACCATTAGTCATAGGTTACATTGTATGCAGCTTACGACTGAGATGATTACACCTAGCCCCGGAATATTGGGTGCTGTGGAAAAGGATAAAAGGAATTATTCCGGTATAACCATATAGCTAACGCATTCTCCAAACATTGTGTGGTTACTAGTTGCTTATAGCCAGGCACATAGTGATCTCTCAAAGACTCATTTGATCCTGTTCTGACAGAAGACGAACTCGTTTCTTTCGCACCTACCAAAAAGAAGCGACAGAGGAAAGGATGATTAGCAAGCTATTCTATGCCTGTAACAAAAAGAGTAGCGGTGATTCCCATAAACTTTAAAATTCTGACCATCGTAAAATCTTTCAACAAACCCCATAACACAGCGTACCATGTGTTAGTACGGCTTCTTCGTAGTTAAATGAGATGTCTACTGCCTTGCAAACTGCTGCGTATGAAAGGATTCTGTAAGCCCTCCGGCGGAGTGAGTTGTTAAGCCACAGCAGCAATATTTAAACTAACTGCCAAGTCTGCTACGAAACATTAGGTCAATTGCAGTCACCTACATGGCAGATGCTTGCATGGCAGTGGAGGATAGGTCGGGCTATATCATAGTCAGCTAACAATTCGTGATGCTCGACTACCGTCCCCCAAGACTCAGTGACATAAGTTGCGGGCTAGCTGGCATAAGCTACTAGCATTCCTGCGCTTGATCCTCCTTAGAGGACCAAATGATGCGCAACACTGACACGGCTAAATAGGGCCAAACGGCTGTATTGTGCTTTTTCAGCGCGGTAGTTATTTTAGCTGAGTGGTCGGCTGACTGCGACGGAAGCAAAGTGGAATGATTTTTCTAGACAACGCGGGGCCCGGTTGCACAAGCATGATCATGGTAAGAGTACAGGGGTTTCCCAGTTTATGCGCAATGGAACAATAGAGTTTTCATTTATGTTGATGCATGAATGTATGTATGTGTACATGTAGGCCTATGTAGCTGCGTTTATGTGGTTTGTAAATGCTTACCTACACCTGTGTTCGTCTCGCTTGTGCTAAGGGAATGTTTATGGTTTAAGGACTTGAAGTGGTTTTCTGGATAAGCAAGGGTGACTTTAGTCGTTGGCGGGTCACAACCGCCACGTCAAGGTGTTTTTAGTAGATATTTGTGGCTTTTTATATGGAGAACGCTTGCCAGGCGATAACCTACCACGTCCTGGAACAATGCCGCCGAACTATTGGCTGGAACAGGGTGAAGCCTAACCACCCCGCAGGCACCAGGTTGAGGTTATGCAGCTACCGAGCCGATGATTTTTAGTGGCTAACGACGTGTTGTTCTAAACCCCTTTCGCCAGGACGTTTGGGGCTATTTTGATGATGTTAATCAGGCCGGGAGAAGTTTCAAGCCAAACTAGGCGCATTCGGTCCCGTCCACCGCCCTTCGTTCACTCTACATCAAAGGTAAGCAAAGCGCTACGCCGCACCAACTTTAAGGTGAAGCGTTTACCGTTTAGCTTGCAGCCGGACGCCTTTAGCTGTCAGAGTAAAGCTGCAGAATGCCCTCAATGCTACTAAGCTTGCCGCAACCTGGGTGCAAATGGTCTGCAGTTGATGGGATTTCATGGGTGAGCCGGCGGCTGTTTATGCACTATTAATACCAATTTCGGTGGCACACAACCCCAGACTCATCATATTAGCTCTTGTCAAATAATACGGGGTAACTTGCGTAGGCTGCAAAACAAGCTGGGCAAAGCAAGGGCCCTGGTGGACAATCCCCATCTAGGCTTGCTCGCATTCACTAAAGCAGGGTTATTTCTCGATGTCAAAGATAATGTGGCACGCTCTCTGAGCTGCGCACTATTAAGTGCTGACTGCCCCAGCGACTGTCACCAAGGTGGCAATGCATCAAACGTCATTTCTGGCCTTATGGGACTGTAAGCAAGCACGCTTCGCTACTGTTGAAGTAAAGCTTGCGGCTGCATAGTTTTACGAAAATTTAGTGTACAGTACCTCAAATAGCACCTGCAGAAACTTCATGGCTGTTATTCCCACCCAATCAGCGTAATGGTGCTTTAGGTTGGGTGACTTAAAAATAAATAAATAAATCTATAAGCACGGTAAGAGGAGGCAACTTGGTAGATGCACGCTTTTCGTATTGTTTTCTCAGTATCAGCAACAACACCCGGGATGTAACTATATACTAACACATGCGCGTGACCGAATAGGCATGATGTGAAAGTGCAGGACATAGGTTCACCCCTACCCATCTACCAGCTTTCGTCCTCTTCCTGTGCTTTTCAAATTTATGAAAGGAACGAACTGCGTTAAATACGTTTATTCTCGAACGTTTTATGTCACGCCATCCTCCGCATAATAATAAGATTATAATAATTGCTAAATTGTCAGTCACTATGCATGAAGAATTAAGAATATTTGGTAAGAATAACCACAATAATATATTCCCAGTTATTCAAAGGGCACACAAATGAAGTTATGATCAATTAATTACAAGCACAATCAGGTTAAGCACATTTTGATAATTATTACGTCCTGTTATAAATCTAACTTGTAATAACGCGAGAAAGCATACCTAGGTTTGCCGTTTCTGTAACACTATAGTGTCTGACAGAGAGTTAGAACCGCTGCAAATAGGACCTTAGCTCGATTGCTCACTGTGAAAATCAGCAAACCTGTCCGATGACACGAACGGAAGAATAGAACGCTGATCGTAGATAGAGATCCGACAACCGATGCGAGGCACGCGCACAACACTCGAAGGCGGCACAACGTCACCGAAACCCGAAGCGAGAGCGTCGGATTAATCGAAAACAGCTGATCGTATTTTGGGGGCGGTACTGTTTGCTGTACTGGCTGCTGGGGATGAAGTTTATGAAGTACGTTGTTAACGCCTGATAAGGGTTTAATAAAGGTATATTGATTTAGGGGAACTGAAAATGTTGGTGCATTCTTTTACGATGTGTGAGATGGTGTTTGTTTTAGTGCACAGGTGTTGTTTCGGTCTCGCTGCAAGGGCTGTGGATGATATTCTTGCGTTCCGCGCTGCTTTTCGCCAATATTATAAGGCATTTAGTGAATTGGAGGAAGATGTGAGGCGGTTTCAACTACAGACGGCTACAGTTTTTACGAATAATACGTGTTGACGGCTGCGTCGTATAAGAAGAGGTCAGGTCAAGAGCTACCCGATGGGATGCGGTACAAATGGGTACAATATGGATGTGTCCATTGCACCCGGCAAGGTGACGGTGGCAGTCGGTAAATGCGAATGTTTTTTATGCGTAATTCATGTTTCATAGGTATGTCAGCCTCGGTTGTAAAGCGAGCATATCCATCAGTGCTAAGGGCATTTACTATGACATAGGCTCGCATTGTCTGGTGCATAATCATAATTTTCACTTGGGGAATCCAAGTTTGTACGAGGGTAACTGGCGTCTGACTCCCGAGGCGGAGCGGCTGGTGTTTGATTTAAAGCAGTCCTTCCGTAATACTGGAGAATTGCGAGACTATGTCCTGGAAAGATATAACAAACGACTGAATCGACAGGACCTATATTCCATCCGTCATCGCTTAGGTGGGGTACCCAAGGGGAATGATGCAAACGCGGTAGCGGAATTGTTGAGTAAGAACTACTCATTAAAACCGAAACTAATGCCACGTCAAAAACAAAACATAGTATTAATTAAGCATTCCTTTTTCATACCTTGTTAACATTACGCCGTAACCGGTGTTTACCTTTCCATCTTTTGGAGATTGAACGCTGGTTCCTCGGCCAGAAACTTAATTTCGCGCGTCCTACCGATTCAATCTTCCCAACCAGAAGACGAACGAAATTCGATGGAGTGTATAGATCTTGTTGTGAGTTAAAATAAATGTACCAAAATTGACGGAAGATAGAATAGGCAGTCACAAGGAAAAATGTGAAGAATTTATAAACACTACAACACTGCTTTTGGTCAGTAAATATGTGAGGCCATCAAAGTGATTGTTAGTTGGACTATTAGCACTCAGCTGTCAACCATTCCCGTTTACTTTTTAAATGGTGTAGGAGGTATCCATGTGTTCAGGTGACGTGCCAGAATATTCACGCATGGAATCCTTCTGTTAGCAGGCCCCGTTATCAGTCTCAATTAATATACTAAAGTCAAGGAGTGCTAAACGAGCACAGGTGCCATGGTTAATGTATGGCTTACGTTAGCGTACTTCTGTGCTAGGACCCTGGCGCTGTACCGTGCTTACTTCTCAGCTTGGCACAGTATGGGGCAGCCTACGGAGTATTGGTTTTCGCTTGCACTCCCGGGTCTATTGGACTCAGTTCACGAATTGGATACGGATGATCCCGTAGGCTCGGACCGCGTGCATTCAGCAATGGCTACTTCAGTGTATCATAAGTATTGAAAATAGTGTTGTTGTTGGATATGCTGATGGTTCATTCCGAGAGTAGTGCATAAATCAGTGAGTAGATTTGCACACTTTTTAGACTTCCCAGCGCACTGGAAGTATTGTGTGGTTTTCGTATTCATCACCGGACCTAAACTTTTTGGTATAATTTGTTCATGCAGAGAGGATGCGTATGGTTCGCTGCGTCAACTTGAATCCACTGGAGTCGGATGTATGCTTGTTGGTGGGAGAAATAAATAGCGCATTCTCGAACTTATGGAGGGAACTGAATGCGCACGAAATAGTTACGGTACCACGCTGGAACCCCGCAACATCGGTTTTTGGATCTCTTCGGGCGAGCAAGCATAGCTTTGGATATCCTTTGCTGCTTCATTCAATGTTAAAGGGTTTCGGATGCTGTCAAATCCACTAGCTGTGGTTTTAGAAAGTTTGCAACTGCGTTGAAGTCCCTAAAACTGAAGGCATGTTTGTGTTGATCTTAAAACTGCCTCAAAGTGCTAAACCCAATGGCCACGTAAGTGGTGCTGGCAAATTCCCACTAATTAGCCTTTTCGTTAGAGTCCAACCATTAAGAAGTGGGTGAAGCGAAAACAAGACCGAGAAAAAACCACCAACAAATGGACTGGGAAGATGTAGATGAAAATACTCCACAAAGAGTATGATGATTAGAGGCGCCCCGAGGACAAAGAAACTTAAGTTTAACTTTTTTCATATATTGAACATATTTCCGATGTATGCTAAGAGCCAGGTGACAGCGCAAAAGTTCCTAGTCGTGTAACAGTTTGTCCGTCGGCCGGTGGCCGGGTGGGCTGCGCGCCCAATTTGCAACCGCAAAATCCCCGGTTTGAATGCGTGTAGAATTGGATGTCCTCGCGGTATACTCAGCCCGTGCGCGACTGGCGGTGGTCGCACGGCAGCGAAGAGCCGTCATCGTGTACAGCGGACGCACAATAATAATAATAATAATAATAATAACTGTATGTGGTGTAGAATAATATCGGATGTACGGGTAATCACCGTGTTATTAGGGTCAAGGCCGGGTATGGTGTGCACTAGAGGAACCGGCGAAACTATTGGCGTAATACACCTTAAGGAAAAGTGCACTGAGCTTATGGCATTGTGGCTAGTGTTGCACTAGCATAAGAAACCACATACAGACCTAGTTTAGCATAACTCGAGCAATGGTATTGAACTTGTGAGTCTTACTGGGGATAACCACAGATGGACCTGTCGAAGGTGTGGAATACAGTGGGTGAAAACAGGGTCTCTGGGGCATAAATATATCTGCTCGTCATGCCGCTATGATGGATAGGCGATTCTATGGCGAGGTGTTAAATGCATTGAGGTGGTCAACCGGAAAGCATGCATGCGTAAGTCCGAGGCTAAGTGATAAGTCGCACAGTTCAACTCATTCGCTGTTGTTTGCTAAAAGGAGAGTGCAAAAGGTAAGTGTTAAATATTCAGTGTTTTTGCAGTGTGCCATTTACAGATAGTGGTCAAAGGTATTGCGGCGCTTAAACGGTAAGTAAACCTTGGTAAAGCTGACGCAAATTGCTGCATGGTGCAGGGTTAACCTGATGACTAAGCTTGCTAGGAGGTGGAGGATAAAACTGCTTGAGTTGTGATGGGCCAGTAGTGTGGCAGGACGATAACTTACGGCAATCGATAAATTAAGTAATAAGTATTTAAATAAATAAAGAAATAGATATTTTATTCTCGAATTTGTCGAGACACACCAAACAAGGCATGATCAATATTTACATGCAATATTGCTTCGCAACAAACACGTTGCTATGAGTGTAATCGGCAGTAAGCCTAAGATTATACAGGCTGCGAAAATTGTGTAAGTAGTCATGAGGGATAGAGTTTTTAATGAATGACGAAACGTAGAATTCTAGCGTGCATAGTGTAAACAGTCAGGGCACTACATGTGTAATGAAAACGATACGTATAGGCATGGTGTAACTTATTATTGAAATTGTCAGGGAAATATTGAATAATGATTCTGGTCGACCTGCCAGTAGGTTGTTCTAGACAGTGACTTTATTTAGTGGCGAGTCACCTCCGCCACTTCGCAGTGTTGTTATACGGACATTTGTGGCTTTTTGTGGGGAGAACGCTTGGCAGGCGAAAACCCACCACGTCCTGGAACACTGTCAGAACTTTGTCGGTGCATTAATATACAACTGGCAGACCAGGTTGTCGACTGATTTCACACTCAGATATCCGCAGTCAAATGACCTTCAATTTCCTCTGTTATTTGGTCAGGTATCTTGGGCCGCCATAATGGCTGAGGCGCATCGAGGATGGGGGCTTCACGGAGAATCGTCTTTGTGGGTATTCAGGTAAGCGAAACGTCAGTTCCTTGCGTCTGGATAATTCAGGAGTATCTTTTCTCTTCAGGGGTGTGAAGTTCTCGAATCCAGCTATCATCACTGGACAACGGTCATGGTATTGAGGGCTGTTGTATCCGTTTGTTGTACAGGCATGTGCTTCATAGGTCCTTATTGGTTGTCCTGTCTCGACCAAAGCGGTTTCTCGGTCCAATCCCAGATCCCCAAGAAGTTCCGGACTTCGGAGAAAAGGAAAGGTGAGAGACAACCAAGGCCGCAACGAACAGGCGTGGAAACAAGCATTGTTAAACTCCTTTGTTATAACATTTAGAGTGGAGACAAATGATGTACAATTTGCAACGATGATTGTGCTGAAGGTGTTTTTTGAATGTTTTTCGAAGGCAATGGCCCTATGTTGGTTGCTACTATCGACATGGAATACTGAGCCTTGCGCCATTAAGCAGAAACGCTATATCAGTTTATTATGATGCGACTATTGCGTGGAAAGACATAAAGCAGGGTTCAGGGACCAGCGGCGTTTGAATGGTGGATAGACGACTGGTGGCCAGCCTACATCAAAAGAGATTCATAGGTCAATTGGTGGTAAGTCAGCGGATAGAGAGGACTCAAGCGCTGAGTAAAAATTATCGGGTGATCAAGACAGAAAGACGACACGAGGGTACTAGAAGTATAGTGCTATGGCCTAGTAAAATAGGAAAAGCCTATGAGAGCTAACCTTTTACAGAGGTAAGTGTTGAAAACTTTGTTGCAAGAACGGACCCAGATTACTGGGTGAGAAAGAATTGATCGATAGAAGTGAAGTATTATAGATCAGTTAAGGGAAAGTGAACGTGCAGAACATATGTATTTGTAGCGTCGCGCAGAGAAACCAGTCATACTATGGTGCTAAGAAAAGGAAGAGAAATGAACACCTAGAAATGTGAAGCTAACGGCCGGCTGTGTGCTGGCGAAGTGAGAGGAGGGAAGAACTAAGAGGCTAAGAAACATTAATTGACCGAAGGGCAGGGAGTGGCGGAAATGCAAGCGTAGGGTAAGGTTGCTTAGAGTATCAGAGCAGTGAGGCCAACCGCAGCAGCTAAGGTGCTAAGATAATAGTACCAAGCTGGATAGTGCCAGAGAATGCAAGCCCGAGTTTTGGATGAATGCAGGTAATAAGGTCTAAGACAATACATCAAGTAAGGTATAGATGGACAGTAAGAAGGGTGAGGCAGAACAGCGGTTTGCGCTTAATATATAGATTTGCATGCAAGAGAGAAAATAAAGGCTTCATGAAGAAAGCACAACAAACGGCTGAATCCCAGGCACATGTTAAGGCTCTTAAATAGTTTATAGCAAACGTAGGCGAAGACGCAACGATGCGCATATAATAAGTTCATGCTGTGGTGCTACAGGAATAAAACTAGGAAAGACTGAGTCAGGAGAAGCCAGTGAGAATGCTGAACTACTATTAATTAGGTGTCATAAAAGAGTGGCAGCTGTGCAGCTAGCATGGAGCAGCTGTGCACTGACCGGATGGGGTAAAGAATGTCGCCAGACGAGAGCTAAGAAGGTCGAATAAAGAAAGAACAACAGACAAGAAGAATGCAAGCATACAGTGAGCTGGTTAAGGGAGTCATATCACGTAATGCTGAACCACAGCGGTGTATAAGTTCACGATTCATGCTATGGTGCAGGGATACCGCTACTATGGAAAGAGCCTGGGAAAGCCAGTCCGATAGCTGGTCGCTCACAGGTGAAAAAGTCGAAGACGTTTCAACAATTAAGAGATATGAAAACTTCTAGAATAGTGAGGCTAAGGAGCGGCTGAACACTGACTTGAAGAGCTGGAAGGAGTACTAGATAAAGCTGAAAAGTTTATATGGGAGGACATCAAACAGTCGGAGTGCATGCATAAATAAGTCTGCTGAGGACATCGCAGCATGTGAGTCAGAGGCGCGCAGATACTGAGTCCTGTTATGGTGTTAAGATTTTAGTACTAAGGTAGGCTGGGCTGGAAAAGGCCAGTGAAAGATCTGGAGTCCTACATGAGCAGGCGTCACAGACGTTGCAGCAAGTAACAGATAAATGGACTTTTGGAAGGTAGAGGCAACGCAGCAGCTATGCGCAGGCCACAAGAATTGTTTGCTCCAGAGAAGAGAGTTAAGAAATGTTTTATGAAGAGAGGACATCGGACGGATGAAGCGCAAGCATACGATATGTTTGTTAAATATTTTAGAGCATAAAAGGCGAGGAAGCGGCGAAGCCCAGAGGATGAAATCATGTCTTGGTGCTAATGTAGATAAAAGTAGGGAAGCCTGAGCAGGAGGAAGTCAGTGAGAGGGCCGAACTGCAATTCATTAGCTGTCACAGTCGAGTAAGTGACGGCTGAGCATCAGAAAGGAGCGAGTAATGAATATATGAACGTCTAGAATAGAGAGGCTTAAGCTGCGTTATGTTTGATCTTCGGTAACGAGCTATGGATGGTTTCAGGATGGAAGACGTTGAATGGGAGGAGCGCAAGCATACAATACAGCTTTTAGATAGTTCAGTGCCTGAGGACATAAGACGACAGATGGATTATTAAACCATGACGGGGATGTAATAGTATATAACTAAGAAAGCCTGAGTCGGGAGAAGCCAGTGAGAAAATTAAACTGCAATTATTTATGTGTCGCAGAGAGAAGGTGAGAGCTGTGCATCTAGCATTTAAGCCTGTGCCGGGATTAGCCGGTAAGAGAGCTAACCTGCAGTATATGTAGGTGTCATAGATGTAGTGCGGAATAGATAAATGAACGTCTAGAAAGGAGCGTTTGCGCGCGGACTATTTGAGTTGTTTGCGGGATAGAAGGGAGCTAAGGTAACATGATGAATGGACAGCGAACGGGAGAAGCGCAGGCAGGCAATATGGTTGCGAAATAGTTCAGAGCCAGGAGGCTAAGACACAGCGACGCGCAGATAGTCAAATTATATTAGGGTGCTAATGAGATATTACAAAGGTAGCTGGAGCTGTGGAAAAGCCGGTAAGGAAGCTGAACTACAATTACTTAGGTGTTACAGACAGGTAAGGCATTTACGACCTTGACCTTGACTATGCGAAGTTAGAAACCGTGCGTTTTCGACCTTTTGTTGCTTATTTCGCCATATAGCAGCTTTTTATTAGAATAATTAGACGCGCTGTCTCGATATCTAGAAGTGCCATACTCTAAGCTTTTTAGATCCTATATACGGCAAAACAGTTTTCCTGGAACACGAATTATGAAGCCGTGCTATTCCATAACGACTAACAAAAATGGAATAAAATGTAAAGCTGCCCGAGCCAAACTCCGGGTCAAACGTAGACGTACTTATTCGAATACCGCAGTTTCTGTTGATCACAGCTCTGCCTCATGCACTGCAAAGGCGGATAAGGCGACCAAACGTCCTGCTACAAAAGACAAACTGAATAAACTGCGCCCCTGCAGTTTCCTTCTTATAGACCCTTTGAAAGATGCACTTAACAAAATCAGTGCACGCTCAACTGAAATGGTTGCTTTCAAAAAGGAAATGGCTGTTACCAAAACAGAGCTGACAAACTTATGCCATTGACCCAACTGGCAGGAATAAGGACAAATGGCAACGCTGACGAGCTCAAAGATGCCGGCGCCTTTCTTACTACCATCACTACTGAGATGAACGAGCGAACCCGCCGTGCCCGAAACGTGATGGTCTTCAACGTTCGTGACAAACTTCCCTTGGAGAAAGTCACCCGCCTACTTACGTCCATGTGTAACATCCCTCCTGACATGTGCGTGAGTAAGCGGTTCAGAAAATCGAAGATCAGTCGCAATTGCCCTATCCTTATCGCATTCAAAACTCCAGAACTGGCTACAAACTTCATAGCAAATCGATTTACATTAAGAACAAAAGCAAACATTGGGCCTATTCTTATAAAGCCTGAACTAACGCCGTTGTAAAGAGCTTTCCCACCGGCTACTGATACCAAAGCAAGACAACAGCCTCATGATTCATTGCCGGTTGTCAGAGCTACCGCTTGCCCTACTACAAGCACTAACGTGGATCTAGATCTAACCCCCCTGCGTCACGCGTCTACGACAGCATTACATCCCGACTCAAGCCCCACAGCCCTAATAAACAATAAGTCAACTAACGTTCCAGATACGCCACCGCTAACGATACAAGAAGCTGAGTCAGTCCATAACTCCTCCGACATGAGTGACACCGATTCCGAATCTATCAATGTAGACTTCCCGATGATCAACTCCCTTCCCTCCCCCTCGTACAAAGTCGTAACCACCCTCGCAACACGAGCGACTACCAACAAAGGTCAACCGCTGAAACACGGCACGCCTCGTAATGGGATGCACTCCCCGCGGATGCATCACCATAACAAAGCTAACCGTACCCAAGCAATGACCTCATGGCACAAATGGACAGCCGATAAGCCCAAACAACATTTGCACCAATGGATCGCGTGAGATCGAAATCCTTCCGAGCCCAAACGCCGCCCTCCACGCAGATTTCGACCCAACCGGCCCAACCACTGCGCAAGCCCTACCTACTCGAGACGCCCAACAATGCTACTAAGCCCCAGAAATATAACAAATGCCATGGCTCTCAAAAACCGAGGACGTTCTGCCAGTCACTGCAACAAAATAAAACTAAGAACAGCCCGCGCTGCATCAACGCAGTGATTCCCCTGACAACCAACTACCCGCCTGGTACGCTATCGCCCAGTCGGCCCTACTAAAAGCGTTATGGCATCCAAAGATCAAATGCACAACCCCATTACCAAGCCCCACAGTCTCTCAAAACTGTGGGGAAAGAAGCACCCGCCCAAAGAGGACGTCCTGCTGAAAATCTATACCGCTCCATTAACACCACCCCGCACTCCCTGGCCATACATCCCGCTGAACGAAAAATACGTCCGGATGACAAGCACTACATCCGGACCATGCCATCCGCGGCCTTTTTTTATGGGATGCAGCAGGACACGACCCACCTCGCCCATTCCACCAAGAGTTCTCACCAGCCCTCTATTACCTCCAACAACTCGTATGCTCACTACAACTAATCTCACACGGTTGGCTCCAGCCCTCCGGATAGGTTCTAAACTCAATACTATTACTACAGCCTCATTAGAGGCGGAATACCAGCAGCTACCTCCTCAACCACTTCCTGATCACAACCCTATATCACTCTCTCCACCATTTCTTACCACCTCCATGTACCCTACGCCCGTTACACCCTACTGTGCAACTTACCTCACACAATCGAACTCTTCCATCTCTCCTTGCGTTGAATCTTACAGTATGCTGCTTATTAATGCGCGATCTATTACACACAAGACACACCTCATTGGCCCATTTATCCTGCTCTCACACCCACAGCTGGTTCTCCTTACAGAAACGCGGCACCCTTCAAATGCTTCTGACAGCCTACTACGTATCCCCGGCTACAATGCATTCTGTAACGTACGAGACAACCAGCGCGGTGGCGGTTGTCTTATCTATGTCCGGGACGATTTTGGTGCACCTCATTTCGAACCGCTAGCTATAGGTGACCCTGAAGGCTAGATCTGGATCCAGAGGACAGGAGGTCACCTTGACCTCCTTATCGGTTGCGTATACAACCCTCCACACACCTCTAACAAAAAGATTAATAAGCTCACTAAGCTCTTCAATGAAATCTCAAAAATGCCCCCACAACACAAGATTGTGGGTGGCGATTTCAATATGCCACTTTTCCCATGGAACGACCACGTTGCCCCACTCAGATACTGTAGCGCCCAAAAAGATAACTCTTATCTTTCATGTACAATTTACTTGTTGACCGATTGTACATTACTCCTTCTTGTTTTAATCTTACAACCGGCTCGACACACAACTGCCTTGTAAGTCCCCGCGCTCACGTGTACGCTCTTGCCTCGCTTCATCCGTCCGCTTCTTGTTGTAGCCCATCGAATACAGTCCGCTGTGTCCGACTCCAATTGCCTTCTGATATCCGCGCTTAATTCCGCGCATCGTCTCGGACTAGTATTAACTAGTCCTACAAATTGGTGACCCCGATTCGCACGCGCGAATTCAACATTTTTTCTCGTTTGTATTTTTTGGTGAGTTCGTTCCTTTTTCTCGATTATATACCTATATTCATTTGTTTCTTGCGTAATTTTAGTACTTTTATCGTATTTTGTTCGTTCTTTATCTTTCGACTCACATTTCGAGAGTTGCATCTGAGTCGTTTCACAGCGTAACCATGCTTACTTTGGCTGTTCCAAGTTTCATGGAACACAGTCCAGAAGTTTGGTTTAAGATATTCGAGATCGAACTAGAAAATAAGGGCATAACGGCGGACCGTCCAAGGTACAATCAGCTCGTCCCACGCCTTCCTCCGTCGGTAGTGACGCTGATTGAGGACATTCTACTCTGCCCATCGAATGAGGCAAAGTATGAAACGATGAAGCAAGCGATTTTGAAAGAGTTACGACCCAGCGCACGAACACGATTTGAGCAGCTCAATGGTCTCAAGCTTGGAGATCGCAAGCCGTCGGCATTGCTCCGCGAACTTCAGCGCATCGCTGGTCCCTTATTCTTGAGCGAAGAAGGGATAAAGGAGCTGTGGTTTGCACGTCTCCCAGAGCCATTGCCGGTAATGCTGTCCATGTTTATAGATGCACCCTGAAAGACTTAGCTACCAAGGCAGACGCTGCGTTCGAACGTTTTCCGCAGCAGACGACCAGTAACTCCGGTGACGTATTCTCACCGATGAAAACCGAATCCCATGTTTGTTCCCAGTCGCTAGACCGATCTGACTCTAAAGACGAGGAAATTGCGCTACTTCGCAGCAGGATAGCAGCAATGAAGGCTTCGAAGCAGCGTGTGCCACGGTCAAATGCTGACCACGTTTTGGCTACCGTTCATTGCGGCTCGTCTGTGCCTGCACCGAGTACGTCACGTTCGGCACGAAAGCGCAACATTTTCCTTACAAGTTCTCAGTCAGATAATGTCAAACCCGTCGAAGAAGTATGTTGGTATCACCGCCAATACGGTGGAAGAGCTAGACGTTGTCGGGCTCCCTGCATTAGGCACGACCCAGGGAAAACGAATAGCCCGCATACTAGCACTACAAACGTATCATTCAATAACCAAGCAAACCGACTGTTTTACGTTAAGGATCGACGTTCTTCCATCACGTTCCTCATCGACACGGGAGCGGAAGTCAGCGTCATCCCAGCGACCGCTAGCGACAAGCACTCGAAGCCTACGTACAATTTGCGTGCGGCCAACGGTTCTCCGATAGCTTCATTCGGTCAGCGCATGATGAACCTAGACCTCAATCTTCGCCGAGATTTTCAGTGGGTCTTCATGGTTGCGTCTGTACCCTTCGCAATTATCGGTATCGACTTCCTCCGACATTTTGGGTTGCTTGTTGATGCTGGTCGCCACAGACTTTTAGACGACCGTACGAAACTAGGTGTTGATGGTGTCCTTTCAGATGCCCCGATAATCAGCCCTGTATTTCGGATCGCAGACGCACCGTCCGACTACTTGAGCCTCCTCTCCGAATACCCGCGACTGGTTCGACCGGCTGCAGAGCTTCCACCAGTCACGACAGAGGTCGCTCACCACATAGTTACGCGCGGTCAACCAGTTAGCGCACGACCAAGACGGCTTGCTCCAGACAAACTACGGGCAGCACGAGCCGAATTTGACCACATGCTTCAACTTGGTATCGTCAGACCGTCCAACAGCCCATGGGCGTCGCCTCTGCACATGGTCCCGAAGAAGGTTGTGGGGGACTGGCGTCCTTGCGGCGACTATCGATCCTTGAATACGGTAACCACGCCTGATCGCTATCCGATCCCACACATAGTGGATCTCACCGCCAGTCTGGCGGGTAAAAATATCTTCAGCAAAATCGACTTGGTACGCGCATACAACCAAATTCCGGTAGCCGAAGCGGACATCGCTAAAACTGCCGTGACGACTCCATTTGGTTTGTTCGAGTTTCTGCGCATGCCATTTGGCCTAAAGAACGCCGCGCAAACTTTTCAGCGTTTCATCGACCAAGTTTGTCGCGGTTTAGACTTCGCTTACGCGTATCTTGACGACATTTTAATCGCAAGCTCTTCACGAGAAGAGCACATACGCCACGTGCGAACACTTTTTGATCGTTTATCTCAACACGGGGTGACGATCAACGCAGAAAAGTGTTCGTTTGGTGTCGATTCAGTCAATTTCCTGGGCCATCGTATCTCTTCTGCAGGCGTCGTGCCACTGCAGGATAAAATTCAAGCCATCATCGACTACCCCGAGCCTCATTCTTTCAAACAGCTCAGGCGTTTTGATGGCCTTGTTAACTTTTACCGACGATTTATACCCAACTGCGCCTCGCTGATGCAACCCCTCACGGACCTTCTCCGAGGGAAACTCAAGAAGTTCGAATTCCCTGCCGCAGCACGCGCTGCTTTTAAGTCGCTGAAAGAGGCTATCGCCAACATAGCTTCTATAGCGCATCACGATCCGGCCGCCCCACTGTCCCTCAGTACTGACGCCTCGGACGTGGCAGTCGGCGCTGTTTTACAGCAACGCGTAGCCGACACGTGGCAACCCTTAGCCTTTTTCTCCAAACGCCTACAACCTACCGAATCTCGCTACAGCACGTTCGGTAGGGAACTACTAGCCGTATATCTAGCGATACGTCACTTTCGACACATCCTAGAAGGCCGCTCCTTCGTCGTCTTCACCGACCACAAACCCCTGACTTACGTGCTCGGCTCGACTACCGACCGATACTCTCCTAGAGAGTCGCGCCACCTTGACTATATCGCTCAGTTTACGACCGATATACGGCATGTCTCAGGTGTGCACAACGCCGTCGCTGATGCACTTTCTCGTATCCAAGCTATCTCCGCTGACGCCGGCACTGCTATCGACTTGGCAGCCATGGCCACAGCGCAACTCAACGACCCTGAGGTTGATCTACTACGCAGGTCTCCCTCATTGGACATACGACCCGTTCCGCTGACATCATCAGACGGCACTATACTCTGCGATCTGTCTCTGGGCACGCCGCGCCCAGTCGTCCCACGCGAGTTTCGGCAGACCGTGTTCGACACGTTGCACGGCTTGTCTCATCCAGGCGTTCGTGCATCGGTTAAACTCGTAACCGCACGATTCGTTTGGCGCAATATTAATCGGGACGTCCGTACCTGGGCAGCTGCTTGCCTTCCGTGTCAACGCGCGAAGGTACACAAGCACACGAGAAGCCCATTAGGCACTTTTCCGACGCCAGACGCACGTTTTCATCACGTGCACGTCGACCTCGTAGGTCCTCTGCCGCCTTCCAAAGGCTCGGTATATCTACTGACCTGCATCGATCGATTTACTAGATGGCCTGAGGCCGTCCCTATCCCAAACTGCTCTTCGGAAACAGTAGCGAAAGCTTTTCTGGAGCGCTGGGTAGCACAATACGGCTGTCCCGCCATCGTGACCACCGATCGAGGGTCACATTTCTCGTCGACATTTGCCACGTTGCTTAAGGATTTAGGCTGTCGCCACGTCCAGACGACGGCGTATCATCCGGCCGCGAACGGCATGGTGGAGCGTTTTCACCGCCAGTTGAAGGCAGCGCTACGTGCGCACGCAGATCCTTCATGGTCTGAAACGCTTCCCCTCGTCCTTCTAGGCTTAAGAAACACGGTTAAAACCGATTTCGACGCCACACCAGCGCAGCTAGTCTACGGTTGCACGCTGCGGTTGCCCGGACAACTGGTAGCACCAGCCCCATGTACTTCCACTTTTGACTACGGAAGTTACACTGACCGATTGGCTCACCAGATGCGTGAGCTACGTCCACCCGCTCCTCGATCGCAGAAGACACCAGTGTACGTGCCCGAGAAGCTGTCTACTTGTTCACACGTCCTTCTTCGCGCAGACGGTGTTCGACAGCCTCTTCAGTCGCCGTACATAGGACCCTTCAGGGTGCTGCATCGTGCGAGTAAGGCGTACACTATTGACCGCGGTGGTCGACACGAAGTCGTCACCATCGACCGTCTGAAACCCGCCTTTATGGAAGAGACTACCTCGCCTACTTCGTCTAGTAGTGCCTCGTGCGACGTCACAACTCACCGTACCAGTTTTCCGCATGCTAATGAAGTCCAACCAGACCACGATCACGGTCTGCAAGCTTCAGCGGTCCCGACATCACCCGAACCTAGTCCGCCGCCTCCCACGACCAATCGCCGTGGTCGGGAGGTACGTAAGCCCGTTCGCTTCTCCGACTATGTACAGTGTAAATACTTTTAACTTTGTAGATATTGTATATATTTGCCTCATTTTTGGTCGATTAACGTTTTGAAAACAAACAAAAATACCAAAAAACCCCGAAAAACCTTTTTCAAAAAATATTCAAAAACCAAAAAATATTAAAACACGCAGATCATTCGTTTGTTCTTTTTGGCGTTTTCTGCGCGTGTTTTTCTATTTTCTCGTCCTTACATGCCCCAACCCTCCCCTTCGATCGACTGGCCCACACGAGGACCCTGACGCGAACACTGGTCGCTTCTTCGCGGGACGAGGATCGCTTCTCCGCGAGACGAGGGTCGCTTCTCCGTGGGACCATGGTCGTTTTCTTCGTGGGACGAGGGTCGTTTTGGCGCGGGGCGGGGTGCGGCGGGGGGAGAGACCACTCCCAAGCGCACCGTTTGGCAGCAGCGGAGGTTGAGGTCCTGTCGGCCTTTTTCTGGGCTAGCCAGTTTTTTGTAGTCCGACAAGCCCGCTCCAACGGCTCGCCGAAATGCACCCTGCCCTGCATTCAATAAATAACAAATCATAAACGGCACAGCGGACTCCGACTTCCGACGAACCCCCATTTACACGAACGCACGCTCATTTTTACTCGGCACGATTTCGCCTTACGAACCTCGTTTCAACATTCCTTTTCGATTTCGAAGGCTTTCTATGTTCAGCCTTCTAGGGGGGAGCTCTGTAGCGCCCAAAAAGATAACTCTTATCTTTCATGTACAATTTACTTGTTGACCGATTGTACATTACTCCTTCTTGTTTTAATCTTACAACCGGCTCGACACACAACTGCCTTGTAAGTCCCCGCGCTCACGTGTACGCTCTTGCCTCGCTTCATCCGTCCGTTTCTTGTTGTAGTCCCATCGAATACAGTCCGCTGTGTCCGACTCCAATTGCCTTCTGATATCCGCGCTTAATTCCGCGCACCGTCTCGGACTAGTATTAACTAGTCCTACAGTGTCCCCGGCTACACTGCATTCTGTACCGGAAGAGACAACCAGCGCGGTGGCGGTTGTCTTATCTATGTCCGGGAGGATTTTGGTGCGCCTGATTTCGAACTGCTAGCTATAGGTGACCCTGAAGACTCCATCTGGATCCAGACGACAGGAGGTCACCTAGACCTCCTTGTCGGTTGCGTATACAACCCTCCACACACATCTAACAAGAAGATTAATAAACTCACTAAGCTCTTCACTGAAATCACCCAAATGCCCCCACGGCACAAGATAGTGGGTGGCGATTTCAATATGCCACTTATCCTCTGGCACGACCAGGTTGCCTCACTCAGATACAGAAGTTTCGTTCACACCGTCCACGCAAATATCTGGACCCAACAAGTTCACGATCACACCAGGCTTTCTAACACCCTTGACTTAAGCTTTACGCAAGGTGTCTCCGATGCTGTTGCTGTTATATTAGATAATATAAATGGCTGCGACCACAAGGTGGTCAAACTCGTATTTACACTTTCTACTCCACACAGCGCCACTTCTTCTGTCAAACAGTTTCGAATGTTCAAGCACATAAACTGGGACAGCTTTGAGATATTAGTGCGAGCTTCGAACTGGGACAACTTCTTTTTAGTTACCGATGTAGACGCAGCCGCAAACATCCTGTATCTAATTCTCTTCAGCTGCCTAGATCTGCTCGCCCCACTCACCTGCAAAAGCCGCTTAAAGATGACAGCGAAATCAGCTAAGGCCTACGGTGTACTTAGGAAGATCAAAAAATGCGACAGCGATACTCCAGAACTAAGGAATTTCACATCCTTGTTCGCACGAATGAAATCCTAACTAACTGGCAAACTGCGCAGGAATCAACCAAGATTGCTGAAGAAGACGCCGCCCTCAAATCTAGCAATAAAACCAAGTCACTCGGGCAACTACTCCGACAAAGAAGCAATCAAAAAATCTACGCCTATTGCCTCACTCAGGCTTTCTGACACATCCATTATTAGCGATCCATCAAAAATATGTGAGATCCTCAATGGATACTTCTGCAATTCTTTCACTGACGCTAATGGAACCGCGCCTGCTTTGCCAGCTAGGCGCACCAATGACTCACTCGACACTATTAAGTTCGACATGCGTTCTATCACCCGAGTAATCAGCTCAGTCAAATGCTCATCACATCCTGGTCCCGATGGTCTTCCCTCTGCGCTGCTGATACTCGGTGGCCAGGACATTCCAGCTCTACTTCTCAACCTATTCACGCTTTCCATGACTAACGGGATTTATCCAACCACATGGAAACATGCCATCGTCATCCCCAAACACAAAAGTGGCAGTCAGCAGAACATGGAAAACTATCGCCCCATTAGCCACACGCCTATAGCTTCAAGAATAATGGAACGAATAGTCAAAGAAACCATGCTCACCTTCCTGCTTACTCGCAACCTCATCAATCGACAACAACATGGATTTCTGCCGTCTAAATCCTGTCAGACCTGCCAATTTGAGTTCCTCAATCATGTAACTCAACTGATTGACAACAAGCAAGCACTAGCCATCATCTTCCTAGACATGACGAAAGCTTTTGACAGAGTACCACATACAGAACTCTTGATGAAGCTGGAATCATACGGTATCTCCGGCAAACTGCACACCTGGTTCTCATCATATCTTGCAGCTCGCTCACAGTCAGTAATGGTTGGAGAATTTATATCACTCCCTAAACCAGTCAAAAGTGGCGTAATTCAAGGTAGCGTTTTAGGTCCTCTACTTTTTCTGCTCTATATCAATGACGTGTTCCAGGTTTTCAAACATGGGACACCCTACCTATTTGCGGACGACATCAAAATTGTCTTCCCATTTCATCCGTCAAACTTCCACACCGCCATTTCCCATATACAATACGACTTAAGATCGCTAACTGCATGGTGCGACATATGGAAGTTGGCTTTTACACCATCAAAATGCAATGTCCTTACGTACCGATGCACCATGCCTCCAAATACCTTAATGCTGCAAGGCACGCCATTAGGGAACTGCCTAACAGTGCGTGACTTAGGCGTGCACTACTCCTGTTCGCTGAACTTCGCGGAACAAGTAATTTATTCCGCAGCTAAAGCACGCTCTCTCATCGGTTACATCCTCAAAACCATGACAATACAGGAATCTAGAACTGTGCTCTACAAAACATGTGCCCGGCCCCTGCTAGAATACTGCTCTATAGTATTCACCAACCTTAGAAAATGCGACCGAATAGCCCTCGAAAAGGTTCAGCGTACCTTCACAAAACGCCTCCTGGGGCACTCAAGTCTGAGCTACCGTGATCGGTGCAACACACTTAAGCTCGACCCGTTATGGCTGCGCCGATTGAAAACCAACCTCGCTTTCCTATACTCGCTCATTAACAACATCAGTGGGAGCCAAATAACCCCTGTCTCAGACTCATATATCACTTCGTACCCCTACGTGATAGACCCTACTCCATTATCCTACCAAGAACGCGCAGCAGCATTCGCTCCAACTTCTACCTCTACAGATACGCACACGTATGGAATAGGTTACCTCTCACAATAAGGGCATCCATGAACATAAACCAGTTCCGCTTCTCTATTAGCAAATACCTCTCTGTCACACAAGTTTCCAAACTACTGAATATAAACTGTCCTGAAGAAGAGTTTTTTGAAACTGGACCAGACCACTTATAATCGCCTCTTCTTACCTTCCCACACTATTCTCTTCCCGACTCCACATCTCTCCTACCGCGCCGTTATCCATCGTTCATCTTACTCGCGTCACCTCCTCTTGACAGCAGCTAGTCATTGTTGGCTCCATGTAGCTTGCAAGGAGCCACTTCTTGACTCTCCAGCCTTCATTTTTTTCTGCCGTATGTCTCTCTAAGCTTCGCTCGCATGTTGACTTCTTCGTCGAAACTGCAGGTATCCAATAGTGGTCAAAGGTCTTAATGATATGGCTACACCAGCCACTGATTCATTCTTTTCCAGAGCCACTATCTCTGCTTAGCAGCAGCTAGTCGCCATAGCTTCCATTTAACTCTGCGGATATCCGGAGCTCTGTAGGAGTCGCTCCTTTCTTACAATGTTCATTCTCTTGGATTGCTTGCGTCACAGCTCAGATGTTTGTTGACCTATTATGTGCCACCGTAGGATCCACTAGTAACTGAAGGCTTAGCCCAAATTCTATTGCTGGTCACTCTTCTCTCTCCTAGCACGCCGTTATGTGTCGCACGTCACACTCTCATCAACTTTTCTTGACAGCAGCTAGTCATTGTTGACTCCATGTAGCTTCCAAGTAGCCACTCCCTGACTCTCCAGCCTTCATTTTCTTTTGCCGTCTGTCTCTCTTAAGCTTCGCCCGCATGTTGATTTCTTCATCGAAACCGTAGGTATCCAGTAATGGTCAAACGTCTTAATGACATGGCTACACCAGCCACTGATTTATTCTTCTCTAGAGCCACTATCACTGCTTAACGCCAGTTAGTCGCCATAGCCCCCATTTAAATTTGCGGATATCCGGAGCTCGCTCCCTTCTTACAAAGTTCATTCACTTGGATTGCTTGCTTCATAGCTTAATGGTTTGTTGACCGATTATGAGCCACCGTAGGATCCACTAGTAACTGAAGGCTTAATCCGAACACCAATGCTGGCCTTTCATCTCTCTCCTAGCGCGCCATTATCCACCGTTTATTTTACCCACCTCAAATTTTCTTGACAATAGCTAGTCACTGTTGGCTCCATGTAGCCTACAAGGAGCCACTCCTTGACTCACCAGCCTTCATTTTGTTCCGCCGTCTGTCTCTCTCAGACCCCGCTCGCCAGTTGACTTCTTCATCGAAACTGTAGGTATCCTATAGTGGTCAAAGGTCTTAATGATATGGCTAAACCAGCTACCGATTCATCCTTTTCCAGAGCCAATATCTCTGCTTAGCAGCAGCTAGCTGCCATAGCTTCCATTTAACTCTGCGGATATCCGGAGCTCTGTAGGAGTCGCCCCTTTCTTACAATATTCATTCTCTTGGATTGCTTGCGTCACAGCTCAGATGGTTTGTTGACCTATTATGTGCCACCGTAGGATCCACTAGTAACCACTAGTAACCCCAATACTGGCCATTTGTCTCTCTCCTAGCGCGCCGTTAGCCTACTCTGGTCAACTCTTCTTGGCAATAGCTAGTCATTGTTGGCTCCAAGCAGCTTGCAAGGAGACACTCTTTCACTCTCCAGCCTTCATTTTTTTCTGCCGTATGTCTCTCTCAAACCTCGCTCGCATGTTGACTTCTTCAACGAAACTGTAGGCGTCCAATATTGGACAAACGTCTTAATGCTATGGCTGCACCAGCCACTGATTCATTCTTTTCTAGAGCCGCTATCTCTGCTTAGCAGCATCTAGTCGCCATAGCTCCCGTTTACATCTGCGGATATCCGGAGCTCCGTAGGAGTCGCTCCTTTCTAACCATGTTCATTCTCTTAGATTGTTTGCGTCACAGCTCAGATGGTTTGTTGACCTATTATGTGCCACCGTAAGATCCACTAGTTACTGGAGGCTTAATCCGAACTCCAAAGCTGGCCATTCATCTCTCTCCTAGCGCGCCATTATCCGTCGTTCACCTAACTCTCCTCAACCTTTCTTGACAATAACTAGTCATTGTTGGCTCCATGTAGCCTACAAGGAGCCACTACTTGACTCTCCAGCCTTCATTTTCTTCCGCAGTCTCTCTCTCTTAAACCTCGCTTACCTGTTGACTTCTTCATCGAAACTGTAGGTATCCAATAGCGGACAAAAGTCTTAATGCTATGGTTGCACCAGCCACCGATTCATTCTATTCCAGAGCCACTATCTCTGCTTAGCAGCTGCTAGTCGCCATAGCTTCCATTTAACTCTGCGGATATCCGAGATCTGTAGGAGTTGCTCCCTTCTTACTTTGCTCATTATCTTAGAATTTTGCGTCACAGCTCAAACGGTTTGTTGACCTATTATGTGCCACCGCAGGATCCACTAGTAACCAAATGCTTACTCTTAACTTCAATGCTGGCCATTCATCTCTCTCCTAGCGCGCTGTTATCCTACTTTGGTCAACTCTTCTTGGCAATCGCTAGTCATTGTTGACTCCATGTAGCTTCCAAGTAGCCACTCCCTGACTCTCCAACCTTCATTCTTTTTTGCCGTCTGTCTCGCTTAAGCTTCGCTCGCATGTTGATTCCTCCGTCAAAACTGTAGGTATCCAGTATTGGGCAAACGTCTTAATGACATGGCTACACCAGCCACCGACTCACTCTTTTCCAGAGCCAATATCTCTGCTTAGCAGCAGTTAGTCGCCATAGCCTCCATGTAACTCTGCGGATATCCGAAGCTCAGTGGGAGTCGCTTTTTGCTTGCAGTATTCATTCTCTTGGATTGCTTGCGTCAGAGCTCAGATGGTTTGTTAACCTATTATGTGCCACCGTAGGATCCACTAGTAACTGAAGGCTTAGCCCAAATTCTATTGCTGGTCACTCTTCTCTCTCCTAGCGCGCCGTTATGTGTCGCTCTTCCCACTCGCATCAACTCCTCTTGACAGCAGCTAGTCATTGTTGACTCCATATAGCTTCCACGTAGCCACTCCCTGACTATCTAAGCTTCATTTTCTTTTGCCGCCTGTCTCTCTTAAGCTTTGCTCGCATGTTGATTCCTCCGTCAAAACTTTACGTATCCAGTATTGGGCAAACGTCTTAATGACATGGCTACACCAGCCACCGACTCACTCTTTTCCAGAGCCAAAATCTCTGCTTAGCAGCAGTTGTAAGCTTCAAATTCGCTTAGGATAGTTGGACAACGGGTAGGGCACCGATTCGCGGCCTCCGACATGGGATCAATGAGCGACAAGGAGCGGAGTTGGTGTGTAGGCACCGGAGAAACAAAAAAGCCACAGTCGATGCTGAACTACGGTGCTATTTTACAAAGAGTTAAAGATCAAAGTGACAACATACTTCAACAATGTCCTCAAACTAAGACAAATACAATCAGTTGGCCATTACAAGAACAGGACATCAATACGGTCGTCCAGTAAGCAAAATGGCCCAGCGCGGTTACATGACATGCGAGATATGCCCCAGTGAGCCAATCAAGAAACCAACAGCCACTAGTCCAATCACATCAAGCAGGTTCAATGGGGGACAAATTATGAAGACCTGAGGTTAAGGGCACGTGTCAGCCGGATGCGTGGTGTGTCCACCCCACAAAATCTCCGGTCTACCCTGACCTCAATAGTAACACGCAAATGGAACAAGTGCGAAGCAGTGATCGATAAAGTGGAGCGTGCATCAAAGAAAGTAGCGAGACAGGTGGTGTCACCAACGTAAGGTGGGCATGGAAAACAAACGACTAAGGGTCATGGAGGTCGGTATACGTGGAACGTTCAAACAGAGTGAATTCAAGGGGAATTAGTGCAATAATGTGGGTCCAGGCGAAGGGTGATGGCTGTTGACAAAATGGACGTTGCACTCCCCCGCGAAAATCTGTCGCGGATTTTCCAGTGGTTGAGGACGACACGTTCTGTTCTGGATCGCCCTACGCCAACTCCATCCGCTATGGGAGGTCACAGGACTTACAACGGTACGCCTGATCCCTATCACTTCGGCTGTTGGACTCACAGTGGTCCTCCCTGGAGCAGCAGATCCGAAGATCAGCCTCCCACCTGCGGAGAGCCAACAGCCGGAACTACATTCCCAATCGTGTCACTTCATTCCAACAAACAGAGCTTACGCACGTCTCTTTTGTACAACCCTTCCTTTGCTCTGACAACAGCCGTCCTGACGAGCCCATCTCCAGAATCAGTGCAGCTCTCGATAACTCCCAATGGCCATGTTCCACGCGAGCTGCTTCAGAGGAGACTAAAACCACGTCACCTGGTCTAAAATTTCGACTGCTGGGTAACCGCTTTTGTCTCGATTGCAACAACGGCAAATACTCTCTGACCCATCTTTTCCAGAACAACGCAGTTAGGTAATTCACCTGTCCCCAACAGCGGTTATATTTTTCAGGCAGGGCCGTTAATATATGCGTTGCTTTGGATCGCAATATCAGCAACTCGTTAGGTGTAAGTGCTTCGCGGTCGTTGGGGTCCGAAGTTAGCGGTGCAAGTGGTCTACTGTTGACGATGTGCTCCGCTTTAATAAGGAGAGTGTTCAGTGTCTCTTCATCCAACGTCCGCTGCCCTGCGACAGATAACAGGATCCGCCTAACAGACCTAATGATGTGTTCCCAAATACCACCTCTGTGACTGGCCATCGGTGGGTTGTAGTGCCACTGCACTCCTATACTCAGTAGCGTATCATTGATCTTTGCTTGTGACCAGCTCTTCACGGCAGTACGCAACTCAGTAGCAGCACCCACAAAATTGCCCCCCTTATCACTGAATATTTTGGCCGGGGTCCCTCTGCGGGCAACAAATCGTTTCAGGGTCATGATAAAAGAGTCAGTACTCAATGTAGGTAAGAGTTCGATGTGTACGGCTCGTGCTTGCACAAATGTAAACAGGCATCCATAGCGCTTCGCTTGTCTCCGCCAGTGTTCAACAATCCTTTTTTGAAGACGTCACTCTTTTGGACTTGAAAAGAAAGAAGACGTCTATGATTCTTGAACAGAACATGGTTGGATCCCGGCAAGTTGAATATTTGCCTATTGTTGACGATAATGTTTCTTGTTCTGGATCGCATGATACCTGTAAAGGTAGTCAGGCTGGAAGTTCGGTTAGTGCACGTTCTGCTGTTAGGCTGGCGGAGCTTAAGAGAAAGCAAGCCGAAACTGAGCTGGAGATTGCTAAGTTACGGTTAGAAATAGAAGTGGGCGCGAAAAGACATGAACATCTCGCCACCTCAAGTCATGTGCCTGAAATCAGAAATAATGTGGGTCCAGGCGAGGGGTGATGGCTGTTGACAAAATGGACGTTACAGCAGTTAGCCGCCATAGCCTCCATTTAACTCTGCGGATATCCAAAGCTCTGTAGGGGTCCCTCTCTTCTTACAACGTTCATTCTCTTGGATTGTTTGCATCACAGCTCAGGTGGTTTGTTGACCTATTATGTTCCACAGTAGGATCCACTAGTAACTGAAGGCTTAGTCTAAACTCTATTGCTGGTCACTTTTCTCTCTCCTAGCGCACCGATATTTGTCGTTCGTCCTACTCGCATCAACTCCACTTGATAACAGCTAGTCATTGTCGGCTCCATGTAGATTAAAAAGAGCCACCCACTGACTCTCCAACCTGCATTCTCTTCTGCCATCTGTTTCTTAAAGCTTTGCTCTTATGTCGATTTCTTCAACGAAACTGTAGGTATCCAGTACTGGGCAAACGCCTTAATGACATGGCTACAACAACCACTGTTTCATTCTTTTCTAATGCCACTATCTCTGATTGGCAGCAGCTAGTCGCTATAGCTCCCATCTAACTTTGCGTATATCTGGAGCTCGCTCCCTATTAAAACGTTCATTCTCTTGGATTGATTGCGTCACAGCTTAGCTGATCTATTGACCTATCACTTACCTTCACTGGCCTATAGATACACTCATCGACTTTATAGGCATACTCTAGTGACAAGGCGTCTGATTGGAATAGCTGCACCTGGCGACTGAGTGACTTTTAGCGCCACCATCTGTCGGTCGTCATAAATTCGGCATCGCTCTTCAGAAGTAGCTAATGGCCATTGGCCCCATGCATATGCGATGATCCAGTGCTTGTTAGTAGCCACCCCGTATCTTAATAACCCTTACTCCTTTAGAATATCTGCATCCAGTCCCTACGCTGCCCTGCCACCAATTGATCTTTAAGACTCTCTCGCAGTAACCTATTTATTTTCGCTTATTATCCGCCCCTCTCGGATTACACTAACTACGTGCTGTTCATGCACGTGACAATCACTAACAACATTCTAACTCTCTTTGCTCTATCCCCACGCAACTATCGACTCATATCAAACGGATACTCGTACTTTACGTACTGGTGCAACGCCCTGGTCTCTACGCAGACGATAGCAATCCACATATACAGCTAATGATTCTATAGGATACTCAAAAGACATTTTCAGCATAATTATTGTTGCACAGTGTACATGCTTTTGCCTCAAGCCCAAATGTTATAACACAAGACATTAACAATATTCAACTCCATGCCTGTTCTTGCGGTCTTCTCTCGGTTGTCCCTCACTTTCCCTTTTCTCTGAGGTCCGGGACATCTTGACGATCTGGGATTGGACTGAGGAACAGCTTTGGCCCAAGACGGACGCAACAACCCACAAGGACTGACATGGAGGATGGTAAAACTCCGAAAGGACCGACCTACCATCACCATAACCCTTGTCCAGTATGGAGAACTGGACATATCCTCATACTCCCATATATTATACATCTGAAAAATCTGGACAGCGGAAAAATTGAACCTTTTGCTCACCTGGACATACAACAAGAAGAAAATCGCGACGTCCCTCTCCTCCACCGACCTTAAAAATCATGGCGACCCAGATCAGAAAACCCATCCAACCAACAGAGGAAATTAGAAGCCATTACCCCGTGAAAAACCGAAGGTGAAACCAGTCGTTAAGCGGCTTTGCCAGTTCAACATTAATGTTCAAATGCTTTGCGGCAGTGTTGCAGGACGTGGTGGGCTTTTGCCTGGCAAGCGTTCTCCCTATAAAAAGCCACAAATGTCTGTTTAACAACACTGCGACGTGGCGGATGTGACTCGCCACTGAATAAAGTCACAGCCCACAACTACATACTGGCAAGTCGACTAGATTCACATATCAACTCTTCTTGACACCGTTTCAACTACTCACGATTGAACCCGATGTATCCTCGTGATACACAACAGTTTTTAAACCTTGATCATGCCTAAATTGGTGTGTCTATACGAAACTGAGAATAAACTATTTATTTATTTATGTTATCATGGACATGCGACTAATCTTTTACTGTTACTGTCACAGTTGCCATAAAATTTTTGTACAGTTGTACTTATCTGATCATGCCTCCATAGGCGTGCCTCGCATAGTCGAGAATAAAGTATTTCTTTCTTTCTTTATAAGTGACAGCTGGGCATCTATCAAGCAGCGGCTGTGCGCTGACCTGATGACATAAGGAAGGTCACTAGAAGAGAGCTAAAATGGCTGAATGAAGAAGGTACAGCAGACGTGAAGAATGCAAGCATGCAGTAAGTTGTCTGAGTGAGTCACATCACTTGAGGCGAGCTATAAAATAGACTGAATAAAGAGCGAACAGAAAACGGAAAGAATGCATACTACGGTAGACTGAGCCAGAAAAGCAGATGAGAGAAGTGGACTACATTGGAGTTGAGTGAGGTAGGATGGGGAAACGCTTATATGTGATCAGGACCATTTTGCCACAGTTCGTCTTCAAGTTTGTTAATGCTTAAGAGTAGAAATCTGCCTGACTACTAGGTATTTTTTAAGTGCTGTATGAAAGTGGATTACATTATCAGATGCCCGCACATTATGTGGAAGCCTATTCCACACCTACGCATATCTGTAAAGATAGAAGTTTGCACGGATACTACTGTGGGCTTTCGGCAGGATAATGGAGTGAGGTCTATTACAAAGAGGGTACGAAATGTTGGCCGATGATAGGAAGGGAGTTAGAGAGTTTGCAAGAGGATTAGCGATAAGCTGATGTAGGAAGATGAGGTTAGTTTTCAGCCTGCGCAGCCATAAAGGCTCCAGCACGAGTTTGATGCACCGACCACGATAGTTAAGAGTAGAGTTGCCCAGAAGACGTTTGGTAAACGATCGTTGAACCTTTTCAGTGGCTACTCTATCGCATTTTCTGGAGTTGGTAAACACAATGGAGCAGTATTTTAGCATAGGTCGGGCGCAGGTTTTGTATAGAGCAAGCCTAGGTTCTTGCAGTGTCATCGATTTAAATATGTAGCTTATGAGGGAGCGTGCTTCTGCTGAGCAATGGCTCACTTGCTCTGCGAAGTTCAGAGAACTGGAGTAGTGGACTCCTAGGTCTCGAACTGTTAGAATATTATCAAGCGGAGTGCCTTGAAGCGCTAACGCCTTGGGCGGAACGATGCATCGGTATGAGAGGACGTTGCATTTCGCCGGTAAGAATGCCAGATTCCAATTGTTGCACCAAACATCCAGAGCCCTAAGGTCGCTTTGAATCTAGAAAAGACCGGCTTGCATGTTTGATGGGTGAATGGAGAACAACATTTTGATGTCACAAGCAAACAGATAGGATTTGCCATATTGTATTACCTGGAATACGTCATTGATATATAACAAGAATAACAGTGGGCCTAGTACGCTGCCCTGAAAGACGCCACTTGTAACTGGTTTGGGGAGTGATATACACTCGTTCACCTTTACTGATTGCGTGCGAGATAAGAGATAAGATTGGAACCATACGAGCAGGCAGTCTGAGATTCCGTAAGATTCTAGATTTACTAATAATTCCGCGTGCGGCACCCTGTCAAAAGCTTTTCTCAAATCAAGGAAGATAATGACTAGTGCTTGTTTGGCATCAATCTGCGCAGTCACATTGGTAAGAAACTCAAATTGGCAAGTCTGACAAGATTTGGACGGTAAGAATCCGTGTTGTTGTCTATTGATAAGGTTGCGACTAAGCAGAAGGTTCAGCAGGTTCTCCTTAACAATCCTTTCCATCACTCTAGAGGCAATAGGCGTATGGCTGATGGAGCGGTAGTTTTCTATGTTTTGACGGCTACCTTGTTTATGTCTAAGGATGACAATAGAATGCTTCAACGTGTTTGGATACACGGCGAATTGCATTCAGCGTGTAAATAAGTTGAGCGGTAGAACAGGAAGGTCCTGACCACCGAGTATCAGCAGTGCAGATGGGAGATCATCAGGGCCAGGGTGTAGTGACAGCTTAAGTGATTTGATTACTCGGGTTATGGAACTAGGTCGAAGGAAATAATGTCCAGCGAGTGGTGGGTAAGTTTAGGCACAGCAGTTGGCAACATCAGGTTGATATCAGCGAAGCAATCACAGAAGTGGCGAATGAGAATCTCAGCTATTTCCTTAGGATCGCTGATTACGGACTCATCAGAGAGTCTTAGGGAGATGATGGATGCTGCTGTGTGATTGTTTCTATATTTCAATAGCTGAGTAAGGGACTTGGTTTTATTGTTGCTGTTATAGGTGGCGCGCTCTTCAGCTAGCTTAACCATCAACTGGGAGTGCTGCCAGTTGTCTATGACTCTGTTCAAGCGAACCAGTTAATGGAAATCATGCATCTTAGAGTATTGGTGACGCATTTTCCGGAGCTTCATCAGCACTTTGTTTAGGTAGGATGAACGCTTTAGCGGTTTTGACCTGCGGCTGTGCATTAGCGGAGCGACCACGTCTAGACAATTGGTGAGGTTGTTGTAGAGTTCATGAGTGGCTGTGCCCACATCAGTGGATAAGAAAAAGGTATCCCAGTTAGCTGAGCGGACAAGCAAAGAAAAGTTATCCCAGTTAATGCGTTTAAAAATTCGCGATTCACCAGTTACACTAGTTAAGCGATAAGATGAGACAGAGAGCGTAAATGATAGATGGACTACCTTATGGTTGCTTCCTGGGATATTGTCTTTAATGCTAGTAACAGCATCCACGATGCCAAACGTAAAAATTAAGTCAAGAGTATTACACAGCCTCGTCGGAACATGGACGTGTTGAATCCAATTGTTCGTATAGATTGTGTCAATAAAGCCTCTGTATTAGAGGTGCACTCTGGCCATTCCAAGAGACATGTGGCATATTAAAGTCACCACGCGCTATCTTGTAGCGCGGGGACATTGGGAAGACGTCATTTAAGAGGTTAGCTCGTTCATTAAGCTTGGTATTTGAGGCATGTGGGGGGCTGTATACACAACCAGTAAGGAGGTCAAGTGTACCCACATTGGTCTGGATCCAGACTGAATCCTCTGGGTCTCCAATTGGTAACAACTCATATTCAGAGGCACCAAAGTCATCCCTTAAGTAAATAAGGCATCCTCCTCCGCGTTAGTTGTTGCGTCTATTGCAGAACGTGGTGTACCCGGGGATATTTAGGTTGTTGTCAGGAGTGCTTGAGGATTGCCATGTTTCTGTGATCAAAACGATTTGTGGAGAGGAGAGAAGAACAAATGGACCGATGTAGTACATTTTCTGGTTCATGGATCTTGCGTTGATAAGGAGCATCCTGCAGGTTTGTCTGCGTACGTCCTTGGAGAGAGTGAGGTCTAGGTCCAGTGTAGTATCTATGCGTGTCATAACGGAGGAGTCAGAATAGAGTGAGACAGACGTTTCACTTGCAGACAATACCCATGTTGCAGTTATTACCTCACAGCGATCTGGGGAGGTGCAATGAGGTGCCTGGCCATATAAGTTGTTGTGAGCCCACAGATTTTCCGCTAGGGTGTTGTTAGACGACTGCGAAATAGAGCTTCGGTAAGGTAACGGGTCTAGCGGCTCGTTTCTTTGCGCAGAAACTTTTATACTGCCACGTAGGGAGGTTGTTGTAGTAGGAGCATTACTATTTTCGTCGGCATGTAGGTCATGCAGTAGATTATTGTCAGTTCCTATGCATGATTGGGTTGGTGGCAATAAGACGGAGATGGGGGGCTAATGTGGTCCCTAGGATGGACCGAGAGTGGATGGATGGAACATGCCAATGGGGAAAGACCGGATCATCAATGTGCTTTAAGGGCGAAAGCGGATCGCTATGTGAGAGCGTGGACTGCAAGCGAACGTGAGCAATTTCCTTTTTCGTGGGAGAGGATGGGGGCAGCGAGGAGTTGGGAAAGAGAGAGCTGCGTTTATTAGGTGAACGCTGCGAATATGTGAGATCAGGGGATGGTAAATTTTGATACTTCTGGATATTTGCCATCGTCAATCTTCTTGGCAGTAGCTAGTCATTGTTGGCCCCATGAAACCTACAAAGAGCAACTACTTGACACTCCAGTTTTCATTTCCGCTGACGTCTGTCTCCTTATTCGGCGCTCGTCTGTTGACCTATTCATTGAAACTGTAGGTATCCAGTAGTGGTCAAACTTCTTAATCATATGGCTTCACCAGCCACTGATAAATCCTTTTCTAGAGCTACTATCTCTGCTTAGCAGCAGCTAGTCGCCATAGCCTCAATCCAACTTTGCGGATACCCGGAGCTCTCTAAGAGCTGCTCATTTCGTACAATGTTCATTCTCTTTGATTGTTTGCGTCACAGCTCAGCTGTTTGTTGGCCTATTTTATGCCGCCGTAGGATCCACTAGTACCTGAAGCCTTAATCGGAATTCAATGGCTGGCCACTTATCACACTGCTAGCGCGCAGTTATCCGTTTTTCGTCTGAATCTCGTGCAATTTCCTTTGGCAGTAGCTAGTCTTTGTTGGCCGCATGTAGCCTGGAAGGAGCAACTTCTTGACACTCCAGCCTTCAATTTTCTCTGACGACTGTCTTTTTAATCGGCGCTCGTCTGTTGATTTATTCACTGAAACTGTAGGTATCCAGTAGTGGTCAAACTTCTTAAGCATATGGATACACCAGCCTCTGATACATACTTTTCTTGAGCCACTATCTCTGCTTAGCAGCAGCTAGTCGCCATAGGTTCCATTTAACTTTGCGGATACCCGGAGCTCGCTCCGTTCTTACCATGTTCATCTCTTTGATTGTTTGCGTCACAGCTCAGCTGTTTGTTGACCTATTCTGTGCCACCGTAGGACCCGCTAGTAGCTGAAGCCTTATTTCGAACTCTATTGCTGGCCATTCATCTCTCCTAGCGCGCCGTTACCCGTCGTCTGTCTTACTCGCGTTTACTTGACATGTGGTCAAAAGTCTTAATGATATGGTTGAATCAGCTACTGATAAATCCTTTTCTTTAGCCACTATCTCTGCTCTGCGGCAGCTGTTCGCTGTAGGCTCTATTCAACTTTGGGAATACTCCTTAGCTCGCTAGGCGTCAGTCCTTCTGTAGATTGTTTATTCTCCTGGTATAGTTTTTTCACAGCTCAGCTGGTTTGCTGTCCGATCCTTTGACACGGTTGTTATTCATTGGCACCTCGAATGATTAACCCAACAGGCACCCTTGTCCACTGATACCCGGTCCAGTATCGATATCTTCTGATCGTCTCACCTTCAACACTTAGTCTTCCTTTGATATCCATTTAATCTTAGCCAGCTTCTAATATGCTCAGCTTCCTATCTTCATATACCTATGTACATTGTAGTTATGGTGTCTTAGGTAATCCTTATCCCGTGGAGCATATATGAATACGGTCACATCGTCACTGTCTTTGGGTTTCCGATAACAACCAATCGTGACTACACACCCACTTTCTAGTCTCAGGTAGAATTCGAACATTGTCAGCTTACACCTCATGAATATCTTACCGGAATCCTGCTCTTCATCCCTATGCACATGAAAGTATTCTACCCATCAGGCCATGCCTTCCGCATAAGTAAAAACATCTTTAGCGTAATATCTGTTACACCTTGTACACTAGTTGTCTCAAATAAATGTCTTAATGTAGGATTTTGATCAAACGCTAGGTACATTGACTGTTCCTTTTCGGTCTTCTCTCGGCTTGTTCCTCTCTCCCTTTTCTCTGAGGTCGCGAACATCGGAGAGCTTCGGGATTGAACTGAGGAACTGCCTCCGTCTGGGATGGGACGAAATAACCAACAAGTACTTACCTGGACCATGGCCTCACTTCCACTCTAACTATTTGCACCCAACCACCGATGTCCAGTGAGGGTAGCTGGACACGAATTCTTCGCTCCCTGGCAAATATACATAATCAGAGATGACTTCATGTGGTTCTGCGAAGGATCAACACATCATATTCAATAAGAATGTTTAGTACCCGACCTACCAATGGACAGGACCCAGGAGCGCAATAGGTAACCAGTTATTGCATCAACCAGCAGAAAAATGGGACGCAACCTGACTGCGAATAACCGAGCAAACAGACTTTTAATAAGAAATATAGCCAGTTACAATTTGCCATTCAATGGATTGGTGGCAGTGTTCCAGGACGTGGTGGGTTTTCGCCTGGCAAGCGTCCTCCCTACAAAAAGCCACAAACGTCCGTTTAACAACACTGCAACGTGGCGTATGTGACTGGCCACCGAATAAAGTCACAGCCCATAACTTCACACTGGCAGGTCAACTAGCGTCACAATTCTACATAAGATCGTTACACTGGGACTTCTACATCTGTATATACTGTTGTCATTTTACATCCTACCATACGTTGCCCTTTTCCTTCCTTGTGTGCAGGCTCTTCCATTACCTTTCAATGGATCATTCAGGTTTCTCAATCTCTTATTAGCTGAGGTCCCGTATCTCATGGCAGCCAAATTATTGTTTCGCATTTTCAAAATTGTACAGTTCCAATCATGGATATATGAGCAATTTTCTACGTTACTGTTACAATTGCATTATAAGGTTTGTACTGTTGTACATATCTGATCATGCCTCCATGAGCGTGCCTCGCATAGTCGAGAATAAAATATTTATTTATTTATTTATTTATTTATTTAAATGCCAAGAGGAAAATTGGGGATTGCTGGATCTACCCGAATGGCTGAAACCAGCGGTTTGGATGGGACTGTAATAAACATAGAACATTTCGGAGATAAAGTGGGGCAGGTGCTAGCTCTTGATGAGTTGTGTGCGGTGTACCGTCACCTGTAGTGTCCCACAAAAAGGGGACGGTGATATAGGGGGTCGTATTGTGTGCGGTTATGTCATGTGGATTCATAAACTGCGGCTGTCCAGATTTTGGGAAGTGGTTGTTAATAGTGGCACCTGCAGCTTTGGTACTTCTTGTACGATGGGGAGTACCGTAGGAACCGTGGCTATGAATAGATGGTATCGAGCCTGGTGCGTTGGGCGATTGTTGGTAAGTCGGGGCGCGGGCTCCTAACTTAGGAGCTTCAAGTAGGTAACGGTTTACTCGTGGCTGTAGTGGCCTAGCCATGTTAGCAGACCCCATCGACGACTGATATCTTGGGGAAGACGGTTTTTGGGTTACTGGCTGCCTCGCATGAGTCCAAGCGTTGGCCTGTACCATCCGGTGCTCAGGTTCTTTCTTGTTAACATTTTTTGGGAAACTGGGTTACGTGGGTCCTGCGGATCTTTGCTCGTTTCTTTGTTGATGTGGGCAGCAGACACCTTTGGCGTGCATTACAGGGTATAGGCGAATTTCCGCTAAATGCTTCTGCATTATTGCGTTCACTCCTAATGATGGGTGTAATGGGCGAAGCGATAGACAGAATTGCTGGTTCCGTATCGGTATCGCACATATCAGAGTCACATGTCGATAACGCTCTGATTGTTTCGCTTTCTGCAATAGTTGTAGCATCTCGTACTGAGCCCGATTTGTGTGTATTCACTTTGGGGAGGCATCCTGTCGTTGTTGTGATGCATCTAAATCAACAGTACACTGTGGTGTGAAGCATGTGACAAGCGATGCATCTTTAGTTTCGGGCCGGGCTTTTATGTTGGGTGTTGATGTAGAGATACGTGTCATCGCTCTTTGTAGGGGGGTCATATCTTCGCTGATCTGTAGAGCCCCGAAATTAATCTGTTGTTTGATGAGAAGGCTGGAGGCCATGAAGCGTGTTGCAAACTCAGGCCCTACACATCTAAGCGTGATAGGACATGTACGGCCGGGAATCTTTCTTAATCGTTTAGCTGTGCAGCAACCTAGCGGCAATTTGCAGACGTTTAAAAGCTTACGTAGCAAATTTTCAAGTGGAAATCGGTCAGGGACATTGAAGAGTATGGCATTACTGGCGCGGCGCAAGCGCCCCTTGGCCTCTTGGGCAATTACGTTCAGAAACATACCAGCTTGGTTTAGATCTGATGAGTTATGCGGCTTTGTATGCCCGATAGGTGTACTAGGGGCATCACCTTCATCAAAGTCTCATTGATGGTAAGTATGTCGCTGTTTAACGAACTCACTTGTTTTTCAAGTGCGTGTATTTTAGCATCGCTTCAGTAAGCGGGTCATTAAGCATGACCTTGCATTCCTGGGAAGGAATGATAGCGACTATGTCAGGTATTGATGTATTATTTAGAAGCTCTATATTAACCAATCCCTGAGCTGGAACTATTGGCCACCACGACGGTGTCAATTTGGTCCATGGGTTGGACACCGCCCATGTCCGCTAAAGCCGAGTTATCTTTAACCGTGGGGACTGTAGCCGATTTCTCTCTTTGTCTGTTACGCCTTAGCTGCGAGACGTTTAAATACCATAATACAGAAAATTGAGCACTATACCATAACACTACAAAAGATGACTTGGACAAAAAGTCAAAGGAAACCGATGTACGGTTATAGGATGACGGTGTGATATAATTAAATATCACAAACGGCGTGATGGTGTTAATGTATGCGATTTAGCAACACTGAATAGCCAAACAAAAATTTTCGACTTATTCGAATTTACCGTGCTTATTCTAGACAAAGCAAGGCAGGCCTTTTGAGCATGAGCAAAGTAATTTAATGGTGTACCGAAAAGCATACTGAGCGGGTCAAAACGTAGGCCTATCACAGGTTTAGTAATGTATGCGCCCCATATGGCCCAAAAATGAATAAAGTGCATTATCGAGCATATCGAAGCACGTCTAGACTGGCATAATCAAAATTACAAAATTGTAAGCCATGAACGATATGTAAAGCTGTGCTGCAAACATCCTTGCTGTAAATATTTGTGAGGAACTGGTCCGAGGTTGTGGTCACAGTGCGGAGCTAGTGCGCGATGCATGAGGTCCGAACGACAAAATTGTATTAAGAATAGTAACAGATCACTTTTAAGCATATGCGAATGATTGGGTGAGAGAGGATTCCTGCAAAGAATTTGTAAAATAAGGCATGGGTCAGCTTGCCAATGCTTGAAAGAGGGAAGTGACTTTATTTAGTAGCGGGTCGCCTCCGCGACGTCGCAGTGTCGTTAAAACGACATTTATGGCTTTTCTTAAGGAGAACGTGCGCCATACAAATACCAGCCACGATCTAGCACTTTGCGGGCGTGCTCGGTCTGATCGGTGATTTGACATTGGCAAAACTGCTCACTGACCGATCGGTTATTTGCAGTCATATTTCGTCCATGTATGTCCTTTGTCCTTATGCTTGTCTTCGTAGGAGTCGACCTAGGTTGATTGGAGCTAGCGATGTCGGACGACTCGGGTGACTTGTATTTTGCAAATTCTTGTTCCAACTTCCTTTGGTGAACCAAGATTCGAAGGAATGCAAGGTTTGAATGACGCGTGTTTACTCCGTGTCCTGGTAGGCATCGCAGGTATGTCCTCGGATGTGTTTCCTTTAGATATTAATAAGCACTCATTACAGTAAACTAAAGAGAACCGTAATCCTTGTTGTACAGTAACCGTAAAAACCTCTTTGAACTCACATTTTCCGCATGGCTGCGATGTGCAGCATGAACAAATATGTGTGGGTATCGAACTGTTGAACGTGAGCTAGCCAGCAAGTTAATACAAGTTAATGGCGTTAGGTTACGAACCACATTGATTGGTCGGATTTCATAGTAACACAGGATAACGATGCTTCGTGGTTCGCAAATCACTGTCAACTAGCAACGTTTAATTTTCCCAAGCCTCTCAATCCTAGGTTTCACAGCGAGTATAGTGGACCTATCGGCCACGAGAACAGCCTTTTTAGAGTGCCTTGGGAATAGAAATAAATACTAAATAAAACGCTTAGTTTTAGAAGTATCGATGCACGCCTTGCTAGACATGGGCATAAGGTTACAAGCAGGGATAGACATAATGCACTAACCTCTATCAAAATTGTACAACTGTCGTACACTACGCGTAAAAACCTTTTTAATATGGGTTCTGCATAGCTGCAACATAAGGAAGTAAAAATCGTGTGCATTACCGTGCGTTAGAAAACAGGGCCCGTTCAAGCTTTAACGTAGGATGTGTTGATGATATATTTTAGATACGGACTTGAAGGTGGAGGATAACTTACCTAATAAGAAAAAGTTAACGCCCGATTCCTATTTTACTTGGTTGGAGACGCTGGTTAGGTAAACTACGATGCTGTGTGCTCAATAATCGCAGTCCACCAGTAAATTCGATGTTTCAAGCCGATTACAACCACGCTCTGCGGAATTGGCGGTTGCCATGCTGGCCAAGGAAACCGCAGGTTGGACTGAATATGGTGGATGCATAAGTATTAATGCCGAAATCGGTTATTTGACATTCGTAAGACGTTGTTTCGAGCATCCTATTAAAAGGCTGGAGGATTAGGTTAAGTTCACTAACTTCGGGAATGCTTACGCACGGCAGGGTTAGAGATACCATACGAAAACAGTTGATTCCTTGGCTGGTGAACACTGTGGAGCCATTGACCTAGGCAGCGGAGGAATCGTGTGAACTCGATTAAGCACATGATCACCGAAAATATGGATTAGAATTCCTGCTTCAATAGTGTCGAAGCATCTGTGTTCTGGAAGACATAATCAACCGGCTTCTGGCGTTCGATTGGTTAGTAGCTTGGATTGTTACAACATCATGCCAAGCTACCCGCACACGACTGTTGTCGGGAAGTCAGTGAGTTCTGGTGGGTGCTGATAGGAGCAGCCGCATTGTCATGTTTGTAATGGTTTTGCATTCAGTTGTAGGCGTCACTGGCCTGATGGGCTAGGCATGTAAGTCTTCATTGGTTACATCAACCCACGCCATTTATTATGAAATCCGATAGGTCAAGGCATCCTCAGCACTTTTGCGATTGATTTTCCTAGAATACAAAGAGAACAGGAAAATGGAGGAGCATGGAGAGGAGCGTAACTGGCAAGAGTGAACCCAAGCAACAGAAAGTATTAATGTTTTGTGCATTTTGATCCCGGGAGAAACTGGTGTACAATGGCAACGAATCGGTTGCTAACGTTGCCGCTTTTGTAATGAAACAAATATTCGCGTTGATAGAAACCAGATAACATGAAGAGAAAGCAGAACTATTTATTCATTCTAGGAGCAAGATTTAGGAGGCATGAAAAATATTGTAGTAGGAAGGTCACTGGATTATTGCGATAGGTCTGGCGTGACCTGAAGTTTAATTGGCTAAAGCAGATGTATAATTGAGACATATTTTATAAGTTCAATAAAATGAACACCTAAGAAGCATTCGTAGTCTATAAATGATAGTAAGCAAAAGAAAGAGAGCCGAAAGTGAACCCATGGATTTGACACACGTCTGCGGAATTTTATGGCGCAACACACTGCACTCCTTTAAGTGATCCGGACGAAACTATAGAGCTGCGGTGTCAAGTGTAGGTCAGCTGGAAAGCTAGAATAAGGATGCGTCCGCCTACCTGAAAGCTAAGGTGTCCTAGTGAGATTCCAGTGTGTTACAGGCTCTGGACTTACCTAAATGTGTAAGCCTACTACGTCAACTAGTAGTAGCTCACTAGGCGGAAAGGAACCGAAATATTTCATGATATAAATAAATAAATAAATAGTTTATTCTCGAATTTGTTGTGACACACCAAGTAAGGCATGATCAATATAGAAGCTACTAGTGATTAAACGTTGAGTGGACGTTGACTGCATAGTAGTCATTGGTTCAGTGGAGGAGCGACCAGGGGTTGGACAAGATACTGCAGCATTAAGGTAGGTATTGTGACAGCTCCAGATTTGAACACTACCTAGGTTTTTAGCATACAAGGGGCCAGCTGCACCGGAATTCATGAAAAGTTATATATAGAAGTGAAGGTCTGCTGTGTCAAGGGAAATTCTATCAGGTAGCAGAGAATAGTGATAGGACCATAGCGTTGATAGTCAGCAGTGTATAGGCAAAAGCTGTGGAATAAGTACTCAAGGGCTAAACAAGGTTGAGGGACCCTACGTCAGCTGATAGTAGCTCACTGGGATTGTAGGAGCCGGATAAAGCACGAGGCAGAAGCAGTATGTGATCGAAAGATGAAGGGACAGGGACTGTATAACAGCTATGGTTAAGAAAAGGGGAGGTAAGAAATGAAACTAACTGCCACTGCTGTGCCTATCATACCTTTCCTGTATCAGCTATGGAATGGACTTGGGCTTGCGGCATATACTAGGGAAGTAGAGTTCTAAAGTGTCAAGGGACGGGAAAGTGGACAGCAGAAATTGGCACTGTGAATTCGGCAATGATACCCAAGGGTGGACAAGTACGAAAGCCTCTACCGAATGGAAGGTGAATGGAGCTCAGCCGTTCCTACGACAGCTGGTGGTAGTTCAATAGAAGGGTATCAGCGGGAATAAAGTATGAAGTCTAATTGATAGCAGAGAATAACGATAAGTTCGTGGCAATCACTTGTTGTGTTATTCTTATTAACGATTCGGTGATGAGCTAGAAAGTTATATAGACTCGAGGCTTGTTTTCCAAGGCCGAGCTTTAGAGATGCAGCTTGCCAAATGTTTGCCAGTTTGGGGACACCTCGTAACCTAGTTATTACTCAAGGGAACCGTATGACACTTGCAGATTTTCTGAAGACTTGCGGTTGCTCATTTCATACGGTCTCATATCTAAAGAAGAAGTGAAAACGGATGGAGCTATGTTTCGAGTAGAGAATGAGTAGGGTTTTTGCGTAACAATTACCTTGTGCCATTCATCGGCTGGAAAATGCAGTCAATTATTGAGACCCACATTTTACCAGCTTATAGAATACAAAGTTGGTTTTAAGTCCGCAGCCAGGCGTTTCCTACCAAGCTCCACGCAGTAGCTTTGATAGCTGTACGCAGGTTGTCCTAGAAGGCGCTTAGTCAGCTAAGCTGTAACTAAATAAATAAATAGGTATATGTCTAGACCGGCTAGAGACTGCACCCTTAAGGGTTCAAATCCAGATTTACATTAATCCTATGCTCTCGCTTGGGAGTAGGCGAAATACGCGTACCTGTTTCTAGTTGGGAATTACAAATGCATTGGCCCTGTTTGGTGTACAGCAGATGGGGTCGCAGGCACCCACCTTGAAATTTTTCTGGTTCCTTCGGGCGATATTGAGCTCCTTGTTCTTCTGTTGTGAAAACTGCGCAGAGCTGTAGTTATGCCATTTTTCGTTGGAACAGAATCCAATTCACCACACTTCACTCTATATTCATTTGACTTTTTTGGACAGCTCATTAGCCACAAATGTTGTTGCGCACATGAATGAAATGGGAGTGCCGGAATTATAAGGGCTACGAAAAGTTAAAAAATAATTTCGAGAAATGCAGAAGAAAATAAAAAGGATTTGTTAAGAGACATACTAAGGCAGCGTGCTTCACTAGAAAAATACAAATTAACAAAATATATATAGCCAAACTTTTCTTGCGCTGATAGTGCTTTCTGGCGCGAAATTTTAACCTGAGTAAATCCCAGAAACAAAGAAAACCTTTTCTAATGCTAGAATACTGCGTAACGTAGCACAACAATAGGCTGCTCAGAGCAAGTTTTAGCCGCTGATTACGTTGAAAGTAAAAACAATGCAATGCGTGCAGTAGCATCCGAGTTATTTGCAATGGAATGGTGGTCTACGAATCAGGCCATTATACTTTTTCGCTAAAAATGGCTTTCTGATTTTCAAGCAGGTAGCAGAAAAAGAAAAGAACATGTAAAAATTATCGAAGCGGTATATGTTCTAAATAGGCATAGCTATCTAGTAATGCTCTAACTAGTGCTTAATGCCATGAAACAAGTAGGGATTTCGTATGTGGCTGAAAAGTACACGTTGCAGGCATACATGGCAAATATACGCAAATAAGCGATAATTTTCCGCGGAAACACTAGAAATCCAGTAAGGAATATTATGTCTGCATGGGAATTCAGGAGAGCTTATAATTCACCCACGGTTAGAAGGTCTCAGCATAGCATTTTCGGTGGATACTGAGCCTCAAAGCAACAAGGAATATAGAGTTTAGTATTTTTTAAGCCTCTATGTGGTTCTGAAGTTTATATCAAGGCCGCAAGAGCCAGGTCTACCAGAGTAACCCAGGAGACCTTCCGGATCAGTTGACACATTTTGGCCCGGAAAATGCACACATTTCTTAGCTAAACATAGCAAGTTTTATCTCCTAGAGCCGGTTTTCTATATTCTAGAGGCTATGACTCCAACATCAGTGAGTTAGAGGAGCCTGTCACTAATAACAAAGAAATGAGTATGGGAAAATTAGTAAAAATTGGAAAATTGCTTTGGGGCTTGATATCCATTTTGGTCTGCGTTGGTGGGGCATTACCAACTCTACTTCTGGGGATGGATCTTGCTCGAAAATGTGGGACTGTTATGCCTCATGTGCTGATGCACACTACTGTGCAGCTCTTTGCCTTACGTTGAGCAATTTCTCTCCAGTTTTAAGTTCCGAACCAAGTGCCAGCGGAATTCATCCAGGTGGCAATGTTAACTAGTACTATACTGCCACACCGCCTATTTCTTTTGTGGTTTTCCTGGCAAGAGCTGTTCTAGCACCCTATGCAAAGAGTGACAAGGTAAAGCTGGAGTATAATAGTAACAAAACCAGTGGGAGATGGTCGTTCACCCGCCATTACGCATAACGCATTGTATGTTTTGGAGCCAGCTAAAAGATAAATAACCCATGGGCGGCCAAGATAAGAAAAGTGGTGATGGAAAGTTTCTGGTGGTACAACCAGCCAGTGTGACAAGGGCCTCTCTGTCGTTGGTTAGCTTTCTTGCCAGTGAAGTGGAGTCTGGAAATACGAGTGTTTTACTAGCAAAAGCAGTTAAAGAAGAGGGTCTGGTTTTCGTTAGGCCTGTCTACTATCGTTGCCAATAGTGAAAGGCATATTTATACCAGATAAAGCTAAGTATATGGGGCCAAGAGAGGAGAAGTGGAGAGCGAAATGTCTGATACTTGGGCCTGGTATTTTTAAAGTGCTCACTTTGTCAACCATATGAAAGATATATATATTATTTTTCTGTTTACGTACTGATAGTGTTTGGAAACGGCGGAGTACAGTAACCAGAGCTCAGGCTTAATGAAAAAGCATCAATAAGGGCCAGCTAGCAACCGACATCTACAAAGGCACATGAAAGTTCATCTAAAGCCGGTGTTTAAAAGGGTATGGACAATTCTAATGCTAATCTTAGGTGTATCAGCAGCAACAAACGCTTTCAACATCTTACATAAGGCTTAGGTCTGGTAGGATGCCTTTACTAGGAGTACCTCAAAGGTCATAAGCCTACTATTTTTCCATGGACCCACTTGTTACGGATTTGGAAAATGGTAAATGTAAAGCTGAAGACACGAAACGAAGATGTAGATAAGACGTAAGAATTGAATTTGGCCTGCACCCATGGCTTGGCCACTGCCCTGCAATACCCTATATTAGGAAGGATTGCGGGTTTGCGAACCTGCCAGTCAGTAGGCTAGGCTGTACTGCTTGTTTAAATTTTTAAACATTGACGAAGTGACACTTGAAAAAGAGAAGCCGGAGGGTTGTGGATGCCAATTGGTCCATTCAGCCTTTGGATCAACGTGTCAGTGAGATGGCTGGAGCAGGTTAGGAACTACTCAGTAATTGCTAAGTAACGCTTGCGTTCCGAATTCTGATGTTAGTACCCATACGATGCGTGCGACTTATCCGTCTGAGACCTGCTGGGCCTTGTGATTGTGATGATGGATAAGTTAAAAGAACAAGCTTCACTGATGGAGACAATTCATAGAGATATCCCTTATTATCCCTTACCGGATGCTTTTGCGGTTGCGTCTACTCTTTTAATAGTGCAGGCATAAGGCGGAATTGTCCGTAGGTGAACTTAAGTAGGTCAGGAAGAGATCGTAGAAGACTAAAGTCAACTTGTACTCGGTTTGCTATCCTTATACCCTTGAAAATATGTCCCGCAGATACCGTCAAAGTCTCTTAGGAGATAAGACGGTAAAGAAAATGAATGTGGATGAGTTGTGAGCTCAAGGTGCTAGGACGTCAAGCACTATATAGTGAGCTACCTCTAGCTACATCAGGACCAGTTCCGAATAAGTGGTATTGCATATCGCAGATATGGAAGATGCTTTGTATATTGCCAAAATATAGGAATCTTTCTACCTCCTTCTTAAATACCTGCATGTTTTGAATTTCTCTTATTCCGGAAGGCAACCTGTTCCATGTATTCACGTACACAACTAAAAGGAAACAAGATCGCAGTCTCTTCTTGGTCTTTAGCGGGATAATGGAATGGCCCTTGTCTCGGAGTTTAGGTTCAGCAGCGCTCCTTAGTTTAGTACAAGTGATATTACTGTGCAGCTTTCTATGAATTAGCTTACGTAAGAAGCACCAGGTAAGGGTAATGCGCCTTTGCCATTGGGGCTGAATTTTAAGGTTTTCGCACCTTTGTCGGCAACTCAGTGCTTGCTGCGATGGAGCGACCGTGTTGCAAAATCCTGCAGAGGTCACCGATATAAGTCAAAAATAGGGTAGGACCAAGGACGCTCTCCTGGACCACGCACTAGGGACTGCGGTCGGGGTGGATATACTTTGTTCAACCTTAACAGACGTCGTACGTCCTATTAGGTGGAACCCAGACAGTTTATTAGAGGACTGTCTACCCCGTTAGCCTTTATCTTATGCATCAGGCGCATGTGCGGTGCCCTGTCAAACGCTTTTGCATATCAACGTAAAGAATTACAACTGACATATTAGAGTAATGGCCTCGGTGACTAAATTAAGGAAGCCCAGCTGACAGGTTGCACAAGACCGAGCGCTTAGAAACCCGAGCTGAGATTCAATGATGTGCTCGCATGCATAAAGGGAGTCATAAGGGCTTCTTTAATCAACTTTTCATCACGCGCGAAATAATGGAGTCGTGATTCATAAGGCGATAGTTACCGAATTCCTGTAGGATTCCGCCCTTAAGCCTTGGCATAATGATGGAATGTTTCCAAGCGGTCGGGCATTGGTTTTAGTGCATTGATAACGTAGAGTTACAAGAGAAGAATATGGATATCTTCACCACCATTCTTAAGTAGACTGGGCGGCAGCCAGTCTGGACCAAGGTTCCAGGATGACTTGGTAGTTGAAATCGCAGAACGGACAGTATTTATGTCAAAATGTACATAGAACAGGAAATGGCTACCGGGTATTACAAGGCCTGAAAGGTTGAACCTATATAGAAACACTGCGACTCTATAAAACGTGAGCTGAAGACTTCACAAATACTTCTTGCGTCACTAGAAGAGTCCTTGAGACCAATCTATAGGGTAGAGATCGGTCGTCCATAGTGTGTAGTGTGCCGGAAAACAGACACTTGAAATAGTTTGCATCGCTTGGTTTTACGGTTGTTTTAACCTTCAAAACGGCCATTTCTTTTACTGAGTGTTCATAAGCTGACACAAAACATTTTGGTAACTACCTCGCTGCACGTTTCACGCTCTGGCTGATTCACCTCCTATTCTTGTAGTCTGCCCAATATACGTTGGGTTCAGTTGCCTCCGACTTCTATACTGTCGTATTTGACACGTCTTACGTTTCCTTGCTTACCGACTAGTATCATAGGCTCCGCCCAACATTTGGTGACCCCTTGTCAGGTACACGCCGCCCGCTATTTTGCATTTTCATTCTGATGTGCTCGTTCCGGTGATTTGTAATTTATTATTTGTGATCATATGCTTTTCTCAATTACCACACTATTTAGCTGCATTTTGCAATGGATTATCCAGAGGATAAGCCGTCTCCTTGCGTGGTTAACGCCGTTCAGCATGTCGTGGTCAATTCTGTTGCGTTAGCCCCTCCCATTTTTGGGCGAATGATCCTTCGTTATGGCTTTTGCAACCAGCTTCCGTATTTTATATTCGTAGGATTGCTCCTGATTTGGACATGTATAATCGGCTAATATCCTGTCTTCCTCGCAGTATATCCTCGCAGGTGAGAGACATCATACTTTGCCCCCTCCATTAAAAAAATGAAACAAACAGGCTATTATTCAGCGAAGCACGCCTGCTGACAAGGTCCGTCTGCAGCAACTATTTAGTGAGCTGCTACTAGGAGATAGGATGCCCTCAGCCTTGTTGCGCGAAATGCAACAGCTCATCGGCACGTACAACATGGACATAGGGAATCTCCGCGAGCTATGGATGCAACTCCATCCTGAAAGCACTCAGGCTATCATTGCAATGGCAAGTGGCTTGCAAATAACAGCAACCGCAAATCTGGAAGAGCGCGTTATCGAACGGCACCAGCCAGAGACTGAAACCAAAGCACCTAAGCAGCTTTGTGCTGGCGCAACCACACCGATACCCTCGAATAGTCAGCCGTTGGCAACAGAAGCATTATCAGCGCAGGTAGCGTCGCTTCAGCGCCATAACGAGGAACTCACTGTAAACCGTAAGCATCTCAACTGCTCTGGATCAGCGCCCCGTCGCACAAAATCTAATGGCAGAGGTTACTGCTTTTACCACTCGCGTTTCGGTAATAAAGCCCATAAGTGCGTAGAGCCGTGGAGCTACTTCGCTATAGATGATTTGCCACGCCCGCCTGTAATGGCCACGAGTGTCAGAAAAGCTCAGAGTAGTCTCATCTACATTAGGGATTATGACACCGATGCCCAGTTCTTAGTTGATACCGGGGCGGAAGTCAGCGTCAATTCCCCTTTGCCAGGTGAGCCTACCGCTTCTCTGTCGACAAGCCTCAGTGCCGCCAATGGCACACCAATAGCCACCTACGGTCATCAGACGCTTACCCTGGACCTAGGTCTTCCGCGCACGTTCCGCTGGGTCTTCACCGCCGCTGCAGTCCCCGTTGCCATCACCGACATTGACTTTCTCAGGCACTTTGATCTCTTGGTCAACGAGAAACGCCAGATGATAGTCGACGCTGCAACAAAACTCAGTGTATGTGGCCCTACCGCCGATGTCACTTTTATATCACCGGTCTAAGCATTTCTCCAGACATCGCCAGACTACTCTAATCTCTTTTCTCAGTATTCCAAGCTCCTTCAGCCAATGAATACGGCTTTGCCCGTGACAGCTAAAGTCACTCACCACATACCGACGAATGGCCTACCTGTGCCATGCCGTCCACGCCGACTATCGTCCGAGAAATTAAAGCCAGCTAGGGTGGAGTTGAGCACATGCTTGAACTTGAAATAATCCGCCCTTCCGACAGCCCTTGGTCCTCGCCCCTGCAGATGGTCCCCAGGAAATCTGGTGGCTGACGCCCTTGCGGTGATTACCGCGCACTTAATCGCCTAACCGTGTCAGACAGACATCTCATCCCACACACGCAGGACCTTACCGCATGCCTCACAGGTAAGACGATCTTCAGCAAGATCGATCTGGTTCGCGCCTAGCATCAGGTATCTGTGGAAGACAATGACATTCCTAAAACAGACGTCAGCACACCTTTCGATTTGTTCGAATTTCTAAGAATGACATTTGGACTGTGCAACTCCGCACAAACCTTCCAATGCTTCATCCACGATGTCACTCGTGGCCCAGACTTCGCCTATTCCTACTTCGATGATATCTTAGTAGCCAGTTCATCGGAACTTGAGCACCTCGAGCCTCTTCGAACTCTCTTCCAGCACTTGACCCAGTACGGTTTCACGGTCAAACCGACTAAATGCGAACTCGGCAAATCAACGGTAGAATTCTTAGGCCACCTCGTTTCATCATCCGGTATCGAAAACCTTCCTGATAACCTCCACGCAATCAAGGATTTACCAGCTCCGATTTCGTTCAAGCGCCGCTGTCGCGTTTGGGGTTTGGTCAACTACTATCGATGCTTCCTTCAGTGCTCCGTTCAGCTCATGCAGCCACTGACTGATCTACTCAGAGGAAATGCACGTAAGTTCGCTTTAGCTGACACAGCACAGGCAGCCTACGCCGAGCTCAAGGATGCTATCTCCAACATAGCCCTCTTCGCTCATTCCGGATCGACTGCACCCCTATCTCTTCCGACTGATGCTCCAGCGGTCGCGGTAGGAGCCGTCCTCCAACAACACGTCGGTGGGCAATGGCAACCCCTTGGGTTCTTCTTCATGCGCCTACAGCTACCAGAATCGCGCTACAGCACGTTTGGTAGAGAACTACTCGCCATTTACCTAGCGAGTCGCCACTTCCGGCACACACTCAAAGGCCGCGCTTTTAGGGTCTACACTAACCACAAGCCCCTCATATTCGCTTTCAAATCCGCTTACGACAAATACTCACACTGGAAACACGACACCTAGAGATTGTCACGCAATTTACTGCGGACATACGCCATGTCTCAGGTGTCGACAATCCCGCCCCTGACGCTATCTCACGCGCCAACCTCACTCTCCAGTCTTTGCGTACGTGGACTAGCCGCGATGGCATTGGCTCAGGCTCAAGACGAAGATATACAGCGCACTCTGCAGTCCACTTCGCTGCATGTGCAAACAGTTCCTCTCCAAACCACGGAAGGAAACATACCTTGTGACACGTCCACATGTTGTCCTAGACCACTCGTGCCCGTCTCCTTCAGATGCACAGTCGTTGACGCACTGCACTCGCTATCACATCCTGGTATCCGTGCATCTTTGAAACTGGTCACCGAATGTTTCGTTTGGCCACGCGTAAACAAAGAGGTTCGTACCTGGGCTCGCGCCTACTTTCAATGCCAGCGCTCTAAAGTACATTGTCACACCCGCAGTCCTCTCGGTTCATTTCCTGCCCTGGACCCACGGTTCTCACATGTACACGTAGACCTGGTAGGTCCATTGCCTCTTTCACGCGGAGTCGTATACATCCTTACATGTGTCGACCGCTTCATCAGGTAGCCAGAAGCCATTCCCGTAACAGGCTGCACAGCTATGATTCTTATCCGGGCCTTCTTGGACCGGTGGGTTACTCACTACGGATGCCCATCCACCATGACAACTGTTCGAAGAACGACCTTCGAATCTTCACAATTCGATACGTTCTGCACCCTTTTAGACTGTCGCAACATTCATAACGCAGCATATCACTCGGCAGCCAATTGGTTAGCTGAACGCTTCCATAGACAGCTTAGAGCCTCGCGCTGCACATCTTCCGATCCTAGCTGTAGCGAAAACGTTTCGCTCATACTCCTAGGTATTCGCAGAAGCATCAAAGCTGACTTGCAATGTGCACCAGCAGAGCTAGTTTACAGCACAACGCTCATGTTGCCGGGAGAATTCGTTTCACCTCCTGCACTTTTGGGTATTCCACCGCTTAAATTTGCGACCTACCTAGCTCAACACATGCACTCACTAAGCCGGACTCTGACCCGTGAAAAGACTAGAGATGTGCAAATGCACAGCGGAATCTCTACTTGCGCCCAAGTCTTCCGCCGCACCGACGCCATGCAGCGCCCTCTCCAGCGTCCCTCCACTGGCCCTTTCAGAATTCTGCAACGGACTCCGAAACATTTTACTTTAGACCAGAATGATCAACGAACGACGGTGTCCATCGACCGCCTCAAAGTGACTTTCTTTGAAGTGCCACTTGCAACCCATCTTGATGCTTTCGCACAAGCATCCACACCTGTGGTGACTTCCTAAGCACTGGATAACCCGGAACCCTCCGTTCCTCTTGACGCTCAACCTGACCCGCCTCAACCCCAGGCAACCGACCGACGCGGTAGACAAATCAAACGTCCGGTCCGTTTTTCAGATTTTGTAAACGTTTGCAAATTCCACTAACACGCCTTTTTCGTCTTTAGTGGTTATGGTGCGCCTCATCCACAAACGTTTTGCAAAATCTACAAAAAACCTGAAACATCTTAAAAACCTAACAAGCATAGTTGCTTTTACCATGCATGCTGTGTTCCCCCTCCTTCGTCAAGCCACTTCCACGACCTTTGCTCACAAGCTCTGAGTTCTACCTTCCAGAAACTCAACCGCCAGAACTGCATGGGCAACCCTCGAGTGAATCGTCAACCGGCTCAACGCAACCCTGGGGTGACGCGCCAGCCGACCAAAGGCCAACTTCCATACCCATGGTACGGACATTTGCCCTCGACCGCAGACAGCAACGGACGGATTGGTCCTCAAAAGCCGCCTACGCTTTTCTGACGAGGACGCCTGGATTTCTTCGTGGAAATAGGACCGTGGACTAAAGTGCGGTGTGGGGACTGACACATCCCAAGCGCACCGTCGAGTCTGCTGCAAAGGGAAGGTCCTGTCGGCCTTTTTCTGTACTAGCCAGTATTTTGCAGTTCCACCAACCCGCCCCGACGGCCGATCGCTGATGCGCTCTGGTCCACACGATCAGAATAAATAATAACGAACCAAAGCCTGGACGCAGCGAACACTGCTGCACACCCCACCTTGGAAGCCCACATGCAAACCCATACAAATATTTGCATTCACACTCACCTTCCTTTTTCCCCCACTAACAGCTCCATCAGAGGCTTCCATTATACAGCCTTCTAGGTAGCTTCCCTTGTAGTGTACCGGAAAACAAGCTCTTGCAATATTTTGTAACATTGGATTTTACGGTTGTTTTAACCCTCTAAACGTCCACTTGTTTTACTGACTGTACATCCGTTGACACAAACCGTTTTTGTGAGTACCTTGTTGCACGTTTCTCGCTTTGTCTGATCCACATCCTACTCTTTTAGCCTGCACAATATACTTTGGGTTCAGTCGCCTCCGACTTCTATACTGTCGTATTTGACAGGTCTTACGTGTCATTGCTTACCGACTAGCATCCCAGGCTCCGCCCAACATGTTAGGGGTCCGAGAGCGCAGCAGCCATCTTGGCTTCGCAGCTTCGTTCGCACTGTTTAGTGCGGCTATTTCTTGATTGGTTCGCTGCTGCTTAGATCTGGCAGAAATCTGATGTGCAATCTCGTTCGCTCTCATGATGTGGGCAAAATTGAAGGTTTTGTTACAGGATCGTCTAAGCTGACGCATTCTGTTATGCATTCTGGTTTGCGTCACACTTTTAGAGGATTGCCTTATTAAATGTGACATGGGAACTATAGAGCCGAGACAGTTAAGTTTTTCCTCATAAAACAGCTCAGCCGAACGATCCACAGAATCAGACATAAATAATGCATCCCAATTTCTTGTTTGGACGAGTACAGAAAATGTTTTCCAGTTGCCGAGTTGCATCAGGAGGTATACTACGACTGGGTCTGCTTCTGTTGGGTAGGCAATAGGTTGCTTAAAATAAACCGAGCAATGCGCTAATCTGTGAGCACTACCTGGAACCTCCCGGCCGACTGCCACTCGCGTTGGTGTGATGCCTAAAGTAAATAATAGGTCAAGAACATGTTTCGACCCGGTTGGAGCAGATTCACGTTGCGTCCAGCCGCCTAAATTGCTACATGCTAGTAGGCCAGCACACTTTGTTGCTGCAGCAGGTGAGAACCAGTTTAACTCAGGCAGGTTGAAATCTCCTGCAACCAGTTTGTATTCGTAGGAAAACTTTGATGCTTGCGCAAACGTATCCATAAGTAAGTCGTCACCCTTAACTGAGGTATCAGGATGTTTATAAACACACATTAATACTACCGTCGATCCCAGGATATCGGCTGTTACCCATACTGAATCCAGCGCCTCAGCCGCGTTCATGATTTCGAACATTTTGCTGGGTAAATATTTGTAACATAAATGGCGCACCCACCCCATCGTTTATGCACACGAGATCGCATAAACAGCTGATAGTCAGGAAGTGAGTAGTCCTCCTCTGAAGCATTAGGTGGAAACCATGTTTCAGTGACAAATATTGCATCAGGGTCGACGAGGACAGACAGAGGACGCAAGATATGCAGTTTGTTGTTCAGGGACCTAGCATTTATAAGTAGAAGTGAGAAAGAACACTTGGGGTCTACTAGCATACCGGATGACGAGAGGAAGCCGCTGATGGTTGCTTCGCTATCTGCAGTAGTTGTAGGAAGCAACTGAGAAGATAGTGCGGTTGGTAGTTGAGCGACGTCGAGTTTGGTGCCGGGATGAAACTGTCGCGGCTCATCCCCACCTGGTCTAAAAAACGCGCAGGTTTCCTGTAGGAAGCAGTAAACTGTTTGGCCTTTGTATCTGGACCGGTGGCATAAGTCTGAGGATATAGCAGGTGCACAACAACCTGGATGCGCATGAAGTTGGGCGGAGCTGTGTAGATTACCAAATGTAGTGCTCGCCGTAGGTAAATTGATTGCGGTGGTGGTACGCGGTTTCGTCTCACAAGTATCTGAGGTATGTTTCGGTAGTGTCAGCTTTGGTGGGCCGAAATACAGTTGCCTTAACTTGGTATCATTGCGGAGCTGTTCACAATTCAATATTATGGTGCACGAGATTCTACGATCGTCTGTTCTCACTTTGCTTGGGGCTGGGAATTTATTGATCCATTTGGCCATCCTCTCAAATTATACCAAATTTTCCGTAATACCGTTAAGTTTAATGGTTGTGCTCTTAAGCACGCCCGTCGATATGCCATCCGGAATATTAAATGCAAGTACGCTGAATTCCACCTTGTCCCAATCCGGCTGCGGCGACTGTTGGTCTACGGATCTTGGTATATTTAAGGCATGTGTGTGACATAACCACCGTAGGTACGTGACGATTTGTTTTCCACTGCAAGCCCGTTTGGCACTGGGAGTCTTTGTAGTTTTAGACACAATGCTGTCTAAGCGCTTAGACGTCGCTTGTTGTTGCTTGCTGGATATGCTGGGCTCTCGTTGCCTAAAGCCTCTTTTGGTGTTAGGATTCGTCGCAACCCAACTTAAGCTTCAGTTCAGCGGCCCGAACTTAAGCTGGCTTAGCTGTGTTGCACTGCGAAGTTGTTCACGGTTAGATATGAGAGTACGCAATACTGCCTTATCCTTTGCGTTCAGTTTGATGGGAGCCGCAAATTGGGTTACACGCTTAGGCAGTCTTTGAAGCTGCAGTGCATTCTCTGCAGTGCCACTAACCGCAATGATTGCAAGCATAAATGCGTCCACCGATACATCGTCTGGAACGCTGAATAGTGTGCTGCACAATCCAATCCCGCACGCAGCATTATATGATGCCAGGGTCTCCGCTTTTTTATTTTCAAACTTAGTGACATAGAGCTCAGCGGCTTAGGTGCACTCGGTGGCGTGGTCCATCTACGGGGTCTTTTGGCTCGAGGCGTTGGCGGCTGTGTTCTCTGAGTGTAGGTTATGCTGGGCTTGCTTCGATCGTCGTAGAATGTTGCTAACATGTCTGATCTAACTGAGCTGTTTAAAGGTTCTATTAGAGGTTCGTCAACCACCGGCCCTTCCGATTTAACTGCTCGACTTTTATCAGTAGCTGAGCACTTAGTATTAACTGAGGGTTTTCATATATTGTTCTCGGGTTGTCTGATCTGATCTATATATGACGTGGCTTTATGGATAGTACTGGTCCCAGGGTTTGCAGGTTCTTCCAAGCAGTCAAGCGATCCAGTACCCATATAAGACAAAATGTCAAGATCCACCGTACCTGAGCCACTTAGGTACACCGGCATCGGAAAGTTGTCACAGTTCTGCTGAACACACCTGCTATGTGCGGAACTCTCTCTTAGACTATCGTAACGTCCTTGCAAAGTCGTGCTTGCTGGTACTAAATTAAGTCAGTGAACGTCGTGCGGGTTCGAAATTCCCTTTGATAGGAGAGAAACTTAAGAGCCGAGCACCCATTATTGAACTTGACTAAGAGGGGGCATTGGTTTTTCATAAGCTTTTTCTCAGCATTTTACAGCTCAGAAGGTGGGGTTCCAAGCCACAAGGCAAAAGGCAGTGAGCTGGACTGGCGCCAGTGTGGTCGAGCTCGGTAGAGCTGTTGCCTAGCGATGCAAAGGTAATAATTATAGTTAACAGGCTGGCTGACAGGAAAACCCCCACATGGTGCCAGCTGGGTGGTTCGGGTTAATTCCAGTCTAGCTAATAGTTTGGCAGCAGTGTTCCAGGGTGTGGTGGGTTTCGCCTGAAAGGCGTTCTCCCTGTAAAAGTCACAAATATCTGTTTAACAACCCTTGGATGAGGCGGATATGACTTGCCTCTAAATAAGGTCACTGGTTTGCCGTGCCGGATTACCTTACACTCAGGGCCAACGTCAGTCACTTTAACGAATTCAGAGGCCCCCGTCCTATATTGGTGTAGTCACGGGCCGAACTCAAACGCTTTTACATTATTACTAACTAATCCACATAACCCGATTAGTTGCACGTGCACCGACTTACATACTCATGTTTCTACACATTTTTATCCAGTTTGTACCAGTAAACTCGGAAATTTCTGTACCATTCCTTATGTTACGCTTTTGCGAGACATGCTTTCAACGGAACGATCATTTAACATGATCATTCCGTTGAAAGCATGTCTCGCATCATTGAGAGTATATCGGATATCTATTTAGGTTGCGTGAATGTAGCGCTGGTAGGAAAGTAAGTTACAGTCCGTTGATGATTTTTAAGTTCTATAGGTCACACTAAGTGTTGAGCGCTATGATCGCTTTGAATGCCGGAGAGACAAGTACATAGGCAGTGAAGATCAAGTTAGAATACCACTTTGAATTGATAGTAAAATGACACCTGATGCCGCGTTTGATGACCGTAAATCCGCCATTGATATTCAGTAAAAACGGCACAGAACCGAGAACGCTGCTTTGAAAAATTCAGCTGTTACTTCTGCCATTTGAAAGATATATGGACCAGTGTCACTGACAACTTGTGGCTAGAAAGACAGCAAATCTGTAACAAAGAAGGCCGCTAAAGAAACAGGATACAGCCGAATTTATCGGTAAGCTATTTTGTGGTACGCAGTCAAGCGAGTTCTACATTACAGGAATATGAAGAAATAAACAATTATACTGGGCCATGCAAGACACAACGACGGAAGCATGACCAAATGGATGCAACGATACTGATATACAATGCTAGTCGTAAGGGGCACAATCACAAGTTGTTCAGACTCGTATGACTGAAAGGCATGGCATCGGTAGGAAAATTTGCCTGCTAAAGTGAAGTGTTTTGTAGGCTTGTTGACATTAAGTGTCAGCAGGTTGCTCGGGACAAGCGGGATGTGAGAAAAATATTATTAGGCAAGCTAAACCCTATTGTGTAGGCTTCGGTATATGCTATCCTTTGAAGGTACTGAATAAGTACCCTGTTCAGCCAGTAAGTCGTAACAACGGCGGACTAGTAGCCTATCCATATCTAGGTAAAAGAACACTGTGCTTCTTTTAGGGGTGTTGTGGCCACAGTACTAGCAGGTTTCCCGGGTTTCAGTCCATGTATCTGAAAGAACTTCGGAGAAAAAGGCAAGGAAGAAAGGCAACCGCATCAGCAGCCAAACGGACTGCATGCTGAATGCATTCAAAAAGATGAGCAGTAGAAACAGCGCTTTACAAGTTGAACCCCATATCATCTGTAACACGGTTAATAAAGTAGCTCATCTACGTGTTTTCTATCAACGAGACCAAATTCAAAGCGAAGCTGGGGGATTGTACTGGCGTTCCAAATGAGAGACCAAAATTGTATGAGACTAAGAAAGTAACTAAACAAAGAATGGATTTTGAGGGCTCCAAGCTAATAGCAACATTCATCGGATCGCAGAGAGTGGTGGACGAACTGCATCAAATTAGTATAAGACTTCTACCCCGGATGCACCATCGTGGGACAGTGAGATAAGGTGTAGTGGGAGGTTAAGTTTATTTGGAAGTATAATGGCCAGGAAAGAGCTGAGATGGGTTCTTTAGGAATATAAATATTGCGGTGCTGATTACAGATTACGATAAAAATGTTGCTCGTTGCAACTGGTTCGGACATATTGCTAGAACCATGGCTAGTTCAGCAAGCAAAATAAATACTTATAGTGGGGAGCCAGCAGTGGGCTGACGTAATGATATTCCTAACTAAATAATAATTAAAGAAAACAGTTGCAGGCCGGTGTTGGTAGGTTGTCAAGAGAAGGCCGCAGACGACCGAGGGGTGAAAAAATGCAGTTAGGATGGAATAGAAAACTCTTTATTGACCAGCTTTCCTCAGTCTGGACACAAGCCAGAAGGAAGATGAGTGGGTGAAGAGACGGAAGTCAGGCTGCGAGTAGGATATGGTCCGTCTCACTTAAGCGGGAATAGATGACCTAGAGGGGCGAAGCTAACAAGCTTAAGAACATAAAACTGTGGTTATATATACCGCGTACCATCAGGGCAAGAAAGTCGAAGTTAGGGCATAGACGGATTTGATGAGTTGCTTCGGTGGGAAGCAAGGCTCAGCAGTCTGGAAGCAGCAAGAATTCAAATAAGATGGTCTGAAGGGCGAAAGTCTTTTGGCGAGTAGACCAACAGTCTTATTAGAGTAGGAATAAGTAGATGGATTGTTGATACTTAATTGGGCGGTGGGGCGTATTGAGTAGTATGATGAAGGCTAATGGTGAGGAAGCCCTATCACTGAATTCAGATGTCGTTCAGCCCAAGCAACGGGGCTACCAGCAGAGGCGGAAGCGGCGCTTGTGCTTCATGCGAGGTAGAAGCAACTGGTAATATCTGAAGGCTTTTGAGGCATTTAGAAGCAGGTGAACCAAAGTCAAATATTCATTTTGAGGGCAGATAATTTTGTGCAGGCAGATGGTAATAAAAGCAAGTAGTTGGTGCACGAGATGCTAGGGAGTTGAGCAAAGATCCGCAGCTTGGACGCTGGCAAGAAACAAAATGTGTGGGTCAGCTGTACGGAACTTGCGGCGCTTATAAGAGCAAAAGTGTAAATAACGTGCGAATAGCTTGATCAAAGGAAGCAGATGCTAGATGGGTATTATGTTTAAGAGCTTCAATGCTTAGAGTGTACGTGGGGAAGGGAGACCGACGGAGTTGACGAAGGCGTACTGTTAAATACAGCGGTCGGTTGGCACGAGAGACGAATACGTAGAAAGCGACGAAAGCGGCGTGTAGCTTTCAGGATAAGGAGAACTAACTCGATGCGATCAGAGGATACCACAGGAGGGCGGGCCCAGTAGAGATAAGGCTACTAAGCTTAGTGGGGCGAACTCGAAGCAAGCATGCAAAAATAAATGTCAAAGCTTAACGGTCGAGGTACCACGGAGCAGTACGAATTTCGGCCGTTGGGAAGCAAACAAGGAGCATTGATAAGTAGACCCTAATACGTTGGACCAGCGGACGTCAAGGACAGCAGGAGAATTAAAAGTTAACGGCCAGTTCGGTTTAGAGTAACGAGATACGCGTAAAGTAACTGTAGATAAATGCAAAAAAGCGTAGTGAGCAAAGTGGCTCGAAGGCGCTCAAATAGCTGAAGCTTCAGGACATACTGATGTGAACTACGGGAGTCTGCTTTGAAAGATTTTTGGCGATTGGAATTACAGCGGTCTAATTTAAATGGCAAGAGACACGTTGAAAGAAGGCAAACGCTGGTTGCTTAACAAACATAACGTGGCGGTGAGTGGTGGGATGCTGGTGATGGATACAGATGGTGGTAAAGCAAGTAGTTTGCTGAGATCATATGTCGGAGAGCTCGAGAAATGACTACGTGAGAGGGAAAAAGGCGGACGCCGACTGTGTGTTAGATATCCCAGTGTGGAAGGCATAGAAAGGAGTGAGTGACATGCAAGCGCAGGAAAATAAGGTCAAAAGTGCCGCTGAGGTGAAAGCGGAACATTAGGTGGAAATAAGCGCAAACATTCGGTAGTCGATGTGTCTCAAAGGCGCTAGAAGCTTGGCAGTCTGGACACAGGAAAGTAGCAAGTATAAGCAGCCCCACATGAATGAGGTGGAAAGCCGTCAGAGGTAGACAAACATCAGGGTACTATATCGAAATGCCCATGAGATGAAAAAGGTGGCAGCAAGACAAGTAAATGAAAGTAAGCACAACGGAGCAGTTAATTGTGTGACTCGGCAATAATAAATGCTCATTGGTCTTGACGCAGCAGTAAGCCGCTTATTTTGGTCGGAAAGACGGAAGCGTTCCGTCGGTTGGAAGAGCGTCATTCTTAAGTTAGTTGGAATACAGAGGTCAGAAGAGAGCAGGCCTTACTTGATAGGGATACTCAAGACGGTTATTACTTGCCGTTCCAATGATGAGGATGACCGCTAGAGTGAAGAAAACATCTTGCTGAGGTCAGTTTTCGGCCATCCTGCCAGACGGATATGTCAGGAGAGAAGAAGGCAGCGCGTTGTCTTAATTCTAAGTAGCACTAAAAACGTTGGCTTGGAGGAATTCCAATAAAAGCAAAGGCTTGGGAGTTAAGGTCGATGTGATCCTTGTTATAACAGGGGCGAAAGCAAAGCAAGTGTGAAAATGAGTGCAAAATGTGGTGCACCCGGTGCCAGGGAAGCACTTGGAGCTCAGCAACCTGGGCGCAAGCTAGAAGGAAACATGGGTGGCCCTGCATAAGTGACAAACGGGCGCAGGTAAATTAAAAATAAAAATGCCGTCGAGTCGAGTGGTGTTTGTAGCGCGTGGGTAGAAAGAAAATGTGGGGTGTTATACGTGTTGCTGCTTCAATGACAATGGCTCAGTAGTCTGGACATGGGCTAGAAGCAAAATGTGTGTATCTGAGAGCGTGAGGACTTACGGCAAATTAATAAAAGTATTACCAGTTAAGCATGGAATGTAGGCAATTTCACAAGTCAGGTCAGGTCAAAATCCGTGGACGATACAGGCTTCCGCCTAACGAGCGTCCAGCTTCTTGTACCGGTAAGCGAACCAGAGCCCACGGCACTTCGACTTTTGATCGCCTCTCCTTGCCTCTGCAAAAAGAAATGAAGCAAAAGCGAGAGCAATCTTTGCTTTTACAAGGATCAACATCGGATATCGGTGCTGTGTTGACAAGATCACTTTGTGTTAACTTTCTGCGTTCATTGGAAGTATTTCGTGGAAATTGAGCTACAATTCAGTTTCATTTCCGATTCTGAAATTTCCGACCAGAAATACTTGTATTTCATCGTTTGGTTTCGGCGATCTTGCTATCGCCACTTTCTTCGTCAATTGGCCGCCATCTTGTTTTCGGATTATTCGCAATGCCGAAGCAGTCATCCTGTGGTACTTGCTCCAAACTAGTCGGATACCGTGCAAATGCCCTCACGTGTGCTTTTTGCCAAGTTAAATACCATATTTCATGTGTTGGATTATCAGTTGAGCATTTTCATCGCCTTCGCGAGATCCAACACGATTTCGTCCAAACTATATGTGAAAATTGCCGAAATCAGATACAGCCAGAAAGAGTAAAGCCGACGTGTACTCCTCAGCGTTTCGTTGCGAACAGCTCCGTGTGTTTGGCCCAACAACCTAGCGCGAAGAGATTTCAGGTTTCGGCTCAGTCGTCCTCCTCCTCTACCCGTGCAAACTCACTGACACGAAGTCCAACCGTTGTGAGAAGCCCAGTTGCACCTGGGCTAAATTGTTTACCTTTGTTGTGCCCACCGGACACTGATGTCCCAGCAGGTGAAAGTCTGAGTGCTGAAGACCAGTGGAAAGATCAGAGGACGAAATTACGAAGGAACGTTGGGCGTTTACGTTCTGTAAGTCAACAGTTAGCCAAACCACGTGAGGCTGGTAGTATACTTCGCCCTGCAAGGCCAACCTCGTCCGACCAGAGGCGTTATAATCTCGTGATCTTTCACGCACCGGAGTCCAGTGATCCATCACCCCAAGTGCGCTACGATCACGATGTCGAGTTTTTACAGGGTCTAATTGATAGACTCTTCGACGCTGGTGAGGACTCGGTAAAAGTGAGGCAGATTACCCGTCTTGGAAAGCAAGGTGATCAACAAAATCGGCCTATGAGAATCACTTTTGTGGACGAAGCCAGTCCAAGACTTATCATGTCTCGCCTAAGTAGGCTGAAAGGTTTGAAGATCCATGTTCGTCCCGATCTGGACCCAGTAGACAGGGAGCGGCTCAAGTCTGCCATCATTGAGCTGAAAAGACGCACTGGTGAGGGAGAAACAAATCTTCGTATCGTAAATTTTCGGGTGGTTTCCAACAATCCGCGAATCAGGATAAACAGGCTGCTCACACTTCAAGCACGCCCGGTGGCTCCTGCTGCGGCCTGCGAGTAGCCTTCACAAACGTTTGCAGTATTATGAATAAGCGCGATGAGCTTTGTTGTTTCGTTGCGTCTGAGCGGCCAGACGTAGTGGGACTCGCAGAGACATGGCTGCACGCAGAGTTATACACCCAAGAACTTGAACTCAACGGTTACTCGTGTTTCCGATGCGATAGACTAAAGAATGCCCACGGTGGTGTCTTACTTTACATCCGGTCTTCCCTGCGTGGGAGACTTGTGAGCACCTACCGAAGTGACGATGGCCTGTGTGAGGTACTGTGGTGCTCCATCCGCCTCAGGCGCGGAGAACTGCTTGTGGGCGCAGTTTATCGCAGTCCCCTGAGTCGTTGTTTGGATTGGCTGCCCCATCTTCGGACCCAAATGAGTCGTCCACACTTTCTGCTTATGGGCGATTTTAACTGTCCTCGAATACGATGGCCTGATGTGCATTTGATGCCTGGACATAGTGAGGTTGAAGCAAAGTTCGTGGATTTGATACTTGAAACTGGTGCATCGCAACACATATGCCAGCCAACACGCATATCAACACGTTCAACCCCGTCTTGTCTCGACCTGATGTTAACGAGCTACGAACAACGAGTGCGTGACGTTAGGATCCTGGAGCCCCTGGCTACTAGCGACCACTCAGTACTGATAGCTGATATGGAATTATCTTTGCCGTATTCACATCCGCTGCAACCAGCTCCCAACTACTGGAAAACGGACTTCGATGGTCTTGCTCGAGCCGCGAGCCAACTGGATTGGTCTCTGTCACAAACTGCATCTGTGGAAGACTGTTGGATATTTATAAAAGAGAGATTGACATTATTGTGTTCTCAATTTGTGCCATTGAAATGTCGAAAGGTTGGACCGATTAAGCCTCATTGGTTTGACAAGGAGTATAGAAACCTGGCTCGGAGGCGGCGCAGACTGTGGGACAAATTCCTTCTCTCTGGCTCTGCCAATGATTACGAAGAGTATAAATGTCAGCGGAATCTCTGCAACAGTGCAAAAAAGAATAAACGCCGACACTTTGAAGAGCAGCTCGCATTAGCCGCGAAGACCGCCCCAAAGAGAATCTTTGCATACGTGAAGCGACGCCTGAAGCCGGCGGGTGATGTGCCAGTGCTGGATGGCACGGATGGACAGCCCCTAACCTCCAGCTCTGAGCGTGCGTCCGCGTTGGCGGCGCACTTCGCTTCTGTATTTGCGAATAACCAGGTGTCTGTTCCGAGTTCGACGTGTACCGCTTTTCCCGAACTCGATAGTCTGCATTGTGGCGTCGAAGAGGTAGCTCAACTACTCGCCAACCTTGACGGCACCAAACCTGCCGGACCTGATGGGCTTCACCCACTGGTTCTCAAGTCACTTTCAACCATCCTCTCTCCTATCGTGACTGACCTTTTCAACAGGTCGCTCTCCGAAGGTTTGTTGCCGGTTGACTGGAAATGTGCGGTGGTGAAGCCTATTCCGAAAGGCGGCGACCCTAGCAAAGTAGACAATTACAGGCCAATTTGTCTGACACCTATATTGGCAAAGGTTGCTGAGAAAATCGTGAAGAAGAGATTGCTGCAGTTGCTACAGTCAAACGAGGTCCTGACGCCCGCACAGCACGGTTTTATGCAAGGTCGCTCATGCATTACTAACCTGCTTGTAACGAGGCATGAGTGGTTGAAGGCAATAAACAAGGGGAAGTCTGTCGACGTGATATTCATCGATTTCAGTAAAGCGTTCGACAAGGTCAGTCATGAGGTTCTCCTTCACAAACTCAGCATGTGTGGCGTCGGTGGCTCACTGCACCGGTGGATCCGCGACTTTCTTGTTGGACGAAAGTGGAGGGTACAGGTCGACGACCATCTAACTGACTGGTACCCCTCTACAAGTGGCGTGCCTCAAGGCACTGTGCTGGGGCCCACTCTGTTCCTGATCCACATCAACGATCTCCCGCAACTTCTCCGGTCGCCGTGTGCCTTGTTTGCGGACGACCTGAAGATTTGGAGAGAAATCGACGCTCCCGATGACTGTGGCCTACTTCAGCAAGATCTCAACCGCTTATCCACATGGTCTGCAGAAGTTGTTCTCCCGGTCAACCCAGCCAAGTCGGTATTTATGAGCCTGGGGAAGGGTGCAGACGGCCGAACCTACACCCTTGACGGCCAAACGTTATATCCCACACCCTCCGTGAAGGACCTAGGGGTACTCTCACGCTACGATTTGAAGTCCGTGGACAACACGAACAGGCTATATCGGAACGGACTGCGCATGCTTTGGGCGCTCAAACGTAGCTTCTGCATATGGTCTGAAGAGGTTGCCACTCGCCTGTTCTCTTCTATCATTAGACCAATGCTAGAGTACGGTTCGCCCGCCTACTTTCCGATTACCCGAGGCGAGGCACAAAAGATCGAACGGGTCCAACACGTTGCTACCAGGCTCATCCCGAGTTTACGTGGCTTTGGATATGAAGACCGGTGCGAGAAACTAGGACTCTACACCTTGTCCTACCGTCGGGTGCGAGTTGACCTCATTATGACCTACCGAATTCTACATCTCGGTGAGTTCCCCATGTTAAGGCCAATGCTGCACTTACGAGGGCCATGCAGCACACGCGGACACAGATACAAACTTGTTGTGCCGGATATGAAACGTGTTCCCCACCCACTGTGCTTCGAACGGAGAGTGGTAAACATTTGGAATAGTTTGCCCGAACATGTGATTGAGGCAACATCTGTGCAGCAGTTCAAAACGTTGTTAGATTTGCATTTTGCCTCTATTCGATTCAGAGAACGACTGCACACTTACGATGACATCACATTTGTGAATCCTGAAATATCGTAAGTCGCATATTTTAAATATTACATGAGAACGACAATGATATTCAAGGTTGACAACTTGTATAACGTTTTTCGCCATATCTCGAAAGAGTTGTACAGAATCCATTTCTACTTGCTCTATAATACAGTATTCAGTAGTATTCAGTATTCAGAATAAGTTGGATAGAATTATATTAATTCCGGAAAAATACGCGGCCAGCACCTGTCTAGGCCTGCTTTGAAGGCAACCACAGTCTCACAATCCATTAGTTCCGAAGGCAACTTATTCCAGTTGCGCACTACACGATTCGAGAAGAACTCAGCCCTGACGTTCAGTCTAGCCCTCTGCTGTTTGAGCTTCAAGTGATGTCCACGCAAGCGTTCAGAATCAGCCAGCTCAAATAAATCAGAGGGCACGATGGCACTGAGGCCCTTCATGATCTTAAATGTTTCTATCAGATCGCCTCTCAGTCTACGCCGTTCAAGGGAAAACAACCCCAGGCTCTTTAGGCGACCTTCACACGCCTTCCCCCGTTGACCTTCAACCATCCTGGTTGCTAGTCTTTGAATTTTCTCCAGGCAAAGAACATCACCACGGAGATAGGGCGACCAAGCTTGAACACAATACTCTAAGTGTGGCCTAACCACTGCTTTGTATAGTGGCATGAACACTTCTGGCTTAGTATTACACAGAGCCTTCCTGAGGAGAAACAATTCTCGTCGCGCTTTGTTGGCGGCGTATCGACATTGCATCGGAGGCTTGAAGCTGCTCGTCATGATGACTCCTAAATCGCGTGCCTGGGTAGTGCAATGTAAGGGGAAGGGCCCAAAGGAAGTCTTAACTGCAAGTAAGTCTCTAGTAGTTGTCAGAATTTGGCACTTGCTTGCTTTCAAGGGCAAGTCCCATTGCTTCGACCAGTTGGCCACACTGACGATATCCTTGGCCAGTGTTGCACGGTTGCCCCTGCTGACTAGTTTCAAGTCGTCCGCAAAGATATAACAGGGGTCTTCAATAAGAGGAGCCAAGTCATTTATAAACATAAGAAACAAAAGTGGACTTAGCACCGATCCTTGGGGAACTCCACTGTAGGCCACGCCCACACTAGAACTCACATCACCGATTCTAACTCGAAACGTTCTCCCATATAAGAATTCTGACACCCAAGACAAAAGTCTAGGATGCACTCCGAACCATGCTAATTTTTCAAGTAGGAAACGGTGATTTACTGAGTCGAAAGCCTTGCAAAAGTCAAGATAGCAGACCTCTACCGGAATCCCGTTGTCAAGACATCGAGTAATCTCATCGAGGAAGCACAGTAGATTAGTGAGGCACGACTTCTTTTTAATGAAACCATGCTGCTCTGCTCTAAGTAGGCTGTGTTCCGCAAAATGCTCACAAATCCGGTTTCTTATAAGCTTCTCTAAACACTTGAGCAGAACACAGGTTAGACTGATGGGTCTGTAGTTAAGGGGCTCCGATTTGGAGCCACCCTTGTGAATCGCAATAATGGCTGCTTCCTTCCAGTCTCGTGGCAACTTGCATTCCTGGAGCGACAAGTTGGACAGCTCCAGAACAGGATGTTGAAGGATGTCAGCTAGTGGCTTGACTATTGCCGGATGTACATCATCAGGACCGGCTGATTTGAAGGGATTCAAGTTAGTCATCACAGTAAAGACCACTTGCGCAGTCAGCACGATGTCCTGCATTATATAACTGCTGACACAGTGTGGCTGCGATGGTGCAACACATCCATTGTCGCTCCTATGAAGATTCTGAAAGACTCTTAGCCGCATTTCAGCTTTATCTCTGGCTTTCCACAGCCTGGCTGCTATCTTCCATAATTAGACACCCAACGTCCTCTCTTAGGGAGGCTTTAGACTGAACATAGCTGTAGTAAAACACTTTGGATTTGTTTTCGCATACCGGGCCAGCCGAAGCTCATAAGAGTATTTAGCCTGCCGTTGCATCTTGATAGCCTTATTCCGGCTTTTTGTGTACTGTAGCCATCGACGAAAGCCCCTGGCATCATTGAATTTTTTCCACTTCTCATTTCGTCTCTTTAGAGCTCTATCAATTCTCCACCTCCACCACCGAGGCTTGCTGAAGTGTCTCGCAGGACGAAGAGGAGCAAACTCATTCAATAGTTGTACTAAACCAGTTTTAAGCACAGACCACCTTTGTTCCAAAGATGCCTGTTCCTGGTCAGGGATCCAATTGACCTGGAGGGCTCTATCCCTCAATTACATGTGGTCGATGCGGCTGAAATTTCTCACGAGGCGAGGATGTCGTGCAGGCTTTAATGTATTTAGGCAGAAAGTGAGGACGCAGTGATCACTCCTACCTAAAGGTGCTTCCACTTGTAGCTCTGCGAAACGACCGTGTTTGGTGATGGCAACGTCCAACGTGGAGGGGGCACTCCCGATTCGGCTCCTGGTCGGTATATTGATGTATTGTTCAAGTGCATTCTCATGCATCCAGTCAACCAGTTCCTGTTCCAAGGTATCCGCTCTGTTTGCCGTGCCTTGCCAATCCGCATGAGGAAGGTTAAGATCACCAACTATTAGGAAATTAGGCGCAGCAACCACTGCGCGCCTCAATAGTGCACCGAGCTATTTGTCCTCCTCTCGTGTGGACGATGGACTGCGGTAGACACATATAAAGATCTCCAACCTGCCCATCATCCTTAAGTAACCAGACACCACTTAAACGTTCCTATTACTCATCATAAACGGAGCCTCCTAATGATTATACTGGCGCTTTATTAGCAATAGTGCTCCCCCGCCAGTGTGGTGATCAGGCCTATCTACTCGGTAACTCACGAAATCTACCAGCAGGTCGCTAACCATGTCGCTCGGAGAAAGCCATGTCTCTGTCAAGGCAACAACGTCAGCACATCCGCAGCGCCTCACCATCTCTCCCCATTTGTTCCTCACATTGCAGCAATTGGTATACCATACAATTAGTCCTCGGGCGCAGCACCCGAGGGGACAACCCGTTTTTTACGTGATTAGAGACTCTTGGTCGTTCTCCCATAACTAATCTGTAGGCAATTGTAGGCATAGGGGTTCCGATACTGTTGCTATCCTGTGCAATAGTTAACTAACATTGTGCAATTTTCGAGTTGTCGCAAAGACTCGGATTCGCAGAGGCAAATTGTTTTAGGTGCAGGCGTATCTTAAAGGAAGCAATTATCTCTTTTGTCGCAGTGAGTATCCAGTGGAATGAATAACTAGGTCATGTTGTGCTGATGATATTGGGTTGCCACTGCCGTTCGAACGTGTCGCATCAGGTTAATGTCCCAATGCTTTCCAGCCTTGATCAGAAAAAGGTTTCCGTAGCCTTTGTAGCCGCAATGCGTCTTAACCAGTTGTTTGCTCCGATCACGGTAGTTCAGCAAATATGCGTCTAGTAGCCGTTTGCTGAAGGACCGCTGCACAACCTACAGCCCAATGCTGTCGCACTTAAATAAATAAATAGTTTCGTGGGTCACGTTTGGACTACACGTTGTGTGATTGTATTGCGACGCGCAATCTCAAGGTAATGGACTGTGGATCACCTTCAAGTGAACCTTAGTCACGGCGTGCATTGGGACCGTACTCAAAGCAGATAGAAATTGGGTGTTGCCCACCTGAAATCATTGCACAACCACGATGCATTTCAATGTAATTTCATCTCATCAGGTGGAGACAGTAGGCCCCGATCCCGCGACCATTTGAATAGTAGCCGAAACCTCTACCCCTTTGGCTACCGGGTCAAGATGGGCAACGCTTGGCACAACGGTAATGACTAATTGGAGGGTCAAGTTTTGACTACACATTGTGTGATTGGATTGCGACGCGCAATCTCAATGTAATGGACTGTGGTTCACCTTGAAGTGCACCTTAGTCACGGCGATCATTGGGACCGTACTCAAAGCAGATGGAAATTGGGTGTTGCCCACCCGAAAACACTGCACAACCACAGTCCATTACATTGAGATTGCGCGTCGCAATCCAATCACACAATGTGTAGTCCAAACTTGACCCTCCAATTAGTCATTACCGGTGTGCCAAGCGTTTCCCACCTTGACCCGGTAGCCAAAGGGGTAGAGGTTTCGGCTACTATTCCAATAGTCGCCTGATCGGGGCCTGCTGTCTCCACCTGATGAGATGAAATTACATCGAAATGCGTCGTGGTTGTGCATTGTTTTCGGGTGGGAAACACTCAATTTCCAAATAAATATTTTATCCCTGAATTCCCTGAGTTCGGAAACGCATCGCGCATTTTTATAGTGTGAGCTTTGATTCCAAGCGCGACATGAATTTGAAGTTATAGCCCTTTATTCACGTAGCTGTAGGTGCTCTAAAGCTTACTTATTTCCAAAACGTTACGGAGCAGGAGTAATGCACTAACACAACACGAATAGTGTGGCTAACGCTGAGGGAAGCGCCACTGCAGATGAGAGTATTGGGTGGCAGGTGCATATTTAAGGGTGCGTGTTACAGCTTCTTCGTGCACATCCTGGTTTTTAGTACACATAGGCTTTCAAGTACCTAAGGTTGCTTTGTATGTTGCAGTGGCTGGCGCCGTTATCATCAGAGCCAAGCAAACATGCGATTGTTTGGTAGGCCGCGGACGGGTGGGGCGTATTCCGGCAGAAGATATGGAAGAAGTATATAACATAGAGTAAAAGGTGTGCTGCCGAGGACTCTGCCAATAATCCACTAGGGACCGGTTTTCGGGAAGCCCTGGTGCCTTCCGGGCACAGAGCATGTTTGATTTGATAAGCAAAAATTAAGCCAGGAGGATGGTGTTTTTTTGCCACCAAAGAAGGCGAGTTTAGTCAGTAGTTACTGGTGTAGAACACGGTCGCTTTCCTTCTACCTGTCAAGTTAGGTGACTACTAATCCATGGCCTACGTTAACGGCTCTTTGGACGTTGTAGAAAAGCTCTAACGTGCACGCCTGGCAGGAAATGGGCAACAGGAACCCGTTTTGGGCCATGTTAGTAAGTGGTATTAAAACTAGCGCCTCTTATTTGAACGGTTTTGCTAGCAATACTTTCGCATTTCCAAATACCTTTTCGCTGGCGCGAAAGCTAACCGGCGATAGAGAGAACCCGGTCGCACTGGATGGCTAAGCATAAAAGCGGTTGACAACCACTACGCATTATCGTAGTAGTCTATGCGTAATACTATCTTTTAGCTCGCTCCAACCCTACCACGCGTTATGCGTATGGTGGGTGAACAACCAGCTGCCGAACATTTACCTACTTTCTTACAAGCTTTACATTATCATTCTCTGCTTAGGGTGCTAGAATAGCCTAGACCAGCAAAACCACCAAGGCAGTAGCTGCTGCATTCTCATAGTCCTAGTTGGCCTTGCAAAATAAAGAACACCGGTAGCGCTCAACTTAGCGTTTAAAATTAAAAAGAACAACATCGAATGAAAGCAAATGTACACCGGGATGCAGCAACGCACGAAGCTGGCTAACAAAACAAACACAATGTGGTGCCAGTTGGGTGGTACAGGAACAACCGAAGCGGCAAATACATGCAAACTTATTTCGCATTAGTGCTCTATACAAAATGCCGTTACCACTTTTCATCTACATTGCAGTTAAAATGTTAACAGGCCCAAAAATTTACAGGCTGCGGAACGAACAATAGTACAGAAAATATGCGTGTGAGACGCCTATGCAATCTGCGACGTGCATAAACAAAACTAAGGCATAGATGAGAAAGCACCCCGGGGAGACCGTGCTCCACAACGGTCGGTGATCAGCTGGCGACTGGGAGGTTGCGGTGGCGGACAACAAGCCACTTTGCCTTGGTGAAGGAAAAGGGAAGATTACATTGTGATGGAAGAGGTATTAATGTGAAGAAAAATGCCATGGGTTGTAACGCGGACCTAGGTTGATATGAGTATGATGATAGTTTGAATGCACCGTAAAGTGCGTTGGCGGAATCAGTCGCTGTCATGGCTGTCGACGATACCGCTGCTTTCCGTGCTGTCTTCCTTCAGCGTGTGTACCGCACTTTTGAGCAGTTCGAAAGTGACTTAAAGCGCTTTCAAATGCGTACTGCGTCATGTTTTTACAAATCGGATGTCTTGACATCGGTTAGTTATAAGAGGAAAACCGGGAAAGAGTTGCCTGAGGGTGTGCGATACAAATCCGTACACTATAAATGCGTGCATTGTACACGAAGAGGATACACATGCCAGCGGTAAGTTCACATGTAATGTATGTGAGACGCTTATTAACTTTAGGTACAAAAGTTACGACTGCAAGGCACATATAGCCGTACAGCATAACGGCTGGTGCTACGACATGGTATCCTACAGCCTTCTGCACAGCCACAATTTCCATGTAGGTAAGCCGTTTCTGTATGTCAGCAACAGACGGCTCCCGCGGCATGCGGAAGAGGACATCTATCGCATGATGCAGTCTTTCAAGGACACACGCGAGCTCCGGAGGTATGCGTTGAAGCACTACGGTAGAAGGTTGAACCGTTATGACCTCCGGACCATAAGAGATAAGATGAAGGGAAAGGTAGAGGGAAACTCGGTTAACGCTGTTATACAATTGCTGGAGACCGCCGGTCAATGTAATGTAGAGTATGAGGAGTCCGAGGTACGCTACATCTTTTTTGTTCCCAGGTACGTACGTCACCTTGTGGAGCTTTATACGGAGGTATTGCTGGCAGACGCGACGCACCAGATGAACTGCGGTGGCTACATACTGTGGCACTGCATGCTGGTAGATTTGCATGGTATCGGGCGTTCCATTTTCTACGCCTTGCTTCCTAATGAGACAACGGCAGCGTACATGAACGCTGTGCGCAACATGCGGCTGATGTTACCAGCGACTGAGGCAGCACGGACGGTGGTGATTGATAAGTGCATGGCCCAGATGCATGCATTCCAAGTAGTGTACCCCAGCACGCGGATTGTATTGTGCCGTTTCCACCTTCTGAAGGATGTCACCCGTCGTTGCAACGGGTTATCCACAAAAAGTGCAACGGACAGGTTGGTTATTAAGCAGTCCGTACGGAACTTAGTGTACGCTAGGACCCATCGGCTGTTCGTCAGGTATTTGACAGCCATTAAAGAGCGAAACGCCGACGCGCATAGGTACTTAGTACGAACGTGGTTGCCATTTGTCTCATCATGGGCGGCTCATCGTTTGACGTCCACCTGTTTGTTCGGTTGTTTCACAACGAACCGCGTGGAGAACGAAAATAGGCATTTGAAGAGTGGTCTTTCGGAGCGGACCTCTTTATTAGACCTGTTTACCGCGGTTGTTAACCGCGTGATGGATGCCCAAGCTCAGTGGGAAGATGTAATGGGTAAAACCGATTTGTCGGAGCATCCCATGGACTCTTGCTTGCATAGCCTAGGGCAGGCAGCGTTACAGTTTTCAGGGTATGCAAGAACGCGCCTGCGGTGCCATCACACCAGAGAGAAGGTGACAGTGACGGAGTTGTCCCATGATACATGTCGAGTGCAAGGGACCCGTAGAACGTACACCGTGTTAATGGGTGAGGAGGTAACCTGCCAATGCAGCTTCAGCCGGCAATGGCTGCTGCCGTGTGCACACATTGTGCATGCATTGCACGCTGCAGGCAGACCGGTGCATGAGGTATTGCGTAACAACCGGTGGGTTGTGTCACACGCGCAACAACCGCGTGTTACCGCATCCACGTCCTCCGACGTCGTCCCCCTAGCGTCTAGCTCCACTGTTGCACCTGTAAGTAGGGAACAGAAGCTTCGCGAATGCAGTCAGGTTTTGGGTGATATTCAGGTGCAAGTGTGCAGCCTCGGCGACACAAAGTACAGAGAGGTTATGGATCAGTTGCGGGAATTCCTACGGAATCTTAGCAGCCCTCAGGAGGAGGTTGTGGTTTCATCCAACGCAAACGTGATGCACTCAGGTGCGGAAGGGACGAGTGAGGGTACCAGTGAAGGCACAAGGCGTAAGCAACGTTTAGTTCCAATTCCAGAGTCGTCAGCTAGTCAGGAGCATGAAAGGAAGACACTTCGTTTTCGCGACTTGCACACGAAAACGTCTAAGGTGTATAGGCCTCCAAGGAAGCGTCGCAGCCATGCACCAATCCCAGCCAACTACGACAATGACAAGTGCGCTTCGTGCCTACAAAGTGACTGCGAGGCACAGAGTGGACAGGTGGTTGACTGGGTCATGTGCTGCGATTGCCGCCTTTGGTATCATCAGGTATGCGTCTCGTACGCTGGACAGGAGCACTTCACTTGCCATCGGTGTATGTAAGTCCTTCTTTTTCATAGCGCTACCTTTTTCTTTCATTCATAACCGTGCTATCCATTGCTTCCGCTTGATCGTTAGGTACACCCACTGCTCCCATATGCGGTGCCTCCCCTACATGACGTTTACGTCACGGGATCACACATACTGGGGGTGGTCAGGTGTGCCTACGGACATCAGAAGCACCCACAATTCCGCTGCCTTTTTAGGATGCGCATTTACTTATCAGTTTCTTCATGACAGCGCCATCTTCCAAGCAACCGGATTAACGATTGCGCTTTGCAAGGCACCGGAGTAACCTTCGTTGACAAGGTAAGAGGCACGCTTGATGTATCATACATGGTACAAGTATTCCTAGCGCTGAAACTGCATTTCTCTTATCACATCACCTCCCAGTTGCTTAGTGATCCGCCGCGTGGGGATGAGTATGAATTACCTCACCCATACGTGCGTGACCATTTCGCATGGGACTGAACACCTTATCCTTTCCTTTACCTTGCCTGCCGCTTCTATCTATGGTTGATTTAAGTGAACACCTGTTTTACGGTCCGACATTAGCTGCATTTCAGGCACTCCGTTCCCCCTTCGGCAATACGTGGCATCACGTTTGTTAGCGGCGTTGGATGACACATCCGCGTTCATCAGCAACTTCCGGTAGACCATAGGCTACAGGTTAGGGAGGCTGTGAAGGACGTCAACAACAGACGAGCCGCAAATGAACACCGTGCGTCCTCACTGCGAGGCTTGGTGATTATGTACCTGAGGTACATACGACCGGTATCATTTCCCACTGTACACGGTCCCTCATTGAAGGTGCACTAACCGAACATGGACATGCTTCTGCACAGTGTTAACAGGGATTCCGGCATTCAAGGGTTCCTAGAGTGACTTGCAGCTTTCGCTTGGCAGCACAATATTGCTCCACTTCCCTGAGTAACTCAGATCTTCGTACCTCAACCTCCTATTCGCTACCTCTTCAGGAGCATTCATTTCATTTTCCTTCTGTAATGCGCACTTATTTTCCCGTGCACGCACTTATAGGGCACCAAACGTGCGCATTAACCGTTTGCCCAAGAAGGCCTAGGGGTGTTTACATTTCGAATCAGTTGCACTGGAATGATAGCTGTCTCCCGTGAGTGCTCCTTCTTATGCACATCGTTGAGGTAGGATATGAGAAAGTGGTAGGTCTTGGTAGATCTTAAAGGAAACTCCTGAACCATCATGATCAACCCGTTACCCCCAACTTTCCCTGCACTAGCAGTCCCGGCAGTGTAAGCTACGTTAAGTAGTCACGCCGTATGGGGTAAATGTTACATCAAGGGGAATGAACGTCAATAAAATGAAGGATAACAGCGAAGAGTGAAGAGAATGACCGAATAAAAACTAACAGTTTGAAGATGGTTATGGTCAGGAGAAGAGAAGATCAAGGGAAGGGATAACCGGGAAGACAAGGCAACCTAGCCCGGCTAAATAGCCATGTAAAGTCCGGTCCAACCTTATCTATCAAAATGCTGCAAGTTACCATTACGTCTCCTCGAACCCGTCGTCAGTGCACTGAATACACACACAAGCTAGGTAGACCCACGGGGTACGAATGCCCCACGTAACACGTCGACCAATTGCGTACCTACTCTCAAAACCCTCTCGAGCTCCATTTTGTCCCGAACAAGACAGGGCGTGCAAGCCTGCACGCACCAATCCAGATGGGTGCGGATAAAGCGGAGAACCTCTACTTGCGGCCTTCTTCCAGCTGTCACCACAATGCAAAGACGATGAATGCACGACGCGTAGGTCTACGTGGTTGGAGACAAGGGGGAGTTTAACCAACCACAGTATGCACTTGAAACGTGCAAAATTTGCTGCCATACGAGAAAAAGAAATATCCGCCTGATTTATGGGCTTAAGCCACAAAGTACACAAGTCCCAGAGTCTGTCCAGCGCATATTGTATGCCTCGGAAACTCCAGAAACATTAAGAACATACCATAAATTAACGTCATCAGCACCCGGATTAGCCACAGTATTCCAGTGCTCAATGTATTATAACCGTCTATACATGAAGTAAAACAGTTTAACACAAGCCTCGCCTGAGAATGATTTCACCTAGATAAAACCCTACGCAAGCAAATATGGAGAGAAGTAAACCGTTACAGACAAGTGAAATAACACACCACAGTTAACCCGTTTACCTCCTGCAGCGACTCTCTCACGTGATATACTAAGCCCGCTGACGAACGAAGCACACGGACTAATACCAGTTGTGGGGCATTAAAACCGTTACCGGATCAGGATTTTAATAATTACATGGCAATTATGTTTCATTAAACATTTTCATCCGAAAAATATGCCAAATAACATATTACAAGGCAATGAAAAATATAAGAAGTGTTTACAAGATACCTAAATATGACTGATAAACTAAATAACATACCTATATTATCCACATATATGAAAGCAATCGATGTATATCAGCATCATATATATATATATATACATGTATTCAATATACCATAGCAAACATATATAATATTAAAAAAACCAATTACATCGAAATCTACTAGATAGAAATAGCGTTCAGCGATTGCATGGATGAATTATATCGCTAGGACTTGCCATTTCCCTTAACAATATATTACAGAACTTACCGTATTTTCATGTATTGCGTATCCATCCACTATACAATTCTTCCCAAATTAATTATCCCATACATTACAAATTACGAAAGAAAGAATTTGTTGATAAGCCGTGAAATATACCTTCGTACCGTTGCAAACTACATTCACTTTCACCCATGCTGTAAACAAATGCGTGAAATATGGCGTTTCAATCAGCACTTCCCTAGCTGTAGCCGTGTGAAACTTTTAAAACACCTATATATATCACACCAAACACGGCATTATATATTACCCATTTATTCAACTGCATTTTACATAACCCGCACGAAGCGTTTCAAGTAAAATACTATCTTTCATTTGATACGTACATCTTCTGTGCCGTAATCGTTCACATCACCATATATCACTTGCCTTCGAACCCTATAGGAAGATTTAATTCCTTTAAAACATAGCGCAGGTACTACTGCTACCATATGTCAGTGTCATCTCTCACGATATCTTCCCTTACAGATTACATCACCATTTCACCACGCAGTGACGGTGGCTGTCATGGCAACCAGGATTTCGTATTTCCTGACTACCTCCTTCGACCTTCGGTCGTCCATTTCAACACATACATGCTTTAACGTTTAACATCACATTATGGCATTAATGATCGTCCATTCGTAATTATCTTTCAATGTTCACACGCGGACGTATGTTCATACTACTCGTCTTATTTCCAAGTGTCGGATGTACCTCCGGTACTGTTATTTATTACCCCTTGCATCGACCGTTGTGCAGCACGTTACCGCACCCCGGGTGGGTTGAGTTTAAACATGGCGCTCCTACGTAGTCAATATTGTTATTAGCCAATAACTTTATAACTTGCTTGGGAAGAGGTGTAAAGCTTATTTAATGGAAAAGTATTGGTTATGTTCAAATGGCTAGCCTGTTTTGACTGCTTGCGTATGTGCATGAACAATGGACAGCTTATGATCTGCAGCATAAAATAATATAATAAGATAACTAATTATCTTATAAAACAAGATGAATTACAATTTTCTTTTGGAATTATAATGCTGCGTCTGCTCAAACGGATAAAAATCATTCGTTTCACTGAAAGTTGTAAATCCACTTATACTGTAATGCTTTAACACACATTGAATAAAGAAAAGGAGAGGGCATAATAATATTTTCTCAATTCTGAATATTTCGTTGTACTGGTGTTCGTTCTGGTGACACTTTACTGTGTAGTAATTTCGCTGCTTGTTTTCACCACTATACTTCGCGGTCTTCCCCCGATCCTACTCTCTCTTTGCCTTTACTTCCAGGTACGAAATGGTTATCATGAATTGCCTGGGTTGATTGCAATGGACGGTAGCGAATCCAGGATTCAACCGCGCACATCACCTTCACACGTGTTCAGCGTGAATACATGGATATCAAGTCGTGACAATCCGGAAAAGTACAGCACAACAGAAATACCTATGTCTCCGTTAACGCAAAACGTTTCCTCACTGCACTTTCTACTTGCTTCTCTATGACCCTACTTCATCATCGACAAACTTCAAGGGGTAGTGTTTGAGCACAACTAAGCAACTCGGTCAGCCAAGGAAAACATTTGGGTGCTGCTCGACTGTGAATAACCCAGCAAACTACCGGTCGGTAAGATGCACTGACAGGTACACATTATCTTTCAAGTGCATCGATGACAGTGTTCCTGGACGTGGCGGAATTTCGCCTAGCAAGTTTTCTCCCTATTAAAGGCCACAAATACCGTCAAATAACAATGTGCCGTGGCGGTAGTGACACGCCACTTCGACGTGGATCTCTGCATAAAGCTTTCCAAATCACGCACCAATGTTCTACTTGCACATTGTCGACGACATCAAACAATGGAGAATGGAGCAGCACAATTACATTCGCAAAGCACACAGTTACATACACACACTTACATACTTTTAAAACCCCCTACACAAACATATACTTTTATGGAATACATAGCGAATTTTAAACACTCATTGTCACGCATTGTTAAGTCAAACTAATCATGCCTGTAATGGCTCGCCCCGCTTTGTCAAGCATAAAAGCTTTACTGTATTTTTATCCCTTGAGTTCCAGCAAGCTCAAAACCCAGAAGCGCAGTAGTTAATGCCCTACCAACACAGAAAGAAATGCATTGCAAGCCCAGAGGCAATTCGCCAATTTTTCTATAGTCCTTTTTAGTGTCAGCAACAGGCTCCTCTAACTCAATAGTTTTGGTGATCTAGCATTGTGGATGGACAGAAGGAGGGTAAAGCGCTAACACTACTACATTTTTAAAAGAAATATTTGCCTCTTCAGGCCCCAATTCGTCAAATGATTCTAAAGTGCTTACGTATGATCCATGTGGACCTGGCTCATGCACTCCTGAGAGAACCTTTCCAACCAGCTAAAGGCTAGTTGGGCGGAGCCTGGGCTACTAGTCGGTAAGCAAATACAAGTAAGATTTTTCAAATACGACAGTATAGTAGTCGGGGGTGACGGAACCCAGCGTATATTGTGCAGGCAACAATAATAGGAAGCGAATCAGACAGAGCGAGATACGTGCAGCAAGTTACTCCCCAAAATGTTTGTGGCAACGGGGGTGCAGTCAGTAAAACAAATGGACGTTTTGAAGGTTAAAATAACCGTAAAATTCAATTTTGCAAAATACAGATAGGGCGTGTTTTTCGGTAAACTACGATGGCCTCCCCTAGAAGGCTGTATAATAGAAGCCTCCGATGGAGTTGTTAGTGGGGAAACGTAATGTGAGGATGGGTGAGAATAGTTGCATTGGTTTGAATAATGGCTTCCAATGTGGGGTGTGCATTAGTTTTCGCTGCGTCCAGGCTTTTGTTAGTTATTATTTGTTCTGATCGTGTGGGCCAGGGCGCATCAGCGGTGGGCCTCCGGGACGGGCTGGTCGAACTGCAAATTATTGGCTAGTACAGAAAAAGGCCGACAGGACCTTCCGTTTGCAGTAGACTCGACGGTGCGCTTAGGATGTGTCAGTCCCCACACCGCACTTTAGTCCACGGTCCTATTTCCACGAAGAAATCCAGGCGCCCCCGTCGGAAAAGCGTAGGCGGCTTTTGAGGACCAATCCGTCCGTTGCTGTCTGCGGTCGAGGGCAAATGTCCGTACCATGGGTATGGAAGTTGGCCTTTGGTCGGCTGGCGCGTCACCCCAGGGTTGTGTTGAGCCGGTTGACGATTCACTCGAGGGTTGCCCATGCAGTTCCGGCGGTTGAGTTTCTGGAAGGTAGAACTCAGAGCTGGTGGGCAAGGGTTGTGGAAGTGGCTTGACGAAGGAGGGGGAACACGGCATGCATGATAAAAGCAACTATGCTTGTTAGGTTTTTAAGATGTTTCAGGTTTTTTGTAGATTTTGCAAAACGTTTGTGGATGAGGCGCACCATAACCACTAAAGACGAAAAAGGCGTGTTAGTGGAATTTGCAAACGTTTACAAAATCTGAAAAACGGACCGGACGTTTGATTTGTCTACCGCGTCGGTCGGTTGCCTGGGGTTGAGGCGGGTCAGGTTGAGCGTCAAGAGGAACGGAGGGTTCCGGGTTATCCAGTGCTTGGGAAGTCACCACAGGTGTGGATGCTTGTGCGAAAGCATCAAGATGGGTTGCAAGTGGCACTTCAAAGAAAGTCACTTTGAGGCGGTCGATGGACACCGTTGTTCGTTAACCATTCTGGTCCTAAGTAAAATGTTTCGGAGTCCGTTGCAGAAATCTGAAAGGGCCAGTGTAGGGACGCTGGAGAGGGCGCTGCATGGCGTCGGTGCGGAGGAAGACTTGGGTGCAAGTAGAGATTCCGCTGTGCATTTGCACCTCTCTAGTCTGCTTGCGGGTCGGATTCGGGCGTAGTGAGTGCATGCGTTGAGCTACTGAAGAGAAAATGTAGGCAGAAGCGTACTTGACGATGCGGGAGGTTAAAGGAATTTTCTCTGGTAACTTGAGCGTTGTGCCGTAAACTAGCTCTGCTGGTGCACATTGCAAGTCAGCTTTGATGCTTCTGCGAATACCTAGGAGTATGAGCGAAACGTTTTCGCTACAGCTAGGGTCGGAAGATGTGCAGCGCGAGGCTCTAAGCTGTCTATGGAAGCGTTCAGCTAACCCATTGGCTGCCGAGTGATATGCTGCGTTAGGAATGTTGCGACAGTCTAAAAGGGTGCAGAACGTATCGAATTGTGAAGATTCGAAGGTCGTTCTTCGAACAGTTGGCATGGTGGATGGGCATCCGTAGTGAGTAACCCACCGGTCCAAGAAGGCCCGGATAAGAATCTTAGCTGTGCAGCCTGTTACGGGAATGGCTTCTGGCTACCTGATGAAGCGGTCGACACATGTAAGGATGTCTACGACTCCGCGTGAAAGAGGCAATGGACCTACCAGGTCTACGTGTACATGTGAGAACCGTGGGTCCAGGGCAGGAAATGAACCGAGAGGACTGCGGGTGTGACAATGTACTTTAGAGCGCTGGCATTGAAAGTAGGCGCGAGCCCAGGTACGAACCTCTTTGTTTACGCGTGGCCAAACGAAACATTCGGTGACCAGTTTCAGAGATGCACGGATACCAGGATGTGATAGCGAGTGTAGTGCGTCAACGACTGTGCATCTGAAGGAGACGGGCACGAGTGGTCTAGGACAACATGTAGACGTGTCACAAGGTATGTTTCCTTCCGTGGTTTGGAGAGGAACTGTTTGCACATGCAGCGAAGTGGACTGCAGAGTGCGCTGTATATCTTCGTCTTGAGCCTGAGCCAATGCCATCGCGGCTAGTCCACGTACGCAAAGACTGGAGAGTGAGGTTGGCGCGTGAGATAGCGTCAGGGGCGGGATTGTCGACACCTGAGACATGGCGTATGTCCGCAGTAAATTGCGTGACAATTTCTAGGTGTCGTGTTTCCAGTGTGAGTATTTGTCGAAAGCGGATTTGAAAGCGAATATGAGGGGCTTGTGGTTAGTGTAGACCCTAAAAGCGCGGCCTTTGAGTGTGTGCCGGAAGTGGCGACTCGCTAGGTAAATGGCGAGTAGTTCTCTACCAAACGTGCTGTAGCGCCATTCTGGTAGCTGTAGGCGCATGAAGAAGAACCCAAGGGGTTGCCATTGCCCACCGACGTGTTGTTGGAGGACGGCTCCTACCGCGACCGCTGGAGCATCAGTCGGAAGAGATAGGGGTGCAGTCGATCCGGAATGAGCGAAGAGGGCTATGTTGGAGATAGCATCCTTGAGCTCGGCGTAGGCTGCCTGTGCTGTGTCAGCTAAAGCGAACTTACGTGCATTTCCTCTGAGTAGATCAGTCAGTGGCTGCATGAGCTGAGCGGAGCACTGAAGGAAGCATCGATAGTAGTTGACCAAACCCCAAACGCGACAGCGGCGCTTGAACGAAATCGCAGCTGGTAAGTCCTTGATTGCGTGGAGGTTATCAGGAAGGTTTTCGATACCGAATGATGAAACGAGGTGGCCTAAGAATTCTACCGTTGATTTGCCGAGTTCGCATTTAGTCGGTTTGACCGTGAAACCGTACTGGGTCAAGTGCTGGAAGAGAGTTCGAAGGGGCTCGAGGTGCTCAAGTTCCGATGAACTGGCTACTAAGATATCATCGAAGTAGGAATAGGCGAAGTCTGGGCCACGAGTGACATCGTGGATGAAGCATTGGAAGGTTTGTGCGGAGTTGCACAGTCCAAATGTCATTCTTAGAAATTCGAACAAACCGAAAGGTGTGCTGATGTCTGTTTTAAGAATGTCATTGTCTTCCACAGATATCTGATGCTAGGCGCGAACCAGATCCATCTTGCTGAAGATCGTCTTACCTGTGAGGCATGCGGTAAGGTCCTGCGTGTGTGGGATGAGATGTCTGTCTGACACGGTTAGGCGATTAAGTGCGCGGTAATCACCGCAAGGGCGTCAGCCACCAGATTTCCTGGGGACCATCTGCAGGGGCGAGGACCAAGGGCTGTCGGAAGGGCGGATTATTTCAAGTTCAAGCATGTGCTCAACTCCGCCCTAGCTGCCTTTAATTTCTCGGACGATAGTCGGCGTGGACGGCATGGCACAGGTGGGCCATTCGTCGGTATGTGGTGAGTGACTTGAGCTGTCACGGGCAAAGCCGTATTCATTGGCTGAAGGAGCTTGGAATACTGAGAAAAGAGATTAGAGTAGTCTGGCGATGTCTGGAGAAATGCGTAGACCGGTGATATAAAAGTGACATCGGCGGTAGGGCCACATACACTGAGTTTTGTTGCAGCGTCGACTATCATCTGGCGTTTCTCGTTGACCAAGAGATCAAAGTGCCTGAGAAAGTCAATGTCGGTGATGACAACAGGGACTGCAACGGCGGTGAAGACCCAGAGGAACGTGCGCGGAAGACCTAGGTCCAGGGTAAGCGTCTGATGACCGTAGGTGGCTATTGGTGTGCCATTGGCAGCACTGAGACTTGTCGACAGAGAAGCGGTAGGCTCACCTAGCAAAGGGGGAATGACGCTGACTTCCGCCCCGGTATCAACTAAGAACTGGGCATCGGTGTCATAATCCCTAATGTAGATGAGACTACTCTGAGCTTTTCTGACACTCGTGGCCATTACAGGCGGGCGTGGCAAATCATCTATAGCGAAGTAGCTCCACGGCTCTACGCACTTATGGGCTTTATTACCGAAACGCGAGTGGTAAAAGCAGTAACCTCTGCCATTAGATTTTGTGCGACGGGGCGCTGATCCAGAGCAGTTGAGATGCTTACGGTTTACAGTGAGTTCCTCGTTATGGAGCTGAAGTGACGCTACCTGCTCTGATAATGCTTCTGTTGCCAACGGCTGACTATTCGAGGGTATCGGTGTGGTTGCGCCAGCACAAAGCTGCTTAGGTGCTTTGGTTTCAGTCTCTGGCTGGTGCCGTTCGATAACGCGCTCTTCCAGATTTGCGGTTGCTGTTATTTGCAAGCCACTTGCTATTGCAATGATAGCCTGAGTGCTTTCAGGATGGAGTTGCATCCACAGCTCGCGGAGATTCCCTATGTCCATGTTGTACGTGCCGATGAGCTGTTGCATTTCGCGCAACAAGGCTGAGGGCATCCTATCTCCTAGTAGCAGCTCACTAAACAGTTGCTGCAGACGGACCTTGTCAGCAGGCGTGCTTCGCTGAATAATAGCCTGTTTGTTTCATTTTTTTAATGGAGGGGGCAAAGTATGATGTCTCTCACCTGCGAGGATATACTGTGAGGAAGACAGGATATTAGCCGATTATACATGTCCAAATCAGGAGCAATCTTACGAATATAAAATACGGAAGCTGGTTGCAAAAGCCATAACGAAGGATCATTCGCCCAAAAATGGGAGGGGCTAACGCAACAGAATTGACCACGACATGCTGAACGGCGTTAACCACGCAAGGAGATGGCTTATCCTTTGCATACTCCATTGCAAAAAGCAGCTAAATAATGTGGTAGGTGAGAAAAGAATATGCTTACAAGTGCTGAATTACACATCACTGGAACGAGATCACCAGAATGAAAATGCAAAATGGTGGGCGGCGTGTTTCTGCCAAGGGGTCACCAATTGTTGGGCGGAGCCTGAGATACTAGTCGGTAAGCATTGACACGTATGACGTGTCAAATACGACAGTATGGAAGTCGGGGTCAATTGAACCCAACGTATATTGTGCAGGCTACATGAATCGGAGGTGAATCAGCCAGAGCGAGAAACGCGCAGTGAGGTATTTACCAAAAATTTTTGTCAACTTATGTGCAGTCAGTAAAACAAATGGAGGTTCCGAAGGTTAAAACAACCGTAAAACCCAATGTCGCAAAATATTGCAAAAGCTTGTTTTCCCATCCCTACGTGCTTAAAATTAATGCACTCTATATTCATATGGGTTTATTTGACACAGGATCCTATGAATTTGGTCGACGGTTGCCTGCTGGCCGCGGACTAATTAAAATTTTTCCTGAAGGGGCTTGCATAAATACCGTTCCTTACTCGATTCCAAGCGCTTTCGCGAAACGGTTTCGCCTATTTGCTTATATTTGCTATGCATGCGTTAAAATTTTTCTTTTTGGCCTGTTACCTTTATCTAGTTTTGGTTGAGCATTGCTTATTTAGAAATTATCCTGCATAGCAAATTTTTACCTATGTTCTTGTACTTAAGTTATCTGCTTGCAAAGGCTGCGGCGTAGTCGCATCACCGTTTCTCCGCAAAATCTAATGCACAATAAATAGTTTAGGGTCATTTTGTGGCATGATTCCCGGCTATCGTTCTGCCTTTTCAGTTTTTCTGTTCTGCGCAAATGTAATGTTGCAATTGTTTAAATGTGTCGGAAATTGGCTAGGCGATAGGGACAGTATTTTTGAATCCGTACGCCGTGGAGTCTTATTTCCGGAGGAACGGCTTTGGACGTTCTTTTGACAGTTTCGATGAGTTTAATAGTTTGTTTTCGGACTTCATGCTTTTTCAGTACGTCGATTTCGTATGCTACAGCAGCAGAAAATATAATGTGTCCCCAGTGAAGTATGACACAGTCATTTATCCATGTGTCCACTGCGCACGTCGCAAGTCAAATAGTACAGGAATGAGACGTGTTTAGTAGGCTTTTGCTTTCATTACTCGAAAGCTTTTAACTCACGTGATACTAACTGCAAAGCTCGCGTGAATCTCATCAGTACTGGACGCAAGGTGAAAGTCACAACCTTCGGTCTGTCTCAAAAGCACCCAGTTCACCGCTTTCTTTTCGAGCGACACCCATCAATCGCCGTCTGACGGACGTAAAGTTCAGTCAGTCCGCTGACCCTTTCCGCTACAACACACCAACAAGCGACAGCAAGCAGTTCGTCGATGTTCTTTTCGGAAAGCATATTACAAGCGATGATGTTCGCAATGTTCGTTTTAAATTGCTACCTGGCGTTGAGTGTAAGCTTCTTTTGATGGTGTTTGCTACCTTCAGTAAAATTGCATCGGATTATCAAGTCTATGGAGGAAGACGGAGTTGCGTGAATTATCCTCGATGAAGGCCTGTGCACACACGTATTATTCGTTCGGCACCAATGAATAGAACTGTTCGGCCAATTCTTGCATGTCGTTTGTGTAGACGCTACGCATGGAACTAACTGTTTGAAGAGAGAATTGATAGCGGCCTTACTTGTTGTTTGCAGCTTCAAACTATACCAGTTTTTAATAACTGACGGGTTGGGCTACGGCGGGCCAATATTTTATGCACTTCTGCGTCGGTAAGAGTACGCATCTTTGCTTACGTTGTTTGAAGCGTTTCGGGATATTATGGGTCATGATGTTCCCGGCAGCACAATACTGATGGACAAAATGGCTGCCCAAATACGTGCAAAGTGCGGTGTTTCAATGCGACATTTTGTTGGGCTACTTCCACACCCGCTAGGCTATCAGGAAGCATGTGAGTGATAACTCTTCGTTACGTCCTGTAGCCAAACATTAACCGATCGCGTTATCTGTTTCCTTGCATGGCAACTTTGGACACGGAAACTGAGTATAATCTCTTCCTCTATGTAATATTCTTGTTTTAGATTACAACAAAATTTAAAGCTCCTTCAACGAACGAATCCCCGTTTTGTGCGCTACCTTACGTTGTACTGGTTGTACATAAAAAGATTGGGGGCGAAACACGTCCAACCTGGACTAGTGCATTTTGGCAATACAACAAACAACCGAGTTTAGAATGCCAACTTGCGGTTGATGAAAGTTACCCATGCGTCAGATGGCCTTGCAGCAGCCGTTTGCAAAGTCTGGGAACATTCGGAAATTCTCCAGAAGCAGTCCCAGATGCATGCAACGATTTTCTGTGACAGGCGTCAGCTACCAGAAGGCAGCGCATGCGTTCATAGCGTAATTTGCCTCTTGAATACGTACGCATACAAATTAGTGATGCACCATTTAGCACAACCCGTGTTATGAGCAGTTTACTCCGACCTTGGAGCTGGAATGCTGTGTGAATAAAAATAGCTTACGTCTCTATAGGTTGAGATAGCTCACCAGGGAAACCGCTTCACCATCGATTACTCCTTGGGAACACGTACCTGTTCATTTTATGAAACCATGTAGCTGCCGTGTGTGCATTTAATGGCGGCATACAAGCAGCACGCGTACCCGACAAGTAAGCCCTTTTTACTATGTGTATCTATTTACAGGCCAGATACCTACGTGCATTCGCCGGCTGGCGGACTACAACCTACCCACAGCGTCCATGCAGTTGCGGACGTTAACAGTTTCTGTTACGAAACCATGCATTTCTAAAATCGCACATCTTGTACATCTTCTGAGAAGTGCTGAAGAGGTCAATTCATCCGGATTTTTGGAACTGTATCAAGAGCCTCCGCGAAGGAATAACGAAGCAACTGGGGCTTCAGCGGACTTTCAACGTGCAAAGAAACAACCGCGTTGGCCGAAATTTATAGGGTCCGCAGATTTAAGTTTCACATGCAGGAAGCCTGTTGTAGTTGACGCAGTTCGCTATGCACACAATCGGTTACTTTACCATCGAAATAGTTTGCGTGTGCAATCAGCAGCCCGTTGTACAATTCGTGTCCAAGCTTCACAAACGGTATCTGTGCTCTTGGTGAGAGTGTCTAGCTGTACTACATTTAAGAAAGCAATGTTTTCTTACGATATTTAGCTGTTGGCCGTTAACTTTCACCGGATATAACAGTTACCTCTGCCCCATTAACCTGTTTTGCTTACGAAGGTAGGCGAAAGCTTAGTATAACAATTTCCTGCGCAGGCAGTCACAATGAGATTACTTCCGACCCGAGTACAAGTCAACAAGCCGTATCCTATCCTATTGCACCTGCATTTGGTATTAATGATCTTTTTCCTTACCTTTTCTTGATGGATTGTCGAAATAGAGCGGTCGAGTTCCCACAACGAGAGGTATTGTGCAGAATGCTGTGCCAAATTAAGCTATTGCGTGCAACTTAAACTCCCATTTGCACTTTATTGTAGCGTTAACCTAGATGCTAGCTCAGTAGAGAAAATACTGAGATGGAAAAACTTGTTCCGATAAAAATTCTTTTTCAATTGTCTGACCGTAAGCTATAAGTTCGCACTACTATTATATTTTAGTCGTTGAATACGACTTTGCGTTATGAGGTTCTGCATGGGATATGCGCGTCCAAGGCCCGGATTTATTGAACAACCATAAGTCTTTACTCGCTGCTTTCTGTTAAACACAAAGCACAGTTGTTATCGCGGTTTCTGCGGTCCTTCGGAACTAGAGCATTTTAAAAAATAACTGGACTAACGGCACGTTTGCTGCCAAGGTAATAGGACACAGGTTGATTGTAATGGCACACGGTTCCAAGACTCGTACCTCTAGCATAAAGGCTCCATCAGTGGCACATTTGGTGTCAATGTAATAGGACCCAGTTGGGTTGTAACAGCCCACGACTCCAAGACTCGTAAACTTAGGATAGCGGTTCTATCAATTGCACATTTGGTGCCGACGTAATATGACGCAGGTGGGTTGTAATGACACATGGCTTCAAGGCTCTTGCTCGTTGTATAAAGGTTTCATCCGTGGCACATTTAGTGCCAATGTACTAGAGCCCAGATGGGTTGTAGTAGCACGCTGCTCCAAGGCTCGAGCTCGCAGTATAAAGGCTCCACCAGTGGCACGGCTGGTGCCAAGTTTTAATAGGACTTAGGTGCGTTGTAACAGCTCACGGCCCCAGTGCTCGTGCTTTTAGGACGGCGGCTCGCGCGGACGGGATGCATATTCCGTTAATGATACACGGAACTCCATTACAGCTTTTAAGTACGTACTACCACAGCGCCGAATTATTCATCACTCATGGCACGCTAAAGAGCACTTGAGCTGAGAGAAAGTACGGTTACAAAGAAAACTTTTTGTGCAACACACGGCGCCGGTAAGGATTTAGACTATTAGTTAACAACCTCCATACACATACAAAGCCATTTAACTTCATCAACTTTTGATTCCCCGCCAGTGGCTAAAAGCACAATTTAGTGAGAAGGTTCGCTGTCCATACGTTTGGATAGAATGCTAATCCATAGGTACCATACTTCTGCATGATTTCCGACTGTTTTACAAAAGCTTCGCTGTTAAAGGAAGCCCTTAGACGTGGCTGCAATGATGTATCAACCGCTATGAAACTCACAAACCCCGAGTGGTACTTTTTTCATTATATTAATAATGCGTTCCACATTAAAATTCCGATGCTCCCCTGTCGGCAGAATATAAGACTAATTAAGTAGTCCAGGACGAGACAATCAGTGGACGACAGGTATTTTAAAAAATGGGCTCAGAAACAGTATGTTTACGTTTTCTACCAGTTAATAATTTCTACTTTAGTTACAAATATTGCATTTGTGTAGCCCATGTTTAAGGCAAATATACCTTCATGCATTACATACTTGGATGTTCCACCACGGATGCGTAGATGCATAGTAAAGCTAGCTGAGCATTGTTACTTTTGCAACACAGCATGTACAGCTGATAGCTTGGGCACTAGTTTGCATGCATTTCAAAACCGTTTTGCTGCACAGTTTGTCTGTTATCTGTTTTGAGTTTATAAACATCTAGTCAGGACACCGCTAAGACGCATAAAAGCGGACCCACGGACTCTTTACGGACGCTCGTGCAGACAAGCTTGTCACAAAAGATAGCTTTTAGGGTATGTGTTGCGGAAATCCATTGTCTTAAACCGACTTCCAAGACTGCGAATTAGTTACGTACAACCACCAAGAAAACAGGCGACCTATATTTGATTGTTAGCATGAGAATGCGAGCACCATGCAATATTGGACATACGGAAGTTCATATTTTATTGTCTAATGAATTTAGCAAATATACAGCATTTCGTTAACCGTATTTACGTGCATTCGAATCGGAGGCAAGCGGTTGATAGACTTTTAGCACACTAAATCAGTTTTAAACGTACACCAGACTAGAATGACAGAGTCTAGAGGTCACTTGTTTCACTTCAGTCCAACCAATCAGCAAACCTCGCCATCTCTAAAGTACCCTGCTAGGTCTGCTACTACTGGGCAGCCTTGCAAAGCAGGAAGTCAATTTTTGTGAAATAACGTGATGGCGCTATTCATAGACCGCCATTTATTGGCGCATAGCGCGCGAATTACAGTATATATATAACATTACTTATTCTGGTAACGTACTCAGCAGTTAAAGCTTGCTCAGCTTAGCCTGTTTGTCATATTTCTCGCGATATTCTAGTCTTAGAAAAGGTACGTCTCTTGTTCTGGGATTTGCTCATTGGAATTTTAGCGCTATAGAGCAAACTTACCGCAAGAAATGTCTGTTACAAATTAAGTTAATTTATATTTTTTAGTTAGGTGGGCAGCCTTAGTGTGTCTCTTAGACAAACGCGTTTTAATTTTATCTACGTTATTAGAAATTAATTTTAACTGCTTCTTGTTTTTCTAACCGAGGCGCAGGTAATTCTTTCCATGTGCTCAACATTAAATGGGGCCACCGAGTAGGTCGAAATAGTCCAACGAATGTATAGTGAAGCACGTGCAGAATTGGATCATGTTTCAAAAGCAAACGTGGATAAATATGGCGTACCACATCTGTTGTCGCTATTAAGCTCAAAGAGAACAAAGGTTACTTAAAGGAGACAGATAAACTTTACGGTGGTCAAGTACAAGCTCTTCAATTGTATACGTAAGATTCCTTGCATTGGTAATTGCGAACAATGAACGATGCTCTCACGGTTCTAACTCCCCCGCTAGAGCATAAGGTTTGTGTAAGTATTGTACCGGTCACTCGAGGGCACAACAGCTGGCAAGTCTAGGACTATATCTTTAATTATTTTTGACAAACAGGATGTTGGTCTCTCTCTTTGCATGGCAGGTACTTTAAATAGGCCATTGCATTTTACACCGAATATGATAGTTACATCCTCTACTGTATACATCTTAGTATTGGGAGCATGCAGCCACAGGTAATTTGTTAAATCAACTTCCTAGTGTAGGACTAGTTACAACTAGTCCGAGAAGGTGCGCGAAATTAAGCGCGGATATCAGAAGGCAATTGGAGTCGGACACAGCGGACTGTATTCGATGGGATACAATAAGAAGCGGACGGATGAAGCGAGAAGAGAGCGAACACGTGAGCGCGGGAACTTACAAGGCTGTCGAGTGTCGAGCCGGTTGTAAGGACGATTAAAACAAGAAGGAATAATGTACAATCGGTCAACAGGTAAATTGTACATGAAAGATAAGATTTATCTTTTTGGGCGCTACAGAGCTCCCTCCTAGAAGGCTGAACATAGAAAGCCTTCGATTTCGAAAAGGACTGTTGAATCAAGGTTCGTAAGGCAAAATCGTGCCAAGTAAAAATGAGGGAGCGTTCGTGTAAATGGGGGTTCGCCGGAAGTCGGAGTCCGCTGTGCCGTTTGTGATTTGTTATTTATTGATTGCAGGGCAGGGTGCATTTCGGCGGGCCGTTGGAGCGGGCTTGTCGGACTACAAAATACTGGCTAGCCCAGAAAAAGGCCGACAGGACCTCAACCTCCGCTGCTGCCAAACGGTGCGCTTGGGAGTGGTCTCTCCCCCTGCCGCACCCCGCCCCGCGCCAAAACGACCCTCGTCCCACGGAGAAACGACCATCGTCCCACGAAGAAACGACCGTGGTCTTACGGAGAAGCGACCCTCGTCCCGCGAAGAAACGACACTCGTCCCGCGGAGAAACGACAACCGTTCCGTGGAGAAGCGGCACTCGTCGCGCGGAGAAGCGACCAGCGTTCGCGCCAGGGTCCTCGAAAACATTCCTCGTGTGGGCCAGTCGATCGAAGGGGAGGGTTGGGGCATGTAGAGGCGAGAAAATAGAAAAACACGCGCAGAAAACGCCAAAAAGAACAAACGAATGATCTGCGTGTTTAAATTTTTTGGTTTTTGAATATTTTTTGAAAAAGGTTTTTCGGAGGTTTTTGATATTTTTGTTTGTTTTCAAAACGTTAATCGACCAAAATGGGGCAAATATATACAATATCTACAAAGCTAAAAGTATTTACACTGTACATAGTCGGAGAAACGAACGGGCTTACGCACCTCCCGACCACGGCGATTGGTCGTGGGAGGCGGCGGGCTAGATTCGGGAGATGTCGGGACGGCTTGTAGACCGCGATCGTGGTCTGGTTGAACTGCACTAGGATGCTGTAAGCTGGTGCGGTGAGTTGTGACGTCGCACGAAGCACTACTAGACGAAGTAGGCGAGGGGATTTCTTCCATAAAGCAGGTTTTAGACGGTCGATGGTGACGACTTCGTGTCGACCACCGCGGTCAATAGTGTACGCCTTACTCGCACGATGTAGCACCTTGAAAGGTCCTATGTACGGCGACTGAAGAGGCTGTCGAACACTGTCTGCGCGAAGAAGGACGTGTGAACAAGTAGACAGCTTCTCGGGCACGTACACTGGTGTCTTCTGCGATCGAGGAGCGGGTGGACGTAGCTCACGCATCTGGTGAGCCAATCGATCAGTGTAACTTCCGTAGTCAAAAGTGGAAGTACATGGGGCTGGTGCTACCAGCTGTCCGGGCAACCGCAGCGTGCAACCGTAGACTAGCTGCGCTGGTGTGGCGTCGAAATCGGTTTTAACCGTGTTTCTTAAGCCTAGGAGAACGAGGGGAAGTGTTTCAGACCATGTAGGATCTGCGTGCGCACGTAGCGCTGTCTTCAACTGGCGGTGAAAACGCTCCACCATGCCGTTAGTTACCGGATGATACGCTGTCGTCTGGACGTGGCGACAGCCTAAATCCTTAAGCAACGTGGCAAAGGTTGACGAGAAATGTGACCCTCGATCGGTGGTCTCGATGGCGGAACAGCCGTATTGATCTACCCAGCGCTCCAGGAAAGCTTTCGCTACTGTATCCGAAGAGCAGTTAGGTATGGGAATGGCATCCGGCCACCTAGTGAATGGGTCGACACAGGTCAGCAGATACACATAGCCTTTCGAAGGCGGCAGAGGACCTACGAGGTCCACGTGCACGTGATGAAAACGTGCGTCTGGCGTCGGAAAGGTGCCTAATGGGCTTCTCGTGTGCTTGTGCACCTTCGCGCGTTGACACGGAAGGCAAGCAGCTGCCCAAGTACGGACGTCCCGATTAACATTGCGCCAAACGAATCGTGCGGTTACGAGTTTAACCGATGCACGAACGCCTGGATGAGACAAGCCGTGCAACGTGTCGAACACGGTCTGCCGAAACTCGCGTGGGACGACTGGGCGCGGCGTGCCCAGAGATAAATCGCAGAGTATAGTGTCGTCTGTTGATGTCAGCGGAACGGGTCGTATGTCCAATGAGGGAGACCTGCGTAGTAGATCAACCTCAGGATCGTTGAGTTGTGCTGTGGCCATGGCTGCCAAGTCGATAGCAGTGCCGGCGTCAGCGGAGATAGCTTGGATGCGGGAAAGTGCATCGGCGACGGCGTTGTGCACACCTGAGACATGCCGTATATCGGTCGTAAACTGAGCGATATAGTCAAGGTGGCGCGAATCTAGGAGAGTATCGGTCGGTAGTCGAGCCGAGCACGTAAGTCAGGGGTTTGTGGTCGGTGAAGACGGCAAAGGAGCGGCCTTCTAAGACGTGTCAAAAGTGACGTATCGCTATATTTACGGCTAGTACTTCTCTACCGAACGTACTGTAGCTAGCTTCGGTAGGTTGTAGGCGTTTGGAGAAAACGCTAAGGGCTGCCACGTGTCGGCTACTCGTTGCTGCAAAACAGCGCCGACTGCCACGTCCGAGGCGTCAGTACTGAGGGACAGTGGGGTGGCCGGATCGTGATGCGCTATAGAAGCTATGTTGGCGATAGCCCCTTTCAGCGACTTAAAAGCAGCGCGTGCTGCGGCAGGAAATTCGAATTTCTTGAGTTTCCCTCAGAGAAGGTCCGTGAAGGGTTACATCAGCGAAGCGCACTTGGGTATGAACCGTCGGTAAAAGTTGACAAGGCCATCAAAACGCCTGAGCTGTTTGAAAGGATGATGTTCGGGGTAGTCCATGATGGCTTGTATTTTATCCTGCAGTGGCACGACACCTGCAGAGGAGATGCGATGGCCGAGGAAGTTGAATAAATCTACGCCAAACGAACACTTTTCTGCGTCGATCGCCACCCCGTGTTGAGATAAACGATCAAAAGTGCTTCGTACGTGGCGCATATGCTCTTCTCATGAAGAGCTTGCGATTAAAATGTCATCGAGATACGCGTAAGTGAAGTCTATGCCGCGACAAACTTGGTCGATGAAACGCTGAAAAGTTTGCGCGGCATTATTTAGACCAAATGGCATGCGCAGAAACTCGAACAACCAAATGGAGTCGTCACGGCAGTTTTAGCGATGTCCGCTTCGGCTACCGGAATTTGGTTGTATGCGCGTACCAAGTCGATTTTGCTGAAGATATTTTACCCGCCAGACTGGTGGTGAGATCCACAATGTGTGGGAGCGGGTAGCGATCAAGCGTGGTAACTGTATTCACGGTTCGATAGTCGCCGCAAGGACGCCAGTCCCCCATGACCTTCTTCGGGACCATGTGCAGAGGTGACGCCCATGGGCTGTTAGACGGTCTAACGATACCCAGCTGAAGCATGTGGTCGAATTCAGCTCGTGCTGCACGTAGTTTGTCAGAGCAGGCCGTCTTGGTCGTGCGCTAACTGGCTGACCACGCGTGACTATGTGGTGAGCGACCTCTGTCGTGACTGGCGGAAACTCTGCAGCTGGTCGTACCAGTCGCGGGTATTCAGAGAGTAGGTTCGCATAATCTGTTGGTACATCGGCGATTCAAAAAAACGGGACTGATTATGGGGCGTCCGTAAGAACGCCTTCAACCCCTAGTTTAGTACGGTCGTCTAAAAGTCTGTGGCGACCAGCATCAACAAGCAACCCAAAATGTCGGAGGAAGTCGATACCGATAATTGCGAAGGGTACAGACGCAACCATGAAGACCCACTGAAAATCTCGGCGAAGATTGAGGTCCAGGTTCATCATGCGCTGACCGAATGAAGCTATCGGAGAACCGTTGGCCGCACGCAAATTGTACGTAGGCTCTGAGTGCTTGTCGTTAGCGGTCGCTGGATGACGCTGACTTCCGCTCCCGTGTCGATGAGGAATGTGATGGAAGAACGTCGATCCTTAACGTAAAACAGTCGGTTTGCTTGGTTATTGAATGATACGTTTGTAGTGCTAGTATGCGGGCTATTCGTTTTCCCTGAAGCAGCTGGGTCGTGCCTAATGCAGGGAGCCCGACAACGTCTAGCTCTTCCACCGTATTGGCGGTGATACCAACATACTTCTTCGACGGGTTTGACATTATCTGACTGAGAACTTGTAGGGAAAATGTTGCACTTTCATGCCTAACGTGACGTACGCAGTGCAGGCACAGACGAGCTGCAATGAACGGTAGCCAAAACGTGGTCAGCATTTGACCGTGGCACCCGCTGCTTTGAAGCCTTCATTGCTGCTATCCTGCTGCGAAGTAGCGCAATTTCCTCGTCTTTAGGGTCAGATCGGCCTAACGACTGGGAACAAACATGAGATTCGGTTTTCATCGGTGAGAATACGTCACCGGAGCTAGTGGTCGTCTGCTGCGGAAACCGTTCGAACGCAGCGTCTGCCTTGGTAGCTAATTCTTTCAGGGGTGTATCTATAAACATGGACAGCAATACCGGCAATGGCTCTGGGAGACGTGCAAACCATAGCTCCTTTATCCCTTCTTCGCTCAAGAATAAGGGACCAGCGATGCGCTGAAGTTCGCGGAGCAACGCCGACGGCTTGCGATCTCCAAGCTTGAGACCATTGAGCTGTTCAAATCGAGCTCGTGCGCTGGGCTGTAACTCTTTTAAAATCGCTTGCTTCATTGTTTCATACTTTGCCTCATTCGATGGGCAGAGTAGAATGTCCTCAACCAGCGTCACAACCGACGAAGGAAGGCGTGGGACGAGCTGATTGTACCTCGGACGGTCCGCCGTAATGCCCTTATTTTCCAGTTCGATCTCGAATATCTTAAACCAAACCTCTGGGCTGTGTTCCATGAAACTTGGAACAGCCAAAGTAAGCATGGTTACGCTGTGAAACGACTCAGATGCCACTCTCGAAATGTGAGCCAAAAAATAAAGGTTGAACAAAAACAAAACAAAAGTACTAAAATTACGCAAGAAACAAATGAAGACATATATATAGTCGAGAAAAAGGAACGAACTCACCAAAAAACACAAACCAGGAAAAAGTTGGATTCGCGCGTGCGAATCGGAGTCACCAATTTGTAGGACCAGCTAATACTAATCCGAGGCGGTGCGCGAAACTAAGCGCGGATATCAGAAGGTAATTTGAGACGGACACAGCGGACGGTGTTCGGTGGGATACAATAAGAAGCGGACTGATGAAGCAAGACGAGAGCGAACACTTGAGCGTGGGAACTTACAAGGCTGTCGAGTGTGGAGCCGGTTGTAAGGACGATTAAAACAAGAAGGAATAATGTACAATCGGCCAACGGGTAAACTGTACATGAAAGATAAGCGTTATCTTTTTTTGGCGCTACACTAGGCAACTGACCCTTTACTCATTCCAAATTTGAATGTGCACGCGAGGTATGGCGCACGATCCCAGGTCAGTTGTAACGAGTTCGGAAAAAAGCTTTTTGCGACACCTTTTCCGCTTTCAATGGATACAAATCTCAAAATTTAATCCAGCTTTTTGGATAGTTGTTTGATCGGCCCACGACCGTTCCTCTATCTTTTTCTACAACTTTGTAAGCCTAGATTTTTTCATGGTAACCCTTTGGTATATTTAAAGTTGATAATGTAAAATTTCGAACATACACCCATTTGGGTAAATAAGCTTATGCTGACTGACTAGCCTTTCCTTCACTCTTGGGGTGATATTTTCATGACTGATAGAGCGATAATTTTGTACTTTTAAACTGGAACAGCTTTAGCGTCGTGGTAGGACTACAGCGTATTTACCTACATTGGGAAAGTTATGGCTTCTCATGGCTGGTGTAAGTAGATTGATAAGGGGAATGTGAATTGCTGGACCTCCAAGTATCAGCACGGCAAAGGAAAGGCTGTTGTCGTCGGGAGAACAAGAAAATTGAGCGCATTGATTGCTTGCGTAGCACTGCATATAAACATTGATGAGTTTCAAATTATCATTGAGTAAACGTCGTGTTATATGTGGTGCAACGGACTCAGTCACCTTGAAGGAGTTTTAAAAGAGATTGTTAAAGGTATCAGATGGTTGAGCAGGGTCAAGTGTGAGTAGGTCGCCAGGAAGTGCCATTGAAGAGATGTTTGCTGCTTTTCTGGTTGCGCTGCGCTACTTTAATTTGGTGAGTGCGTTGACCACATTGTTGGTGTTGACAGCACAGCGCTCCGCAGATATGATAGACAAGGCTTGTTTTTCTCCACGTCGTAAGTATGTCGTTCATCCATATTGTAAAGTGGAATACATCGGTTTTACTGTGTCAGGAGCGCACTTTCTTTAGTTTATTTATTACTCTACAGTCTGAGAACCGCCTTCTGTGCCCACTATTTTACCAGAAGGCGGCTTCGGGTGGCCACGAGCAAGCAGTAGACAATGTGGTGGCACCTGTATTGATTCGCCATTTCAATCTCCTTTGCTAGAAAGTAGTTGTCTGCTAGACGTGTTAACCCTCTATTTATATACGCACCTCCACTTCTAACCGGTCCACCACTCGACCCACTTCATTTGTCTTCCAAAATCAATCACGCTTCGCCGACTAATCCTGTCTCGTCTTATCGGCCTCCTGCTCTCCGGCTTCTCTCCGATTTCTGTGACATTACTGGCCATCGTTCAGACGACTGAGCGCCGTCTGTATTCAAGCATTCTTCAATCGGACGGCCGACTCTCTGTGCCATACCCTAATTTAGCCTCATCTGATCAGTCAAATTCTCTGGAACTACTACCAGGCTACCGGGATGTTAGCGGTCTGGACTCGGTCAATTCAAAGCAGTGTCTCCCTCACCTTGATAGCCTGCTGGACTTGTTCGCCCTAGGTTAATATAAACACTTCTATCTCTGACCAGTCCAATTCTACTGACTCCACTAATCTTCCCAAATGAACTAAATGACGCAATCCCCATGGGCCGACCAATCCAGTCTCGTCTGATCGGTCTCCTTCTCTCCTACTTCTGTGACGTTACCGGCCATGCTCTGAAGACTGAACGCTTTGTCACCATTACCTCGAGAGCCATGTTAACCGTCGCATACCTTATCCGTAAACGTTTTCTCTCGACTCTGTCTTCCCCTTATCGCGCTGCCTTTATTTCTCCTTCAACCGGAGAGCGAGTTCTCAGTGACCTGCCCTATCCTCCTCTTTGACTGCTTCCTAACTGGCGAAATGCAGTTTTAGGCTCTGCATCACTAACACAACTTCTCTTACATTGCGAGCCTGCTTGACTTGCATACCTTACATTCAGGTAGCCTCTTGCATCCCAAAACTGTCCATCTCTGCTGACATTTTATTTATCTTACCACCTTAACTGTACTACTTACTCACACTATGCCGACTAATCCAATCTCGTCTGATCGGTCACCTGCTCTCCGAATTCATTCGGACTGCTGTGACGTTACCGGCATTTGTTGGGAAGACCGAAAGCTCTGTCCCCATTACCTTGTGAGCTCCGTGGACTTCCCACGCCCTATAAGTAAACCTCTTTCTATCCGGACCGTTTCCTCTCCTTGTGGCACTCTCCGCTTTCATTTGTTCTTTAATCGGACTGCAAACTCTCAGTGCCCTGTAATAACCTAGTCTCACCTGACCGGTCTGCTCCTTTGATCTTTTCCAGACCAGCAAGATTTATCGATCTAGGCTCTGTAGACTCTAAGCTGTCTCGCTTACGCTGACAGCCTGCTAGACTTGTTCACCCTTTAATTATATAGAAACATCCTTCAGTAACCTGGGCACTCAACCTTTTTTCAATCGGACGGCCAGCGCTCAGTGCCCTGCCCTAATTTATCATCAGCTGATCAGTCAAATTCTCGGGCAGTTCAACCAAGCCTTAGGATGTGTCGACTAATCCAGTCTTGTCAGTTCGGTCTCCGGCTCTCTGAGTACTCTCAGACTACCGAAACATTACCGGTGACTGTTCAGCACTGAACGATTCATACTCCTTTGCACGAGAGCGTAGTTGGCTTCTCCACACTTTAGCAGTAGACCTTTTTTTATCCTGACTGTCATCTCCTCGCTGCGGTCTTTGTCTTCAATTGGGCACCCAAATCTCATTGCTCTTCCTTAAAGTAGCCTCACCTGACTAGTCTGATTCTCTGTGACCTCTTCCAGCCCACCGGGAGGTTAACGGTCTAGATTCTGCAGACCCAAAGCCGCTTTTATTACCTCAATAATCTGTTGAACTTGCTCATCCAATGTCGAAACAGCCTCTTCCTTCTCTTCTCTACCCCTTGCTGCTGATCTTCTTCATTTTTTACCATTTAACCTGCCCGACTCAATCTCAGTGTACCGACTAATCATGTGTCGTCTGATCGGTTTCTCTCACTTTGTGAAGCTTGCCGGACCTAATCACCCCTGTATAATATAGCCACTTTGAGGTTTAACCCTTCGATTTTTGCTGCTCCCTACAGTTATTCTCACCACAATTGTAAGACACAATCTCCGTGTGCCGACTAAACTACTCTTATCTGAACTTTCTTCTGCACACCTACTACTTCCAGATGGCCTTGCCATTTCCGACCAGGGTCTAGCAGCCACTTCGCCCTCTTCCACAAACGTCTAGACTCTTGTTAATTTTAGTTTCCTCTTACCCACGTCCTTCTCTGTCAGTGCTCTCCATTTTTCTTCCCACGGCTTGCACTCACTGCGCCGAACCAAGTTTTCCTTGTGCGTATGGTTTCCTTCGCTCCGATCTCGCTCCTGATTACTGGCGGCACTCGAACCATTGCTTAGTGTTCCTTGACTATTACTTCCATTATTATGCTCACTTACCTCTCTTCATATGCCTATGCTGTTTAACTTATGTTCGCATCTGCCTATTAGTGTAACCGTACGTGGGATGACGACTCCCAATGCACAGCAGTTTTGGCCCTCTGTGACCCTTTTCTCTAGATTCTGACGCTTTTGGCCTATGGAAGCATGACAGCTTTAGCGTAATTACTCTCAAGAAGTACTCTTCACACTTCCATCTGCATTCATCCGCTCTTCGCCGATTCTTTGAATCCCATTTTCTTCTTGGAACGTTGTTTCACCCATGTTGCTCCTGCATTCGGTCTCAACCTAGTTGTCCTTAGTTTCACCTAAGATGCCTATCGCATTCGGACTGCTGTCATCATCATCTGTTTACCTGTTTCTCTCCAACAATCGTATTATTTGCTCAACTTTTGCCAACACGCTTCGGTATCTCGGTCTCTTGACCCTGCGCTTGCAGAATCTTCTTCCTACATAGTAGTTTTATTCTGAGTCACACCGGCGACATGCTGTAAAGAACGCGCCTGCAAATCATGTATGCCAAACAAAATTACATAAGTTTTAATGTATCGTAGGCACCGTTGCGAGCCACCAATCTGTGTTAATGCTTCTAGGTGCATTGCTCTCTCTGTTTGGTTGCCTCTTGTCCGTTGCTTGTTTTTCCCGAGATTTCCGGTTACATCCGTCAAAACAAGAAAGTTTATCCACTGGTACGGGTCTACCCATCCTCAATAGCCAGCTGGTTTAAACGCTTGATCCTTTCTCCGGGAGATGAAGAACCCATACATCGTTCCAAATAGAGCTCTTTCCGCCATTCTGGAGAAGCTAAGTTTACGGGGTCTAAACAACTGGGTTTCGCTCGCCTCGTACTCACAGGATAACCATTACTCATCTGGTATAATATATTTACATGAATCCCCTGTTCCACAACCGAAGACAAACAATTCTGATGTGGTTACCTTCACTGCCCCAAAAATTCCGATTCTCCAGTCACCTGAAGCTTATCGGCTGTCACCTCACGGGCAAGGTTGCGCCCGTATATGTGGCTTTTACGATGGCCTTATATGGAGTTTTTACTTGGCCATGAAGACAGTTATACTTACTTTCATTTGAAGGAATTCCGAATCCACTTTACGGAGAATGGCATTTTTCCTGTTATGGACATGCTCAGCCACAAGAAACAACTGCACTCACCGTCCCTATGACAAGTCCAGCGTGGATAGCTGGACAAGGTTTGCCAGCCGGACAAGAATATAATAGAAAAAGCCGGCCTCTATTAACAATGTGTTTACTCACCTGCATCAATATTATGCGACTATGCGGCTCCTTTACATCATTGACCGGCTTCAACGACTACTGCCGGATCATTACTAAGCCATACGGTCAACCAAGGTAGCTTCTGGCTATTAACCGACTGCGAGTAATAGAGTGCAAAATCGGTCTATACGATGCATAGCCGACTAACACTATTGTTCAACGGAAGCTACGGCCGTATTCCAGGACTTGGTGCGTTTCCGCCTGGCAAGCGTTCTCCTTATAAAAATTACAAATATTCGCTTAACCACTCTGCAACGTGGCGAATGTGATTCGCCACAAAATAAAGTCACAGCTAAACGTTTCACACTGACGCAGTCTGCAGCCTTCTACATCCAACCTGTGAAACTAATTTTACTATGAAGAACGTATTGATGGAGCGCAGATCATCCCGACTTCGTAATGGTCATTGATTGCACCCCAACCTTGTTTGGGCTCATGTGCTCATGGAACATTACATGGCGAAATTACCACCAACTTGTATCTTGACGCAACAGTTATGACTGGTTTCTGCGTGCCACAGCGCCTTCGTGTTCCTTAGTCTGACTAATACCTGACAATATGCACCCTCGTATGGACTACATCTTTTCATTTATTCCTTTCGTAATAACGAAATGTTTTATCATTCTAACGAAGCTATGCCTGTATGCATATTTGATCACGCCTTTACAGGTGTGTCACATTTACCGAGAATATACCATTAATTTACTTATTTAGCTAATTAAATAAATAATCTTTTATCACCAGCTAAGGGAGACAAGCCTGACCAGACATGTTCGAGGTAAAAGTACAACAGTTGATCAAGAAAGCTACAATGAAATGGTCAAAGGAGTGTTATTTACGTTGATCCATGATTGTATTTATGTGTGCGTGTAGGCCTGTGTAGCTGTTGCTTGGCTTTGTAAAGATTTTGCTGCATTTGCTTAATGTCTTAACGTGTAGCCACTACCGAAGTGAGGCGTGCCGTCCGTGGATTTGCATGGATTGTAGGATGTGCGTTGCGTTGCTGGTACACAATGCTTCGCCGTTATGAAGCAAGGACCGTGACTTGATTTAGTGGCGATTCACAACCGCAGCATCAGTGTTTTTAAACGGACCTTTGTTGGTTTATATAGGGACAGCGCTTGCAAAGTGAAAACCCACCACGTAGCGGACCACTTCCGTCTAACTGTTTGCTGGAACAAGTAAACCCGAACCACTTACCTGGCACCACGAATAGGTTGTTTGGTTTGCCAGCTACATTGCTTCTCTATTGATTCAATAAAGAAGACGAAATCTGCCACAGAGCAAGTGGTTAGAGTATGTATTATTTGGCAGCCTGAACGAAAGCTTCACCCTTCCGTGCTTACTGTCTAGAAGCGTCTCAAGCAAGCATACTTGTGCTTCATCTATGCTTTTCGTGAACAATACATGTAGTGGTCATGATTTCTTACTGGGTGAGTGCACTTGATTGGTTCGAGCATATGCAAAGGCTGAAACCCGCAGAAGCCCTGAATTTGGGAGGTGCTTGCTGAATGCACCACGCTTTACTTTTCAGGATAGTCCAGCTTTATCTCTGGCTTTTCCTAGCTCAGTTTGCGTTAGCTTTCCCGTCCTAGGTGGCTGGGAACACTTGACCAACTGCAAGCCACTGCGCTTTAGTTCCCACTACCTTGACTTCTTCAACAACATTTCTGCTTTTTTACATGCTGCCATTTCATCGCGCTTGCTTTAAGCTGTCTTTCCTATCTTCTATCAAACAAGCCAAAATGACTCTTTCTGTCCGCGTTTTGCAGCGCCATGTCCTCTCTAGTCTCGAGCTTTTATTAAACTTTATCTACTGCAACATGGTAACACTAGACTTTTTCAATAGCTCAGCTCTGTCATTGGATTTTCTTAGCTCAGTTTACCCTAAATAAATAAATATATGTGTGATTTCCGAAAGTGCGAGGCAAGCTTGCGAAGTAATGATCACGATAACACTAACTGGTATGGTCGGTAGTTGTATAAAAATACATCAAGTTAACCAGTAACATACTGGATTTGTGTGGCTATAAAGTAGGCTTGGCGATTGAACTTTTGAAGTGCGACTGAGCTTCTTTGCTGCGTTTGCCATGGTATGAAGGGAGCAGAGGAGCTCTTCTAACGGGATGACATCCGTGCAGTGTGGATTCTCTAGCTGAGGAGGAGGCAGTGACTTTATTTGTTTGCGAGCCACATCCGCCAAGGCGCATTGTTATTAAACGACCGTTGTGGATTTTTATACAAAGAACGCTTGTAAAGCAATACCCCACCTCCTGAAACATTTCCCCCGAACTACCCGCTGTAACGGAACTAACCCAATCACCCAGACAACTCCCCGTGTTTGTCGTTTTCCTAGCCAGCTCCATATGCTCTACCTGTAACAATTTTGTAGCCTTTCAACCCACTGCTTTAAATCTCCAGTACTTTACAATCCTTAGTTGGTTTTGACCTAAAGTTTGACTTACTGGGTCCTCGTGCTGCTGCTTGTTAGCCACACACACGCTGCTGTTCACGTACCCATTTCTCGCTGCATCGTTCCTTACCCTTCAGCTTTTATTATGTCCTGCTTTATCTCCAGCTTTCATTGGCTCAGTTTGCCTTAGTCTCTTCTGCTAACCCGCTATGGATACTTAACCATCCGCAAATTACTGCTCGTTAGCTACTTATGCCTTGACCTTTTCAACAACTTTCCTGCAAGCTTATTTGCTTCTATTCCACCGCGTTATCTTTAAGCAATCTTCGGTATCTCCTTTTCACTAAGTTATGGGGATGCTGTTTGTTCGCGCGCTGCTACGTGATAGCCTCCTTAGCCTCGATGTTCACTTAAACCTAACTTGCTACAACCGCCATAACCACTAACCTTACACAATTGTTCAGCTCCGTCCTAGTCCCTACATCCGACACACCGCTGTGCTTTGCCTCCATACATGTAGACTTATGGACCGATTTTGCTTTACGCTTGTTTACTATTCTTCCGGTGCCCTGATCCAAAGGAATCATGTTTAGTTACCTTCACTAGCACGCTGATGTTCCCGCATACTTTGCGTCCCGTAGCACAATAGAATATGCTGTATTGATATTCGCCTGCCGTTTATTCGCTATCATGTCTTTGACCTCTTTCTTATCACACATTTCACATATTATTTGCATCACCGTAAATCAAGCTTTCAAAAATAGCTTTCAGTAGCCACGCTGTTAATTCCTTTATGCAGGAAACGTAGTTATCCATGCCGACATTATTCTTTATTGCATGACCGAAAGACATTTTCAACGTAGCATCCGTTGCATAGTTTACGTTCATTTAGCGCTGCTCAAAGTATGCACAATACAGTGAAATACCAGTAGAACAAAATTCTGAGGACCACCGAAACTTATATGTTATGTTGAAGTTTTATTCCACTGAAATAGGTCAATCCTCAAGAATCTAAGTGTTGCTACCCACTGTCGATATCCACAACAGGATCTACCTTAATACAGCACAAACTTAAGGACAAGAAAGTGTAATACTTATTATTATAGGAGGCATACGCTGGCATATATATACATATATATATGCGAACGCCTACGGTGTACCGTACTTCCCAGGATGATTTTTGTAGTTTTGCATCCTGTCAAATTTTTACATGGAACCTAGTCGTCTAGACTACGCTATTGAGAAAAGTCTGATTTTTCTGATCATATACGGTTACAACTGATTGCACAACATGGTCACCAACCACTGAGCATAAATTAAGCACGAATTCTGGAACCTGACTTCTTGACAAACAATGTGTGTGAAGACTACGTTCCAGGTTCGTTGACCGCACCAAAGTTTGCCGATCACTTAGAGGCTCTTTTTACTTTTCCACTGCGTTATCAAAGGGACTTCTATCACTTATAATGTCAATTAAAATTTCGTCATTAATGATTGCTTGCTGCAGTTCCACATAATTCAACAGTGATATAGTCAGGATGTTACACACTAGTTGGCATATTCCAATGTTCGCGAGACACTTCCAGTTCTCCTCAATTGCTGCGTCATCCAACACTATGCTTCCTGCCATGTCGCCGTCTGCTTGAGCCACTCCAGCTTTTATAAAGCAGGTTACAATGCTTTCTTTTTTACTGCTTTCTAGGCAGCTCCGAAAATTAGCATTTCGTTCAGTGTGTTTACTATAACGTTTCTCTCCTCGGCAATATTGTATGGCATACGCCGGAACACAACAGATAGATAATGCCGCTTTACGAGGTGAATTATCCATGATCTACCAACTGCAGATTCGTGGTAGCGTTTGGAGGCGAGAACAACACTTTCACATACTCCAACTGGCAAGGCACGCAAGTGCTACAGCAGAAATATCCATGGTAAGACGAATTCTCCTAGTTTCGTCTTTCATCCGACGTTCCTGACGCAACTATTACTTTTCGAATATCATGGTTGTCATTCATGATTTAGTGTTGTGGCTTTATTAGCAAGACCGATGTTGTAGTCCTTGAAGCACCACGGATTCCCAATCGTGGTTATTCCATTATGTTTAACTTTGTTCATCGTGGTGGATTTCATGTACAAAAGAACGGTTTTCTATTATTTTGATCCCTTTCCCCTAAATCTCTTATTTACTTCGTGGTCACGGATTTGTTCGAGATTAATTTATAAAATAATGCCGTCTCATCTTGTAGATTTTCTTTGGCGAATATTCGTTCAACCAAGCCGGTAGTTTCTCAAGCCGCTAAGAAGACCCAGCCTTCTTCGGAATTCGTTAGCTTTACCATTTATCATCATGTGAGAAAAGTCAAATCTTTCCTAAAAATTATAAAGCCAACCACTACACGACATGAAGTACACAAAACCAAGCAAACCTGCGAAGAATCGCCCATGCCGACATAAAAGTGCGCCATTTATTTGGATGTTTGTAGAATGAAGTTCAACAAACCACGTATTAATTTGTCCGCCTCTTCGCAGTCTGCTCACGACATTTTCTTACACTGTAAGTCAAGTGCATCGGAATCAATAGGTTGCTCTGTCCTAGTTTTCTGTATCATAAAGGTAGGTAGTGATTAAGTGCTAACGCTATACTTCCGCAATAGATATTTTCTTCCCCTTCTCGCCACTTGCAGAAGTATTTCCCGTTACTCCTCTATACAGAATGACGTTACCTCTTTTTATCTACATTGCATTTAAAATGTTGACAGGCCTAAAAATTTATAGGCTGCGGAAGGAACAATAGTACCGAAAATGTGCGTGTGAGACGTCTATGCAACCTGCGACGTGAATAAACGAAACTAAGGCAGAGATGAGAAAGCACCCCGTGTGGGTTGCGTTTAAACATGGCGCTCCTACGTAGTCAATATTGTTATTAGTCAATAGCTGTACACCTTGCTTGGGAAGATGTGCAAAGCTTGTTTAATGGAAAATTATTGGTTATGTTCAAATAGCTAGCCTGTTTTGACTGCTCGCGTATGTGCATGAACAATGGCCAGCTTATGGTCTGCAGCATAAAATAATGTAATAAGATAAATAACTATCTTATAAAACAGGATGAATTGCAATTTTCTTTTGGGAATATGATGTTGCACTTCTTCAAACGGACAAAATTTTCATTCGTTGCGCTGAAAGTTTGAAGTTCGTTGTACTGTAGTGCCTTAACACACATTGAATAAGGAAAAGGAGGGGCTTAATAATAATTTCTAAATTCTGAATATTTCGTTGTACTGGCGTTCGTTCTGGTGACAATTGGGAATTTCACTTTGCTTGTTTTCACGACTATGCTTCGCGATCTTCTCCCGATCCTAATCTCTTTGCCTTTAATTCCAGGTCCGAAATGGTTAACAGGAATTGCCTGGGTTGATTGCAATGGACCGTTGCTCAAACCAGGATTCAACTGCACACATCACATTCACACATGTTCTGTGTGAATACCTGGATATCAAGTCTGACAATCCGGAAAAGTACAGCACAAAAGAAATACCTATGCTTCCGTTAACGCAGAACGTTTCCTCATTGCACATTTTACAAGCTTCTCCATGACCCTAATTCATCATCGACAAACTTCAAGAGGTAGTGTTTGAACACAACTAAGCAACTCGGTCAGCCAAGGAAAACATTTGGGTGCTGCTCGACTGTGAATAACCCAGCAAACTACCGGTCGGTAAGATGCACTGACAGGTACACATTATCTTTCAAGTGCATCGATGACAGTGTTCCTGGACGTGGCGGGATTTCGCCTAGCAAGTTTTCTCCCTATCAACGGCCACAATTGTCCGTCAAATAACAATGTGCCGTGGCGGTAGTGACACGCCACTTCGCCGTGGATCTCCGCATAAAGCTTTCCAAATTTCTTGCACCAATCTTCTACTTGCGCATTCTAGATGAAACCAAACAATGGAGAATGGAGCAGCACAATTACATTCTGGAAGCACAGTTACATGCACACACATACTTTTAAAACCCCCTACACAAACAATTACTTTTATGGAATACACAGCGAACTTTTGGCATTCAGTCTCACGCATTGTTATGTCAAACTTATCATGCCTGTACTGGCTTGCCCTGCTTTGTCAAGCATAACCCAAATTCACTCTTAACAATCTTCAAGGTGTAGTATTTGAGCCCAGCTAAACAACTCGGTCAACAAAGGAAATTTTTGGGTGCTGCACTACTCTGAATAACCCAGCCAACAACCTGTCAGTAAGATGCACTGAAAGGTGTACATTATCTTTCAAGTGCATCGATGACAGTGGTCTTAGACTTGGCGGGTTTGTGCCTATCAATTGTGCTAACTGTTAAATGCCAGACGTCTCTTTCTAAGAAAACCACGAGGTAGCGGCTGTGGCTCTCCTCCGACTAATTAACTGCGCCGGCTTTACACTGGCTATTTAATCAATGCTACCTTGGACGATAATCGAGAGGTACGTCAAACAGTACTTACCTATTTGCACATTCCAACACCTATTCAAATTACACGTTCCTACTGTTTATCTTTACACCGGGACACATAACGAAGGTTATCGCCGCATCAAACGACATATTTCCTCGTACATACTGTGGTCATTTCCGCCACCGCTATACCGTTAAGCCGTCTTTTTCTAGCATGCGAAGTAACGTACTTCTACGACTGTAATGTTTGCAAATTTTGCGCGTGCGCCTAACGGTGTGCCGCAACTTTGTAAGAATAAAATTTTTATTTATTTGGTAATTTATTCGAGGTTTCAGTTAATTTTACGGACTTGGCAGTGTAGTGGTTTGGCTGTTCTTTATTTTTGCCAGCTTCCTCTGCAAGTGGGCTGTTTGTCGTTGCAAGGACACATGTCTACCTCAAATGGCAACGAGGGTCACTCGGTGGAGTTAGCAACGTGTTGGGTGTGCAAGAGCTCGTACGTAATCTAGTGGCTGAGCAGCAATAAAGTAGCAAGCCAAAAGCATTCAGAAGTATATGCGGCACATTTTTAAGTAGCACTTCTATGGGGTACTTTGCATATAAGCACCTGGTAAGCGCGACGCATGCGTGCGCTGAGTTCGTGTGTGATAATGCAAATTTTCGCCAGCTGCAATTATATCAGACCGGCTAACCAAATTTTAGATTGCATTGTGGCTTACCAACGGTAAGACTTAGTGTAGTGACGCCGTAATAGATAGAATTATTTTCCTCAGCGTGCACACCAGACTTTCTAAAGCATCGACTTGTTACAATGCGTTGGCTAAGGGAGCTTGGAGCAAAACTTCAAAATCAAGTATTTAAAACAGACCAGTCTCATTGTTAGCACTGACAGTCTGGTTCCATATTTTAGCAGGCGTGAACGGCGTTGGACGTTTTACTACCATGATACGCATAAACGATATGAGCATTAAGAAATAACGGGCGTAATACATTGAAAACGCTGGAACCAAAACACGGAGAACCGACTTTGTGAAAACAACTTGGACAACGATTCAACCACAGTATACAAGCTGCTTTAGATAACATGTGTTACGCTATGGTAACACTTAACAAACTAGAAAGCTACGACTTACAGGCCGAAATTCAGCAAGCAAGTTGGCTATGAAAACCAGCTGTTTCAATATCCGCGCCCGCCACAGGTCTATGGAGTATCTCAAGTAGATCACGAATTCAACATGGCTGCGCTGGCAAGGTTTAGTCGGCAGAAACCTGGGTTGGGACCTTCTTAGGTGCTTATGCTACAGTATTAAGTGAAGCAAGTCGTTTTTATTATTCTTTCTATGAATCTTTACGCAGTGTTTATGTGCCTGACGAGACAATAGTGGTCAAAGTGTTTGACAATATAATTGCGTCGTTGTACGGGTGCTATGTGTTTCGGCTTAGAGGTTTATTAGCTACGCTGATTAGGGTTCGTGACGACATTGGGATAGATGACTGGATAGTCCGGAACATCAAGCAGTCATTTACTTAGTGGGATACCGTATGAACCATATTTGTGTGACAGCATCATAAAGCATCCTGCGCGCTTGAGGTTGTCTAACTTAAAAGCAATACTGAGCATTTGCTCGTCAGTAAACTTGGGAATCCTATTTGGCAACGATAAAGCAGGGCTGATGGATAGGAAGTGAGAAGATCCAGGGACGAACTATGCTTTCGTTTAATCAGCGTCCAGCTTCGTGTAACAATAAAGGAGATGACCTCTCAACACTTCGTCTTGCTGGAGTAAAGAAGTGCGGGTTAATAAAATGGCGGCGATCGACTGCATCAGTTACTATCCTTTTATTGGAAGGCACAATGGTAGTACCCGGCACAGCTTTACTACCAAGCAGCTGTTTATTTGTCAAAAAGGACACTTGCCTTGTTCTCGATGCAAATCGTTGCGCGCTTAGCTGACCTAGCGCAATAATTTGTGACCGCCACCAAAAGACGAGGACAAAGCTTTCCTGAAGTTGTCGTTTGTTATGCTAGAATTTACAATGGCCGCGTTGTTAGATAAGTATACCAGACGCAGTAAGGTCCAGAGTAGGTTATACATAAGTGGTCTACGAACAGGTTGTGAGTGTCTGGCAATGGAAAGAATGAGTGGCATGAAGCAGATAAGGAACATAAAATTATGTTGATGTTAGCTGCGGAGTGGCTGGAGGTTTGGCTGCTGCACAAGCAGTAAAAGTGCTGTTGCACCGGATCTTTGGACGGTTCCCTGTACCTGGAGACGACAGATCGAGTTGCTGAAAATCTTTCATGGGTACAGTAAAAGATTCCCTTTTATCTAGCTATAATAGAACGACAACCTGGATGCCCTAGCAATGGGAACTGAGCAAGCATAACACACAGGGCAGTTGCGAGATGCAACCGAAACGAGCGCCAAGCAAAAAATGACGATGAGCAAGTGAAGCATTCGAACCCAGCAATCAGTTCAACAAACCACACTGGTGGCCTAGGTGTACAGTGAAGTAATTTTAGTCAGAATTTTACGCAGGCAAACCGGGGAACCTCCAGACTCCTACATAGCCCTCTCCCAGAAGGGACTGATTAAGCAGACCTTCGATCTACGTGGGGATTGTCCGTCGCGGGCCAGCCTTCTGCGAGACCAGGTTTTGAAACCTGATGCAGCTGCTGGAGATGAACCAAGCAATCGGACCCTAGCGGTCTCCCACCCGTGTCCTCCCTACGGTGTCGAAAAGGTTAAAAAATTTTGTGGGGGAACAGTTAGTTAAGTTCATGTATGCGGTTGAGCAGGAAGCTAGTTTCAATTCCAGTTGACTTGCGGGGATCCAGCGAAAAGTGAAACCGAGGCGCAACCAACCGGCGGTGTATATGGAAAGCAAAATGAAAAAGCAGAATAAATGCATACAAATACCCAAAAGATTGCAAAGCGGGAAACGTGCGAAGTCGTTTTTGGTTTCCAAAAGCTTTTGCTCTTTTTTGGTAATTTCAAAACGTTTTGGTCTTTTTTGTGGCTTTTCAAAAATGTTTGGTAAGAGCAGAAAATTTTGAAGGCACGTTCTATGTAAAATAGTGAGTGAGAACGAAGTCCGAAAAACGAAATGGAGGTTTGCGTTTCCTACCGCGTCGATCGATAGTAGGGCGAGTAGGAGTGCTGTCGGTTGAGATTGTCGGTTCTGCTGGAGCGGACTGTCTCGAATGAGGTTGCGGTGCGAGCTGTGATGGCACAGGCTGTGAAGGTGCTTGTTGCACCGAAGAGTCAGACTTGTCTAGGAAGGCTGGCTTGAGTCGATCGATGTAGATCGTCTCAGTCTTACCATTGTAGTCAACGGTAAACGTCTTGTCGCTTCTGCGTACGACAAGGTACGGACCATAATAAGGAGGTTGAAGTGGCCGACGTACGCTGCCGGTGAGAAACGAACACGTGCGTGCAATTAGTTAAGCGTTCGTCCACTTTGGTACTCAAGCTCTTTGCTCTGGGTTGCGCAGGCCGAAGCTGTCTCATGTGATGAGGTAGGCGAGCTGCGTAGTCGCCATAGTCGCAGGTTGTTGGCGCTTTTGGTGAGATGGGTTCACCAGGTAAGCGTTGTGTGCATCCAAAGACTAGCGACGATGAAGTGGCGTGCAAATAGGCTTTAATCGTGTTTCTTATGCCTAAGGGAACGAGCGGAAGTGCTTCGTGCCAAGATGTGCCAGATTGGGCACAGAGTGATGCTTTGAGTTGCCGGTGGATTCTTTCCACCATTTTATTAGCTGCGGGAAGGTTTGTGGTGGTTCGGTTATGCTGGCAACCAAGAACGTTGAGCAGTTTGCTGAAGGATCCATCAAGGTGTGATCATCTGTTAGTGATGACCACGCTTGGGCAGCCGAATTGAACTACCCAGCGTACTTTGAAATCTTGCGCAACTGTCTCATCTGAGCAGTTGACCATCGGAATTCCTTCTGGCTAAAGGGTGACTCGGTCGACAAAAGTGAGGAGGTACACGTAGCCTTTGCATGGAGGCAAAGGTCCGACCAGGTCAACATGGACGTGTGCAAAACGAGAGTCAGGAACGGGGAATACGTTAAGTGGGCTTTTGGTGTGTCTGTATACCTTGGCGCGCTGACACTCTAAGCACGCGCGTGCCCAAAGGCGGACATCGCGATTGACGTTGGGCCATATGAAGCGTTCGGTTACGAGCTTCTACGAAGCACGTATGCCGGGATGAGACAGGTTGTGTAGAGCTTTGAAAACTAGTCGACGCATCGAGGTAGAAACTACTTGTCGGGGAGAAGTTTGTGAGACGTCACTAAGAATGGTCCCCTCAGATGAAGCTAGTGGAACTTCGCGTAATTCCAACGAGGTGTTGCGTCGTAGCTTGTCGATGTCAGGATCAGCTTGTTGAGCAGCAGCCATAGCGGCCAGATCAATGTTGATGCCAGGCAATAGGCTGATCTGCTGAAACGTGAAAGCGCATCCGCGACGGGATTGAGATGACCTGAGACATGTCGTACATCTGTCGTAAATTGAGAAACATAGTCTAGGTGTCTAGTTTCCGGCGGCAAATACTTGTCCGTTGCGCCATTGATTGCGTAGCTCAATGGCTTGTGGTCAATGAAGACTGTAAAATGTCGACCTTTGAGATAGTGACGGAAATGTCTGATGCCTAGGCAGATAGCTAACAGTTCCCTACCGAAGGTGCTGTAACGCGATTCAGCAGGTTGTAAACGTTTCGAGAAGAAAACTAGAGGTATCCATCGATGGTCGATGAGTTATTGAAGAACTGCACTGACGGCAGTGTCGGATGCGTCAGTCGTCAGGGAGAGTTGTGCAGACGTGTCTGGATTGGCGAGAAGCGCTATGTTGGAGATAGCGTTTTGAGCTTCCCGAAAGACAGTCTAGTGTCGTCTGCAAAATGAAAAGACCGTTGTTTACTGCGGAGCAAGTCAGTCATTGGTTGAAAAGTGCTCGCGCAGTTAGGTATAAAACGCCTATAATAGTTGACCAGACCAAGGAACCGGCGCAACTGTTTAAAGGAACTGGGAGCAGGATAATTCTTTAGTGCCTGGATTTTGTCTAGCAGAGCTTCAGTAACAGAGGCGGATATGCGGTGGCCAAGAAAGTCCATGGAACTTTGGCCAAGCACGCATTTATTGGGGTTGACGGTAACCACATACTGTGTTAAGCGTTGAAAGAGAGCGTTGAGGTGATGGAAACGTTCCTCGTCAGAAAAGCTGGCGATGAGAATGTCATCTAGATAGTGGTAAACGCCTTCGAGTACTCACGTTACCTCATGAATGAAACGCTAAAACGTTTAGACAGCGTTGCTGAGGCCGAAAGGTATTCTGAGGTACTCGAATAGGCCGAATGGCGTGATGACTGCTGTTTTAGCAACGTCGTCTGGCGCGATAGGTATCTGATGGTATGCGCGAACTAGGTCGACTTTGCTAAAGATAGACTAACCAGCTAGAGCTGAGGTAAAGTCGTGCATGTGCGGAATGGGGTATTCATCCGGGACGGTAACTTTGTTAAGTGCCCTGTAGTCACCGCAAGGGCGTCAGTCACCGGAATTCTTCGGTACCATGTGTAATGATGGTGGTGCCCATGGACTTTTGGACGGGCGGATTATTCCCAGTTAGAGCATTTGATCGAATTCCGCCTTAGCAGCTTCGAGCTTGTCCGGGCTAGTCTGCCAGGACGAGCCGAAACAGATGGGCCCCTTGTGCAAATGTGATGCATGACATTTGGCGTCACAGGAGACAAGTCGTTCAGGATGCGAACGAGTTTAGGATGCTTGTTGAAAAGTTCTAGAAAAGGTTGTGAAGCTTGAGGTAGGACACGAATGGAAGTGCTAGCAGCCACGTTGGCACTAGTCCCGATAACACTGAGCTGTGTCCTAGAGTCGATAAGCTTCCTCCTTTTAACGTCAGCGATGAGGTCAAGGCGCTAAAGAAAGTCTATGTCCTGGATGGCGGAAGGCACGGCAGCGATTATGAAAGGCCAGCCAAAGGTTTGCCGGAGGCCTAAATTGAGCGTTAGCAGCTTTTCGCCGAAGTTGAGATTGGTGTGCCGTTGGCTGCACGAAGCTTAGTCGGCGATGGTGAGACGATCTCATCTGGGCTACGGGGTATAACACTAACTTCGGCTTCTGTGTCGACTAGAAACTCGGTGCCGGAAGTTAAATTCCTAACGCGGATGAGGCGACTTTGGTGTTGGCCGGTCGCGTCCGTCGCCGTTACGGACCGGTCGAGAAGTTTTCCTGCTTCTCGGTGAAGTTGCAAGGTTTGACCCATTTACGAGCTGCGGTACCAAAGCACTGATGGTACTAACAGCTAGCTTGCCCGTTACTCGACTTGGAACACTTGAAGGGTGATTTTGAGCGGCTATGACGACGACGGTTCATAGTATGCTGTTGAACCTGGCGACTAAATGTCGCAACTTGTGTTTTTAGGGCTTCTATAGTTGTCCGAAAGTCGGTGATAGAAGTGCCCTGGGACGCAACGGCATTGATCTTGCTGGCGTCGGCTTGCGGCTGTGATCGCTCAATAACTCGATCCGCTAAATCTGCTAGCTGATTGAGCGAAACGGAGCTCACTGTAGCCAGAATCGCTTGCGTGTTTTCCGGTAGCCGTTGTAACCATAGTTCGCAAAGTAAAGTCTCGTCCATGGTTGAGGAACCAAGGAGTTGCTGTATGTCGTAGCAGGGTTGAGGGCAGTTTGTCTCCCAGTTGCAGATCCCTAAAAAGTTGTTGCAGGCGAACTTTCTCAGAGGGCGTAACACGCATAATCGTGGCTTTCTTGAGAGCCGCATGGCGGTTTTCGGTCTGAGACATGATAACGTCACGAACAAAAAATAGGCTACCGTATGCATACATAAACCGCAAAATAGGAAAAATAACTGGAACGAGCTCACCGGAGAAATGAGCAAAATATCCAGCGCTGAGGTTGTTCCGGAGTCGGGGTCACCAATTTAAATGGTCGCATGTACCGGTAGCACAGTGAGCGATTCGAGAAGACGGATCGAGTTGCAGGGAAACTTTCAATAGAACAGTAAAAGATTCCTTGTTATATAGCTATAAAAGAACGAAAACGTGGACGCTCTAGCTAGGGGAACGGAGCAAGCACAGCACACAGGGCAGTTGCGAGTTGCAACCGAAACGAGCGCCAAGCAAAAATGGCGATGAGCATGTCAAGCATTCGAACTCAGCAACCAGTTCAACAACCACACCGGTTGCCTAAGTGTACAATGAAATAATTTTTGTTAGAATTTACACAAGCAACCCGGGGAATATCCAGACCGCTACAGATCGTAGCACAACCCAGCGAGTCAATGAAGAAGCAGACACCAAGTCCAAAGGATTTGGTTATCGCCAGTTTAGGCGAGCGTGTTTTATAACCATTGTATGACTGCCCCAGGAGCCAGCGACCAGGTTTGCCTGCCATCCAGCTTTCCCCTACTAAGGGATAGCAAACAACTTAACACCAAATGTCCAAACATTTGGCATGCTAACTTTCGAGTATTTGCAAGGCTAATTTCTGACTGATATCTCTGGCAGGGGTAGTTCATCCCCTTTCACCCACAGGCAACAGGTTTTGGCTAAGCTGGAATAACCCTATACACCGGTGTTGCGACCATCTGGGTCTCGGTAGTTGTGCGCTCTCCGGCGGACGCCTGCGGGGTTCCGCCCCATGACTTCTGGATACCAGCGGCTAGTGCCGTTTTGCCACGCTTGACGGCTGCGGACCTGTTAAAGTAAAAGTTGGTATGATATAACTCGGCACGTCTGTGTCGATGAACCACGTGCTCTTCCTTCTGAGGGAAAGTATAACCTAGTAAAGCTGCTGGTTTGAATTCGAATTATCCCAGGCGTTTGTACAACTTGAAAAATATGCTTTCTGCACCCATCCCTTGTCTGTTTGAGATACTGCTTCAAACTCATTCTCTGTCCAAGAATTGGAGGCAAGCTGTCGTCCGCCTTGTCTATAAACTTGACAACATGCTTCTACCTACGAATTACCTACAGCTGAGCTTGACATGGGTTGTGGGCACATTGTTTAAAATGCTGGTAAGTGATGAACTGCAGAAACATTTGCGGACATTCGGCTTGCTCATTACAAAACAACGTGGTTTCCTTTAAAGACATTCCAGCTTGACCAGTATATTGATGGAACACGAACGACGAGCGAACACTGCACATTAGGGATAGGCAGTAGATTTACTTTTCAAAGACGGTGCTAAAGCGTTAGTCACTTTTCCTCACTCTTGTTTTCAGTAAAACATCACGTATTTTGGTGAAAATTTTCCTCTGCTGCTTCGAAACACTACTTTGTCACGTCAGTAAGGTCAATATCCAACTGCTTGGAATCATTCTTGCATTATGCCACAGCATAAGGGTGGAAGCCTGCAAGATGTCGGTATTTGTCGTCCAATTAACCACACTTCTATTATCTCGTGAGTGATGGAGAAGTTGATACAAGAAGCCTTCATGAGGTATCATAAAGCAGGCAAGCACGTAGATGCATCACAGCACGGATTCCTTAGCGCTCGGTCTTGTGAAACCTGCTAGCTAGACGTCCTCGACTAAAGCACCGAGGCCGTTGACTCTAATCTGTCAGCTGGTTTTTTTACCTCGATATTCAAAAAGCGTTTGACATGGTACCGCACCTGCGCCAGTTTCCAAAGGTAAATTCATACGGGGTGGACAACCCTCTATTAGACTTGCAGACTTTCGTTGAATTCGAATAATTTGCGTATTTTTAGTTGGCTTTTCGGTGCTGCTAACTCGTTCCCATTTACCTTATCATACCACTTGTGATATTTAATTATATTAAGTCGTCATAAATGAATAAATAAATAAATATTTTATTCTTGACTATGCAATGCACGCCCATGGGGGCATGATCAGATAAGTACAACCGTACAGGCATTTTATGGCAGCTGTGACAGTGACAGTAGAAAGTTTTTCATATGTCTATGATTCGAACTGTACAATGGTAAAATTGCAAAACAATAATTTCGCTGTCGTGAGACCGGGACCTCGGTTAATAATAGATTGAGAATCCTGAACGATGCATTGGAAGATAATTGAAGAGTACATACAAGAGAGATATGACAATACAGTGACTTCGTGCACAAGTAAAGCAAAGGTCAACGGTAATATCGTAGAAAGCAAAAAGCCGACAGTACATGCAGATGTAGAAGTTCCTGTGTAACGAGCGTATCTAGGATGGTGTCGCTAGTTTACCTGCCAGTGTGAAGTCATGGGCTGTGACTTTATTCGGTGGCGTGTCAAATTCGCCGTTGCAGTGTTGTTAAACGGACATTTGTGGCTTTTTATAGGGAAGACGCTTGCTAGGCGAAAACCCACCACGTCCTGAAACACTGCCGCCAATCTATTGAATGGCAAGTTGTTACTAGCTGTTGCTGGTTGAACGTTTGTTTGCTTGGTCATGCGCAGTCAGGTTGCGTCCCATTTTTCTGCCGGTTGATACGTTAACCGGGCGCCGCTTGCGTTCCTGATTCCCGTCTTTTTGAATATGACGGGTTGATCCTCTGCAGAACCACGTGAAGCCTCCGAGGGATATACTTTGAAATATGTTGAATTGTTGTTAAGTCTTGAAAGATAGAATATGGGTCCGAAGAAAGAACCGCAGATCCCTTGGGGTAGGTAGTAAATTGATTAGAAATATAGGAAAGCACGGTCACTTGAGCAGTCGATGCGGTTTGAAGAGCTCATAATGACCAATTGTTCTGGCTTGTATTGCAGCAGAATGTGCCTTCCGAAGTCAAAAGTAGTTCTTCAATCAAAAGTAATGTGGAAGAGATAGCGTTAGGAAAACTGAACCCGAAGGTTCAAGCCTCGGAAAATTTGTATCCGTGCATGATAACGAATGATTTGTCCTGTTAGTAAGTTGTAAAAGGGTTGATAATCATCCGCTCATGTCCAGATAGGGGAACTGTGTGGCTTGTATTGTTGTCGCATCGATGCACAATTCCTAGGGTGCATGTCGTTGTACCTGTGACAAAATCGGGAAAAAAGGAAACGAACAGAAACAGCCAAGCAGACAGAAGAAAGGGATGTGTCTGGAATGCGGCAGATCCATTGCGGCAATGACTGAAATATTGTATCACTATGCATGTAATTGTTATTTACCTATCGCATATACATGTGTATCATAAGTGGCGAAATACGACGAGAAGCAACTAGAACACGGAGCAGTAGAGAATGAAAGATTGTTCTAAAATAAGAATGAAGATGAAGAAAAAGAGAGTTTGAGGGGTCCTAATGCGCATATGCTCAATCGGTTGGAACCAGAGAGAGCAGGACGTGGAGTGATTATGGGAAGGAATATCACTCAAAAAGAGCGACAGGGACGCGTTGTCTCAGTCTTAAATTGGACAGCCGCATGTAAGTTAGCGTTGAATGAAGAAGGAATGCAACAGAAAGCACAGGAAGGAAAGAAAGTGTCGATAAAACAGGTTCTATTGAGGAAGAATGGAAAAGCCGCCGACCTTCTTCAGGTGTTGATTCAACCTTGTTAATAAAAATAAGGATGAATAATGCCTAGTGGTGTAATTAAGGTGAGTGTAACAGAGCGTTGCGTCAGCTATAACTGGAACAGTTATATCGCAGAATTCCGAGAGGTCAGAAAATTGCAGACAGTTCATACAAAACCAGATAAGCCAGCAAGATGAAGCTAGGCCTCCAAATATAGCTAAGTGTAAGGTAATGCGTGTCATCATAAAAGGAGTTTGGGACGAAGTGGCTAAATGAAACGGCAGTTAGCCTCGCAGCGATGTGAACAAGCCGTTGGGCTTGTTAAAACCTAATCATTGAGGATATAGTAGTTCAAAGAAAAGAGACCATTAAGACGAGAATAGTGTGTAAGCGCATAGAAAGAAAGCCGCATAATGTAGATTTAAATAATGATAGAAGACATCGGCATGAACAGAAATGTTAGGGATGAAAGGGGGATATAATACTAATGATGCATCATGACCAATAATGCTTTTAAAGTGAAGGTTATAGGGGAAGACGTCGGCAGAACCTAAGTCACTTAGATCTCAGAAGTCCGAAGTAGGTCAGAAAGAAGTAGACCATTCAGACGCGTCCGGATAAGCCAGCAAGGTAAAGCTAGGCCGCCAACATATGGTGTGAATAATAGTAATGAGTGTCATAAGAAAAGGAGCTTTCGGGACGAAAGTGACTATATGAAAAGCCAGTTAGCATGACAAGAAAAGGTCTTAGGATGAGGGAAACAGCGTTTGAAATGCAGAGCCTAGAGTATTAACGTTCCGGATGTCAGGAAACAGTGCGAAACAGGGGACTGGTCAGTCGAGGGTAGATAGAGCCATGCCCGAAGAGATATCCGTCCAGTTATAAAAGTAATGCAAACAGAGCACGAACAGGAAAATGCTCTATTAAGGGGAAGTGGAAAAGCCAACGAAGTTCCCAGGGAGATGTGAACAGACCGAGACGTCTGCCCATACCTGATCATTAGGGTCACAGTAGTCGGAAGCAAAGAGACTACTGAGACGAAATTGCAATATCAGCTCAAAGAGTGAAATCGGTAGAATTAGGTCCAATTGCTGAAGGAGAGCATCGTCACAATAGGCATGTACAGGAAGAAAGAGGACATTCCCGGTGAGTAAATTGTTCTACTTTGAGTACGAAACGAGCTAAACCCATTTGTTTAGACCCCGCGGTGGTAGCTTCTCCAGAATGGCGGAAGGAGCTACATTTGGAACGATATGTGGGTTCTTCATCTTCCGGAGAAAAGATCAAGCGTGTAAACCAGCTGGCTGTTGATGGTGGGTCGATCAGTCCCAGTGGATAAACCTTCTTGTTTTGGCGAATGTATCTGTGGAAATCTCGGGAGAAAACAAGCAACAAACAAGAGGCAGCCAAACAGAAAGACAGCAATAAAGCAAGAAGCACAAACACCGACTGGTGGCGCGCAACGTGCCTATGATACATTAAAACTTATGTAATTTTGTTTAATATACATCATTTGCAAGCGCGTTGTTTACATCACGTCGCTGGTGTGACTCAGACTACAACTACTATGTAGGTACAAGGTTCTGCACGCGCAGGGTCAAGAGACCAATATAACAAAGCGGGTTGACAAAAGTTAAGCGATTAATAGGATTGTTGGAAACAGGTAAACCGATAATGATGTCAGCAGTCCGAATGCAGGTGGCATCTTAGGTGAAACTAGGGACAACTAGGTTGAGACCGAATGCGGGAGCATCATAGGTAAAGCAGCGTTCCAAGAAGAAAAGGAAATTTAATGAATCAGCTGTGAGCGGATGAATGCGGACGGCAGTGTGAAGAGTAACTCGTGAGAGTAATTACGAGGAGACGATAGTCAGGATGAAAAAGGTTTACAGCCAAAGATTGTTGAAGGCAAGTTTGCTCTCCTGCGCAGTATTAATCGTTAGTTCTGAAAAATCCGCGGTGATATCCCGGTAGTCTGAGAGAACTCTGAGAGCCGGAGACCGAACAGACGTGACTTGATTAGTCGACACATCCGGAGGTCTCGTAGTAGTCCCAGAGAATTTCACTTATCAGATGCTGATAAAGAAAGCATGGCACTAAGCGTTGGTCGTCCGATTGAAGAAGGATTGAGTGTACAGGATACTGATAAAAGTGCGTACATTATTATAGGGTAAACAGGTCTAGCGGGCTGTCAATCTAAGCAAGACCTAGCTTTGAGTATACAGAGCCTAGATCGATATATCTTGCTAGTCTGGAATAGGTCAAAGGAGCAGACCGGTCAGATGAGACTAGGTTGTTGCAGGGCACTGAGAGTTGGCAGTCCGATTATAGAAGAAAAGCAAGTAGAGGGCGCCATAAGGAGAGGAGACGGTCCGGATAGAAAGAGGTTTACTTATAAGGTGTGGAAAAGTCCATGGGGCTCGCGAGGTAGTGGTGACAGCGTTCAGTCTTCCAAGTATGGCAGGCAGTGTCGCAGAAGTAAGAGAGAAGGAGACCGATCAGACGAGATTGGGTTAGTCGGCGCATTGTGATTGCGTCGTTTAGTTCATTTGGGAAGGTAAGTGTGGTCAGTAGGATTGGACTGGTCAGAGATAGAAGTGGTTATATTGACATAGGGCGAACAAGTTCAGCAGGCTATCAAGGTGAGGGAGAGACTGCTTTGGATCGACGGAGCCTAGGCCGCTAAAATCCCGGTAGCCTGGGAGCAGTCCCCGAGAATTTGGCTGATCAGCTGAGGCTGAGTTAGAAATGACAGAGAAGCGGTCGTCCGCTCGAAGAAAGATTGAATACAGACGGCGCTCAGTCATTTGAACGATGGTTAGTAATGTCACAGGAGCCTGAGGGAAGTTGGTAGCAGGAGACCGATCAGACGAGACAGGATTAGTTGGCGAAACGATATTGAGTCCAGCAGCTAATTTTGGAGGGCAAATGGAGTGGGTCGAGAGATGGACAGGTTAGAGGTGGAGGAGCCTATATAAATAGAGGGTGAACAATTCTAGCAGGTTGTCAACGTATGTGCGACATCGCTTTGAGTCTACAGAGTCTTGACCGTTTAAATATTGCTGGTTTGGAAAAGATCAAAGAAGCAGACCGGTCAGATGGGACTAGGTTACTACAGGGCACGGAGAGTTGGCAGTCCGATTAGAGAAGAAATGAAAGTGGAGAGCGCCATAAGTGGGAGAGACGGTCCGGATAGAAAGAGGTTTACATATAAGGTGTGGAAAAGTCCATGATGCTGATGAAGTATTGGGGACAAAGCGTCCGGTCTTCCGAATAAATGCCGGTAACGTCGCAACAGTCTGAGAGAACTTGGAGCGCAGGGGACCGATCAGACGAGGCTGGATTAGTCAGCACATTTAGAGTAAGTCGTACAGTTGAGGTGAAAAGATAAATAAAGGGTCGGCACTGATGGACAGGTTAGAGGTGGAGGAGCCTATATAAATAGAGGGTGAACAATTCTAGCAGGTTGTCAACGTAAGTGCGACATAGATTTGAGTCTACAGAGTCTAGAGTGTTTAAATATTGCTGGTCTGGAAAAGGTCAAAGAAGCAGACCGGTCGGATGAGACTAATACCAGGACTATCGAACTAGTAAACCTCTTCAATGACATCACCACACTGTCCCCACGCTACAAGAGAGTAGGTAGTGACTTTAATACGCCACACATCTCTCGGAATGGCCAGAGTGCACGTCTCAAATACAGAGGTTTTGTTGACCCCATATATACGAACAGTTTGATTCAACACGTCCATGTTCCGACGAGGCTCTTTAACAGTATTGACTTAATTTTTCGCTTGGCATCTCGGATGCTGTTAATAGCGTAAAAGACAGCATCCCAGGAAGCGACCACAAGGTAGTTCATCAATCATTTACGCTATCTCATCCTACCGCTCAACTAGTCTAACTGGGGAATCGCGGATGTTCAGGAGCATTAACTGGGATAACTTCTCTCTGCTTGTCCGATTATCTAATTGGGATACCTTTTTCCTGTCCACGGATGTGAACACGGCCACTCATGAACTCTACGACAACATCATAAATTGTCTAGACGTGGTCGCTCCGCTAATGCATAGCCACAGGTCAATAACCGATAAAGCTTTCATCCCACGTAAACAAGGTGCTGATGAAGCTCCGGAAAATGCGTCACCAATACTCTAAGACGCATGATTTCTATTATGGAGGAACCGGCGAGGGAGAATACTTAGTCAGTCAGGTTTACCTCATATATAAAATAGCTTGATGCGTCTAAGCGTCGGACTATCATAAATCGCGAGGTATGACGAAGCGTACGTGTACGTAGAGTCCGATGGTGAATAGAGCAGGCAGCGACGCGCGCAATCACAACAATCCGGCGGCAACCAAGGTAGAACCACGGAAGACGAGCTCGAAACCAAGTGTATGTATATCTAGTTAGTTAAAACAAAACTGTACGACAACTGCAGCGAAATAGGTAGACGTGAAAATGAAAAATAAGCAAATTATTTACGATCGCTACACTATATCCTTGTTCGCATAAACATAGACAATTGGCAGCGCCCCAGGGTGCTGGTTAACCTAGCTGAAGAGCGCGCTGCCTGTAACAGCCATATTAAAACCAAGTCCCTCACTCAGCTATTGTAATACAAGAATAGTCGTACAGCAATAACCATCACTTCTCTAAGACTCCGATGAGTCCGTAATCAGTGATCCGAAGCAAATAGCTGAGATTCCCAATAGCCACTTCTACGATTGCTGCACTGACATCAACCTGATCTTGTCAACTGCGGTGCCTAAACTTACCCACGACTCGCTATACATAAGTGCCTTCGACCCAAGTTCTGTAACCCGAGTAATTAGATCACTTAAGCTGTCACTACACCCTGGCCCTGATGGTCTCCCATCTACACTGCTGATACTCGGAGGCCAGGACCTTCCTTTTATACTTCTTAACATATTTGCAATCACAATGGAATTCGCGGTGTATCCAAACACGTGGAAGTATTCTATAGTCATCCCTAGACATAAACAAGGTAGCCGTCAAAACATAGAAAACTGCCGCCCCATCAGCCACCCGCCTGTTGCCTTGAGAGTGATGGAAAGAATTGTTAAGGAGAACTTACTGAACTTTATAATTAGTCGCAACCTCATCAATAAACAACAACACGGATTTTTACCGTCCAAAGCTTGTCAGACTTGCCAATTTGAGGTTCTTAACTATGTGACAACACAGCTTGATGCTAAACAAGCACTGGTCATAAGCTTCCTTGAAATGAGGATGGCCTTTGACAGAGTACCACACGCGGAATTATTAGTAAAGCTTGAATCCTACGGAAGCTCCGACCGCCTGCTCTTATGGTTCCATCTAATCTCGCACGTAATCAGTAAAGGTAGACGAGTCAGTATCACTCCCCAAACCAGTCACAAGTGGTGTTTTTCAGGGCAACGTACTAGGCCCACTGTTATTCTTGCTATATATCAATGACGTTTTCCAGGTAATACACAACTGCAAGCCCTATCTGTTCGCCGATGACACCAAAATGGTGTTCTCCATTCACCCATCAAACATGCAAGCCGGTCTTTCCCAGCTGCAGCTGCAGCTGCAGCTAGTCATTATAGGTAGTATACATCTTTGTGATAGGAGCCACTCCGTATCTCTCCAACTTACTCTCTTGAATCGTTAGCATCACACACCTTCACTGGTTTGTTGACTTCTACTGTCACTGTAAGTATACAATGGAAAAGCTAGAACGCTTAATAGAATTCCGTTGCTGCCCACTGGTTCTCTCCATTAGCACGAGTATCCTTCTTTCTTATCTTCATTACGTTTACTGCAGAGACTCATTGTACGCTCTATATATCTTTGAGCTTATCTGGAGCTACTAGGAGATATTCCTTGTTTCCACATCCTGTAATCTCTCAGATTGTATGTATCACTTACCCTCACTGGCGTGTTGATGTGTTCTGTGACACTGTAGGAACCCACTTGTGACCAAAGTGTCTAATGGAGTGGCTACATCAGGCCAGTGAAAGTTTCTCGAAGCACCATTTTCTGTCGATCCTCTTTACCTCAGCACTTCTACTTAGTAGCAACTAGTGGTCGAGGGCTCCGCGTATCTCTCTGCATACCTGGAGCTTGCTAAGTGCCACCCTCTTTCATCCCCAACCTTCATTCTTCTTGACTGTCTGCTCAAATTCATTTGCAGTCCGTTGATTTATCCGGGACACTTAAGGTATCCACTAGCCACTAGAAGGCTCCACCCCAATGCCATTGCTAGTTGCGGATACTCTCTATCTCACCTTGTATCATTATCAGTTCTTCGCGTTACCTACGTCACTACTTTCCAGCTGCAGCTAGTCATTGCAGGTAGCATACATATCTACGCTAGTAGCCACTCTGGATCTCTCCCACTTACTTATCACATACCTTCAATGGTTGTTGACTTCTTCCGTCACTGTATCTAATAAATAACTGGAATGTTCAATGGAATTCAGATGCTGTCCGCCGCTTCTCTCCCTTAGCACAATTACCCTTCGTTCTTCTTATCTTCGTTACGTTTATTGCAGATATTCATTGTAGGCTCCACACATCTTTGAGCTTATCTGGAGATACTAGGAGACATTCCTCGTTTCTCCATCCTGTAATACAGATTGTCTGTATCACTTACCATCGCTGGCTTGTTGTTGTGTTCTGTGACACTGTAGCAATCCACTTGTGACCAAATAGCCTAATGGACTGACTACATCAGGGCACCGAAAGTTTCTCGCAGCGCCATGTTCTGTCCATCCTCTTAAATCTAAGCACTTCTGCTTAGTAGCAACTAGTAATCGTAGGCTCCACGCATTTCTGGAGCTTGCTAAGAGCTGCTCTCTTCTATCTCGAACATACTTTGTGGCTGTCTGCGTCACATACATCCGCTTTTTGCTGATTTACTATGGGTAATTAAGGGCATACACTAGCAACTAAGAGGCTTCATGCAAATTCCATTGCTGATCACTGATACTCACACTTACAGCGACCCTAACTGTTCCTCGTCTTACCTCTGGCTCCCGTGTTTAGCAGCAGTCCTTCTTCATAAGCTACTATCATCTTTGCGCATATACTGAGCTGCCAAGGTCCACACTTTATCCCTCCAAGCTTTAATCCCTGGGACTGCGTGCATCACATACACATGTTGTCTGTTGCCCTAAGCAAGTGTCCACTAGCAATTATAAGGCCACACCTAAATGCCATTGCTCATCCGCGACACCTAATTGGCCGTAGTACAGCTCTCTCACGGGCTTCTCCCGACTCAGGCCTCCTTAATTATACTCCATTAACACCACCGCATGATTTGATTAGCTGCACGTCGATGCGTCGTAGTCTATTATGCTCTAACTATCTAACAATCTCTTTGTATGCTTGCGCTTTACTTGTCCGCTGCCATTCTACCACGAAACCACTCTTAGTTTTCTTCTGTCGTGCAAACATATCCAGGTATTCAGCATAAGCCGCTCTTCTGCCACACATTTCTGGACCTTTATCTACCCACTACTTGCTGTATTGTCTTAGGCATTTTTTACCTGCAATACTCCAAGTCTCGGGCTAGCAGTCCATGCCTCTATCCAGCTAGGCACTATTACCCTAGCACTCTGGCTGCTGTGGTTAGGTCTCAGGTTCTGATGTCCACAGCAACCTTAATGTGCGCATATATTCTGGCTATTCGCGGTCCTTCCGTCAATTAGCCCTTCTTAGCTTTTTAATTCGGCACTCTCTCTCACCTGGTCAGTACAGAGACGCCCCTTAACTTCTCATTTAAAGGTGTTCATTCCTCAATTATTCGCTGCTATTTTTGCGAAACTTACCCATGTATGAGTCCAAAAGACTCACTGGCTTTCCCTGGGTCAGCATATTCTACGCTCCCCAGCGAAACTTCCCACGCAACAGTTGCATCATAGCAAACGGATCCTGTGTTTTCTTTGCTTAACGGCGCAACGCTCTGCATCCAAGGTATACGGTAGCTACCAACCTATAGGGCTTTGCTTCCGATGAATATTCAAAAGACACTTTTAGCATAATCATTGTTACACAATGTACATCATATGTTTCCTCTAAATGTTAGACCATAGTACGTAAATAATGCTTGTTTCCACGTCTGTTCTTTGCGGCCCTGTTTGTCTCTCACCTTCCCTTTCTCCGAGGTCTGGAACTTCTTGGAGATCTGGGATCGGAATGTGAAAGAGCTTGCTCCTGAGACAGGACATAGAAACCCCCAAGGACCTACATAGAACACGGCTGTACAACAAGTGGATAAAAATGCACTCACTACCATGACCGTCGTCCAGTAATGGTAGCTGGACATGACGCCTTTATACTCCTGCGAAGTATACATAATCCTGTAAATTCTAGAAGCAAGAAACGGAACTTTTGCTTACCTGGACACGAAGATGACGAAGGTCTAACCCTCCATAGGCCTCAGCCATTATGGCCGCCGCGAGCAAAAATAACCTGTTCAGCTAACAGAGGAAATTAGAAGGCAATTGACGGCGGTTAACCGAGTGTTAAATCAGTCGACGAGCTGCTCTGCCAGTTTTACATTAGTGTACAAACGGATTTCTGACAGTGTTTCAGGACGTGGTGGGTTTTCGCCTGGCAAGCGTTCTCCCTATAAAAAGCCAAAAGTGTCCGCTTAACAACACTGCGACGTGGCGGATGTGACTCGCCACTGAATAAAGTCACTGCCCACAACTACATACTGGCGAGCCGACCTGAATCCTAATGTAATATTTTCCTGACAAGTTTTCTCTACAAACAGAATGCCCAGCCTGTTTACACTACGCCCACTATAACCCAACTTGTCGTCATGTTTTGACGAATTTATACCTCAAGCTTAATATTACAATTTCCAAAGCTTGGACAACTTTCGGCTTATTGCCGATTACATACATAGCAACGTGTTTGTTGCGAAACATAAATTGCTTGTAAACGTTGATCATGCCTGGTCAGGTGTGTCTCGGAAATTCGAGAATATACTATTTATTTATTTATTTATTTATTTAGATTCAAAGCAACCTAATGGCCCTGGATGTTTGATGCAACACTTGGAATCTGGCATTCTCGCCGACGAAATGCAACGTCCTCTCATACCGAGGCATCGTTCCGACCATGGAGTTAGCGCTTCAAGGCACTGCGCTTGTTTATATCCTCACAGTTCGAAACCTAAGGTGTACATTACTCCAGTTCTCTGAACTTCGTAGAGCAAGCGAGCCATTGCTCAGCAAAAGCACACTCCCTCACAAGCTACATTTAAATCCATGGCTCCGTAAGAATCTAGGCTTGCTCTATACAATACCTGCGCCCGACCTCTGCTGGAATACTGCTCCGTTATGTTTACCAACTCCAGAAACTGCGACGGAGTAGCCATTGAAAAGGTTCAGCGATCGTTTATCAAACGTCTTCTGGGCCACTCTACTCTCAATTATCGCGGTCGGTACATAGAACTCGTGCTAGAACATTTGTAGATGCGCAGGCTGAAAACTAACCTCATCTTCCCATATCAGTTTATCAATAATCTTCTTGCGAAGTCATTAGCGCCCTTCCCATAATCGGCCAACATTGCGTACCCTCTTCGTAATAGACCACATCCCATTACCCTGCCGAAAGCCCACAGCAGTACGCGTGCAAACTTCTATCTATACTGCTGCGCTTATGTGTAGAATATGTTTTCACATACCGTGTGGGCGTCTGATAATGTAAGGCAATTCCGTTCAGCGCTTAATAGGTATCTCCTAGGTACCTAATAAGTACCTCTTTTAAGCATTAACAGACCTGAAGACGAACTGTGGGAAAATGGACTTGACCACATATAAGCGCCTTCCACTTCTGACCTCACACAACTCACTTTTGCGCACAGCCACTCCTTAGTCTCTCCATGTAGACTTTCATCTATTCATTACCTTCTGCAACATTTGTGACATCTTCCCATGTATAAGTCTTCCCATGTATAAGTCCAGCTCTTACTAACTATTCCTGCCTCATTTTACCTTGGCACACAAAGAGGATTTCAGTATCTGCACGCCGCTGCGCTTCAGCGTCGGATGCTCTGACGTATTTCAAAATTTTAATGTGCGCTTGGACTCCGTCCGTTCGCAGTCCTTTCATCTAACATTTTTAGCTCTCGTAGGGCGATCATCCATATCCTATTATGTCTATGCACAGCCACTCCCCAGCCCCTTTCTTAAACGTTCATTAAACTATTACCTGCTGCAACGCCTAAGACGCTTAGTTACTAGAAGGCTCAATCCGAATGCCATTGCTAGCCACCGATACTCTCCCTTCTAGCAACCTTCTCAGCTATTCGTCTTAACATTGGCACCTCATTTCAGCTGCAGCGGTTTATTGTAGATAACCTACACCCTTGCGCTAGGAGCCACTTCTTATCTCTCCAACTCCTACTCACTTGGATTGCTTGCATCACATACCTTCGCTGGTTTGTTGGCTTATTCCGTCACTGTAAGTATCCACTAATAACTAGAAGGCTTGATGCGAATTTAGTCGCTGTTCACTGGTTCTCTCCTAGCACATTATCCTTCGTTCCTCTTATATTCATCACGCTTTCTGCAGTGCTTCGTTGTAGGCACCATACATTTTTCCGCATTTCCGGAGCTGCTAGGAGACATTCCTTGTTTCTCCATCCTGTAATCTTTTAGAATGTCTGTATCAGTTACCTGCTCTGGCTTGTTGATGTATTCTGTGACACTGTAGGAACCCATTAGTGACCAAACTGCTTAATGGAATAGTTACATCTGGCCAACTAGAGTTTTTTGTAGCGCCATTATCTGTCGATCCTCTTAACATTAGCACCTCAATTATTAGCAACTAGTGGGCGTCGGCTCCACGCATCTCTGCGCACATCCGGAGCTTGCTAAGAGCCGCTCTCTTTTATCTTCAAGCTTCATGCTTTATGACTGTCTGCGTCACATACATCCGCTCTTTGTTGGTTTATTCTGGGACATTATGCGTATACACTAGTAACTAGAAGGCTTCATGCAAATTCCATTGCTGATCACCGATACTCTCACATATAGCGCTACTATCAGTTCTTCGTCTTACCTCTGGCACCTCTGTTTAGCAGCAGCCGTTCTTCCTAGGCTCCAAACATCCCTTCGCATATCCTGAGCCTGCTAAGAGCCACACTTTTATCCATCCAACCTTTAATCTCTGGGGCTGCGTGCGTCACATCCACTTGCTGTCTGTGAACTTATTCAGGTATCCAGTAGCAACTATATGGTTCCGCCCAAATGCCATTTTAGCCTTCGGTACTCCCTCTCGCCTAGTATCTTTATCAGTTCTTCTTACTACCTACATCACCACCTTTCAGCTGCAGCGAGTCATTACAGGTAGCATACATCTTTGCGCTAGGAGCCACTCCTTATCCCTCCAATACTTCTTCACTTGGATTGTTTGCATCACAAACCTTCGCTGGTATGTTGACTTCTTCTGTCACTTTAGGTATCCAGTGCTAATTAGTTGGCCTAATCCGAATGCGCTTGCTGGCCAATGATGCTCTTTCTCCTAGCGCCACTATCTATTGCTCTGCTTATCTTCCTCACCATTTTACAGAGCTTCTTCGTAGGCTCCATGTCCCATATGCGCAGGTCTTGAGCTTGCTAGGATACACTCCTTGTCTCGCTATCATACATTCTCCTGGAATGTCTATCACTTACCTCCGCTTGGATAATTTGATTACCTGCGCGCCGCTCTGTCTTAGCCTCTACGCTCTGAACTATCTAACAGCCGTATTGTATGCTTGCGCAGCATCCGTTCGATGTCCATTCTTCATGAAACCTTTCTTAGCTCTCTTCTGTGGAGCAAACATAACTCAAGTAGTCAGCGCACAGAGCTCCTTTCTAGACGTTCATTTATCTATTACTCGCTATGTTCATGACACCTATTTATACTGAAGTCCAGCTCTCTCACCGGCTTTTCCCGGCACAGGCTTCCTTGCTAAATGCACAGCTGTCATCCACCCTTCTGCGACACCTAACTAATTGTAGTTCAGCTCACTCACTGGCTTCTCCCGGCTCAGGCTTCCTTATTTATATTCCATTAGCACCCCAGCATACTTTGATTGGCTGCGCGTCGATGCGTCTTAGTATATTATGCATTAAAAGTATTTAACAACCACATTGTTGACCTATTCTGTGCCACCGTAAGATCCGCTAGTAGCTGAAGCCTTATTTCGAACTCTATTGCTGGCCATTCATCTCTCCTAGCGCGCCGTTATCCGTCGTCTGTCTTACTCGCGTTTACTTGACATGTGGTCAAAAGTCTTAATGATATGGTTGAATCAGCCACTGATACATCCTTTCCTTTAGCCACTATCTCTGCTCTGCGGCAGCTGTTCGCTGTAGGCTCTATTCAACTTTGGGAATACTCCTTAGCTCGCTAGGCGTCAGTCCTTCTGTAGATTGTTTATTCTCCTGGTATAGTTTTTTCACAGCTCAGCTGGTTTGCTGTCCGATCCTTTGACACGGTTGTTATTCATTGGCACCTCGAATTATTAACCCAACAGGCACCCTTGGCCACTGATACCCGGTCCATTATCGATATCTTCTGATCGTCTTACCTTCAACACTTAGTCTTCCTTTGATATCCATTTAACCTTAGCCTGCTTCTAATATGTTCAGCTTCCTATCTTCATATACTTATGTACATTGTGGTTATGGTGTCTTAGGTAATCCTTATCCCGTGGAGCATATATAAATACGGCCACATCGTCACTGTCTTTGGGTTTCCGATAACAACCAATCGTGACTACACACCTACTTTCTAGTCTCAGGTAGAATTCGAACATTGTCAGCTTACACCTCATGAATATCTTACCGGAATCCTGCTCTTCATCCCTATGCACATGAAAGTATTCTACCCATCAGGCCATGCCTTCGGCATAAGTAAAAACATCTTTAGCGTAATATCTGTTACACCTTGTACACTAGTTGTCTCAAATAAATGTCTTAATGTAGGATTTTGATTAAACGCTAGGTACATTGACTGTTCCTTTTCGGTCTTCTCTCGGCTTGTTCCTCTCTCCCTTTTCTCTGAGGTCGCGAACATCGGAGAGCTTCGGGATTGAACTGAGGAACTGCCTCCGTCTGGGATGGGACGAAATAACCAACAAGTACTTACCTGGACCATGGCCTCCCTTCCACTCTAACTATTTGCACCCAACCACCGATGTCCAGTGAGGGTAGCTGAACACGAATTCTTCGCTCCCCGGCAAATATACATAATCAGAGATGACTTCATGTGGTTCTGCGAAGGATCAACACATCATATTCAATAAGAATGTTTAGTACCCGACCTACCAATGGACAGGACCCAGGAGCGCAATAGGTAACCAGTTATTGCACCAACCAGCGGAAAAAAATGGGACGCAACCTGACTGCGAATAACCGAGCAAACAGACTTTTAACAAGAAATACAGCCAGTTACAATTTGCCATTCAATGGATTGGTGGCAGTGTTCCAGGACGTGGTGGGTTTTCGCCTGGCAAGCGTTCTCCCTACAAAAAGCCACAAATGTCCGTTTAACAACACTGCAACGTGGCGTATGTGACTCGCCACCGAATAAAGTCACAGCCCATAACTTTACACTGGCAGGTCAACTAGCGTCACAATTCTACATAGGATCGTTACACTGGGACTTCTACACCTGTATATACTGTTGTCGTTTTACATCCTACCATACGTTGCCCTTTTCCTTCCTTGTGTGCGGGCTCTTCCATTACCTTTCAATGGATCATTCAGGTTTCTCAATCTCTTATTAGCTGAGGTCCCGTATCTCATGACAGCCAACTTATTGTTTCGCATTTTCAACATTGTACAGTTCCAATCATGGATATATGAACAATTTTCTGCGTTACTGTTACAATTGCATTATAACGTTTGTACCGTTGTACATATCTGATCATGCCTCCATGAGCGTGCCTCGCATAGCCGAGAATAAAATATTTATTTATTTATTTATTGTATGCTTGCGCTTCTCCCGTCCGCTGTCCTTCCATCATGAAACCTCTCTTAGCTTTCTTCTGTCGTGCAAGCATATCCATGTATTCAGCGCAAGCCACTGTTTTGCCTCACATTTCTAGATGTTCATTTATCCCTTAATCTCCGTAATGTCCTAGACATTTTTACCCTCAATCCTCCAGCTCTCGGGCTAGCATTCCCTGGCTCTATCTAGCTTGGTGCCATTATCTTAGCACCCCGGCTGCTGCGGTTAGGCCTCATGTACTGATGTTCTCGGCAACCTTAAAGTACGCTTGCATTATGGCTTTTCGCTGCCCTTCCGTCAATTAACCTTTCTTAGCTTTTTAGTTCATCACTCTTCTCATCTGGTCAATACACCGACGCCCGTTAGCTTCTCATTTATGGGTGTTCATTTCGCACTTACTCGCTGCTAGTTTTGCGACACTTACTCATGTATGAGTCCAACAGACTCACTGGCATTTCCTGGGTCAGCAAACTCTAATACTATTTTCTTAACACCCTAGAATAACTCGTTTTCCGCGCGACGCTACGTATACATTTGTTCCGCACGTGCACTTTCCTTTAACTGATCTATATTACTTCACTTCTATCGATCACTACTTTTTTCACCTAGTGTTCTGTGTCCGTTTTTTGCAGCAAAGTTTTCGACACTTATTTATGTAGGAGATAAGCTCTCTAGCCAGCTTTTCCCAACTCAGTCGGCCGTAGCACCAAACTCTTAATACCCTCGTGGCGTTTTTCTGGCTTGACCCATAGAAAATTTTACTCAGCGCTTGAATTCTATCTATCCGCTGACTTACCACCATTTGACCTTTGAATCTCTTTCATTGCAAGTTATTTATACCTTCACTTACTTATTCTGCGCTCCTTATCAAAGTAGATGGGCTGCCAGCTGGTCTTTGAATTCTGCTTTCTGTGTTCCCACGCAAGAGTTGCGTCATGGCAAACCGATATTGCGTTCTCTGCTCAATGGCGCAACGCTCTGTTTCCTATGTAGATGGTAGCATGCAACCTTTACGGCCATTGCTTTCGTAGAACATTCAAAAGACACTTCCAGCACAATCCTTGTTGCACATTGTGCATCATTTGTTTTCACTAAATCTTATACCATAGGACGTAAACGATGTTTGTTTCCACGCCTGTTCTTTGCGGCCATGTTTGTCTCTCACCTTCCCTTTGCTCCGAGGTTCGAAATTTCTTGGGGATCTGGGATTAGACCGAGAAACAGTTTTGTCCGGGACAGGACACAACCCACAAGGACCTACAAAGAATATGGCTTTGCAACAAATGGATACAACTGCACTCACTGCCACGACCGTTGACCAGTAATGATAGCTGGACACAAGGCCTTCATTCTCCTGGAAAGTATACCTAAACTGAAATGTATTGTTGGCTCCGATTAATCTTCATTGCTACGTCCCCTTTCTTCCTGAACATGCATATTCTGCCGATGCTCTCCTTTAGTACCTATACCTATATTCAACGGCTTGCTGTCTTTGCTTCCGACTACTGTGACCACATTGATCAGGGTTAGGCAGACTTATCGGTCTACTCCCATAACCCGTAGAACATCACTGGCTTTTCCACCTCTTCTGAATAGAGTATTTTCCTTTTCGCACTCTGTTTGCATTAATTTTTCAACTAGACGTAAATCGCTTCGGACCTGGTTCCAATCTATCCTCGGCTGACCAGTCTCATGATTCTGACTGCTCCGAGACGTTATCACTCGAGGCTCTACATTCCAAACACTCTGTTCCCCTCATCTCAAGACCTTTCCTTGACATGCTAACTGGCTCTTCATATAGTGACTTTCGTCTCGAAAGCTTCTTTTCTTATGACACTCCTTAACGCTGACGTAACGTCCTGTAACCCTCAACTGAAATGCATTGTTGGCCCTAATTAATCTTTACTGCTATGTCCCCTTTCTTCCTGAACATGCGTATTCTGCCGATGCTCTCCTTTAATACTTATACCTATATTCAACGGCCTGCTCTCTTTGCATCCGACCACTGTTACCCTATTGATCTGGGATAGGCAGACTTATCGGTCTACTCCCATAACCCGGAGAACATAGTTGGCTTTTCGACCTCTTCTGAAGAACGTAAATCTCTTCGGACCTGGATCTAATCTATCCTCGGTTGACCAGTCTTATTTTCCTCACTGCTCCCTGACATCCGGGACGTTATCACTTGAGGCTTTACATTCCAAACGCTCTGTTCCCTGTATCTCCAGACCTTCCCTTGGCATGCTAACTGACTTTTCATATAGCCGCTGTCGTCCCTCTTCTCATGACACTCATCTCTGCTATCCACAAGTTAATTTGGCGGCCTAGCTTCATCTTGCTGGCCTACCGGACTCGTCTGAACGGTCTCCTGCTTTCTGACCCACCTCGGACTTCTGAGATCCCAATGACCTAGGCTCTGCCGACGTAACGTCCTGCAACCCCCAACTGAAATGCATTGTTGTCCCTGATTAATCCTTATTACTATGTCCCCTTTCTTCCTGTACGTGCCTATTCTGCCGATGCTTTCCTTTATTACTTAGACCTAAATTCTACGGTTTTCACTCTTTGAGCTGATTTTCTAATCTCGCCTCAATGGTCTCTTTGTTTCTGACTGTTGTGACCTGAATAACCAGGGATGGGCAGACTTATCGGTCTACTCCCATAACCCGGAGAACGTCGTTGGCTTTTCGACCTCTTCTGAAGAGTATTTTCCTTTTCGCACTCTATTTGCATTAATTTTTCAATTAGACGTAACTCTCTTCGGACCTGGCTCTAATCTATCCTCGGTTGACCAGTCTCATTTTTCTCACTGCTCCCTGACATCCGAGACGTTATCACTCGAGGCTCTACATTCCAAACACTCTGTTCCCCTCATCTCCAGACCTTTCCTCGGCATGCTAAATGGCTCATCATATAGTCTCTTTCGTCCCGAAAGCTTCCTTTCTTATGACACTCACCTCTGCTATCCACAAGTTAATTTGGCGGCCTAGCTTCATCTTGCTGACCTATCCGGACTCGTCTGAACGGTCTCCTGCTTTGTGACCCACCTCAGACTTCTGAGATCTCAATGGCTTAGGCTCTGCCGACGTAACGTACTGTATCCTTCAACTGAAATGCATTTTTGGCCCTGATTAATCCTTATTACTATGTCCCCTTTCTTCGTGTACGTGCCTATTCTGCCGATGCTTTCCTTTATTATCTAGACCTAAATTCTACGGTTTTCACTCTTTGAGCTGATTTTCTAATCTCGTCTCAATGGTCTCTTTGTTTCTGACTACTGTGACCTGAATGACCAGGGATGGGCAGACTTATCAGTCTGCTTTTCCGTCTCAGTGATCTCATTGCTTTTGAATACTGTGACCCTATTGATCAGGGATAGGCAGACTTATCGGTCTACTCCCTTAACCCGGAGAACATTGTTGGCTTCTCGACCTCTTCTGAAGAGTATTTTCCTTTTCGCAATCTATTTGCATTAATTTTCAATTAGACGTAAATCTCTTCGGACCTGGATCTAATCTATCCTCGGTTGAACAGTCTTATTTTCCTCACTGCTCCCTGACATCCGGGACGTTATCACCTGAGGCTTTACATTCCAAACACTCTGTTCCCTTTATCTCCAGACCTTCCCTTGGCATGCTAACTGGCCTTTCATATAGCCGCTGTAGTCCCTTTTCTTATGACACTCACCTCTGCTATCCACAAGTTAATTTGGTGGCCTAGCTTCATCTTGCTGGCCTATCCGGACTCGTCTGAACGGTCTCCTGCCTTCTGACCCACTCGGACTTCTGAGATCCCAATGACCTACGCTCTGCCGACGTAACGTACTGTATCCCTCAACTGAAATGCATTGTTGGCCCTGATTAATCCTTATTACTACGTCCCCTTTCTTCGTGTACGTGCCTATTCTGCCGATGCTTTCCTTTATTACTTAGACCTAAATTCTACGGTTTTTACTCTTTGAGCTGATTTTCTAATCTCGTCTCAATAGTCTCTTTGTTTCTGACTATTGTGACCTGAATGTCCAGGGATGGGCAGACTTATCAGTCTGCTTTTCCGTCTCAGTGGTCTCTTTGCTTTTGACTGCTGTGACCCGATTGATCAGCGATAGGCGGAATGGTCTCCTTTTTTCTGACCTCTCTCGGGCTTCTGCGATCTCACTGTTCTTGTCACTGCCGACGCAACGCTTTGTTACCCTCACCTCAAGAACGTTGCTGGTCGTGACTAATCGCAATCATCATGTCCTCTCTCATCCTTAACGTGTCCATTTCTGCCGATTCGATCCGACAAAATGCATAGCTTACTATTACGCCTTTCTCCTTATGAGTCGACTTTCTAGTCTGGTCTGAACGACCCACCTTCCGACTTCTGTGACCCTAATGATCAGGGGTCGGCAGACCAAATGGTCTGTTCATACCACGTCGGGAATATCGCTGACTTCTCCACTCATCAATGAAAACTTTTCCTTTTCTCATTTTGTGTGCATTCCTTTTTCCACCGGTCAGGCAACTCTCCGGATCTGGCACTACTCTAGCGGCGTCCGACCAGCCTCCTGCTTTCTGACTACTTCCTTACATTCCAAACATTAACGATCTAGGCTCTGTTGTCCTGGTGCTCTGTCCCCCTTATCCTGAGACCGTTCCTCGGCATGCAACCGCCTTTTCATATAGTCACTTGCTTCCCAAACTGCTTTCTGATGACACTCATTACTTATTCCCACCTTACTTTGGAGGCCTAGCTTCAGCTTGCTGACTTACCCGGGTTTGACTGTACGCTCTCCTGTCTTCTGACATCGCTCGGACTTCTGTGATCTATGATCTAGACTCTGCCGACGAAAGTCTGTTACCCTCACCGCAAGACCACCGCTGGTCATGATTGAACCTTATTATCATGTCCCCTTTTTTCCTTAACATGTCCATTTCTGTTGATGCTCTCTGTCAGCACTTAGACTTTACTAATACGACTTTCACCCTACGAGCTGACATTCTGGGCTCGTCTCAACGATCTCGTACCTTCCGACTTCCGTGACCCTAATGAACAGAAACCGTAAGCTCCAACGGTCTGCGCACAGCACCTGGAGCATATCGTTGGCTTTCTTTTTCTTTCTCTTCTCACCCATAGAGCCCTTTTTTACACTCTAGCCTGACTTATCTGGTTCTGGCTGTACGGCCTCCTGCCTTCTGACCTCTCTCGAACTTCTGAGTTCTAAATGATCTAGTCTCTGCAGGCGCAATGCTCTGTCTCCCCCGCCTCCAGAGCACTGCTGCTCATGATTCATCACTAGTATATCCGCTTTTATCTTTAACACTTCTATCCTGTTGACGCTCTGTTAACTTTCTGACATTTATAATACGGCTTTCTCTCCATGAGCCGATATCCTCATCTCATCTCCATGGTCTCCTGCTTTCCGAATACTGAGCCCATACTTTTGAACCATCGACTGGTCCAAAGGTCTGTTCGCAACACCTCGAGATTTTTGTAGGCTCTTCCACTTCCCCTTAAGTGTCTCCTTCACGATTACATTCTTTCATTTTCGCACTCTGTCTGCCTTCCTTTATCCATTGGACGGATAACACTTCGGGCCTGGCTCCACTCTAGCCTGGTCTGACCAGTCTCCTATTTTCTGACTGTTTCCAGAAATCAGAGACGCACGTGTTCTAGGCTGTGCAGTCACAACACACCCTGTCCCTCAGCCTGAGAGCTTCGTTTGATATGCTAACGGGCTTTTTATATAGCCTCTGTAGTCCCGCAAATTTACTTTCTCGCGACATTCACTACTGTTATCCCCACTTTAATCTGACTGCCTAGCTACATCTTGCTGACTTATCCAGTCTCATCTAAACGCTCTTTTGCTTTCTGACCCCTCCCCAAACACTCCTGCTTCATCTTCAATCTTTCATTCTTTACTGATCCGTGTTCCGCTCGATTCTCGTCGTATTTCGCCACTTATGATATACGTGTATATGCGATATTTAAATAACAATTACATGCATAGGGGTACAATAGTTCAGGCATCGCCGCAATTGATTGACTGCATTCCAGATGCATTCCTTTCTTCTGTCTGTGTGGCTGTCTCTGTTCGTTTCCTTTTTCTCCCGAGTCTGTCACAGGTACGGCGACACGCACCCAAGGAATTGTCCTCCGTTTCGACAACAATACAAGGCACACAGTTCCTCTACCTGGACATGAGCGGAAAATTATCAACTTTTTTACAACTTACTAACTGGACAAATCAATCAATTCTTCCGCGGCATGAACCACTGAGTCCAATTTTGGCTGGCTAGCCGAACAACCTCCGCGTGGTGTCAGCTGGGTGGTTCGGGTTTAACCCGCTCCAGCAAATAGTTCGGCGGCAGTGTTCCAGGACGTGGTGGGTTTCGCCTGGCAAGCGTTCTCCCTATAAAAAGCCACAAATGTCTGCTTAACAACACTGTGACGTGGCGGTCGTGGCTCGCCACAACATAAAGCCACCGCCCTGTGGATATCCGGATAACGCTGTCCAATCCACGGACACCAACCTCCTATTCGCATACTGATGACGATGTCAAACATTGAAGATTGGAGCAACACAACTACAAGCACAAAATACACAGCTACATACACATACACACACGATGACATACATACATTCCCCCTACACAAACACAAACTGCTATGGCAAACATATCGGATTTTTGCACATCCTTGATCATGCATCGTTATGTCAAAGTGATCATGCCTGTAAAGGCGTGCCTCACCTTGTTGAGAATAAAAGATTTATTTATTTATTTATTTATTCCACATATCTCTTGACTGGAGGACTTTCGACTACGGAAGGCACATTCTCCTGCCAAAACAAAGCTTGAACAATCAGTCATTCTAAGCTCTTCAATCCGCTTTGACCGCTCAAATGGCCGTGGTTACCACAATCTCTAATCAAATTCACTACATACCCCGGGGGATCTGCGATTCTTTCGTCGGAACCTATCCTGTCCACCAAGACTTCAACATATTTCAACGTATATTCTTCGAGGTTTCACGTGGTTCTGCAGATGATCAACACATCATATCCAGAAAGAATGCTTAGTTCCTGACCTACCGACCTGGAACAGGAGAGGAACCAGGCACGCAATGGCCACTCGCATAGCGCATCAGTCAGCATAAAAATGGGACGCAACTTGACTGCGAATAACGGTGCAAAAGAACGTTCAACAAGAAACATAGCCAGTTCCAACTTACCATTCAATGGATTGGTGGCAGTGTTTCAGGGCGTGGTGGGTTTTCGCCTGGCAAGCGTTCTCCCTATAAAAAGTCACAAATGTCCGTTTAACAACACTGCAACGTAGCGAATGTGACTCGCCACCGAATAAAGTCACAGCCCATAACTTCACACTGGCAGCTCAATTAGAATCACCATACTGGATAGCTTGCTCTTCAATTATCTTCCAATGGATCACTCAGGATTCTTTATCTATTATTACTCGAGGTATGACTGCGATATATGGCAGAGCGATTATGTCCAAACAAATCGTTCTTTCGCATGTTCACCATCGCACAGTTCTAAGCATGGACATATGAACAATTTTCTACTGTCACTACAATTCCCATAAAATGTCTGTACAGCTGTACATACCTGATCATGCCTCAACTGGCGTGCCTCGCATAGTCGAGAACAAATATTTATTTATTTATTTATTTACAAACTGATTTCTTATAGCGTTCCAGGAAGTGGAGGTTTTTTGTCTGGCAAGCGTTCTGCCTATAAAAAGCCACAAATGTCCGCTTAACCACACTGCTAAGTGGCGGATGTGACTTGCCACTGAATAACGTCACTGCCCACAACTACATACTGGCAAGTCGACTAGAATCACAATTTAATATTTTCCTGAAACGTCCAAGAGTAAGATACTCCCTGCCTACATGTATTGTTTTCAATACACATGTACTGCTCAGATTGTTTACACTACGCACGCTAAAACCCGACGTGCCGTCGTACATCGATGACTATATTCCTCATGATTAACATACAATATGTCTGTGCAACATTCAGGTCACTGCCGATTACATACATAGCAACGTGTTTGCTGCGGAACATAAATGCATGTAAATATTAAGCGTGCCTGGTTTGGTGAGTCTCGACAAATCTGAGAATATACTATTTGTTTATTTATATATTTATTTAGTACCTAACTAATGGGATGCATGCAGTCTGTTAAGATTGCGCAACCTGTATCCACCCCGATCAATTCTCTACTGGCGTGGTGCAGGGGATCATTTTTGGTCTTAGACTAATTTTGATTAATAAAAATGACCCGCAGGAGTTTTCAGCATGGTCACTTTCATTTTGCTGAGGACCTAAAGGTATTATACGTCTTTCTCACTGATGATTAATACCCGCAATTAATAGAATTTGTGAGGATTTTAAAGCACTTGAAAAATGATGTGAACACTGGCAAAGTACCTTCTTTGCCCAAAAATCTAATGTCATGACCCACAATATGTTTGTACTCTTTCCAAACCTTGGCCTGCGCTACACTTGTGCCTAAACTTTTCATGGCAATTCACTATCAAGTGGCACAATTAATGGGGTTATCTTCAAAAACGCTAATAAATGCATGCGCAGATTACAACCAGAATTTTGAAAGTGTCACATCAGCCCAGCTGGAATACTACTTCTTTATATGTAGCTACCGACGGAAGTCGGACCGTGTTCTGCTCGAAGAAGTTCAAGGGCGCTTTACGAATAGGTTAACTCTATCCCATTAAGCTCTGATTTATCGACAATGGTGCGAACACTATAAAATTCAGCTTCTTCGGCAAAGGCGCCTTCTCCTTAACACGTGCTTCTTATATCAGCTAATTCATAAAAAGCTGCACAGTTTTTGGCCTGTCTCAAACTGCACAGCACATAGGGACTTTAACTCCGAAACTAAAGCCCATCCATTACACCTTAAGGAAGAAGAACAGACTTCGAACACGTTGCTTCTTTGTGATGTACATAAACCTACAGAACAGGTTGCCTTCCAGACTAGAAATCCGAAAGTTGCAGGCATTCACGAAGGACATACAAAGCGTCCTAAGTGTTGACACTATACAACACAGCTTCAATATCTACGATTCACAAGACTACTGCTAGGAATCTGGCCCCGAAGTAGCTGGAGGACATCTAAGATGCATTGCATACCCTCTAAGCACCTTGAGCTCACAACTTAGCCACATCCTTCGTCGTTAACGTCTTATCACCTGACCCAGTTTAGCGGTATTCCGCAAACAGTTTTAGATTTTACAAGGAATATCCGAGTACAAGCTGCCGTTTGCCACCAGTGATTTCTCCTTGACCTGCTTTGCGTTCTCCTACGGAAAATACTGCCTATTGGCTGTACTAAGGGAGGAGTAGACACCAGCACCGACGCAGTCTGTAAGCGCTAGTCGGTAGCTTAACCCTTATAACGCTTTTACATCGGTGACCACCCTTGCTTTCCTCATTTTCATTACCGCAATCACGACACCCAGGAGATCGCAGTCCGATCAGTCGCACGCATCTTACAGTTGCTAAGACTAGAATGCTGAATACAAAATGTACTGCCATATCTGCTTAGTGCCTTACCTTCTTCGGTTCCCCCACTGACACTTTGATCCAAAGGCTGCAAGGAACAACCGGCTTCTTTTCTTCTACGATTACTGTGTCAAAGTTCAAAAGGCTCACCAAACAGTACAGCCTAGCCTACTGACAGGCAGGTCCCCAAATCCGAAGGCATGCCTCACTCAGACTATTGCTGGACAAAAACCACTCCATCCGAGCAGATATAGATCAGTCCTTACATCCTATCCACAACTTCCTTCCTTATGCAGCGACCTTACCTCTTAGCACTTGCCATGCGCTTAGACCACTGTGGCCGTAAACATTTATTTGGCTTATTACCTTTGTGCTAGGCATAGTACAGGCATTCTACCAAACCTATGCTAAGTGTAAGACGTTAGTGTTTATTGTTGCTGTCTGCTCATGCCCAAAACGCTTAACTTGCTTTGTCGAAAATAAAATATTCATCCACTTATTTAGTGCCCCTAAAGTTAGCATTATAATTTTCCAAAGCATCGCCTAAATACCAGCTTCAGTTGCTATTCTATGAACCTTCGTAGACGTCAGTTGCTAGTTGGCTCTAATTGTCGACTGTTTATTAAGCCTGAGTACTCCCTAGTTTCCTCCGCCGTTTCTAACTGTAACCTGTATGTGTACTGCAACGTAACATGTACTCCTTTTGCTCGATAAAGGAATCACTGTAAAATCCATTGGCCCAAGCAGCATACATTTAGCTCCCCAGTTCTCCTCGCTTGGCCCATATACTTAGCTTAATCTGAGTGGTACATGTGACAAACAATATATTTATTTATTTATCGAAAGCATTAAAAGGCTGGCATCAACTGATCCCGATCTGATAAATACATAAATCCGTATTTTATACGCGACAAAGCGTGGCACGTCTTTTAGGCATGATCGGCATAGTGCAATATTGTTCTCGAACTAGCATTCCCTGGCTCTATCCAGCTTGGTACTATACCTTACCAAACTAGCAGGGTACTATTGTCTGCGCGCTACTAGGCTAAGGCCTCATGCTCGGATATCCTCAGCCACCTTAATGTATGCTTGTATGCTGGCTGTTCGCTGCCCTTTCATCAATTAACGTTTCTTAGCTTTCTTGTTCTTTAATCCTCTCAGCTCGTCAGATCACAAACGCTCGTTAGCTTCTCATTTCTAGATGTTCAGTTATCGCTTACTCGCTGCTATGTCTGCGACACTTACTCATGTAGGAGACCGACCTACTCATTGGCTTTTCCTGGGTCAGCATACCTTAGTAGCATTCCCTTTGCACCCTAGAATGACTCGTTTCTCTGCGCGACGCTGCGTATAAAATTGTTCCGCACGTTCGCCTTCCTTTAATTGAGCTTTATTACTTACATTTATTAATCAATGTTTTCTCAGCTAATCAGTACCTCCGCTTCTTAACCACTCCTTTGTAGTTGTGCTCTTTCCGTCTCACAGAAAAGGTTTCGACACGCTCACGTAAGCGGTTAGCCTTCCTAAGGCCTTTACCCTGCTCAATCCGCCATTGCACTATTCCTTTAGTACCCTCGTGTCGTCTTTCTGTCTAGATCCCCGAATAATTTTTACTTTGTGCTTGAGTCCTAGCTTTCTACTACTTTGTCACCAATTGACCTTTGAATCTCTCACGTTGCAGGCTATTTAGATCTACCTACTTATTCTGCGCTCCCTGGTAAAGTAGGCTAGCTACCAGCTGTTCATCCACCATACAAGCGCCGCCGGGTTCTGCACTCTGCTTTCTGTCTTCCCACTTGCTAGTTGTATTATGTTAAAACGATACTGCGTGGTTTGCTCACTGACGCAACGCTCTGTTCTCAATGTATTGGTAGTAATCTACCTATACGGCCATTGCTTTTCGTAGAACGCCCAAAAGACACCATCAGCAAATCATTGTTGCACATTGTACATCAGTTTGCCTCCACTTTAACTTTCTTAACAAGGGAAGTTAACAATTTTTGGTTCCACGCCTGTTCTTTGCGGTCATGGCAAACCCTCACTTCCCTTTTCCCTGAGGTCCAGAACATATTGGGGGTCTGGGAGTTGACTGAAGAACGGAGTTTTCGACCGGGATAGGGCAAAATAACCCACAAGGATCGACAAAGAACATGGTTGTGCACTGAAGGTATACAACTGTACTCACAAAACCCACCGTTGTCCATTACTGATAGATGGACACGATGCCTTCACCCTCCTGGAAAGGATACATGACCTGAAAAATCCAGACACACGCAACTGACGTTTTGCTCACGTGGATGCTCAAAAGGAGGACTCTTCGTAACTTCCCCAGCCGTGGTTGGCCTCAGTGATCATGGCGGCCCTGACCAGGCTATCCGATGAACTAACGGAGGAAATCGGAAGCAATTTGACTGCTAATTACCGAGTGCGAAAACAGCCAGCAAGCTGCTTTGCCTGCTGTACATTAGTGTATATATGGATTTACAGCATTGTTCATGGACTTCGTGGGTTTTCGCCTGGCAAGCGTTCTCCAAATAAGAAACCACAAATGTCCGTTTAACAACACTGAATGTTGATGAATGTGACCCGCCACTGGATGCAATCACTGCCCGCAGCTATATACTGGCAAGTTGCCTAGCTGCATAGCACAATATTTGCTTGACCCGTACGAGCATAAGATGCTGTCTACATCTACAGTTCTCACTACACTTACAGTGCCCTGACTGTTTGCACTATGCACGCTTGAACACAACGTATCGTCAGACATTTTGGACTATATTCCTCATGGTAAATTTTACGACTTCCGCATCCTGTACAAGTTTCGTTTTACTGATGAGTACATACACAGCGACGTGTTAGTTGCTGAACATATTTGTCTGTAAAAGTTGATCAGGCTGGATTTGGTGCGGCTCGATAGATTCGAGGCTAAATTATTTATTCTGTGATGTGATAAAATGAATAGCAGAAACAAGCGCGGGAGTAGTACAGATGCAGTCAGTAGTGTGGGCCCACATGGCCCAAATATTGAATGCCGGCTATCCTCAAAGAATGCGACAGGTAGAAATAAGAATTGGTTATTTAATGTTGTATATGTTTGTGATTAACCAGTGAGAGTAATTCATGAACACTATGCGGGTCAGGTGAGCTAAGCAGGAGGAAAAAGCTGCAAACATAGTTTACGAATAGGATGTGTGACTGATAAAATACTCAGGCGTATTCGTATGAGAGCAGGTATATGCACATTGCAGACCGTTTCTACAATCTTAACAAGTTTACAGCTGACCGAGGGGCGCGACGGTTATTCGCAATCATGTTTCGCCAATTTATTTCTTATAGCCGTGTTGTCGTCTTTTTTGGAGTCAAGAGCAAGTGTTGGAAGCTGTTGAAATCGAACGACTTAGGTGGCATGTATTGATTTGTTTTGTTTTCGGGTATATTTAGTGGATCCAGACTGTGAAGTGCGGATGTGTTCATTGTTCAGTGTTCACTCACGGTCCAGGGGAGCGTCGCGGGTATGTCCTCACAGGTGTTCCGTAAAGATAATGCAATCCTTTAGAAAAAGGAAGAAAAGAAAAGCGGATCAAGCAACCTGCCAAGGAAATCGTACAGGAGTATATTAATGCATAACTACAAATCTTTTTCACCTTCTAGTGGTTAAAACCACTAGAATGACCTTAGATGTTATAGAGCAGCTCTGTTATTTTGCATGCAAGTACAAGGCTCGACCTTTGTTTAGTGCGAGAGACAAATGTTGCTCAACTTGGCCTAGCCTATGCAACAATTATCGTTGCGGAAACCGGGAGTATCAGCCGTTGTTAACAGGTGAATTTTTTGAAGGAATCAGGAGCAATTAAGTAGTGGAACGTGCGACTAACATGTATATTGAGGAATCGGTCGATAGTGGTAGGGCTTACCTTTCGAGCCTTTTATAGTACCCGGGGGTAGAGACCCACGCGAAGGATAACGTTACGTATTCATTAATCGGATACTAGAGAATTAGCTTTGGGCTTGTGTGAGACGGGGTGTCAGCGAGGTTGCGACGAAAATAGAACCGACTTTCTACTCCAGCTGTAGGGAGAAGACGGTTGCAAACTCAGCACCGAAATGTACCTGGAATAACGGAAAAAGACAGACAGCAGAGTTAAAAGATACCACTTGTTACACTCCCAGTTGGGCTTCTACCGCGCATCATACCAGCTCAGTAGACAACAGGAAAAAGCTATACTAAGAGTCGGATTAATTGTGAATAAGAAACTGCACGCTGTCTTATGACAAGGCACGGTGTGCTAGGTATACAACGTTAAATACAGGAGCGGGACGAGAAGGAATTACATACTATGGCCGCAGGGAGAATAAGATAACAGAGCCAGCTCTGAAAGTGACTAGTAATAGCAGAACAGGAAGTGCAGCAATGCCAAAAGTTACTGGATATTCCACTCTCAGGTGGACATCTACGCTGGTATGTAAACGGCGGCGTATGTGAAGTAGATGTTGTTTGAGCTCCCCGATGTGGATGCGCTTGACGTGAATGTTGACAAGGGGCTTGTCTATTACTCACTACCACTTCCATACTGTTTCCTGGAGACAGTTGGTCGTTGCCAGTGGGGACGGGGTGCACCGTCCTCGTGACGGTGCTAGACTTAAAGAGTGGTTCCATGCAACCTGTGTGGAACGGGCTACGGTCCAGTCACCGCCTCGTGTATGTCTGTTGTGTATGAGTTTCCAATTATGCCGCATTGCTTCCGTTCGGCTTGTTGAAGGAGTGGGGCCGGCTCCGTTGATGAAACGTGGCTCCCATCCGCATGCCTCCCGGTCTTATTCCTTCGGGTTTACACCGGATATCGGGTGTGTGGGTGGAAATATGGGTGGTGCAGCGCAAGCCACCCATGGTCCCTCTGTAGGCGCAGGCGTCCTGTGGCAGTCCCCATGGACGTCACAGTGACAGACACATCCGGATAAGGACGCCTCCAAATCATGTAAACGGCAAATAGCTGGCTAGCGCGTGAGCAGCTGGCAGCCTGGTTATTTATACTCAGGAATGGCACGCTAGCTTAGGCTCAGCATAGACTACTAGGTATACAGAGTTAAAAATTGGAGGGAGAACAGACAGCCGTAATTGCAACAGCTGTAGTGAGAAAAGGTCTTATGGCCGAATGTAAGTGACCAGGGGTAAGGGGACAATACAAGTAGCACCGCCAGAAGATGCTAAGTGGTTCACTCCAAGATTTCATTCTACGGTGAGACATACAACGCCAATAGGTTGACAGAGACGAGTAAAGGTGTTTGCTGGATTAGTTATGAAACCGCAGCCTGCACTATCTAGGGTTGTGGTATCCACTGATAGCATTCCAACTTGAACCTGGGAGTGATGATAGAAGGGAATATATACTACAGCTATGGCTGGAGAACAGTTGCAAAGCCAGATCTGAAATGGGACTGTGGCAGCAGATTAAACTGGGCAGCAGTATCAAAACATACTAAGGGTTTTACTCCAAGACGTACTTCTAAAGTTAAACATGTAAGTCAAATAGACGGTGGCGAAATAAGTGGAGGAAGCTGGTTTGACCGCAAAGCGGGAGCCGCTATCTATTGGAATGTAAGACACGGACTAATTGCCGACTAATGTTTAGAACGGTGGAAAAATTGAAGGCGCTTCACATCACAACTTTAGCGGTACAACATTTGCGAAGCCACCTCTGGAAGAGTACAGGGTACCGGATGCATTTGGGCAACAGTGGCAAAAGATACCAAATTTTCCACTCCAGGGCCGCCTTCTACAGTGAAATATTCGTAATACATAAAGAGTCGAGAAGAGCATGGGTGACTGCCAGGTAATTTAGAAGCCGGAGTCGCTCGCCATTTGAAGGTATGACATACTGATAAACATTCAATGTTGGAAAATGGAGCGACAAGCGACGGGTGTACATACCATAGCTGTAAGGAGGAAACTTTTGCAGAGCAAGCTCTGAAGGGACCCTGGGTAGCGGCATGATTTGGGCTGCATCTCCAATGGATACTAAGATTTCCACACCGAGGCGGGCTACAACAGTAAAAAATACAAGTCAAGCAGACGGCAGAGAAGAGTGGGGTTCAGTGCCGTATTAGCTGTGAAGCAGGAGCGCTTACTGTCATAAGATAAGACATGGACAAATAGCAGTTCAAATTTGAAAACAGGGAAAAGGAGGGACGGGAGTATATATTGCAGCTGTAGCGAGAACACGGTGGCAATGCCAACGGTGAAATGGAAGTTGGCTAGCATTGTGATAAGGGCTGCAGAGCCAAACGAAATTAAGGGCTCCACCTAAAAGTGGAGTTCTACTGTGTAAAGTATAAGTCTAGCAAACGATGGTGGTGAGTGTTCGTGGGAGCCGGAGGAATTATGAAGTAGGAGCAGAAAGCTATTATAGACTGTGGCATGGACTAATAGGCAATAAAAGTTAAGAAGCGGAGGGAGAATGGAAGCGATTGCATACTACAGCTGTAGTGAGAAAACGGTTGCAATCGCACATCTAAGCAGGACCAGAGGTAGCTGGATGAGATGAGTAGTAGCGCCAAATATACTAAGTGTTCCACACAAGGGTAGACTTCTACAGTGAAATATTCACGTCAAATAGACGGCAGAGAAATGTTATGTTGCGCTCCGGGGTAATTGCGAAGTAGGAATCGTCCGCTATATTGATGTGAGGCGGGTACTAATAAAGAACTAAATAACTAAATATTTGGTTGTTGAACTGTGCACTGAGCTTGGCGATTTTATTCCAAACCTTACGTCACCAACCCAGATGACATAATCATTGCGTAGTTGAGTGACGTGCAACAGCGTAGAGTAGCGCAGAGGAGCCTCGGTGAGACAAAGGGAGGCACACCTGTTGTGGATAATCAGCATATTGCAATATTTTAAAGGATAGCATGGTTAGCAGCACCAAGCGCGAGAGTAGCACAGATGGAGTCAGTCGTGTGGGCTCACAAGGCTCAAAGGTTGTGCGAAGTCTATGTCCACAGAATGCGAGATGTAGAGATAAGAATCAGATCGCAAACGTGGAGTATGTTGCTGAGGAACTAGTCCGATAAGGTTGTGTACACAGTGCGGGTCAGGTAAGTGATGCCCGTGGAAAAAGCTGCATTATTTAAGAATGGTAGCATGTAACTGATCAAATACGTAGGTGTGTTCGTATGCGTGCAGATATATGCACCGAATTTGTAACTGGTATTGGTCAACTTGCCAATATGTGATTGGGGCGGTGACGTTATTGAGTGGTGAGTCACATCCGCCACGTCGCAGGGTTGTTAAACAGACCATTGTGGCCTTTTGTAGCGAAAACGCTTGTCAGCCGAAAAGCCACCACGTCCTGCAACGCTGCCGATTGGTGCTATGACATTGACAATATTGCATCTTACTGATCACCCTCGCTGATATTCACAGTCACATTTTGCCAATTGTTTACATGGGTGTGTAGTCTCCTTCGGAGTCCACCGCAAGTGGATGGAGCTGTTGAAGTCGGACGACTCAGGTGAATTGTAATGCTTTGATTAGTTTTCTGGATTCCTTTAGTGTGTCGGATTGCGAAGTGCGGGTGATTTCTTTGTTCTCTGTTGATTCCGTGTCCAGGTGAGCGTCACAGGTATATCATCAGAGGTGTTCTTTGCAGGTAAGGTTTAAAAATGAGGTGAGTAGAGACAGGATTACATACTAAAGCTGTACCGTGGAAAAGGTTTAAGGGCCAGCTCTGTAGCGGACTTGCGTTAACGGAATGATATGGGTCGCATTACCAAAAGATACCGTATTTCACTCCGCGGCGGGCTACGGCAGTAAATCTTACAAGTCAAACAGTGAGAGACGGAGAGTGGGGGACAGATCTGGTTTAGCTGTGAAGCAGGAGCTGCCTACTATCGTAACATAAGGCACAGTAAAATAGCAGATCAACGTTAAAAACTGGTGAGAGAAGAGACGAGATTACAGCTGCAGTTGTAGCCAGTATACGGAAGCAAGGCCACGCTAAAATCGACGTGGGCTAGCGGTGTGATAAGGGCCGCAGCGCCAAAAGAAACTTAGTGTCCCACCAAAGGTGCATTTCTACCGTGTACAGTATAAGTCTAGCAAACGACAGTGATGAGTGTTCGTGAGAGCTGGGGGCAGTATGAAGCAGGAGCAAAAAGCTATTTTAGGATATGGCATGGACTGAAGCGCAATTAAAGGTTAGAAGTGGAGGGCGAATGGAAGCGATTGCATACTGCAGCTGTAGTGAGAAAACGATTGCAACTGCACTTCTAAGCAGGATTAGAGGTAGCTGGATGTGACGGGTAGTAGCGTCAACTATACTAAGTTTTCCCTCCAAGGTGAACTTCCACAGTGAGGTAATTATATCAACTTGACGGTGGAGGAGGGTAAATGTGCTAAACAGGTTAATTGTGAAGCAGGAGTAGCTCTCTATCGTAATATAACGCATGGGCTGAGAGCCGTTTAAGGTTAAAAACAGGAGCTAAAAGATATGGGATTGCCTACTACCGCCATGGCATGCATACGGTTCTATAGTCAGCTTTGAAAGCGACGTGGGGTAGGAGAATGCTATTGGCTGCAGTGCCAAGTGTTATTAAGTATTCCACCCCAAGGCGGATTTCTATAGTAAACAGTAAAAGTCATAAAGATGGCAGAGCACAGGAAGAAGGGAGCCGCACTTACTAGTAAAACTTCCGTATTTCCAGAAATCCTTTCACTGGCATGAAAGCTACCCATCGGCACAAAGACATCAGTCACACCGGTTGGCAGGGCATCCACAAAATTTGCACCACCACTACTCATAATCTGGGCTGTCTAGGCGTTATTTAGCTTTTGCCTGGCTCCGAAGCTTAACTTGCCTTATGCTTAATGGTAGGTGAACAGCCAGCTGCCAATTATTTTTACCTACTTTCCTACTGTTCCTTTACATTTCCTTCTTTGCTTACGGTGCTAGAATAGCTCTCACCAGAAAAACCACTAAGCTAATGGCTGTTGCGTCGTCATCGTCCTAGTTAAGCTTGCTACCTTGATAAACACTGGCGACATTCATATCTGAAATATACTTGAGAAGAAAAATCTCGAAAAAGCAGTGATGCACAAGATGGTGTAGCAACACATGAAGTACAATAATCCCTCATGTTCGAACAACTGCCACCCCAGAAGCCGAGTCGTTAATGCCCCAAAGATGCAGAACCAATTGAATTACACGCCAAGGAGCAATTGCCTAATTTTTCCGATACTCAGATTTTATTATTAGCAACAGTCTGCTCTAGCTCCCTATTGTTGGTGATCTATCAATATGGATAGATGAAATAGGCGCAACGCGAAAAATTTCAAAATTTCTCTTAGAACGATGTGCGTTTCCTGGCCCAAACTTGTCAAATGATCCTAAAGAGCCCCTGTATTACCTGGGTAGAAGTTGCGCATGTATTCCTGGGCTGACTATCGCAACCAAATAGCAACTAAAAATACTACAAACATCTACACGCATATGGTTTCGGTGGCTCTGTATCATCCGAAAATGGCAAATGGAGGAAGGTTGACTGTGGGTTAATTATAAGTTGTCCTGAAGTCTCTTGCATATATTACATGCCGTACTGAATTAAAAGCGTTTCCGTGAAACGTTGGCGTTTATATTTCCATAGTTGCTCTGTATTCGTGAAGTTGCTTTTCTGCCAGTTAAGCTGTGTCTAGACAGGGCGGAGATGTATGGCTATTTGGAAACCATACCGTCTCGCAAATTGTTACATTTGTTGTTCTTTCACTGACCTCTGCATGCAAAGCAGGCCACATTTAGCGAAGTAAGCTAAAGGCATTATTCGTAGACCGCCGCTCAAGCGAGAATAACTCACGAATTACTGCCTGTATCCCTTTGTTTTACTGCTAACGTACTTTGCGATTAAAACATGCACTGCCTAGCTTAAAATCGCTATACTTTTCGTAATATTCTAGCCTTAGAAAAGGCATTTCTTTGGTAGTGGGTAAGTCTCCTAAAGGCTATGGAGGGCAAACTAAGGAGAAAATTGCAAGTAAATGTTTAAACCGTATGCAGCGCGGTTGGAAGCCAACGGAAACGGTAAAATAATGTGCATGTGGAGGGTGTTTGCCATGAATGTTTTAATTTTGTTCTAGGACATGCTCTGTTTGAACGTTGACGCTGTAGATCGCATTCAACACAATAATTCGTGTGTATAATTAACGTTAATTTATTTTTATTTAGTTAGGTACGCCGCCTTAGTATTGCTCTCAAACAATAAATAACTAAATATACAGGTATATTTCTAGCCCCGCTAGAGGCTGCACCCTTAAGGGTTCAGATCAAGATTTACATTACTTCGACGCGCTTGCATGGAAGTAGCCAGAATACGAGGATATGTTTCTCGTTGGGAATTAGAAATGCATTGGCATTGTTTGGTGTACAGCTACTGGTGGCGCAGGCGCCCACCTTGAAATGTTCCTGTTTCCTTCAAGCTATATCGAGCTCCTTGTCCTTTTGTTGTGAAACGTGCGCAGAGCTGTAGTTGTGCCGTTTTTCTTTGGAACCAGGATCCAATTCACCACAACTTCACTTTAAATTCATTGGACTTTGCTGGCCCGCTCAGTCGCCACAATTGTTGGTGCATACAAGGAAATTGAGAGTGGCGTAGTTGTACGGGCTAGGAAAAGTCAAAATATAATTTTGAGAAATGCAGACGAAAATAAAAAGGATTTGTTAAGAGACATACTAAGGCAGCGTGCTTCACTAGGAAAATACAAATTAACAAAAATATGGCCAAACATTTCTTGCGCTCATATTGCTTTCTGGCGCAATATTTTAACCTGAGTAAACCTCAGAAACAAAGAAAACCGTTTCTAAGGCTTGAATACTACGTAGTGTGGCACAAAATAGGCTGCTCATAGCAAGTTTTAAACGCTGATTACGTTGAAGTAAAAACAATGCAATAAGTGCAGTTGCTTGCGAGTTATTGGCAATTCAATGATGGCTTACGAATAAGGCCACGATTTTTTCGCGAAAAATGGCTACCTGCAAGCGGATGGTAGAAAAAGAAAATAAATTGTAAAAGGTAGTGAAGTGGTACATGTTCTAAATAAGCATAGCTATCAAGAAATGCTCTAAGTAACCAGTAATACCCTGAAATAATCAGGGCCTTCCCATGTGGCCGAAAAGTACACGTTGCAGGCATACATGGCTGATATACGCAAATAAGCGATAATTTTGCGTCAACATACTAGAAACCTAGTAAGGAATATTATGTCTGCATGGGAATTCAGGAGAGCTTTTAATTAACCCACGGTTAGAAGGCCTCAGCATAGCATTTTCAGTGGATTCTGAGCCACATAAACAACTAGGAATATAGAGTTTATTATTTTTTAGGCCTCTAAGTATTTCCGAAGCTTATATCAAGACCACATGAGCCAGGTCTACCTGAGTAGCCCAGGAGACTTTCCGGATCAGTTGATACATTTTGGCCCGGAAAATACACACATTTCTTAGCTAAACATAGCAAGTTTTATCCGTTGAAGCCGATTTCCAATATTCATGGTGCCATGTCTCCAACATCCGTGAACCAGAGGAGCCAGTCATTAATAATAAAAAACGAGTATGGGAAAATTTAGTAAAAGTTAGCAAATTGCTTTGGGGCGTGCTATCCATTTTGTTCTGCGCTGGTGGGGCATTAACAACTCCACTTCTAATGAATGAACTGGCTCAAACTTGAGGGATTTTTATGCCTCGTGTGTTGATGCACACACGTCGTGCAACTCTTTGCTTACTTTCGCGCTACTTCTCTCCAAATTTAAGTTCGGAAGCAAGTGCCAACGGTGTTCTTCCAGGTGGCAGTGTTAACTGGTACCATACTGTCGCACCGGCTATTTCCTTTGTTGGTTTCCTGGCAACAGCTGTTCTAGCACACTAAGCAAAGAGTGATAAGATAAATAAGGAGTAGGATGGTAACAAAAACCACTGGGAGCTGGTAGTTCACCCACCATTAAGCATAACTTATGATAGGCTTTGAAGCCAGCTAAAAGATAAATAACACACGGGCGGCCAAGAGAAGAAAAGTGGTGATGGAAAGTTTCTAGTGGTACAGGCAGCCAGTGTGACAGGGGACTCTCTGTCGTTGGTTAGCTTTCGTGCCAGTGAAATGGAATCTGGAAATGCGAGTGTTTTACTAGCAAAAGCAGTTAAAGAAGAGGATCTGGTTTTCGTTAGGCCTGTCTACTAGTGTTGCTAACAGTGAAAGGCATATGTATACCAGATAAAGCTAAGTATATGGGGCCAAGAGAGGAGAAGTGGGTAGCTAAATGTCTGATACTTGGGCCCGGTATTTTTAAAGTGCTCACTTTGTCAACCATATGAAAGATATATATATTATTTTTCTGTTTACGTACTGATAGTGTTTGGAAACGGCGGAGTACAGTAACTGGAGCGCAGGCTTAATGAAAAGCATCAATAAGGGCCAGCTAGCAACCGACCTCTACGAAGGCAAATAAAGGATCATCTAAAGCCGGCATTGTGAAGGTTATGGACAATTCTAAGGCTAAGTTTTGGTGTATCAGCAACAACAAACGCTTGCAACCTCTTACGCGGGGCTTAGTCTTGTAAGATGCCTTTACCAGAAGTACCTCAAAGGTCATAAGCCTACTACTTTTTCCATGGACCCACTGGTCAAGAAGTTGGAAAATGATAAATGTAAAGCTGAAGACAAGGTATGAAGATGGAAATAAGATGTAGGGATTAAAATTCGCCCCTACGATGGCTTCGTCATTGCCCTGCAATACCCTATATTAGGAAGGACTACGGGTTTTCGAACCTGCCAGTCAGTAGGCTGGGCTGTACTGTTTGTTGAAAGTTTTAAACATTGACGAATTGACCATAGAAAGAGAGAAGCCGGAGGACTGTGGATACAAATTGGTCCATTCAGCCTTTGGATCAACGTGTCAGTGAGCGGGCTAAAGCACGTCAGGATCCCAACAGTACTGGCTAAGTACCTCTTGCATTCAGAATTCTAACGTTAGCACCTGTAAGATGCGTGCGAATTATCCGACTTAGACTTTCTGGGTCTTTTGGTTGCGGTAATGGAGAAGTTAAAAGTACATGCGTCACTGATGGAGAAAATTCATGGGGCTATCCCTTATTATCCTTTACCGGATGCTTTTGTGGCTGCGTCTACTCTTGACATAGTGCAGTCGTAAGGCGTAATTGTTCATAGGAGAACTCAAGTAGGTCAGGAAGAGATCGTTGAAGACTAAAATCATCTTGTACTCGGTTTGATATTCCTAAACCCTAAAAATTATGTGCGACGGATACCGTTAAAGTCGCTTGGATGATAAGACGGTAACGACAATGAATGAGGATGAGTTGTGAGCTCAAGGTGCTTAGATGTTATGTACTACATCTTGGGCAACCTCAAGCTACATCAGGACCAGTTTCGAAGAAGTGGTCTTGCGAATTGCAGATATGGAAGATACTTTGTATATTGCCAAAACATAGGAAGCTTTGTATCTCCTTCCTGAATACCTGCAAGTTTTGGATTTCTCTTATTCCGGAAGGCAACCTGTTCCATATGTTCACGTACAATACTAAGAAGAAACGAGATCGCAGTCTCGCCTTTGCCTTTAGCGGAGTAATTGAATGGCCCTTGTTTCGTAGTTTAGCTTCAGATGCAGTCCTTAGTTTAAGACAAGTGATATTCCTGTGCAGCCTTTTATGAGTTAGCTTATCTAAGAAGCACAGATTTTATAAATTGTCTTTAACCTTTTCCAGTCTTTTCTTATTCTGCCGCTCTTAGTTCTGTCCGCGTGCGCATCATTAAGTGGGACGACTGAGCGAACAAAACTAGTCCAAAGAACTTATAGTGCAGTTCCTGGTGAATTGGATCCTGATTCCAAAAACCCGGCACGTCTAAGAATCTGTGCAACTTTTGCCACAAGTAAATTCAAGGAGAGCAAAGATCGCCTGAGGGAGCCAAGTAATTTTCAACGTAGGCGCGAAACGTATCTACAGTTGTGCGCGTAACAAAGCCATGCATTTGTAAATGCGCACAAGCTACCTATAGTCTTACTTTACTCAATCCCACGCAAGTGTATGAGATAAAGGTAAAGATTGATCTGTTTCTCTGCGGGCATAGTGCCTAGCGTCTAGAAAGGTACCCATTAACTTATTTAGTTATATCAATCAAATGGAGTATCTAAGCATTTATTTAATTGGATATGGGCCTTTTTGGATGGTGGTTGGATGTCGTTACTAGTGGATACAAGCGTGACGTTCCAACAGTCCGTCCTCAGTAGGGTTCCAGGAGAACGGCTCCCTGGTCCACTATTGTTCACTCTATAAGTTAATTGGTTGCCCAAAGTTATAGGAATACTGACGCCCATGCGTGATGATGGTTTGGAATTCTGAACCCCATGGACCAATTCCGATGGTCACCGGGACTTACATCGCGACCTTGATAGGGTTTAGGACTGGTCTACTCTGTAGCAACTACTGTTTAATCACACCGTGTTCAGTGTTTTGCCTATGGTCAAGTGATCCCTCCCGCGCTACCTGTTCGAGGAGCATGAACTAATTCAGGTATCCCAGCTGTTTGTCGGCGGTCTAGTAGTTTCCTCCGATTTTAAGTCTAGTGACCTGTTAAAGAAACCCGCCGGCATAGGTTTCAAAGCGCCGTGGATAAGCCGCGGGTACTTCGGCATCGTTACCGTTAATCTGCAGCAAACTGCTTTTTGCGTTTGTTAGGCATACCCTATATTATGGCGACAAAATTTATCTAACGTGCATGGATCGGAATAGTGTCAGTTCAACTATCCCTAGGATTGGCAAAAAATTGTTTTAAAGACTACGGGACCTCTCTTATCCAGTGAGGCACTTTGATTAGGATATTATCGCTCTACTAGCCTTGGCACCATGGTAACTTAATTCTGACTTATCGTCTACTGACAGGCTACGGTTGACTCCGAATTGGCTTGGTTTTTGCGCCTAATCTACTGCCATCGGTCCGTGGTCCTTCGATGAAACTTCACACCACGAGCTGATGGGGTTTGACCAGCGATCGAATGTAACGTAGCGTAGTGAACTACTTGAGTGCTTTTAAAGTGTATGTTGTAGCACCACAAACAATAAAGAAGCTTGAGCATAGAAGCATAGCGGAATGGTTAAGTCTAAACAAACTTGGGTTTGTCCCACCGTATGTACTAGCGTAAGAGAAAGACGAATACCTAGGCTTAATGGACTTGTGTTCTCAAAAAGTAGAATCCCGCCAGCTAAGGACCCCGCAACATGGTTCCAGACTTGGAGAGAGGAATGGTCACCGACGCAAAACTCGCAAGCACTCTTCGAGGCGGGAAGCCAGAAGCGCGCAAAATGCGATTCGTTTGGTTGACACCAACACATAGTCGCTGTACCAACAGCCCAGCTTCCGAAGGTGCCTAAATACAAAAAACTGTGTTTTTATTCTATTTTATATATTGTACCTGGAAAAACAGTGAAAGCTGCAGGCAGATGCGTACTCGATGTCCTCAGGCCGCAGTTCCAGTTCTTTCCTTTTACACCATGAAACGCACTAAATTATTTTCCTTGTTATTACTCCTTTAAATCCGCTTATTTCTACTTATTGTTACTCCATATTTTACCCATAAGTCATGTTCCCGGTGTGGCAGAGAATGCCACTGCAACGGTACACCTGCGCTGCATTCAAGCGAAATTATACCAAGCTTCATGGTGACTTGGAGATAGCTTAGCTGCTAGCTTCGCAATATTCCACTGTGTAAACAACGGAAGCGGCTTTTGTTAAGGAGGATGTGCCCTGTTAACACTCTCCTTCAGAGCACCTCAAAATTATCATTGACGGAATACTGGAACTATTGAACGACTTGAACCCGAAGTTTCGCCGGTTTCCGATGGCCTAGGTCACTTGTTTCTCAAGATGTTGGTGTGAATAGTCAAGGTCCAGTGAACTAACGACCGACTTGCATGTCATAAATCCTATGTAAAACCATGGAAAGGATATTAAAACAGGCCTTCAATCATCACCTTGTGCAAGTGGACATCCGCTCTCCTGCTTAGCACGGGTTTCGAAAAGAGTCGCTCCAGCAGTTCCGATCTGCTTGTTGCCCGAGTAAAGTGGGTGACCTCAGTGGATGCCGGCCCTCGCCATGATGTTTTCCTTGTCGAGTTCACTAAGCGTATGCTGGTGTTCCACACAATCGATTCCTTAACAGTCTCTGGCAGTTTAACCTTATAGTTACTTTGCTCGCCTTGATTGCTGATTTACCAGATGACCATATTACGATGGGGAAGGTTAACGAAGTTGCATCTGGTCCTGTTTTCTTGACAAGCGGGGTTCCACAGGGCCCCGTAGTTAAATAAATAAATAAACAAATAGTTACTCTCATCACTGGGAGGCACACCGTCAATGGTGTGATCAGGTTATTACAGACAGGTAGGATCAGCAATTTCACAAATTAGTACATTTTGACCAATAGAATAGGAACTTATGTATGTGTTGAGACGTAAACTGGGTTTGACTGTGCATTTGGAAGGGGACATGTTGTGTGCGTAAATGAATGTGGCAATGTGTTTGCTGTTGTTCGTGATGTTCATCTACAAAGGTGGGATTCAATGGAATGCTTTGAATCGGATGACGTTCGTGATGTGCGTATGATCCTCCGGAAAAGGAAGGAGGCAGTGACTTCATTTAGTGGGAGACACATCCGCCGCGTTACTGTGTTGTTAAGCGGATACTTGTGGTAGTTTGTAGGGAGAACGCTTGACAGTCGAAATCCCACCACATCCTGGAACACTGCCGCCGAACCATTTGCTGGAACGGGATTTACCCGAACCTCCCAGCTGGCACAACGAGGAGGTTGTTCGGGTAGCCAGCCGAACTAATCAAAGTTATCATCAACGAACTTCCGGAGCTGTTTCAAGTCGACGGATCAGTCCAAGTGAATGATGTTATACTGTGGTCGGTAGAATCCAGTTTTAAAGGTGATGACAACTTGCAATTCTCCTCAATCTGCTGCACGATGGGTCTGTCGCGCGGTACTTGCCTATCACTCATGAAACGCTGTTTTCTCCCGATCGGTGCGCAAGAACCATTCAATGCTAAACACGTTGGTGGTTTTCAGCTAAAGGCTGAGGCTCGTTATAAGCAGTTGGATGTAATTGTTTCTCCAGACCTAAGAACAATCCATGGCACGTTACAGTGGTGGCCGCTGCAAACAGGATTATTTGCGCCATACGACCTCCTTTATAGGAACTGACACCGTAAAAGATTAGCCACCTGTTTTCTCCACTTTCGTCCAATACTAGGAGACGGGCTACCAACAATATACCCGCGGGTGAAGTTTGAATACGCGTTGAGCAAGAATGTTCAGAGCCGTGGAATCATATACCTGTGTCCATGCCACTTGTTAAACCTTATCGCCATCGTCTCCGACTTAGCAAATCGTTTTCACTAGACTGCCGTCCTTTTCGTGGGATCCTGTTTTATATCAAACGCAGTTTAAGACGCATGGAAGAAGGTGCAGCAGAGTTTCCAACTAAATTCAAGATGTTCGATACGACGGCACCGTCGGAAAATTGTTACAGCTCAGAGGCACCACGTCCGGTCCAATGACGTGTTCTATAAACTGTTGTGAATGAGTGGAACAGCTCCTTAGATAAATGGTAATTGGTCATAAAGTGGAATGTTTTATGGCACGTTTGGACAAATACATTCTGGGCGAATCTGGATTCCGCTAGTTTTGCCGTAACAATCTCCCAGGGAACACAGTTTAGCAACGAAACGCATCATCCAGCTAATGAATTGGAGGCGATGTAGCTAACGCAATTTGTCCCTTTTGCTCTCCACACTCCTATGAACTTGATGAAAAAACAGGTCACATGATTCACCATAGTGTGAGTTCCGAGTGTAGCTTTTTCCATAATTGCGGAGATTAGTGTTAAACAAAACATGGATCTACAAAGCTTTTACGGAAGAACATACACGGGAATATTTTGGTTAAGGGCCCACTATTGAAGGAGTAGTGGGGACCTAATCCTAACCTTCAGTAGTTTGACTGGGAAGGTTGGCCCTGACTTGTCATGGCTATTTATTCCTGCTAGATTATCCTGTCTCCGCGGGCATTGTATGAAGCTTGACAAACCACGGCCCGATCTAGTTAGAGCAGAGACACGGTTATCACGTCGAGTCATGCAGCGCTGGAAGTGGCTACCAGAAAATATTGTCAAGGAAGCTAGGGTTGTAGTAAAGAACTTTGACCACCCCAGTCTCTCCCATGTTGAAAGCCCAGTTCTACGTTGCTCGGCCATCTGGATCGATTATGTTTGCTAACTCCCTTACTTTCCATTCCTTTGTTCTCTGCCCCGATGCTCTTAGCGAGTGACTCCGGTGACTCATCTTAACTTCACCCCGCCCCCATGGACCTGTCATTGTTCTCTTGACATAAGCGATTTTGTGTTCCCACAACTCATGTATCCAGTGTGGCTGGTCTGTCTGTCCTCAGCCCGTTCCCGTTGGCGGACGCTTACGATTGGCTCAATTGCCTTGTCATAACTTCGGCCTCACCTCTATGTCCATTTGTTTTGTGTGCACCTTGGCTTACGGACCTTTTGTGGAACTGATTGAAATCTGTTGGTAAACTTTTGTGTTTGGAAAACCGTTAAGGTAATTTCTACTTTTTTACAATGAATTTGTACAAATAGCACCGTTTTCTCAGGTCCGGATCTGGTCTTTTGTTGAATTTTCCTGGTGGGGAACGCGTAGCTTAACTTTCCAAACGCCTTGGAGCGTTACAAGGGTTAAGGGGTTTGAGCGTCAACTAGATGCCATTGGGTGGCAATATGCAACATTTCCCTTTTCCTGACTAATTCCCGTCTTCATACTGCGATTCTCTTTTCTTACTTTCCCACACCATTGCTATTATCCTCTTCTTTTGACTGATGTCACTTAAACTTTATAATTTCTCTGCGTCTTTTACTTAGTTCACGTAACAAACATAGCAGGCACATCTAACGTATGGCTCGTGGGTATTAAATTTCTGGACCAGGGTGTTTATCGGGTATTTTCGTTTTAGTCCCGTCAAGCAGTCGAACCCCCCTATCAGCTACTGGATTGACGACCCGCTCAAGAACACTTACAGAGTACATCCTAACGTTCCAGTCCCACTTGAACAAACGTAGCAGCTATGCCACGACTCCCTGAGCTGTTGGTATTATCCTTATTTAGCTGACATACCTCCACTTCTTTTCTTAGCTTACCCTTCACTCTTTTACTTCGCATAAACCGGCCCGGCAGGACTGCTGGGCAGGAAAATGTGGGCAGTAATTGGTTGGACAGGGTGTGATGCGGTCTTTGTTTTAGGCTTTACAACATCTCAAGCAGACCTGTCAATTCCCGATCCAACGTTACGCAATAAAGGAACATTCACGGGGTTATCCTATGATCCTATGATCCTGATGACTCGTAGCAGTCGCCTTCTGTGCCGAAGAAACAGTTTCAGTGTGCGTACTGCCTTCGCTTGGAACGCCCTCCCCGAAGCTGTTGTCTCAGCGCCCAATACGGAGGCCTTCAAACAGCGCCTAGACGCTTGGCTCTTACCTCGCTGGTCTTCCACGTTGCTAAGATATGGCCATTTGCCAAGCTAACACGCGGCGCTTCTATCATTTTGCTTCTATCCAACTTTGCCGAATTTACCTACACCACAGCGATTACGTCTTTTCTCTCTGGATTACCGTCGTCGTCGCGGCGACTTGATCTACACTCGACGTATCCTAAGAGGAGAACTTGGAAGCGAATTGCAGCAGTTCCTTCATCTGAACACTGAAAGTTCCACACGTGGTCACGGATGGAAATTGTTCAAACCGAGGAGACTCCATGTGCGGTCGAATCCAGCTCTATCCACGCGCGTGGTTAATGACTGGAATCGCTTGCCGGAGCTCGTCGTTGATGCGCAGTCCGAAGAAAGTTTCAAGAAATTGTTGGATTCCCACTTGATAACTGTGCCCGGATATTGCTTCACAACCTAGCTTTAATGGTTCATTGTGGAACCCTATTTTCACTATGACCCCAGCAATGTTCGCAATGACTGGGAAGCGACGGAGCTGATAAAGGACTCTCCTTCTGCTCTCTACCATACAATGATACAATGATACAATGATACTCTCTTGTTCCAGGTATCCACGTTCCCACAGTCAACTCGCTGAATTCTTGTGCTGAACACCACTACTGCGTCGAGACCCACAACATCTGGTACATACCGACGAGATCAGGATCTTGCCGTAAGATCCCGAGGCAGAACCACCGAAAAGCTACGCTTACTCGTTCTGCGCAAACCCGTGAAACCCGTGACCTTCAGTGGCAACTGTCGCCCTTGAAAGTTGTACACAAATTCACTGACAGATGCCGCCCTCTTCATGGACTTCCGGCGGGTTCCAGAGGCTCAAGAGTTCACACACCATATGAATAATGTAATGCGTTCCAGCACTTTGTCTCACCATGGAATACCTCCTTCGATTATGTCTACTAGAGTTCAGTCACTGGCTAGCGACATTTACAAAGAGCTGGAGCATTTAGTCGCTTCTTACGGCAACAAATTTCTTCACAATCTTATGCCTTTAATCATTTCCGCTTTGGAAACTGTTGACCTCCTTGACACTGAAAAGAAAAATTTGCAGCTAGATATGGCTGTCCTTCGGGAGGACCAAAGTCATCTTCTTGTTGAATACGAGAAAGAACGCTCTGCGCGTAAATCGGTGGAGTCTGTAAGTATCACCCGTTATATCATTCGAAAGGTAAATGCAGAGGCTTCTGCATATTGAGGACGAATTGGAAGAGGAGCGTAAAATGAGAGCTGCCAAGGAAAATGAGTTCATAGGAAACTCTCGCCAACTGGAGTCCAAACTGAAATGTTTAACCGAGCGATGTAGTTTACCCTCAAGTTCTAATTAACGGATTATTAGTGTCTAGATTTGAGGAAAAAGAATGCGATATGTCGAAGGAATATCAAAATCTTTATAGCCGTTATGTATCTCTTCTACAGTACTTTGCTGCATACGTCGATCGAGTCCGATATGGTATGGAATGCAGCAAGTGCGACTCATCTGGGACCATCACTGACAACAAACCTGTTAACCAGGCAAATGAAATCACTTCCTCCATTGTGCCTACTGAAACACTGGAACACACCTTGAGCGGCGGTCCATCATCGCCTTCAGCAGTTTACCGAACTCACTCTCTTAGCACCTTTGACCTCCACAACTTTGACGATCCCCATATAACAGGTATAGTTTTCTCACACTTGCAACTGTCTTTGACCAGAAAACAGACACCGGCAAATATTAAAAATTATTTTAGAAACAACGCCCGAACTGCAAAATTCTCAATTTCCAGTTCAGAAGTATATTCTCTGTCTTGGCATGACACTCCTAGTATTCCAGATACCAGCTTCGATGAACTCTCTCAGGGGGATTTTCTCAGCGAGGACGGTCACGACGAGAGAAGTACGTTTCTCACGGAGCCGTCTTATATGCATGATTTCAGCCCTAATTCAAAACCAGCATGCCAGTTTTCAGTGTAATGTAGTGCACACTTCCTCTTCCTTCCGATTTAATTTACCCCGATAGCACCAAGATCCGTCTAGTGTCGGGTTTCCGTCCGATTCGAACCCGATGTCTGTCGGAAAACGGCAAAAAGAAATAAGTTTCGACCAGAAATAGCTACTGTTTTGACACTTCCTGTTTTTCATCGATTTCAATTACTTACTGTTTTGCCGCGTCTTTGCGACCCTTTAACAGCATATGGTCTTCTCGAGACATAAAGCATGTGCAGCGGTTGTTATAACGTTGGTATAAAGCAAGGTGATGAGCATTACTAGTCAAGTTTTCACATATAACTAGCAGCATCTGAGGTTTAAGGCACTTGTATCCCGCCTGTCGAATTCACTCTGACGTCAGACGGAAACTGGAGACCGGTCGAGTTTAAGTTCAAATGGGACTGAAACAGTAGGATATATCTCTGTTGTGCGTCGTCGATTCAGAATATTATTCGTCCGCGATAACTGGAATCCAGAAGAGTCAGATCAGCGCGCTCGAATCACCACGGTTAGCCAATTACTACCCACGCGACCTGCATTGGCCGTCCCCGCCGCACCGGTTACGTGAAATAAGAAACATAAGTACGAAAGTAATAAGAGCGTCATGAAAAAAAGTAATTGGTTTAATAAATAAGGAGATTAAGCTAGGACGTGAAGCGGAATGTTAAGAATTGAAAGCCAAGCGCGTCGAGTCGGTGTTCGAACTCTTTCACCGTTGGTGCCAATACCACGTTCTCGGGCAGTGCATTCCAGGAATCCACCACGGCGTGATAAACGAAAGTCCGTCCGGACTCAATCCGATCTAGGTTTGTGTAGCTTCATCGAGTGACCTCGGAGCGATGGAAGCCGAGCCGGTTGGATAAACCTAGATAAATCGGGTCCGATAGGTCAAGACTAGGTCGCCTCGATGGTGACGATACTGTATTGAGAACATTCCCAGTGCAAGTAGTCTTTCTGGGTAAAAATGGTTTCGTAGTCCATGAATCAGTTTGGTTCCAGCTCTCAACACTCTCCACGGACATCCTGTCCCTGACTAAGCAAGTTAGACAAGCCTGGATGCAGTATTCCAAGTGTGGCCTTACAAATGCTGAGAATAACCTAACAAACATAGCACCCGTGATGGTCCCGAATGCCGTGCGGATCATCCACAACATTCTAAAACCCTTGCACGTGTCTTTCCTCCAGTTCTCACTGAATTTAAGTTCTGAAGACAACGTGACCCCTAGGTCTACCAATTGGGAAACATAGTGTAGTTCATTATTGCCAAGCAAATAACGCGTTTGGGGGCCATTTGGCCTTAATCGTAAGATGGAACACTGCATAACTTATGGGCAACTGCCGCAGAGCAGTCCAGTCCCAACGTTTATCGAGGACCCGTTGCAGAGTCGGGTTTATCGAGGTCAGACACTGTGTGCGATGGTTTGCGTGCCTCAGAGATCCATTGAGCTATGCTGGGTGGTGCTTTTTTGCACCTTCAAAGCCACTCATATCAGGTTGATCAATGGTTAGAGGCCAGACAAACTCAGCCTCCTGGTCCTCCATGTTGGGGGTTGGAATGGGGGTGGCTCCTCATTTCATAAAACGGACTCTATAGTCCAATGCCAAAACCCGCTGCCTTGCGGTAAGATTTTTGAACCAAAGACTCTGCTTGAGAACCCTAATCGTTCTCCTGTCTAGGCCTGGGCAACCTGACAGTATTCTCCCACGCAATACAATGAACCTTTCCTACAACAATTTCTTGATGCTCTGGCCGTCGCAGAGAATAATAAACGGTGCCCTATCTGCTGCATCGAGCAGGGTAGATAGAGGTATGGATGCCACTGCTCAGGCCTTCCCGTCTTCTTATACCCCTTCTTGCGCTTCATCCTTATCGCCCCGCTCCAACGTTACTTATATCCCCCCGTTTTCAATCCCCCATTTCTTGGCCCTCCCTCAGCTTACTTCAATAGTCGCTTGTCTCCTAATTTCAAATCACACATTCGCAGGGCTTCGCTCCAATTCAGTCGACAAATCCATGTTCAACCAAGCGGACAGTGTCAGTTCATCCGTTTCCCTTTGGAGTTCTCGTGTCTCGCTAAGATTGGCATGCCTCACCGTGCGCACTTTGCTGCAGATTGGCCATCAGACAGCACTTGCCCGCACACTAGAGACCTTATCGATCGATATTTGCTGTTTATCAGAAACCCACCTGCAAGGTTCGAGCTCCGTGCTTACCCTGAGATCCCCCACATGCGACACTGGCGGCACATTCTCATTGCGCCTGTCTGGCAATAACGCAGCTTCAAATGCCGGTGAAGCTGGCGTCGGCAATGTTTTGAGTCCCCGGGCTGAAGCTTCCCTGACTGATTTGATTCCAATAAATAGTAGGATGTGCGCCGTTAGATTAGCTGGTTGGTTCCGTGCTATGAAGTCGCGCAGGGACAAACGGTGCTTGTTTATCATTGCGACCTACGCCCCTACAAACTGTAGTACTGATTCGGTAAAAGATGATTTCTATCAGCAACTTCACGAGCTCCTTCGTTACAGAAGAAGCACGTATACTGTGGTGCTGGCTGGCGATCTAAGCGCCCAAGTCGGAAAATTATCCTCTGATGAGCTTCATCTGGGCGGCCAACATGTTGTAGGCTCCCGTAATGATAATGGTGAGCGATTGCTACAGCTGTGTGAAGATGCTCGCCTCTTTCTCGTGATCACTAACTTTCGACATCCCTCGCAGAAGCGTGACTTGGCGGCCACCAGCCTCTGGCCAGCCATGGACACAAATCGATCATCTCGCGATCAGTTACCGCTGGAGAGGCTGTGTCCAAAACTGTCGCTCGATTTGGAGCACGAGCGTGGACTCTGACCACGCACTTGTATGTGCCGACCTCCTGGTGCGTTTCGGTGGACGTCCGCAACGTCGATGTGAACGGATTGACACCAGCCAGCTGGCGAAGCCAGATGTTCTGAATGTGTACCAAAGTGCGCTGACATCTGGGCTGAGTAAGCGCCCACTAAACACCGTTGAAGATCACTGGTCGCATATCCGTCAAGCGTTGCTGTTAGCAGGCATGTCTTCATGTGGCAAAGCGAATTGCCAAACCGGACATTGGGTCTCTACACAGTCTCTGAAACTTATGGATGTTCGCCAACGTATTCCGGCTGGAAGCGAATACAATGAGGCTCGCAAAAATCTCAGGTCAAAACAACGTGCTAGCCTAAAGAAGGGCCGCGAAACCTGGTGGTCTCATCGTGCCTCTGAGATGGAAACATCCGCTGCCGTTGGTAATCATCGTAAGTTATTCGGCCTGGTACGGGAAACAGGCCGTAGGAAATTTGGTGTTAGCGAGACCATACGCGACGAGAGTGGGCAGCTGATCCACAGCCTGTCAAAACGCTTGGAGCGTTGGGCTGAACACTTTGCTATGCAATTTAACCAACCTGAGTTATCGCTTCCTTCTTCAGGCATTGAACGCCCTTCTCCCTGGGCCGTCCCCTTGGATCCGCCCTCACGCGCAGAAGTCGAACGTGAGATCAGGCTGTTGAAATTGCATATGGCCGCAGGGGCAGATAGAATTACCCCAGCCCTCTTCAAATTCGGGGGACCTGCTCTAGTAGATGGTTTACACGAGTTGCTAGTTAATCTTTGGGAGCAGGAGACTCCCGACAGACTGGAACTGCTCCGTCATTGTCCCAATTTTCAAGGGAGGCTCCCGTTTGGAATGCGGCAATCATAGAGGGATCAGTCTGATTTCGATTGCCTCTAAATTGCTTGCCTCTGTCATTCTGACTGACTGGCACTCGTGAAAGCCAGATTCATGAAGAGCAATCCGGATTTCGTCGAGGTCGGGGCTGCATCGACCCCATCTTCACCTTGCGTCAAGTGTTGGAGCACCGCCATGTTTATTGGCGACCCACCGTTGTCGTGTTTCTTGACATAAAAGGTGCCTTCGACTCAGTCGATCGATGTGCCCTTTAGGACTGTCTGCTGAGGAAAGGTGTGCCTGATAAACATGTAAACATTATCAAAGCGCTGTACGCGCATAGCTCGGGCAGGGTGAGGGTTTATGGCAAACTGTCGCCAACCTTCAGTATCACCAGCGGTATGAGACAAGAATGTCCGCTGTCACCTTTCCTCTTCAACTTCGCTATTGATGAAAGCATAGAAACAGCGTTCGCTGGACACGACCTAGAAGGTGTGGAGCTACTTCCTGCTGAGCGACTTCTTGACTTGGAGTATGCGGACGATATTGCCCTAATCTGTGACAGCTCCCAAACATGCCAAAGAGCACTGGCTGTCAATCGTTTTGGGCTATGCTTTGCTCCATCGAAATGCGAAGTACTTCTCCAAGATTGGCAGGGACCCAACCCTGCGCTAACGCTTGGTGGTGATCTGCTAGAAGTCGTTCAGAAATTCAAGTGCCTGGGCTGCTATATTAGCACCCGTGGGATTGAAGATGAGGTTACGAACCGTATAGCAAAAGCTCGAGTTGCTTTTGCCAATCTCTGCCACTTGTGGCGTAGATACGGCATTACTCTCACGCTGAAGGTCAGAGTTTACAACGCTGCCGTCCGTTCAACTCTCCTATATGGCTGTGAAACCTGGCCCATCAGGTCGACAGACATAAAGAAGCTCGTCATATTCGATCATCGCTGCGTTTGCAGCTTAGCTCATGTCTGGTGGGAACACCGCGTGAGCAATGAGTGTGTTCGATGTCGCGTATTTGGTGCAGGAAGAGCGAGTGAACCGCTCAGCACGATTATATCACGCACCAGGCTCCGATGGCTGGGCCACGTGTTGCGCATGCCAGCACACCGACTCCCGCGACGTGCATTATTTGCGTGTTGTGGGTGAGGTTGGAAGAGGAGGGGAGGCCAAGTGGTGACTTGGTCGAGAGAAATGAAAACTCTCACTTCGAAGTTGGCGTCGGGTGGTGCATCCCGACTGCCTGGTTGGGGTCCTAAGGACGGTGAACACGTTTGGTTGGACACACTCGCTGATATGGCTTGGAGCCGGTCCCAATGGCGTTTGTGTTGTGAGTTCCTTTGTTCATCCCCCTCCAATCACGATTTCACTTGTTAGGCATAATATGACTCTTTTACCGCAGCCAGCTGTTAGCTCTCCGGAATGATGTCCATTCGTTACTGGGGACTCAGTGGGCGTGCTGCCGTTTGTTTTCCTTTTCTTTTTTTGTATTGCGGCACAATAGCTGAGGTGTTTTCTACCTCCAGCTAACGTGTAATGATGATGCTGATGGTGTTGATGATGCAAACATGAGTGGTGATACCTCCAGCAGTTCGGGTAGCTCATTGATATACAAAGCAAATAATATCGGGCCAAGCATCAAACCCTGAGGGACCCCACTGAGGACTGACTGACGGAAAGACAGACTAGACCTCACACGAACACATCTCTCTCCCTTCCAGAAACGTGGTGATCCATTTTAGTGCCCGCCCTAATATTTCATATGACCGAAGCTTCAAGGAGGGGCGAGGATGTCATACAGTGTCGAACGCCTTGGAGAAGCCAATAAACACTACATATACTGCATGACTCCGATCCAAAGTATCCGCCCAATATTCGCGTGCAACTAGCAAATTAGTCATGCATGGATGGCCCTTGCGAAAACCGTGATGTAGTGGACTGAGCAGACCAAACTCCCACAGGTGGTTTTCAAGCACATCCCTGACTAACTTCTCCAATACCTTGACCAGTACGCTTGTCAAACTTACCGGTCTATAATTGGCAGAGAGATGCTTGTCTCCCTTTTAAAAATCGGGCAGACGATAGCGTCCTTCCAGTCCTTGGGAAAGGAGCAGCTGCGAAGCCACAACTGAAACATACGCGTCACTAGGCCACATAGCTTGCTTGCGAGTTTGTACAAAAGCTTAGGGTGAATATTATCCATCCCAGCGGATTTAGCAGGATCTAGCCCCTGAAGAAGATGGAGAACTTTTGCCCCCGAAATTGAGACTGTGTTAAACAGGAGTCCTGTGGGACTCTCATTGCTAGGTCAACATGCGGCAATTGCTGGTCCCGAACAAAAGCCCAACATACTGTGCAGAGTAGACATGCTTTTTCGTGATCAGTGTTAGTAGTGGCGCCGTAGCTGCCTAGTAACACTGTGTTAGATAAGCCAACGTTACTACGCCTTTTGACGTAGGCGAAGAATCGTTTGGAATTTGCGGAGGCTGAGTTAGCCATCTCCATCTCATAGCTAAATCTAGTAGCTCGTAAATGATTCTTGCAAGCATTCCGAGCTTCACGATAACGCCGAAAAGTGCATTCTGAGAAAATTGTCCGGCTGATCCGCCAACATCTTGCCCGCCTATTCATTAGCTGGTGTGCGACTGTGTCCAACCATGGTGGTTTCGCTTTGGTAATCTTCACCGCAAAAGGGATGTGGGGGTGGGATATATTAAAGAAGAAAGACTTAAACGTATCCCAAGCCGTCGGTATGTCATCATCCGGCAAGATGTTGCATAGGAAATTTACTGCCTTGGCTCTAATAGACGGAAAGTTGGCGTGCCAAATATTTGGAGTCCAGACCCTGCGAGAATCGTGGTCTCTAATGAGAGCACAAGTGAATGACAAACACGTATAGTCACTGGCTCCCAAGGGGGGACCGTACTCAAGGTCACTCACAAAATCAACCGACTTTGAGAAAACTAGGTCCAAGAGAGAAGGAGCATGACCCACCATGTACCTGGTGGGTCTGTCGACAAATTGGTGTAAGGGTGCTTCCATTGTCAAGTCAACAAGCTCGGCAGCCAACCCTGTTGTTGCTGCCTCCTAAGATAGGTCATGCTAATTTACTTCAGGAATTTGAAGTCCCCCCGTTATCAAGCGTCTGTTCGCAGAGTGAGGGCGGATGAAGTTAATGAAACTCCTAGTAGCGCTATCCGGGCTCCTATACAGCAGCACAATTTTAAATTGCCTTGATTCGGTACAGACTTCAACTGCAAGAGCTTCATCAATTTTATCAGTTGAGTTAAAGGTGTTTTTGATGTTTACACCACATCTGATATACAAGGCGACTCCGCATCCGCCGCGGTCAAATCTCAGTATTGCCTAGCCCGGGACATATAATTCACTGTCCACGACGTCAGAAGACAACCACGTTCCATTGAACGCGAGTACATCAGGATGGGAGTGGTCTGTCAGAGCCCCTACTTCACACATGTTGTTTCGCAGGCTAGGCACATTACTGAGAACTATGTGAAAACGTTTGGTATGGAGAGCCCCGGGTCTTGTGCTGCCAGAATGGGCTCTAGTAGGGCGAAAGTGGACCGTTGTCTCATCACCCGAAAACCCACCAAGCATAAACCTTTTTCGCCAGTTCCACGACGCGCTTTAAGGTTGTTGATGGCTTCCTTAAGCTTTATCCTATCTGCTAAAGGTAGATCCGGCTGTATACTCACTCCTGAACCCTTTAGTTTAAAGGCGAAGCGCAAAAGAGCTTGACGCTCCTCCAGTGTAGACAGGACCACGCGTAATAGACGGGGTCTACATTTAGTACTATCACCCGATATGTTTCCAAGACTAGTAAATTTTTTAATAGTAATCCCAGGAAACCCGGGTGGGAGTAGTTTAGGAACGCAAAGTTTAAACCAAAGAAGGTCGTCAAGCATGCGATCTTTCGGAAGAGCCGCAGATGACTCCGCGATATTCCTAAAGATAACGCTGCTGTCCGTAAATGCATCACTACGACGAGGGGTGTTTACGGCACGCGTCACCGTAGCAGTGGCCGGCGCTGCGCTTGAGTTCATACCCTCCTTAGTAAGAACAGCAAGTGCACAGGAGAAGGACTCCGGCAATGAGGTGGAAGAGTTTTCTGCCCTCGTCTCCGGAGACGGAGTATCGACAGAGCCCACTGTTACATCTTTTAGCTTGGGTTTGGTTGTGCTGATGGATTTCTTTATCTTGCGTCGCTTGACCTTCGTGGATACACTAGCCTGTACAACTTCTCCACTCACAGCTGAGTTCAAGTGGGACCGGAACAGTAGGAAAATCCCGCGAATGTTCCACCTTGAAAAACGTCATTGATCCAACAGGGAAACCGGTATCTTGATGTGCCAAAGGAGAGCCAAATCAACACACGATTCACATGGTCAACCAAACAATACTCGCGTGCCCTGCACTAGCAGTCCCCGCTGTGCCGGCCACGAGTTCAATATAACGTCAGGATATTTACCATCTTCAGGCGCCGCCTCAAGAGTTGGTGAATCCTTCGAAGCCGTACTATTTATGCAATCTGAACGCACGTCTGTTCTGAGAAGGCCTGCACGTTCAAGGCTTACAACGATTTGATCAACCTCCTCTAAAGAACTAAACAAAGATAGAAGGGTACCCACTTTATTCACCAAAGTTTCAAATTCGTCATTTGAGACTAGATGATATGCTTTGTGCCTCACAAACCATGGCAATTATAAGGTAAATCATCGCAGTTTTATAGGAGGATATACTGCTGTCTATCCAACCCAGTGCAAGCCTCATGGAACCAAGAACTGCAGAAGTCACATTGCATGTCACCCGAAGAACCAATAACTGGTTCTGAGCAACCCGCTTTACCACAAAGAGCTGACGATTCGGTTACTAGGTCCGAGGACGACTTGGAACCGGATATCTTTACCATAACGAAAAATGAACAGCTTTAACAGGTAATAGGAGCGTGTACCGGGCTACGGTAAGCTACAATGCACTTAACGTGAGCAGCAATCAGATGAAATCCGGAGTGATTCGTTTGCACAGATTTGGACTCACCAGATCACTAAAAGTAGCAACAAAGACAAAAACAGGCTTTTCTGTAGAATAACCTCCAAAAGCTGTTCTCAGTTGGAGCTGGGCGTGACTGCAGGGACGAGGCATTAATCAGCTTCCCGCAGTCGAATATCCAACGAGACTGGACCTTAACGTGGTGCGACTGTTTGCGTACCTCATTGACCCATTCAGCTATACTGGGTGATGCCTCCGGGCAACTTGAGAGCTACTCCTACCAGGTTGGTCAATGGTGTGAGGTCAGACAAACTCAGTCTCCTGGTCCTCCAGGTTGGGGGGTTGAAATGGGATGGCGTCCATTTATGTAAAACTAAATCACTGCCACCTCCCGGATGCCCTACGGACAGCCTTTTGAGCCAAAGGCTTTGGATGAGGACCCTAATCGTCCTCCTGTCTAGGTCTGGGCGCCCGGGCAGTATCTCAGCTCACATACAACCATGACACTTTCTTCAAACATAAACTTCATCCTGCATCGGAATTCGCGCAGATTATCAAGGGTCGCCTTATCTGCTGCATACAGCAGGGCGGATAAGCGAAAACATGCCACTCCTGGCGCCTCCCTTCTTTGTTTTCCACCTTTTTCTCTTACTCCCATCCCGACCCCCATTACTAACCTTCCTACTAGAATTCACAGCTTAATTGACAGCAACCGAAGTGCTACTAGGGTAGTACCATCCGCAGTCACCATCCCACCGCACCTATCGGACGCCTGTCGGCAAAAGTTCATTATAAGGCCACGCTATCCCGTTTCCATGGCGACATTCAAAGTTCGCACTCTAAGACAAACAGATAAACAGGCTGCACTCGCACGCACCTTGGACACACTGAGTGTTGATGTGTGTTGTGTGTCCGAAACTAGGATTAATGACCCTAACGGGGTTATTGAATTATCTGTGCCCGGCTTATCCTCTCGTTATTGGTTGCACGCATCCGGAGACGCGGATGCAGCACTCACCAGTCAAGCTGGTGTAGGTATCATTCTCAGCTCCAAGGCTGAGTCATCGTTGGTTGATTGGATTCCGGTGAACAGCCGTTTGTGTGCAGCCCGTTTGACGATATCAGCCAAGGTTGATTCACGAAGTAGTAAAAAACGCTGTTTGTTTACGATTTCCGCTTATTCTCCCACCGACTGCAGTTCTAATGCAGTCAACGACACATTCTATCACGAACTGAACGCTCTACTACGCAGTGCTACTAGTTCAGATATTGTGGTACTTGCAGGGGATATGAACGCACAAGTAGGGCGTCTGAGCTCTTCAGAAGCTCAGCTGGGTGGTAGTTGTGGGCTTAACTCCGAACGGACTGACAACGGTAAGCGTCTGCTGCAACTGTGTGCGGAGCACTAGTTTTTTCTTACTAGCACTGCTTTTAGACACAGTGGGCGCCGAAGTGCCACTTGGCGTCCACTTGTAGCTGGCCAGCGATGGACCCAAATTGACAACATAGTCATAAGTCACAGGTGGCGCGGTTCAATTCTGGATTGCCGCTCATACTGGAGTACCTGTGTCGACTCTGATCATGCCTTGGTACGCTGTCGTTTCTTCATAAACTTTACCGGGAGGCGCGCAAAGCGTCTCCCACGATTGGCAACGGAGAAATTGTCCCAGCCCTCGGTCAGGCAAGCCTATCAAGAAGCACTGCATACCGAACTTCCGCTGTCTTGTCCTAATCACACTGAACTTCAGTGGAATAGGATCTCGGCCGCTATGCACGACGCAGGAGCATCTGCTTGTGGCACTATCAGTCGTCATCGCACCAGTCACTGGATATCCGAGAGGTCGGTGAACCTGTTGGAATCTAGAAGACACCTCCGGGCTGGTTCTGAACACAATGTGACCAGACGGGCTATTAGGCATGAATTAAAGCAGAACCTACGTGCTGACAAGGAAGCCTAGTGGACCAGTAGGGCTGAAGAAATGGAGGATGCAGAGCAATAGGCAATTACCGGAAGCTCTTCCAGCTAATCCGCACCACTGGTCCCAGGAAACCAGGCGTCATTGAGATAATCCGAGACAGCGCGGGTGCGCTGATACACAATAAGGAGCGCCGTATGGCTGTTTAGGCGGAACACTTTCAAGGTCAGTTCAGCTGGCCCCCTGCTCCCACACCTCTTCCTACTCAGGTGATGCAGGACGAGCCATGGACGGTTAGTTTAGCGCCTCCGTCGGAGGCCGAGGTCCGAAACGCGATCACAGCCCTCAATCGTTTTCGTGCCGCTGTCCCGGATTCCCTATCACCTGCACTATTTAAGGATGGAAGTGAGGTCCTCTGCAAAGCACTGACCTTATTCGAATGTATCTGGAAGGAAGCTAGTGTCCCGGCTAATTGGAGCGAATCGATTATAGTGGCAGTATACAAGAAGGGCAGTCGCACAGAGGTATTCGTCTAACGCCAGTTGTGACAAAATTACTGGCCTCGATTATCGTTCGCAGCCTCACTGTTGAACGGGAATCTCGGATTAGGGAAGAGCAGGCCGGTTTTCGCCCAGGACGTGGCTGTATAGACCAAATATTTACTTTGCGGCAGGTGCTAGAGCAGCGCCACGCATACCGCAGACCGACAATAGCTGTGTTCCTCGATTTCAAGAGTGCGTTTGATTCAGTCGATCGATCGTATCTGTTGGAAATACTTGCGCGGAAAGGTGTTCCCACGAAATATGTGAACATCCTTCGTGCTCTATACTCGAACACTACAGGCCGCGTCAGAGTCTACGGTGTCCTATCGGATAGCTTTCCGAGCACAAGTGGCGTTCGTCAGGGTTGCCCGATTTCCCCTTTTTAGTTCATTTTCGTCGTGGATTCTATCATGGAGTGATCCCTTGCGGAATCTCACGATGTAGGCGTGGAAGTGCTGCCTGGTGAGAGGTTAGTTGATCTAGATTATGCGGACGATATCGTCTTGCTTTTCGACAATGTTGAGGCGGCACAATCAACCCTGAATAGCCTATCCAGAGTGGTCCCATTATTTGGTATGCACTTCGCACCTCCAAAGTGCAAAATGTTGCTGCAGGACCACCAGCCACTCAATGACCCCTTGACGCTTGCTAACGAGGAACTCGAGATGGTTGATCAATTCACTTATCTTGGCAGCTGCATCTGCAATGATGGGCGCATAGAAACTGACGTCAGCTCACGCAATGCAAAGGCCAGAGCTACTTTCTTGAACCTGCGGCATATTTGGCGACAGAAGGGAGTTTCCCTCCGTCTGAAAGGCCATGTATACAAGGCCACAGCGAGGGCCGTCCTACTCTATGCTAGTGAAACTTGGCCCCTTCCGTCTGAAGATCTGAGGCACTTTTGCTCATCGTTGTTTTTGCGAAGTATTGCTGGTGTCGGATGGCACCAGGGTGTCCGCAACGATGATGTTCGTAGGCGAGTACTAGGTGGTGATAATCATGCTAGCTCCTTAGAACAACAGATAGCACTGAATAAGTTGCGTTGGCTTGGGCACGTGCTACGTATGCCTGGTCACTGCTTACCTAGGAGAGCCTTGCTTAGTCCTACTAGGTGCAGAGTAGCGTAAGGCTCGAGGTGGACAGAAGTTGACTTGGCGGCGTGAAACGAAGTCACTGACGACCAAACTGGGTACCGTTGGTCCGTCTCGTCCTCCGGGCTAAAGTCCACGTGACCCGCCTTGTGCTTACCTCCAGACTTTACAGGGCATGGCTCGCAGTAAATACCAGTGGCGCGTTTGCTGCGGTCTTTTAGTCAGACTGCCTGTTTAAAGTGTGTTTGGTGCTGAGTTATCTGCGGGGTAATGGCTGATTATGACGCGTGGCAGTGAAAGCCGCAAGGAAGCTGTCTCGCCGATGCCGCCTTATCTTTGCACGATAGCCAGCTGTTTGTGACGGTATGTTGTTAACATAAGGTGTAGGCGCCTTGACCCTGAATGTTTGCTTAGGGCATTAAGGTTTTCAGGTAAGTCCCCCTTCTCTCCCTCTTCTTATTCTTTATTTCATAGGTCCTCATGGTTGTATGGCAGCGAAGCATCGGTTCAAATGACTGATGTACTGCTGTTGATGATGATGATGGACCGATTTGTACTCGATCGATGAGATGTCGACCAAAGCCGGAATCGTTTGCGTTGAAGTCTTCAGACAGAGGCCAAGCAATATTTCGATAAGAAAACCACGAACAATAGGTAGACAATAATAAATCGGAATACTTGTAGCTCGGGTGATCTGTTCAGATTTTGTTCTGTTCTCCGAGCTGAACAGTTTCGTTGCAGACGTTTCATCACCAGTCGTGGTGACTTCCTCAGTGCGTTATAACGCACTGAGGAAGTCACCACGACTGGTGATGAAACGTCTGCAACGAAACTGTTCAGCTCGGAGAACAGAACAAAATCTGAGTAGGTAGACAATTTAAGGTCTTCAGCTCTGATATACTGGACATCTTTAAGCCCGTTTGAACCACAAGAAACACAAAGTCAAACATTCTGAGCAGAGTTATTCAACACTGTTTCCACCACTCAGTGGTGCTTTTGCTGCTTACAAGTACAGAGCGCATTATGCAACAGCTTCTACAAAGTGATTGCGAGGAAGCAGCATGATTGACGTTTCTAGTCAACTTGTTCGTGCATAACTAACAGATTTTACGACTAATTTTTTCCGCTTTCGAAATGCCGCTTTCACTTCAACATCGGATGCAAATCGGACACGTGCTTGTCCGATGATGCTATCAGAATAATCAATGCGCAGAGTGCTTCACATACTAATATTTGAATGTTGCCCCCACATATTTCCTTCTGGAGGGGTACCTCTACTTCGTTGGGCGCTTGGCTAAATCGCTCACTTGTGTTACTAAATCCTGTCAGCATCGTGTGATTTACCAAACCTAGGGATAGTTTCTACTCTGTTTCCTTTCTGATCCACACAACTATAAAATTTTTGTGAACCACGTTTGTGGATCGGCCAGAACACTACCAGGACGGCTAAACCTTGCTGGGGAGACAATTACAGCGCTCATCGTAAGCCCTTAATAGAAACTTATCGGCTAGGTAGGTTTTCCGCAAGATGCATCTTTTTTCACATGAGTGATTGTCAACTCAACTCAACCGAAAGCTCAACAACCGGTTGTGAACTCTAGGAAGCTGACTTTGTGACATCTATACTATGTGAAACTCAAATGTGCCGAAGGTATGGTGTAGACTGTTACTTCGCCACAATTCGCGTGTTATCACCTGACGCTGTGTGCACAGTCGCTAACGAGTCACTGGCTTACATCAGTTACGCTTGTGCTCCCTTCACACTTTCTTACTGTCCCATATTACCGTGTGAAAACCACATATTCTCACTGACGCTCACTTTCGTTTGTGATTCCCTCATTACCTTATCATAGGAATATAAAGGTTTATATCCTAAGTTTGCTTTCGGTTGAGCTATTGTAGGCGCAAACTCACTAACCCTTGCTTCGCCTCGGTGGAGCATTGTACTTAAGCAAGTGAATGTTGACATAGGAGGGTTTTGGTCCCTGTTTGGCGACTCAACAAACAAATGGCATATGAACTGAACAACCAGTCACTGGCTCCCACTGGGCGCGACTCCCTGAATTCGCCCCGCCACCTTTCTAGCAAGCTTCATTTGAAAGTTCAGAACGGCATCCGCTAAGACAACTCCCTACTTCGACTGGAATAACCGGCTAGTATCCGCCCACTAGCAAAACCAAAATCGTTCATTTGCTGTACTACGCTCAACCACTTATGCTTTCACCACCCGGGCACCTTCACACGCCACGTCTTTATTTTTTTACTGATCACTGTTGTCCGTTACCAGTCGATTTTCATGATTCTGCTGTGGATAGTTTAGTCGACACCCACAGAGCTCGACCATGGGTCCTCCTACGGCGTCGGTCCGTCTGGCATGTTTCAGTGTGCTTACACTCGCGCAGATCGGGTAATAATCCGACTTGCGCGTACTTTGGGATCCTTTACTACCGATGTTTGCTATCTTCCCAAAAACCGATTGCAAGTTTCCTGTATTTTGACTAAGCTGGCATCACCACGGGTATATCTGCGTCTATCTGATGACAGCCGGCTCGTGGTCGAAAGAACAATGCATCTGTCTTGTTACGTGTAGGTGGCGGTTTCGAGTCCTCGTACGAGACTGAGGGACCCTCGCAGTATCTTTAGCCCACGCGCGACTGGTGGTAGTTGCGTGGCAACGAAGCGTCAGTACAGCGTACCGGCGTACTGTGGATGCCTATCTGGTGCCACGAAAGCAGCGGCGGTAGGTTTGTTTGTTATTTTTGTAGCATTAACCAGCAAAACCGCGGCGTTCACCATCATCATTGCATGCTAGTGGAGAGCGAGAAACACACCTCAGCTAATGTGCGGGAATACCAAAAGATGAGAGATTAAATATTACAGGGTACAGAAGCTATGAAAAAGTAACATAATCCTAAATATCACTTGCGTAGGGCTTGCGCTCATTGTTGGAGCTGAAGCTAAAGGAGATTAGAGGGGCAAAGAGACACGCTGAGATAGGCTCTTCGAATTGTCAGCTAATCTATCCAACCAACCGTGTTCATCTTCCTTCGGTCCCCAGACCGGCAGTCGAGAAACCCCAACTGACGTCAAGTTTGAAGTGAGGAACTTCATTCCTCTTGACCAAGTCGTTGTTTGACCTCCTCTTCTTCTATCCAGACCCTGGGTGCGCAAACAACGTGTGCCCTAGCCATCGGAGCGTGGTGCGTGATCTAGTGGTACTGAGCGGTTCATTCGCTTTTCCTGCACGAAATACACAGCGCTGAACACGCTCTTTGCTCACGCGGTGTTTCCACCAGCTGTGAGCTACGCGGCGAAGACAGATCTCTAACCTAACTAGTCTCTTTTATATCTATTGACTTGATGGACCATATTTCACTACCGTACAGGAAGGTTGGACGGACGGCTGCATTATAAACTCTGCCTTTCAGAGCGAGAGTAATGTCACACTGGCGCCACAGGTGGCGGAGATTGGCAAAAGTACCTAGAGCTTTTGCTATATGGTTCATGGTCTTGTCTTCGATCCCATGGGCGCTAATATAGCTGCTCAAATACTTGAATTTCTGCACGACCTCTATCTGATCACCATCAAGGGTCCCTGTCATGTCTAGACCTAAACCGCTTTACAATTAATTGCCGACTTTGTAGTGCGACTTCGAGGCTCATACATTATCAACGCACGTCTCGACGAAAGACGCAACTTGTTTTTCATCGCTTACGTTCCAACTGACTACAGTTGTGACTCGGGCAAGGATGACTTATCATGAGCTTCACTATCGCTTGAACATTGTTTGCAAATCCGATACAGTCGTCCTTGTTGGGATTTCAACGTACTCTTCGGTCGTCTGTTACCATGTGAACGTCACCTCGGCAGTCATCATGCGCTTATTGAGAGCCGCTCGGATAACGGTGACTTCTCACAACCTGTGAAGACGATCGTCTATTTCTCTCTAGCACTAGCTTCAGACTTTCGATAAGACGTTCTGTTGCATAGTGCCCCCTTCTGCGACTCAATCATGATCTCAGATTGACCATGCCGCAATTAGTTTCAGATAGCCGGGTGATGTAAATGATTACTGGTCAATCTGGTCTACGTTTCTTGAACCAGACCGTGTTTTTGTCGGTGCGAACATTGTATAAGCTTCAGAGGTTTCCCTAAGACGATACATTTATGCTGTCTGCCCCCCTTGGTTCTCTGGTAGATGTGCTCAGCTGCGATATACCGCAACGCATTGATCAGCGGTGGCCTTTCATACAGATGATAATGAATTACGAACAGTCAATCTGCTGTCTTACTGGCCACCCTGTGAAGGCATGGACGTCTACGCACTTCATGGATCTGTTTGACCGCCGCGGAAATATTCCAGCGGGGTCTGGTCATAATGAAGTGCCCCGTTGGGTCAGTCGGTAGCTAAAGTAAAGCTTACACAGTGGTCACAAAGCCTTGTAGTCTCAACGTGCTTTGGAAATGGAGGTTGCTGCCCTTTTTTCCGATGCTAGCAACTCTTCCAGATTATTCCGCCCACTGGCCACAGCAAGCCTGGTGCCAGTGATACTATTTGCGTAGCGGATGGTTCAACGGACCGAACATCTTTATTACCAGTTCGGTTGGTCCTCACCGTCCACTTGTAAGTCCTGCGAATCCCCGTACATGCCCGGGGCCGTCACAACTAATCCACCCAGCGAAGCGGAATTTTGCCTTTTGATTCGACGCCTCAAGCAATTTAAGGCTTCCTGCTCGGACGAACTTTTCCCGATGCTGTTCAGGTATAACGGCGCAATAATCACTGCCTGTCTAACCTCATCATTTTCCAAAATCGACATGAATAAAATGTCTTCACCTTGAAGTGAGTCACTTATTGTCCCCATTTTTGAGAAGGATGCCTTCACTTCATGCGCTAGTCGTCTCGCGGATTAGTCTTATTTCGCTCATCTCCAAGCCATTGGCATCCATTCTGCTGCATATACTACCAGGATTCGTGAATGACAGTACCGTGAAGGACAGGTCGGCTTTCGTACTAGCCGTAGGTGCGTGGATCAACTCTTAGCGCTCCACCAAATCCTCCAACCCCCCCGTCTCTACCAAAGGCTTACCATCGTTGTTTTCCTGGACATCATTGGTTCATTCGACTCGATGAGAAGCTCCATAGGCTACGCTAGTGCACGGTACACAACAGCGCACTGATGATGTTACCTGTATTGGTGACTAGGTGTTTGCAATAAAATTGCCAAGTTAGGCGAACAATACAACCGCCACTCGGAATGAAGGCCCTCATTTTCAACGTGGCGATGGGTTGCTTGCCTCTACGATCCATTGCGGTGTGTTGAATGATGCTTCTTGCACTTTCAGTCACTCATATTAGATCGGCTAATGCTTAAAGGCAGACACTCTCAGTCTCCAGGTTGTGGCTTGGGTGAAGATCTTTTCTTATTCCTTACCCGGACTCCCTGTGACTCACTGCCAAACTCCCATTGTTTTGCAGTCAGGCCTTAGAACCAAAAGCTTTGGCTGAGAACCTCATCGCTTTCCAGTCTAGGCTTGGGCAATGCAGTGCGATAGATTCTCGCGCAAAAATTTTCTTAAATGTTAACCGGGTTCCAACTTCATTTTTGTCCCACTGTTTTCAACCCCTCAACTCTTGGACTTTCACCACTTTGCTGTTTACTATCTCACTCACGTTGCACACGGATCTTAGTGGCGTAGTGATCAAGGCGTTAACCGTTAACCACTAGGTCCCGAGTTCCAACCTATCTCAGGCTATCTCTTATCTTCTGAGTTCATACCAGGATGAAACCGGTTCTGGGATGTTAGCGTTGTGAGGAGCAACACCGAAACAACTCTAGTCTCGCTTTTGTATTTATTATATCCCATCCTTTTGTATTGCAACACAATAGCTGAAGTGTTTCACATCTTCAACCAACGTGTAAACTAGAAAGTACAGTCGTCTGTTTTCATTATTTTGAATATATACGTAGGTAGAGATCCTGTCCAGGTTTTATTGTGCCGCATAGCGTCTGTTAAGCAACTAGACGAATTCATCCGCATAATAGAAATCCAGTTTTCCACCTGACAGTATTTCATTACCCACGTCACGAAAAACAGTTGTTAGCGACCACGCGTTGTTGGCTGACTGGAGGCGCTTTTGGCCCTTGATGTTTTCTATGGTCATTTAGGTTTTCAATGAAATATTTTTCATCCCATCTTTCTTCCTCCTTACTAGGAGTCTCATTTATTGTTATGAGGCGTTAGTACAAACTCTGATGCATCCCATTGCCACCCGTGACAGATCCGTCTATCTTGACTGTACTTTCCTATCACGGTTCTTTCCATCAATCGTGGCTTACTCTAGAATGTGTGTGGATTGTTTCTTCGTCTTAGGTTTTGATGGCTCTTCCAATGCTCCTCAGTCTTATCAGGGTGATTCTGCAAGCTTGGATATGTTCAACGGTAAGCAAGGTACACTTTTGCTGTCTGCCTTTTTCCACTCCTCTGACAGAGCTAACTTCTCCTCATGTCGCAAGCGACATGTCATGCTTTTAACTGTTTTATGCTATTTTGGTATTGCTATGCTGCGTGAACCGGAGCATGCCGTTTGCTTTAGCTGCTTCCGAATTCATGCTTGATTTTCCTGCGTCGTTACTCTCTTGTGGTTATTAATTACGTGCGCTGGTTCTGTGCTTTATCCCACTTCCATAACACTACACCCTATCGATAACGCTTGCAGTTGCGAACCTGAGTGCGACTGATAGATGTTGGAGTTAAGTTACTATTAGGACGATTTTTCTTATACAGATGATTATGTTTTCTTATCAGGAGTCACTCGAGAAGTGAACAATTTGGTAAAGGAAAACCAAGATCTTGTTCAAACAAAGTGAGTTACCTAAAATTTGTCCCGTATTCTGTTTGTCTCTCAAACTTATCCTTCTTTCTCAGTTGAATTTACAACTGAATCCAACTAACTGATCAAAAAGTTTGGTTCATTCTGGTTTTATGCTCTCGCCTTGTTCACTGATGCTGACATGCTAAACAAATCACTCCCATCCATCTTAATAGATGTGTATATTGTGTCCCCTCTGATTCCATCTTACTGCCGAGTACTGATTCTCGACTGACGATCGTCCGTACCCTTACCCATTTGTTATGGTCCATATTTCAAACAGATACTGAGCTGTGTCTACCTAAGTAGCTGCAGATCTACTCTTGTTACAGGTCATCGTGCGAACGAACCACGGTCAGCATTCACTAATCTGGAACAGCACAACTGCGTTGTCTTTATTGTTAAAGGACGTGCTCTTCATCGCCACTGCATGTGTAGCATGGATGTGTGGATATGAATTCCAACCAGTTCTTGTGTCCTACAAGGGTCAACTTTCGATCTTCAGCAATCGGTACTTGCAGAGGCTCGCATACCTGCACTGGCAGCACACTGTTCAGTGACTGTAAGCTTGCTGTTCATTAAGCCTGACTCACTACACCAGTTAGGACGGTATGCTCACCTTTCACTCATGTCGTCTGTGCTAGTGTACTACAGAGAACTGCGTTACGTAGCTAACAAATCAACACTAAAACATCAAATCACAGATTAATCGTCTGGTCATCATCTTCTCTATGCACCTCCGTGGTGGGTGCCACGGATCACGAGTGCAAGTGAATCTGACTACTCTTAGCTATTGTACGAGCCCAAACTCAGCGGCGAACCTATGAGTGCTCTTGCGTTGTACTCTGTTACAGTATTTCAAAAATACTCAGTTCTGATCATATAGCAGTTGCGCCATGGACACCAGAGAGCGATGGGTCCAGTTTCCCAGACTCATCCTCAGGACGGCGCCAAATGATAAGTGAAAAATGTAACAGAGCGCAGGGATAGTATGGAGACAAGAGCTTTAGAAAGTGAGCAAAATTCATCATTGTGGAGTAATAGCAGCTAGATGCAAAAAACCGAATGCACGAGCGCCACTGACTGCGCGATTGCGCCATGTCTGATGGAGTCTGATCTTCTAAAGCGCTATATCATCATCAACAGCAGTACATCAGCCATTTGAACTGATGCTTCGCTGCCATACAACCATGAGGACCTATGAAATAAAGAATAAGAAGAGGGAGAGAAGGGGGACTTACCTGAAAACCTTAATGCCCTAAGCAAACATTCAGGGTCAAGGCGCCTACACCTTGTGTTAACAACATTCCGTCACAAACAGCTGGCTATCGTGCAAAGATAAGGCGGCATCGGCGAGACAGCTTCCTTGCGGCTTTCACTGCCACGCGTCATAATCAGCCATTACCCCGCAGACAACTCAGCACCAAACACACTTTAAACAGACAATCCAATTAGGAGACGGCAGCAGACGCGCCACTGGTGTCGGTTGCGAGCCATGTCCTGTAAAGTCTCGAGCCAAGCACAAGGTGAGTCACGTGGGCTCCAACCCGGAAGGCGAGACGGACCAACGGCACTCAGTTTGGTCGTCAGTGACTTCATTTCCCGCTGCCAAGTCAACTTCTGTCCACCTCGAGCCTTGCGCCATCCGACACCTGGTAGACTGAACAAGGCCCTCCTAGGTAAGCGGTGACCAGGCATGCGTAGCACGTGCCCGAGCCAACGCAACTTATTCAGTGCTATCTGTTGTTCTAGGAGCTAGCATGATCATCACCACCTAGTACTCGCCTACGCACATCATCGTTGCGGACACGCTGGTGCCATCCGACACCAGCAATGCTTCGCAAACAACGATGATCAAAGGCTTGAAGGCGCCTCAGATCTTCAGACCGAAGGGGCCAAGTCTCACTACCATAAAGCAGAACGGCCCTCACTGTGGCCTTGTATACACGGCCTTTCAGACGGAGGGAAACTCCCTTCTGTCGCCAAAGATGCCGCAGGTTCAAGAAGGCAGCTCTGGCCTTTGCAATGCGTGAGCTGACGTCAGTTTCTATGCGCCCATCATTGCTGATGCAGCTGCCAAGCTAATTGAATTGATCAACCATCTCGAGTTCCTCGTTAGCAAGCGTCAAGGGGTCATTGAGTGGCTGGTGGTCCTGCAGCAACATTTTGCACTTTGGAGGTGCGAAGTGCATACCAAATAATGGGACCACTCTGGATAGGCTATTCAGGGTTGATTGTGCCGCCTCAACATTGTCGAAAAGCAAGACGATATCGTCCGCATAATCTAGATCAACTAACCGTTCACCAGGCAGCACTTCCACGCCTACATCGTGAGATTCCGCAAGGGAACACTCCATGATAGAATCCACGACGAAATTGAACAAAAACGGGGAAATCGGGCAACCCTGTCGAACGCCACTTGTAGTCGAAAAGCTATCCGATAGGACACCATAGACCCTGACGCGGCCTGTAGTGTTCGAGTATAGAGCACGAAGGATGTTCACATATTTCGTGGGAACACCTTTCCGCGCAAGTATTTCCAACAGAATCGATCGATCGACCGAATCGAACGCACTCTTGAAATCGAGGAACACAGCTATTGTCGGTCTGCGGTATGCGTGGCGCTGCTCTAGCACCTGCCGCAAAGTAAATATATGGTCTATACAGCCACGTCCTGGGCGAAAACCGGCCTGCTCTTCTCTAATCCGAGATTCCCGTTCTGCAGTGAGACGACGAACGATAATCGAGGCCAGTAATTTTGTCACAACTGGCGTTAGGCTAATGCCCCTGTGGTTCGCACAGTCTGTGCGACTGCCCTTTTTGTATATTGCCACTATAATCGATTCGCTCCAATTAGCCGGCACACTCTCTTCGTTCCAGATACGTTCGAATAGGGAGGTCAGTGCTTTGCAGAGGACCTCACCTCCATCCTTAAATAGTGCAGGTGATAGGGAATCCGGGCCAGCGGCACGAAAACGATTGAGGGCTGTGATCGCGTTTCGGACCTCGGCCTCCGACGGGGGCTCTAAACTAACCGTCCATGGCTCGTCCTGCATCACCAGAGTAGGAAGAGGTCCGGGAGCAGGGGGCCAGCTGAACTGATGTTCAAAGTGCTCAGCCCAACGAGCCATACGGCGCTCCTTATTGTGTATCAGCGCACCCGCGCTGTCCCTGATTGTCTCACTGACGCCTGGTTTCCTGGGACCAGTGGTGCGGATTAGCTGGAAGAGCTTCCGGTAATTGCCTACTGCTCCTGGTTCCTCCATTTCCTGAGACCGACTGGTCCACCAGGCTTCCTTGTCAGCACGTAGGCTCCGCTTTAGTTCACGCCTAATAGCCCGTCTGGTCACATTGTGTTCAGAACCAGCCGGGAGGTGCCTTCTAGCTTCCAAAAGGTTCACGGACCTCTCGGATATCCAGTGACTGGTGCGATGACGACTGATAGTGCCACAAGCAGATGCTCCTGCGTCGTGCATAGCGGCCGAGATCCTATTCCACTGAAGTTCAGTGTGATTAGGACAAGACAGCGAGAGTTCGCTATGCAGTGCTTCTTGATAGGCTTGCCTGACAGAGGGCTGGGACAATTTCTCCGTTGCCAATCGTGGGAGACGCTTTGTGCGCCTTCCGGTAAAGTTCATGGAGAAACGACAGCGTACCAAGGCATGATCAGAGTCGACACAGGTACTCCAGTATGAGCGGCAATCCAGAATTGAACCGAACCCAAGAATGGCAAGTACCTGCCAGTCGCATGGTTGTAGTGGTTCTCCAAAGGAAGACTACATGACTGAGTCGATGCTCAAAGGATTGTGCGTGTTATGAGAGAGAAATCCCATGAGCCGTTGCGATCTTGCTACTGTAGTGACAAACATGGAAATGGTGACCATCTGTGCCTACGGTGAACGAGAGGAGGGAAGAAGGCATGGACGCTCCATGAGTTGGGAAATCTAGTACGCCTGTTCTTCAGAGTTGGATGACTTTGCTTGGAAGTTTTGATGCTGAAGCACGATTGTTACATCTAACGACACACCTGGATAGCATTGTCAGCGAAGGGCCAGTATACGTAACCAATGGTTAGAGCTGTTAGCCGTGCTATTCCGGGATGATGTCGGTGCAAATATCTCACTGAGCTTGCCTTTAGGAACACTTTCCTTGACCATTGGACAATTTTCGAGCAGCGTTAGCAAGTCGCATCGATGAAAGAATTCGTGAAGGTGTGTGCCGGTGGTTTGGCTTTTCTGTTCTGTGTTCAGGAACGAATGACGTCTTTCAAAAGAGGGACGCGGTTGGTATGCTTCTGGGTGTCCACGGAAGTAATCAGAGGGGCCCTGATTGAACTACACAGTTGTTTCATGCCCGGATACAGCGCAGTTGACGCGATCCTCTAATCGTATGCCATGGCTGCTTTGTTGTGGTACATCGGAAAAACGTATCGGCATAGTCGAACTCTGCCGTAAGCACGCAGGCTATATTAAAGTTTTTCCCGAATAGCATTGTCACCCGTCGCTGAAGACGATTTGCCGTACACACGCATATGCTTTTCTTTGCACTTAAAATAGCTAGTAACGGCTTGTGGTCCGTTTCAAGTACGTACATTCGACCATGTAACATACGATGGATTTTTTGCAGCGAAAGTTAGGGCTAGTGCCTCTCTCGACCTGTGAATAGTTCCTTTCAGACTTTGTTAGAGTAGGTGACGCGTAGCCAACCGGCCGCGAAATTTTGTATGGTGGTGTCGACGGAGAAACACTCGCATGTCATAACTAGAGGCATCTGCGAAGAAAATGGTAGTTATTTTTCAGTTATGTGCTAGCATGAAGTCAGATATAAGAGCTTTCTTACGGATTCTAAACGCCTCTTCACGTATGGGTGGCCAAGGCTAGAGGCGATATTTACCTAGGACTCCTCCATTGACGTCTGAAGCCGGTGTATATCAGAAATAAATGTACTACAATTACTAACCGTGCTCAGGAACGCTTACAAGGTGGGTATATCGTGTGATACAGCTAGTTCACGATCGACTATAGAGCTAAAGTATTTCAGCTGAGGTATAAACCGTTGACACATTCGCTCTCACTTTCGAATCGTACTCACGTAGGCGTTCGAATACATGGGAAAGATAGTGGGTGTGTCGGTTGCTGTCTGATGATGTGAAGATGAAGTCAGCAAAGTAAGCACAATCCGATGGTATCTGTCATTGTCGTACTCACCAGTTGTTGAAATGGACCTGGTGCGGCGTTCATACTGAACGGAAGCCGTTTATACTGTTACAAGTTATGGTGTTAATAATAAACAGTCGCCGTTTGTCATAATGACTGCCACTTAATTTCAGAGATCCGAGAGAATACTTTTCGAAAAATTTGACTACAGTTGGGTCTGATGAAAATGTTATACGTTGGAGGCAATGGGTATTGATGTAGATTCAATACTGCTTTCAGATCGGTTGAAAAATCTCCACACAAACCAATGGCTCCGGTCACTTTTTTACTATCAGAATGTTTGCTGCCTAGTCAGTGTTTCATTTTGGATGTCACTCCAGGTTAGTCCAATCGATCAAATTCACCGTCGGAGAACTGGAGCATATCACACGATACTATCTTTGGGTTGGAAAATAACTTTTACTTTGTCCCTTAAGCAAAAACATGTAGTTACTTTGCTGAAACAACCGATTATGGAGTGTAACACCTCTGGGAATTGCTACTATATCTCGTTCAATTGTACAGATTTCTACGCTTTATAGCGTTGGTTACATGTCCTGGGTTGCACACCTTCGAGGGGAACGCTCCACAGGTTTAACGCGGTGATCCAAATGATGTCAAGTATATTTGATCCATGGTTGTTCGAAACCTGGCAAATGCCATTTCGCTCATTGTTTTTGGTATGCGTATTCACAGGGAAATCTTCCTTGAAGCTGTAAGATGTTCGATGCACTTAGTGTGGTATTTTCCGCATTTTCATAGTGTCGGTTTACCGATCATCGACCACGTCGGTCTGGGGATGCTGATGTCGGATGTGTTGTCCAGCTGCAGGCGCACCGAGTGACCGTTTCTAATGACGTCGATGAACCTATGAAGTGAAAGTACTCCTCCTTATGCAGTCGCATAGACGACTTTCGACCCCTATTAAACTCCGGTTTGTTGAGACGGTTTCGACTGTCGCCGCGATAAAGCAATCGTATGATCTATCGTCAATGTGTTTCTTTTTTAACCTTTCTTCTGGTAGTCAGTGCACTGGTGATTGATGAACTGGCGCTTTCTGGCACTATGTCATTCAGCAAAATTCCAACAGACACTTGGAGCTTCTGTTGTGCAGTGTTATATCGTTCTTTCACTGTTCTGCGAAATTGCCTCAGTCATCGCAATCACTAATTCTAGTTGTCTTGGCCACAACAATCATGAAACACCAACTTGGATTGCGATATGCAATCTCTATTCAGACCTCGGTTCACTTTGAAGTAGACGTCGGTCATTACGATCACAAGGACCGTATCCGTGTATTGGATGTGGTTTGGTGTTGCTCCTCCCAATTGTGTCAGTGTTGGAAGGAGCAACACCGAACCACCTCCAATCATGAATCACTTTTTAGTTTGGTTAGACACTGACACTCCACTAACCTCCTGGATATTGAACATTGAAGATAAATCATGTTTAGATTAACATTTGCTCTAATTTCTCTGCCAGCTGTAGAAGTTAATCCGGACACAAAGAGGCGTAACTTGAACTGGTCTTCTGTCAGTTGTTTAAGCTTGAAACGTTCACCCAAATGATCCACTCTGTCTTGCGAAGTAACATAATCTGCGGATTAATATTTAGTTAAGCCCAATCATTGATTATGAATGCTGGTTGATTGACACATTGCTTGTTTCCTTCGCCGTTTTACCCTAATAACAGTAATGCATATTTCAGCTAATCAGAGCTTTCTCTTCAACTTAAATCTGTTCCACCAAGTGACGTAGCGCCTGTAACATTACGGGTCTTCCACTCTTCACTTCTCGCTGCTGTACCCAATCGGAAACGACACATTTGCTTTTCCACAGCCGATCAAGTACTCTGTGCGTTTCTTGCGGACCTTTGATATCCGATCCGAAAGACCAATCTTCCCGTTTTCGTTGTTGTAGACCTTGCAACGTGTTCGAAGTGCCTGCACCACATCTGCGTGATATCCGCAGCTTGTGTGTTCTCAGCGCCCGAAACTGCCTTCATCGTCCTCATAGACTACAAGGTGGGTCTACCCACCACCTACAAGAAGTTATAGAATTCCTTATAATGGCGCTGTTCGGCGCAACGTCCTCTCCGCGTGGCTCACCAGCAAAATCCGTTTTTATTCCGCAGTCCTTATGACTACTTTGACCGCCTGAGCTTCCGTGGGAAACTTTCTCATCTAGTCACCTCTGCGTTTGGAGTCCGTCTAATCGGAATATCTTAAACTTTGTCCTCTAACTGATCCCGTCCAGTCCCATCCTATCAGCTTACTTCTAGCGGTGCAATAATGGGCCAACAACATGGATGTGGAGGAGCAGTGTATTTTTCTCATGATCTTGCCCAACCTTTAAAACCGCATTTGTATTGAACATCTCAGACTCCTGGAATCCTCAGAACGTAGTTCGTGCCTTCAGTCGACAGGGCATAACTACTGGACGGACTGGCTTGCCACTAACTTTCGTCATCATTGATGCACTCTCACAAGTTATCAAGTGGTTTACTTGTTTTGATATTTATATGACCTCTGGTGGTTATATCGATAAATACTTCACTGCGTGCATATCTTAAGTCCGTATAGCGTTCCAAAGCCTTTTATGTACATTGCGTGCTACTGATTTTTCGATCGACAACTGGGTGTACACCTCGGATCCAAGAAACAGGTTGTCTTTGCATAATGGTGCGTGTTCTGCATCGCTCGTGTTTGTTGAGACAACCGAGTGTTCAGCAACAAAATGTATCAATATTATCTGGCACCAGACCCTCTAAATCACTTACTCTCTTTGAACCCTTTGATTTAAACATTTCACCTTCTGCTACCGTCCGTAAGCGATTATTTTGGCTTGTGATGCTTGTTACTGCTGGATGTAGTCGCATAAAGCCTCATAGTATTAGCATTGTTAGGTTGACCGTGCCGATGCTTTCCATCTTCCTGGATGGAGTTTACGGGATGGACTACCCCGATGTGGCTTTTTTGTTGTGTCGACTACCAGTTACTTTTAGCACCAAGCGATTGCACATTTTCCCTTCTTTCTTCTTACATTTGTGTTCTTTTCTCTTTCTTCGTCTTCCTCGATTGTTTATGCCAGTGATCGTCATTATTCTTATTGTGGTAACCTTATTCATGACAACCAGACCCGCCGCACTGCGGTGCCCAATTAAATTTACTGTCTGCTAATTCTTTCCGTCTTTTAATTCCCTCATTACCTGTTTTTCATTGCTTTGTGTTGCAGAAACGCATTGAATGTTGTCACCAATGACCTGATTGGAAGACTAGACGAGTTAACATGGTGAGCTCCGTTAGTGATTCCCACATCATTCTTTAATAGCTCCGACGACTGAAATTGTTCACTCTAATCCATGGCAAATTTCTGCGACTTCTAGGTTTCCTTTCGCCGAGACCTGTTTTCTTTTGACCACATGCGCCTATGTAGGATTGTAGGGACCACATGATGTAGTGCTTCGCCGATGTTTTGGTATGTGCATTGTGCGTTAGTTCCCATCACCCTCTCTCCACTTGTAGCTAGTGTCACGTGGACTGCGCTTCCTGTCAACTTTCTATCATTACTTGCAACATCATGGTTTATTACCCTACTATAGAGCTCAGTTTGCAAATACGGGCGCAATCCGTTAGCTTCAATGCAACAACTCTGCTTCGCGTGCCAAAGCGCAGTGAATCCGATTGTTATAAACTAGGTTCCTATGATTATGATATACCACGTCGCCGGGTGAAGGCAGTAAAGCACAAAGTAGCATGAAGCTCAGACGGAAGTAAAGAAAAACGGCAATTGGACAATAGTCAGTTGGACACAAGGGCTCAAATGTAGAACATCGTCGTTCCCGTGACTGCGCTATATTGGATGAGGGCCCCAATCCGCTGATCTGACCAATCCAAGGCCGCATTCAGCAACGCGGCTCACACCAACCTTGTGGTTTCTTTCATTTAACTTTTTCACACCTTTCTACCTCATCGACCGGCTACGCACGGTTACCTCCAACCGGTTACAACAATGCGATGGTAAGCAATGCACCTCGTGCTGGCCGATCAATGAACACGACCCGGTCGACACAAACCATTCTAGTTCAACGCACACCGGTTTGGCACCAGAAGGCCTCTTTCTAAACACCGACCGTGACGGATCTTACCATCTCTTACCAGATGATCACGTTAGATCTATGCAGTACTCCTCAAACACCAGTACTTAAGGATGACCGATTTCCTTACTTTTTAGCACGTGATGGTTACGTTTTTAACCCATACAGTTGGCACCTGCTTTACTGCAGCATTGTCATGTGTTCACATCGTCCGTCTCTGTAAGAGTTTTTGGGGCGAACAAACGACACGTGCGTGGATGTGTAAGCTCTACTTTTTTATTAGAGCATCTTTTAACGACAAACAACGCATATGTGAAGCAACTCGTAGCTTCTCGATTCTGTCGCAGCTTTAAATTGCTCGCTTAACGACCAGCATTTTCGCACTACAACGTAGCCTTGTCCATGCTACATACCTATTGGTCCTAAAGCTAGTGCACGTGTTTCATAGTGCGGTGAGCAGCTTCTGCTGTGGTCTTCTCGTTCAATGTGGTCGGTCTTACTTATGGGCCTGCCAAGATGCATTGGCGCATCAGCTTGTATGTAATATACAAGACGCACATTGCTTCATTACGGTAACTGCTAGCGATTGGATCCAGGACATAGTCCCTGCTCGCTGAGGCTATCAGAGCACCCATCCTTGGTCATCATCTGTCTTACGATTAGCGCGGAGATCTACCGTTTGATGTCTGATCACATGCCCTCTGATTCCGCAGAGGGCTTAAATCGCCTAAAATGGATGGATCACGTTTTCGCATGCATGCCGATCATGTAACCCGTCAAGTGAGGAATCAGAATAGCCAGTCGATAGCATGGCAAGAAGTATGTGGAATTGTCCTTTGCCCTATATGGGGGTCTTGGGCTTTGCCACACCAGTTGTCACAACTCATATCCGTCAACCCGTTCGCGAAACCATCGGCTCTGCTTTATTCAATCTTGTTCTTACCGGTTAACCTCTGCGTCTCAATCATGTACCCCCCTTCTTCACTTGCTTTTGTATCTATTGTGGTTTTTACTTTTCCCTTCTATTTTGTTCACGTCTATCATCCTCTTTATCACCATATCAATTTGTGTCGTGACAACCTTGTTAACCGTTTTCCACACTGGTAGTAGTTGTTTAATGGAATGACCAGCCTAACCTTGTGATCAGTGATGGTCTTCCTCCAATGGGAATGCACCTGAACTCAATGACGTTTGGCCGCTTTACCTTTTACCGATGGAAAGAACGCTGTCCCACACCGCTGCGTATGATTCGATGCGGCGAAATAGGTCCATCATTCCCAAACCTCGAATTTCGAACGAAGTCACAGTTGCTAGTTGGTTATACGGAAGAGTCCGGCATCTGCAAAATCCATAACAATCTCCGTATTCGCGTTATGGGTCGAATTTGCCTCTAGGGACTTACATACACCTATCACTTGTTGGGTTTGTGCACTGTGTGGTTGTATGTTGTTGGTTGGCGGTCGGTTTCCAGTGGCGTACATTAAGTCGACAATGAGGACAACGATAATTCCGTTACACTTCTAACCGTTAAGGTGCACAGGTCATGCATCCGATGGCGTTTCGAGCACTGCTCTAAAATGGAATTCCGGACTGGAAGACTTCCTACTGAAGGTATCAAATTGCTGCGAACCGGAATTCTGGTGTTTTGGGAGGGGGTACAACTCAGGTTAGTATAACCTGTTTTTTTAGGCACCATCAGCCATAATTCAGGATTTACATTGATACCTAGTCTACTTCTGCACTACAGGCGAAGTTTAAGCGTGCCTGTACACATAATCTACGCAGCACACCTATTTATCATCACTGGGACTCTGATAACTGACGCAGACCGCATAGCTAACTATATGTTGAACACATGATCCAAGGCTGGAGAGAAGCCGCAACTGAGCTGACTCCGCTGTAGCCGCGCCGAAAGACTAAATATTTAGGAGCTATTGTGGATTATCGACATCCGTGTGCGGACTTGTCTGTCACAGTGGCCTCCACGGGGACAGCCACAGGACGCCTGCGCCTACAGAGGGACCATGGAGGGCTTGCGCTGCACCACTCACAATTCTATCCACCCCATATTCGTCGTAAACCCGAGGGAATGAGATCGGGAGGCATGTAGATGTGAGCCATGTTTCATCAACGTAACCGGCCCATGCTCCTTCATAAGCAGAGCAGAAGCACTCATGCATAGTTTGGAAACCATGCCTACCAGAAACACACAAGACGGTGGCTGAACCGTAGTCCGCTCCACACAGGATGGGATCATTCTGTGAACCTAGCATCGTCGTCGGCCGGTGGCCGAGTGGTCTGCACGTTTGCCTTGCAACCATAAGGTCACCGGTTCGACTCCGCGTAGGGGTGGGCGTCCTCGCGGTATACTCAGCCCGCGCGCGACTGGTGGTGGTCGCGCGGCAGCGAAGCGCCGCTATGGCGTACAGCTGACACATTATTGTTTCTTTTTACCTAGCATCGTCACGAGGACCGTGCATCTCGTCCCCTCCAGCAACGACCAACTGTCTCCTGGAGCCAGTATAGACGAGGTGGTGGGTAATAGACTGGTAAGCATCTTGTCAACACTCACATGAGTCGCAGTCACACCGTGGAGCTCAGTTGACATCTAACCCCTGAAATGCAAGAAACTCAACACGCAGGCAAACGTGCAGAGCTATTGTGTACTTACCCTGCTATTCGCATGTGGCTTATTGATGTCTTCCCTCTTTGATGCGTTTCAAGTCTCTCTGGAGTGTTGCTCGGGTCCAGAATTATAGGATAATCTCAATTTCACCTCGGTTTATCCAGGTGCTAAGCTTTTCAATATCGCTTCGCCATGATGTCGCCTTACTTGGTGACGATCCTCAGGGTATGCAACTCATTCTGGATCGTTTGGCGGTTGAAGCATCTAAGCATGACATGAACCTCGCCCCATCGAAGTGTAAAGTACTGCTCAAGGATTGGCTTTCACCTGCTCCCGTGCTCACTCTCGAAAGTGCGCAACTTGAACAGGTAGATAGTTTCGTCTACCTCGGAAGCTGTGTTTCTGCTGACGGCACTATCAACAAAGAAGTTTCTCTTGGAATCGCTAAAGCTCGACCAGCATTTGTCAATCTGAGGGACTTGTGGCGTCGTCGTGACGTCTCATTCTCACTAAAGGGCCGCATTTACAGCGCATCAGTTCGCTCAGTATTGTTGTATGGGTGCGAGTCCTGGCCGATTCGCGTGAAAGACATGCATCGTGTTTCTGCCTTTGATGCTGGTTGCTTAAGGAGGATCGCTCGTGTTTGGTGGCAACATCGAGTTAGTATTGATAACGTTCGACGTCGCATCTTGGGGAATGCAAGTATTTCCTTCAACAAACTGGTTATGTTGCGCCAGCTAAGATGGCTCGGTCATGTCGTACGCATGGCACCTGAGCGTCTACCACATCGCGCTCTATTCGCTCGTCAAGGACCTGGCTGGAGGCGACCGCGTGGTGGTCAACCTTCCACTTGGCGGCAGCACATGAAATCGCTGACGTCGTGTCTAGCCGCTGTTGGATCCATACGTCTTCCAGGATGGGGACCCAAAGATGAGGAGTGCCAATGGCTTAGGACTCTTGAAGACATGGCCCGCAACCGGAATCATTAGAAGAATTGTGCACAGGTCCTATCTGCCGGTGCACTGTCTTCACACACTAACAGTCAGTCCACTTCAGCCACACAAATCAATGTCTATCTCGTGATTGGATGTACTACACCTTTTCTCAGTTAACTGCACCCATTACGCTTTCAAACTCAGTCTTAAGGAAATAGTTTTCATCCATACATCTTTCAGAGTCGTCCTTAAGGCACTCAAATATCATCCACCTGGCGCGAACGCACCAAAGCGCGCTCCTCGTTGAGTGACCAATCCCAAATCAACCAATAGCATATCAGACGAGTTTACGACATGAGTTACCAGAGAAGGCTTGGATGTGGCGCAGATCGCGTGCGATTTGATGGGTGCCTAGTCGCGCTCGACTCTCATGGCATGGTTGGCTACACTCATGCTAGGGATTATGCTCACAAAACTCACGTGGTGCCACTGGGCTTAGCAGTCATGAGTGATCATGGTGTTTGGCATGTAACCTTTCAGGCATTTCCATTGCTACGTGAAATATGATTGCTTGGTATGTCCGCTCATTTCACCGCTGAGCCGTCTGTATACTGCGAGGCACCCACGTGAATGAGTGCGAATGAATTGGCTCTTGGGAATAATGACATGAAGTCGCTCACACATACCGTTGTCGATGATCGGCTGGCATGGAAGTTGGGCTAGTGACACCGGAGGGGCGTGGAGAGCGTGTGAACTGCGGTGTGTTTCGGGGTGCCGCATGCTCACTGTGCGCAATGTGGAAAGGTTCGCTTTTGATGGATGTAGCGATTTGAATCAGAATGAGTCTGCGAGCAGTGCACATTGGCATCCGCACCGAGGTTACGCTCGCCTATTGCCTTTGTTATGCCGTTGTTCGACTGGGCTTGCTCCTGAGGAATATTTCATATCGCTGCGTCATCGTTCCCACTGCGGTTGCTAAGTCATGTAAATGCCTGAGTGGTTTTTCCAACCGTTCTCACGCATAATTCGTATTATCGCGAAACAGACCGATTGTGATGTTCCAGACAGAAAAAAGAATTCCGCATCACTCGGCTCGGTTATACTATTCTGCCAGTTTCAAGGAATGATCTCAGATAGGTCTTTTTGATAACCTGTAGTAAATAGCGGCGCATATGATTTGCTTAACTCAGAACGATGTAATCATTAACAGATTGTCAGCTAATCAGCAATGCCATTGTTTCTGCTTTCTCATATGGCAAATTACGCGTTGCAGTGACGCACTTGCGAACCCGATGTTGAGTCTGAACAATGAACAGTAAATTTATACATGTTAAGAAGTGTTGTTTTACATATCCCGTTGGATACTTGGTGGGGATATCGAAATGATAATAATATTAATAATACTAGTAGTAGTAGTAGTGGTAGTAGAAGTAAACAGTTAGTACTTTAAATATGAAAATAAGGACTTTCATTTTCTCCGTATTTCTGCAATCCGCTTAGATTCACTGCCCCACAGTTAAAATCGAATAAATCCATGGTAAACTCGAGCTGTAGGATAGAGAGGTAACGCTAGGTGACAAAGTGTAATTGGTTGAGTGCGTTATCCAACCGTTATTTAAATACTCTTAGTGTCTGTACAGAGACGACCGATTCTGAAAGAGCATTCCACGGGTGACAGACACGAATAGAAAGAAATTTCTACGGCACTCCAGACGGCTATACTGTTCTTCGAGTTTCAATGAGTGGCCCCTCAAGGTTGTATTGGTGCTGAGTCGCAGCAATAGGTGGCACACCTGATGTAGGTCTCGCAGAAGCAAGTACGCCATAATCAGGTCACTTCCTAGTCTACGATCGCTTTCACTGAATACCCCCAATCATTGCAGCCTCTCCCGGTATGAAAGATTATGTTCTTAGATGCCCGATATTGTGGCTGCTCCAGTGCATTAAGGTCGTGTTTTAGCCGTGGATGCCAGGCTTTAATTGCGCATTCGACATGGAGGAGAACATACGTACTGAGCATTTGTCGAAATGCGAAGCTGTTTATTTGTGCAAATGCCCTTCGCAACAGCCCAACGTGTTGGTTTCTAGTCTTCGAGGCCTTTTTGGATTGCCTGAGGCAACCCAATTCACCCTGAACCAGGACACTTAAGTCACGTTCGACAGTTGATCGTTACAGTACATTCGCTCCGAGCCGGTATGTGTAGCTGCTCTGATGTCAGATGGAAAGTGCCATGCATTTATCACGTTGAAATGCAGTAAATTTTGCGTTGACCATTGATATACTGTATCTAGGTCTCTAAAGCCTAGCGGCACACCACACTCGATTTGTATTGAGTATGGTAAAGAGCTCCGAACTCTGACCACTAATTGCCGTTAAAGTAAAAGTTGGCAATCCAGCTTAAAAGGGGGTTTCCGATCTCGTAATGGCCTGCTCGTAGCCTAGAGGTAACCAGCTTGTCTCGTAATTTTGCGGCGTGGGTTCGAACGCGCGTAGGGGTAGACGTCTTCGCGGTATACTCAGCCCGCGTGCGACTGGTGGTGGTCGCACGGCAGCGAAGCGTCCTTACCACATACAGCTGACACATTCTTTTATTTCCTTATGATATCCCGTAATGCAGGATCTTGGCGAGCAGTATCCCATGGTCTAGATCAGTGACCTCGTGCTTCAGTTTTGTTTGCCATCATGAATTGCTTGTTCTACTTGGTGGTTCCCAGTTTGTAATGCCATTTCCGTTTCCTCAGAGAAAACCGTTATCCCTAATCAGTGACTCGGCTCACATTTGATGGCGGAGAAATGTCGGGTCTGCGTTGCGAACCTTTCGTGTACTATTATTGGCGGCATCCGTTTCCGGATTTGCTTGTCACTGCGGCCTCCACGTAGACAGGCCCGGGACGCCTGCGCTTACAGAGGGACCATGGTTGCCTTGCGCTGCACCACCCACAGCTCCATCCACACACCCTATATCCGGTGTAAACCCGAAGAAATAAGACCTGGAGGCATGTAGATGGGAGCCACGTTTCATCAACGGAGCCGGCCCACACTCCTTCACAGGCAAACACAAGCACGCTGTATTTGGGGAATCAAGTGTGCACATTGCGGTGGCTGGACCGTAGTCCGCTCCACACTGAGTGCATGGAACCACTCTTCGAGCCTAGCACGACCGCAAGGACCGTGCACCCCGTCCCCTCCAGCAACGACCAACTGTCTCCTGGAGCCAGTATGGACGAGGTAGGGAGTAATAGAAAATAGGGACCTTGTCAACATGAACATCAAGCGCAGCCACATCGGGATTATCAAGCAACAGCCAATCACTTTAAACGACAAGCTGAAATAAAATAAATCGGATAATGCATACAGATACGGTGACCTAACTCTTCATTAAATAAGCGTATGAAATAAATTGGTTTCAAAAATTCCGCGAATCGTTCAATACACCCGAAAATCTATCTTAAGAAAATGTCACAACCGCGAAAATGTCATCGAAGTTAACTACAATTAGCTTAAACGACGTGTGCAAGTTTATAGAAGATCTGTCAGATAGACAATAATATAAAAAAGCATTGGGACGGTATAGCATGCCCACCACCTAAAATAAAGAGACTTAGCATGCAAGCACGCAAATACTAAGTCGAATGCAGCGTACCTACAAACGCTGCGCCGGTTTTGCCTACGTTCTCTGCAGAACCCGTCGTCGCTTCGGTAGTATTCCCGAATGGCCTCGCTCATGGCTCACTAAGCCTGCCTGACTCAGGCTCTCGCGACCGCATGTTCTACAGCACCATGCGCTTGATGTCGATGGAGAACAACCCATCCGTGCTTGCCGCTTCTTCTCTGCATGCATGAGGACTTTCTCCTGCACCTCAGCAACTGCCTTCGTTATCAGATCCCGCCGATCAACCGTCTTCGATTCCCATGATCTGCAAGCAAGAGGCTCACTTTAATCATGTCCTTGTATTGTAACTTTGGTTTTCCCACGCGCCGCTTCCCAATACTCAGCTGACCATATAATAGCTGCTTCGGTATCCGCGTGGAATCCATACGGCTCACATGACCCATCCACTTCAGGTGTCTCAATAAAAGTATACAGTCCACTGCATACATCCCACTTCGGCGCAACACTTCCGTGATGCAACTCTGGCGCCCCAACCGATGCGCAAAATTCGTCGCAGCCACTGCTGATGGAACCGCTCGAGATATCGCACATCCCGAAGGTACATCGTCCACGTTTCACTGCCGTATAGAAGAACGGACAGCACCATGGATTTGTACACCATCAGCTTTGTGCCAACGGTAAGCTGATGGTTGTTCCACACTCGGTACTCAAGCTTCCCGAATGCCGCCGCTGCCTTCGATACGCGAATACGCAGCTCACTGTGTAGCTGCTGATCAGTCGACATCACACTCCCAAGGTAGCTGAAGCGGGAGTTGGTTTCCAATACTTCAGCACCAATGCTGATTCGCGGCAATATTGAAGATTGCATCTCCGGTGAAGGCTGAAAAAGACAGCCAGTTTCGTCTGTGTTGATGGTGAGCCCGAATTTGGCCGCTGTCGAAGCTTGAGCACTAGTCATGTGCTGAAACTCATCCGCGCTGTGTGAAAACAACGCACAGTCGTCAGCAAACAGCAACATACGGATAGTTGTCTCACAGACTAGAGTTCTCGTACCGAAACGACGGATGTTCAGCAACCCACCATCAATACGGTGCTCCACGCGAACACCGTAAGCACAAGCCGATTCAAAAGCACAGGACATCATTGCATGAAGATATATATTAAACAGGGCAGGAGCTAAGACACAGCCTTGCTTCACACGAGAGACAACTGCAAAGTCATCTGATATCTCTCCACTCAGCTGCACCCTCGCTCGCATACCACTGTGCAGACATTCAATTAAACTTATAAACTTACGCAGGCAAACAAACGTAATCAACACCCTCCACAATGCCTCGCGGTTCACCGTATCAAATGCCTTGGTGAAATCAACAAAAAGTGAGTACAATGGGTGGTGTCGTTCTCTGCACTTCTCTTGCAACTGACAAGCCGCAAACACCATATCTATAGTGCTGCGACCCGAACGGAATCCGCACTGCTCTTTCGCCACGTTAGGTTCCACAATCTGACTCACGAGGCGGTTGAGCAGGATTCGGGCAATCACCTTGCCCACACAACTCAGCAAGTTGATGCCACGATAATTCGTGCAACATTGCTTGCTCCCTTTGCCCTTGTACAGTGGTAGCACAAGGGTATCATCCTTCAGCTCAGCAGGCACCTCCTCCTCAATCCACACACGTTGCACCAAGTGGTGCAGCGCAGTCAACAACGCGGGTCCGCCGTGTTTCAATACTTCAGGTGGGATCCCGTCGGCACCGGCACACTTGCCGTTTCACAGCTGAGCAAGTGCTCTCTGCGTCTCAGCTAATCTCAGCGTGTCCGCCAGATTCGCCTTCACATCGTGCTGCTTTCCGCCGTTCAATGTAGGCCAGTCGATCTCTGAACGGTTGTTCAAGAGACATTCAAAGTGTTTCCGCCAGACCTGCATTATGTCTGCAGTCTGGGTGCAGGTAGCGCCTGAACTACCATCGATCAGTGTCCTCAGCGGCTCCAATCTCGGTCCATACACCACCTTCAAGGAGTCAAAGAATTCCTTGTGTTGGCGCCGTTCGGCGTAGCATTGCATCTGCTTCGTTTTATCCATCCACCGTGTATTTTTAATGCGACGGAGCTCTCGGGTCAGTCGCGTCGAAGTTTGCGGAACTGGCTCTTTTTCCTCAAATCACTGGGGTCTGCAACATTTGCAGCAAATGCTGCATTCTTCCCCGACACCAAGGCGCCAATCGTCGCATTGTTCTCATCAAACCAATCAGGCCGCTTACAGTTGTCGCGCCCGATGGTCTCCTCGGCATCAGCCGTCACCTGGTCGCGAATGTGGTGCCACAGGTCGCCCATTGTGACTATGCAGTCCACATCACACAGAGGTGCAGCCATTGCCTTCTCCAGCTCAATACGTTTCTCCACAGCACCGAGGGAGAGAATGTTAAATTTACGCCGATTCACGGCGGGAGTTCAATACATCATTTTACGAAAATATATGTACAGTTTGGTCCTCACCAATTTGTGATCGGTGCCACACTCAGCTCCACGCATTACACGTGTCATGCGCACTTCATGCATATCACGCTGACCTACGATGACATCGTCAAGCAGGTGAGCGTGACTACTCCGTGGACGCGTCCAATTTGCTCTATCACTCACACTCAGTGCAATCCGAGTGTTCGTGATCATCAGGCCGTGAGTAGCACACAGTGAGAGCAGTCTGTCACCGTTCGCATTCGCTGAACCAATACCATGTGAACCGATAACATCTGCCCACACCGATGCATCACGCCCAACGCGCGCGTTGAAATCACCTAGTAGAAATAGTCGATCTATCCTCGGCACAGACCGTATCACTGAGTACAGATGGGTGTAGAATTGATCACGCGTGTCATCAGGATAACACATGGTCGGACCGTACATGCTTATAAAAGTGGCAAACTTACCTCTTCCGAGTCGTAGGCAAACAGTCATCAGTCGCGCGCTGATACCTGTTGGTTCACCCACCAGCTGGCCATGGAGGCGATCGGATATTGCAAATCCGACCCCATGTTCACGTGGAGCTGAGGCGGCGTTGCCCACCCAGTAGAATGTGTAGCCAGCACCTGCTTCATGCAACTTACCTTGCTCAGCAAGCCGGGTTTCACTGAGCGCCGCAATATCGATGTGGTAACGCGCCAGCTCCATCGCGACCAGTGCAGTGTGTCCTTCTGGGCGCTCACTGGAGTTCCGGTCGAGTCGTGTGCGCACGTTCCAGCACCCGTTGCTGAGTGCTTTACGCATAGGCATACGATTGCATTGGTGAGCAATCGCACGCGAGGTGGTCGCTGTGCTTCGGAGGTTTGCTTGAGGGACTCCACCCGGAGCCTTTGGCTCAATAACCTTACCCACAAGGCAGTGGGTGATTTGGAGGTTTGCTTGAGGGACTCCGCTCTGAGCCTTTGGCTCAATCGCCTGACCCACAATGCAGTGGGGAGCAAATCCAACTCGGGAATGTGATTGCAGAGACAGATGGGGATCTGCTTGACGGCCGTTACACGCAGCCTTGGAGGTACTGGAACGATTCATATAATTTTTGCGACCGTAGTAGGATACGCACCTGCGACCACGTCCAGACGCAGGTAGGTTTTTGGCGGGTTTGCGCCAATTTGGCCAGGGGCTGCCTGGCTTGAGGCGAGCAGTAGCAAACCATTGAGCACCCGGAGGTGCCCTCCCACCGTCAGAGACAATGCGTGGCGCTCGTGCACAATTACACACGAGTCTGGAACGTGCCTTCCAAGAGAAGCGTTAACTATCTGGGAGACTTGCACCTCGCACCATGTTCGCCTTCACTGAACCCAATAGATTTGCGCAGCTTGTGTGCGTCCCTCATCTTTGTGCACGCAAGCTGTGCAAATCGGACGTACTTATAGGAAACGGTGCTGGCATAACTCTTCCGCGCACCATGCACTACGAATCAACTCATGGAGGAAAACATTAATCAGACCACGTGGTTGTCGTGTATCACCCATGTCTGGGAAAATATCGTTTGGTTATTTCCTTTTTGCAATATATTTATTTTTCCTACTTCGTCTAAGTTGCGTGCTAACTCCGCCTCGTGAAAACGTTTTTGCAAAGGCCAGGAGAATTTGCAGTCTGTACTCAATAAATACTGAAGAAAAGTTTATACAACAGAATACTTTGTAATGAATGTCCTGAGAAAATCATCCATGTTCACGGCAAATCCTGAAAAAGCGAAGGTGTCATTTCTTACGGTCTCGATAATGATTGGTTTCCTGTTTCTACCGTTCAACGAGCATAATGTTACGAGTGGTGGTTGACAGTAAATCAGGTCTATCCTATCTCGGAGATACATGATCACAACACATCTACACCCCCCAAAACGTGTTGTCATCCAGAACTGCCAGAGTACATTGCCGAACTGTTCCGCCTCCCTGGCATCGCCAAGTTCATCAGTTCAACTGACTCAAGTGATGGTTGACCATTTCGTAATGTAAGTAAAGCTGTCCCTGTGGCAACAACGTTAAGTGGACCAAGTGACACACAGGACCTGCGCCTCATCCATTCCCAAGCCTCAAACGAAGCCCGGTGAATTCGTTCAAATTGTTATTTCGTAACCGGAGTCGGAAACGGCTTGCCATCAGTGAGGCTTTGTGGATAAAGACGATTCGTCAGGTGTTGTGCGCATACAACCTCGGTGAGGATGCCAATGTGCACTGCTCGCAGACTCATTCTGATTCAAATCGCTACATCCATCAAAAGCGAACCTTTCCTCATTGCGCTCAGTGAGCATGCGGCACCCCGAAACACACCGCGGTCCACACGCTCTCCACGCCCCTCCGATGTCACTAGCCCAACTTCCATGCCAGCCGATCATCGACAACGGTATGTGTGAGCGACTTCATGTCATTATTCCCAAGGGCCAATTCATTCGCACTCATTCACGTGGGTGCCTCGCAGTATACAGACAGCTCAGCGGTGAAATGAGCGGACATACCAAGCAATCATATTTCACGTAGCAATGGAAATGCCTGAAAGGTTACATGCCAAACACCATGATCACTCATGACTGCTAAGCCCAGTGGCACCACGTGAGTTTTGTGAGCATAATCCCTAGCATGAGTGTAGCCAACCATGCCATGAGTGTCGAGCGCGACTAGGTATCCATCAAATCGCACGTGATCTGCGCCACATCCAAGCCTTCTCTGGTAACTCATGTCGTAAACTCGTCTGATATGCTATTGGTTGATTTGGGATTGGTCACTCAACGAGGAGCGCGCTTTGGTGCGTTCGCGCCAGGTGGATGATTTTTGATTGTCTTAGGGACGATGCTGAATGATATATGGATGAAAACTATTTCCTTAAGGCTGAGTTTGTTAGCGTTATCGATGCACTCAGTTGAGAATAGTTGTAGTGGGCTTCCGAAACTGGAGTTGGTTGGATTTATGGTGACTCAACAAAGTACTGACCTTTCATACGCAGTTTCCAATCTAACATGATGAGATCAACCGATGTACCTGTAATGTTGTTATCGCCTTTGATGTACTACTGTGAAGGGGATATCAGTGAACCGATTGAGAGCTGTTCCATATTGAAACCAGTGGAGGGTTTCAGGTATGCTGTGGAAATCCTTATGTCTCGATTCGGTCACCCGCACCTTATTGCTCGCGCTCATATCAACCGACTGTTAGCATTACGGTTTGTGAAAAATAATGATGTGGATGCCCTTAACAAGTTAACTGGTCAGATGAAGACATGCATAAATGTTCTAAGACGGCTCAACTACGAGGCGGATTTGAACGCCATGATAATTTTTACTGTTGTCAAGCGGCTACGGTATGCTGTGCAGCAGGAATGATTGAAGAGAGCGACAGAAGTAATGCGCGCCTGCTGAGAACCAACCTTCACCGATCTGTACGAATCTGCGATTGCTTCTGCAGAAATAGCGGGTACCCAGTCGATGTGCTCGGGGGAAAGTTTTCAGAGGCATGAACACCCTTCAAACGTGGAATGGCTGGAATCACGTGGAGCCCGCACACTTTAGTTTACCATACAATGAGCAGTGTAAACATGACGGAGCCACGCGAAATCTTGTTTACTTTGCTCTCCCGACTATTATCTGGATCAATGTCCATAGTTTCGATCTTTTTAAGCCACTCAACGTGTCTCTGTAGTGTCCGCCAATAACCTGTGTGATTGTTGCCTTAAAACCAACCACGTCGCTACTGACTGTAGATCAAGTACCGTGTGTTGACTTAACCGCTGTCGCGTTATTCACTACCCCGTACTGCATTACGCGAAGGTGACCGCTGCCACTTTGCGACACGCCGCAGTTAATTCAATGAGCACTTTCGCTAACCGGGTGGCTCTCGGGTTCATTCCAGTAAGAATAAAAAGCATTGACAGGACCATCATGACCAACACTTTGCTAGATTCAGGGGCCGATTCGTCGCTCATTGATGCACAGCTTCTAAAGGATTTGAAGTTAGATACCAAACCACCACCTTTAACTGTCTCAACTTTTTACACTGAATTCCCTCTAAATTCCGCAGTGTCAGAGCTAGAAATTTGTCCTATAGATGATGGCGAGCCTGTCAGAGTGAGCCAGGTATAGTCAGTGAAGAATGCCGAATTCGCGGCGGGTAATTCCTACCCCTGAGCAGCTGAAACGCCTTAGTCATCCTAGGGTGGTAAGCTTTCTGAATGCAGAAGATTGTGGCATCGGACTTCTACTTGAGCCAAACGTCTCGGAGGCACATTGGGTTCCTAAACAGCGGTGCGGGATTCCGCCAGAGCCGTTCGCTACTCGCACACCGCTTGGATGGATGCTGGTCGGTCCAGTGGAGTTGAAGAATGTTGGAAGGACGAGGATCAACAACCTAAGTACTGAAGGGAACGGAACCTCTGTCTTCTTAGAAAAGATGTCCGAATTGGAATTTACCGAACGTCATATTTCCCGCCTCGCCTTGTCAGTAGAAGACATGCAGTTATTATAACAGATGGATTCCTCTATTCAGCAGCAGGGTTCCCATTATGAAATCAGTCTACCGTAGAAGATTTGGCGTCCGAGCTGCCGAACAGTTTTTCCCTAGCCTAACAGGGATTGACGTCATAACGAAAGGGGAATCCACTCTTGCATTGTCTCTATACCACAGCCGTAGATGAGTACATTTTAATAGGGTTTGCTGAGCCCGCAACGAAAATTTAGGGCGTTAGTACTTACCTCATCATCCTGTAACCCACCCAAATAAACCAGACAAAGTGCGAGTGGTCTTTAGGTACGCAAGCACTTTCCACTGTACATCTATTAACCAGCAACTGCACAAAGGACCCGATTTCGTTAATAGCTTAGTTGGCGTCCTCATGGGATTCAGAATAGGTTCATTGGGTGCCGTCGCTGAGAACGATGCTATGTTCCATCAGGTAAAGCTCCCGGAAAAAGACGGAAATTATCTTCGTTTTCTATGGTGGCCGAAGGGGCGATCAGATACCCAGCCTAGGACCTTTCGAATGACAGTTCATCCTTTCGGAGCTACTTTATCGTTTAGTTGCGCCAGTTTCACACTTGCTCGAACATTTAAGGACTGTGCCGCCGAGTTTACCGATGCAACGCTGTCTTTGTTACTTGGGCGTTTTTACGTTAATGACTGTTAATGAGGCCGAGCTTAGCGTTGTACGGATGGTGCAGAGCCACTGTTTTCAAAAGGAACTAGCAACTATTGACATTAGCAAAGGACACTGTCCCAGTCGACAATTGAAATGTAACGCCAGCCCTTTGGGAAACTTAACACTCACTGAGCAGGGTATTCTACGAGTCTAAAGAAAATCAAACTGGTCACATCTTCCTTATGAGACAGCATCCCCTTCTGTTGCCGCCCGACTATTTTGTTACTCTTTTGTTGATTTTGCACTACCATGAGAAAAGTGAGCACATGGACACTGCCTGCGTGCTTTCGTAATTGCGACAAAACTTTTGCATCTTACGGGGTACATCAGCCGTGCGGAAAGCGTTGCAAAACTGTGCAAAGTGCAGGACATGGAAGGCTAAACCTTGTAGACACTAGATGGCACCTGTCATGAGAGACGGCCTTCCGGCGTTCACTGCTGTTAGGGTTGATTATTTTTGTCCGCTATTTGTCAAGTTGAATCTGTCCACGAACAAGGGATACGGATGCATATTTACATGCTTGTCTCTAAGGCCGGTGCACATTGAAGTAACACGTGGCATGGACACAGATTTCTTCCTCTGTGCATTTACGGGATTTACGTCTAGATGTGGAGTTCCCATGAGAATCTACAGCGATAACGGCTCAAACTTTCGCGGAGCTGAGGCCGAGCTCAAAAATCTAATCAGCTTCTGGAACCAGGATTTTTTAATACAAAGACTGATCGGGAGCAACTGTGAGTGGATTTTTAACCTTCCAAATGGGTGTCCTTGGAGTGGCGCACGGAACGCATGATGCCATCAGTCAGGAATATACTCCGGTCGATTATTGCTGTTCAGCTCATCGACGACCAAATGCTCCTCAACATGATAACTGAACTTCAAAGTATGCTTAACCGAAGACCGTTCGTTAAAAAAGTCCCGGGCATCCAGACCAATGGGGCATTTTATGCCCTAACCAATGGCTAACACTGTGTACTGAAAACACAATGAAACTTAAAGAATCCCAACGCCTTGATACGTTAAACAGACGATGGAGGCAAGTACAACATCTGTCCTTCGAATTTTGGAAGAAGTGGGTCAGATGTTATTTCCCTTTACTACGGACCAGACAAAGGTGGCGCACAAAGAGTCGTGAAGGTAGGCGATCTAGTTTTGGTCTGTGATACGCGTAACCCAAATGGCATTTGGCCAAAGGGTATTATCGAATGCGTCAAGAAGGAAACAGATGGCCACTTGCGGGAAGTAACTGTTAGAACTTCCAAAGGAGTTCTGCGCACGGATGTCAGACTATTGTGTTTTCTAGACGAGACCCTGGAGGAGGAACACGCTGGAGGAGCGCCATTGGAAATCGTCGGAGGAATGTGATTTACGTGATCACAAATCGCAAAATTGCAATTTTATTCTTTTTCCACGCGTCGGCATATGTATATATTTTGTTTTACCTTCGTTATGCTCTTTTTGTACAAATAGGAGGGTTATAAAACACGACTGTAACATTTGTGTATTCGCATCACTGTGGTTAACCGAAACGCCATCCTAGTGGCTTATAATCTCACACTTCACCTTTAACGTGCTGGCCGCTGCCCCCCCCCCCGTGTACCGCTGATCTGGAACACAGACTGTTTCAGCTCAGTGTGGAGCAACATTGAGGCTGTGTTTACAAACCCAGTCGTAAGTCACTTACGTACATTTAAATTTACTGTTATAGTACCACCTTTACGATTTCCGCTACATCGAGTTTTGCTCTTTTTGTCCTGGGAATTAAGCCGTGCTTGAGACTAGACTTATAAAGTGCAATATTTCATCTACTGGCACTTACAGTAGGCTTGACTGGGGCAGTGGTTGCTTCTTGGTCGACCAGGGCAGACTTACCCAGCATTGAATGCACGTCGTAGTGCAACTGCTGTGCGCCGTTCTACCTGTTTAGCCATAACTTCACCTTTAAAGGGTAGTTGTACATAGACTTTTTGGTGCAGAAAGTACGACCGACTGTCCACTTTTCGCAGCTCGGCTATGAAACGTAGTGAATGCTCCTGGGTAGCCATTTCCTCTTAGGGTTTGCGTGATTAATTGCAATTCAACTTCGGTGCATTCCGGCGGGACGGTAGCCTAAAGGCTACGAGTTTGTAATATGGCGGCGCGGTTTCTAGGCTGTGTTGGGGCAAGGAGAGGCTTGCAGTATCGTTAGCCAATGTACGACCGGTAGTGGTTGCGCGGCAGCAAGACGACGGTACGGCATACTTCTGATGACTTTTTTTCTTTTTTCGGTGCATTCCGTACTGCACATCCTGTGGGCCCGATCGTATTGTGTGTTGACAAGGCACGTTTGTATTGAACCGCTGCTAGTGTTCATAAAAATCAGTCCACGTAGTTTTCCGGTAAACGGTGCGCTGTGTCGTTCCATCTCACTTCCTCAATAATACATTCAAGAAAAACAAAGTTATCATCCTCTAATTCACAGGTCGAGCGGGCATTTGGGTTTGCAACGTCCATAGCTCTGGGAAGGGCCTGCGCCACCTCTAAGGATGGCACGATCACTAAAGCATCATCACCGTACCTCCTGCAAAGGCATGTTCGACCGAAGTCTAGCTCACACTGCGACTTGACCGTCGCCATGAAAATGTCCGCGCACGTATTAAATGATCTAACCTGGTGCCCATCGGATGGTACTTCTATGGGCCTCAAGCACTTAACCATTAACATGCAGATGATTGAGCAGCGTATCCACGACAGCGGAACAACCACTCCCGTTTGAACAAATCGAAAGGCTGTCCGCAGGGCGCTAATCTGTGTATTGAGGCCATCCAGTCGAAATTTTTAGTGCGATCTCTAATTTCAGGACCATCCGAATATACGGTAGCTTTCTGTCTACGATAAAACCTCAGTAAGTTGACTACACAAGGGACTGGACAAAAGTGGTCAAATTACAGAGGTCTGGATCCATACGGTTTTTCTGGGGAATGTTTACCCAATGGAAAATCATCGGTCAATTTAGAAAGGTTGTCGGAATATAGAAGTGGATAAATTCGGAGTTCACTTTACTTCTACCACAAGGTTACCTGAATGTTAAGCCTATCAACCATTTGCTCCGATATGTTTTGTTCGATCCGGTAATATCTAAAGTCTCTGGCTCGTTTGGATACACATCATAAGTTGTGTTGCATCACACATCACTCAACTGTGTTATATTCTCTTTCTTCCTACCTGTCTGATTAAACAACGTTCATTTAAGCTTGCCCCACTTTTACTGCCTTCCTGAGAATGTTGTGCGTGATTTCTTTGTGTGCATATCGCAAGTGCTTGACTAACGATCACCGACTTGCTGTGACGTAAATGAACCGCTTGCGCAACAGCGGTGCCCATTGCTACTGTTGTATGGAATTTGCTTGCACTTTCTTGGCTCTCCCACCTCTGATAAAATGAAAACTAACCACCACAATACCGGGGTCCTGGATGCGATACGATCACAGACGTAAACCCGTGAGTGTGTGTGTGATGCATAATGCGTTTGTTCTTTTCCAGCGAAAACGCGAGGCTGTCCACGGAGCGTGACACTTTACTTTCCAATGGCACTGGATTATTGGTCCGTATCAACGAACTCGAGCAAGAGTGTAGGCGACTTCGCCAAGAGTTAGAAAGCACTGATCCGCACAGTGCCTGTACAGATTCCGAGTGCGACTCCGATTCTTCGGACGGATTGAAAGTAATTATTGCTTGTTTTTACCGATGCTTTCATTAATTTTGTAATGTAAAAATGCTTGTGATTGTGTGCTTAGTGGTTCTCGTTCTTCATTCTCTTGCCTGAATCAACATGTATATCTGCACCTAGATAACTGAAACAGTTCTCCTCAACTACTCATGCTAGTATATTTGCCAACTTTGTTACATTCGACGGTCAACCGTGGGGGTTTATTTGTCGCGCCATATTCTTGTTTCATGAATACACCACAATACTGTTTACGGAATTTTCACTCCGTGTGCTATGCCTGTGGACTTTGGATGCTTACATGCTACCATTCCCTTTGGTTCCAACTGATTGCTAGTTCTCTATTATTTGACCTCTTTCTAGTGGATGAATTTTAGTTTGAATTTGGTTTTTGTTCAACTCATGCGAAATTGTGTCACATAAAACTGTTCGATGTGTTAACTTGGGGACTATCCCCGTCCAGACAACTCTGTCATATAAATCTCAGCCCTATCCACCACCTAGGGACTGTCTTTTACTGTGCTTTTACCGAAACAGCTTTGGAGAAGTCCAATCTCTGTAGCGAAAGTAGACATAACCGCCTCTTTCACCTAAACATTAGTGTACTGCAACCAACGGTTTACCCATACGAATTAGTCCATCCGATAATTTATTCCTCTGCTTTCTGTTTTGTGTTACTCTCGATCCCTGATTTCTGGCCGGTAGTCAGGCGGTCCAGGTGTCTAGGTTCGGATCCACTGGTAGCCGGTTCGAACCCAACATAGCTGCGGACGACATAACGGTATCCCTATCCTGCATACGGCTGATGGCGGTCACGGGGCAGCGAAAGCATCATTACGATGCACCGGCCTAGGTCTGATGCCAATCGCTGAGCATTTGGCTCCTGTGAGATCTATCATCCAATTCGTTTGCCGGCCCGTCGCCTTAAGGATCACAAGCCTGCTTTGTAATCCAAGGGCGCGTGTTCGAGCCTGCGTAGGGACCGGGCGACCCTCGCAGTATCCGTAACCCACGTGCGACTATTTGTGCTTGCGCGGCAGAAAGACGTCGGTACTGCTTGTCGGCGTACTTTTGATGCCTGTATGCCGTTTGCATACGATGCTTTCTTATTGAGAAATTGCAGCGTTCTGATTGCACACACTTAACACCTCGTGTTAACAAGGTGACCATAACCGGAAAAAAACGATCAATCATCAGTTGTAGACCCACTTTGTGCCACCCCCATCATCTTTATGTAGCGGCAGCTAACAGTCTATCAAGTTATAGCTCGTGGCTCTCCTCGTGGACATAATTCTCGGTAGTAATCCCCTCAAACTCGGCAACATAACCCTCGACGATCATTTAGCTATTTAATGGAAGACGTTTGATCCGATCTGCGCCAGTTTTGTGATCCGTCTTCATGTAAATCCTGTCGGTTATCTCAGTTTAGCTTTATCAACCAACCCAACAGTCCATCATACTGATTTCTGATGCACTATCAATGCGTATTTTCAACTATTGGATATCTTGTTCCAGACAGATTTCTGATTTCAAGAAGTTTACTAGCTTCACTCGCTTCACAAACTCGTCGTAAATGAACGCCTTACGCTTTTTTGACACCTTTTCTGGACGGTTGGTAAACCTCACGTTTAATAATCCAGTATCACTGCCCTCCAAAGCTTTCAATACATTGATTTCGTTGTTCGTCCCATTTGACCGGCACCTCAAACTGCTCACATTTGCCAGAGATGATCTTAGAACGTCGACTGTCACCGCCATTCATTGATGTCGATGCTTTAAATTACACTTTAACTGTCTCATAATCATTGAAGATTTAGTGTCCCCACCCGCAGAACTTTGCATGCGACAACTCTCCTGACTTAAGTCTAGCTATTAATCGGACTCCTCTTGTAGCAACACACTAGTGATCACTAACGGCGGAGCTGGACAGTGGCATAGTGGAAAATCATTCCGTTCATTTAAGCACATTTCCTACGAAAAGTGATAAGGCATAACTGAAAACTATTTACTGATTGTTCGTCCTTTCATGGGGCTCTGTTCTAACTGCGCTTTCATTAGAAACACCACAAAACTTTCCCAACTACTGGTTTTATTCCCGCCATCATATCTGGGGCATATAACACATTCTAAAAGGCATGCTAGCAATCTTTACACTTACCTCATATCAGTCCTGATCACTCTCCGTCGTATTCCTCGATGGTGTGCCATCCGGACTGCAATTCGCCGCAGCCTTCAGTGGCTCGCAAAAGTACGTGTAATCCCATGAAAGACATCATCAGTACGCCGGCACCTCGTACGGACGCTTCATTCTCATGCACTCGTCAGCAGTCGCATGCGGACTAGGGATACATTGAGGTCAACCGTACCTGCGCAGACTCTTAGCGGAAATCCTTGGATTACGAGCCAGACACCTGAAGCGCTCATGCGCCGTTGGGCTATGAACCCACATAAAGCTATCGTTTTTTGACAAGCCGGTCTGCAAAGTATTGTTGACCTACCGGAACTGCTTCGAGGGCCCCTCGCAGTGAATGTAGAGCTGAACCCATTAGTCAACTGGCCTACTCTATCTTAACTCGGGATCAGCTGCGTAGTTACGTCTACTGACCGTCCGAAGCAGATGCTTAAGTCGTTAAATGCTATTCATCTGTTATCGCTCAAAAGTCTTGAAATGAGAGCACCATTGCTAATATCCACAGAATCGCAGTTCCATGTTCGCGCGAACTTCGCAGGCTCCCTCGCTATTTCCGAGTGGAACCGACTGCCATCGTCATGGATCTTCAGGTTAACTACTAGCTAACTTCCGTCTGTGTTTGACTTGTTTAAACCACTAAACCGCTGCTATTTTTGGTAGTCAACTCGTCCTCTGTGTTGAATAGTTTTATAGCTGTTACGTAGTTTTTGTGTGGGAGATGTCTATTTATTCGTCATTGACTTCTGGCTTCGGCTAGATTTCTGCTTTTTATGAATCCAGCTCATTTCTCTGAAATCATTTAGGAGCTTTCGATGCGTAACAGCTGTCCAGTCGAAGCTTCTGAGTTTAAGTTTGGTATTCGTTATTGCACCAAGCTGGATGCTGACGAGATCGTTTTTCCACCCTGACGACTTACAGCTTGCAGACTTCCCTGGCTAGGTGATGTGGCGCCATCCCCATACAATAATTGGGATTCCGTGGCAACATGCTCCACTTGCTTCGCAAATAATGATAAGCCACTTAGCACAGCTTCCGTCTGCTTTATTGTCTAGTTACATGGACACTGACGATCTGGATGTTAGCCGAAACTTTATCACCTGCTTGCATTAGGAGCATCTGGTCCTTCATGTGTGTCCTGGCATTCATTGTTACACGTTTATCGTCCATTCCCCCAGGGATCTGATACTCCCTTCTCAATGCGGAATCGATTTTCACGCCTTGAAATGGCTCGTGTGCTGTTGGAGCGCAATTATTACAAGGAACAACTACTTGAATTGCAAGATTCTGTGCGTTTGACGGAGCTACTACGAGTGCAAATGCGTGGTCACACCGATACTAGCCCGTCACGGGGGCGCGGAGCGATTCGGATCTGGTACGTACTTTTGCTCATTTTTGTTCAGTGTCACACGGTCAGATGAACTGCCTCGTCTTTTTGGTTCGGTTAGACAATCTCTTCTTACATACTTGTTATAAGTCCACTTATTGCGTATGGCCATTTCATTCCCCACTTCTGTTTCGTTTATGTATCGGTGTTCTGCCAGGTTTTCCAAATTGTTTACTGCATCAAAGACGAAGGAAACATGTCCCACCGCAGAATATGAGTCGACCGGTGACGCAACATTTCAGGACAAGTCACCATCCGGCTCTGTCGTGGGCACTGAAGCCGTCGATTTTGATCCTGCCACTCGCCAGGCTGATTGGTGAGTCCGGTATTCTTCTACTTAGCCCCTTGTCCTGATCCTTAAGCTCGCGCTTGGTCGAGCAGTCGGGTTTATGCTGTATCTTATTAATTGTTAGCTGGATAGCACCCGATTTATTTAACACTTTTCTAAATTTTCTTTAATCCCATGCCGCGTACCAGTAGCTCTGTTACCTCGAAAATATTGATTAATTTGTGAATGCCGTTCTCCAAACAATTAGAGATCTTGTGACATACAGATGAGTATATTGACCCTTACAAGCACGTGACAAGTAGTTCTTTTCTCTCCTCTATTCCAGCTGTTCAGCCGACGTTTCACGCCAACCGCCATCTTTTTCTGGGGTCACCTCGTTGAATACCAACTTGACACATGCATCTGGACGACGCGACTGGATTCGTGCTTTGCGTTCCATCACTGCCTCAAGTCTCAGCGAATCAGCCATACATTCTTTGCCCATCTGTTATGTTCGTCCGGTATCCGAGTGCGGGTCCTTTTTCCGGGTATGTTCTGACGCCCCTACACCTCACACACTTGCTTGTGTAATTCGCGTGATCTTTTCCTTGTCTCTGCAAATGACTGGTTGCGGCTTAAGCAGTCTTCGCTTGGTGGATTTTAGGTTAAACGACTGCCACTTCTTCTTTATAACAGTCTACGGTAAGTTGCGTTTTGTTTCTGTTGCGGCAACCTCAAGTGATCTAGCAAAATTACGCAACTGCGCCTCGGACTCCAATATGCGGACTACACCACACAACGTCCGTTCCCACCCCACAACGTAGCGGCCTCCAAGTCAGTGCGCAGCCATAGCAAAGTGAACAATGGTCTTTTGTAAACTACACACTCGACATGATGATTCATTTCTCCCATAAAACGAACCGTTTTGGCTACCTTGTTCGGTCTTTGTGGGTCGTGAAACTCTCAAGGGCCCGCCTCGCCTTCTCTCTCTTCTCCTGTGCGGCTGATAGAAACTTGCGTGAGTCATCTGAGTGTGCGTCACTCTATTTGGCTCGCTTCGCGTGCTTCGTAAGCGCGATTATTTTCTCAGGGGTGTCCATCGATTCACCTAGCTTCGCGGGCTCAGTGCGTTAGCCAAATTGTGCATTGACCAGGAACCGTGCAACTACGGCTAAGCCATCGCGTCCAAGGGAAGAGTAAAGTTATTACAGTTTCCGTCGCAACGAGACTGAAAGTTAATCTGGTGCGACGGTTTGCGTACCTCCTTGACCGCTGGGCCCTTCGGAGCTGCTCTTACCAGGTTGGTCAATGGTTAGAAGTCAATCGAACTCAGTTTCCTGGTCATCCAGGTTGGAGTTGGAAAGGTGATGGCGTCCATTTCCATATACCTAAATTGTCACCTCCCCGCAGCCTTGAGAACAGGCTGTTCAGCCAAAGACTGGTTGAAGACCCTAATCATCCCCCTGTCTAGGTCTGGGCACCCTGGCAGTATCTCAACTCACCTACAACCATGACCATTTGTCCAAACTTCAACCACGTCCTGGATCGCAGGTTATCAACCGTCACCTTATCTACTGCATACAGCAGGGCGGATAAGCGAAAACATGCTACTGCTGGCGCCTCCCTTCTTTCTTTTCTACCTGTTTTTCCTACTTCCCTCCCAACTCCCATTACTAACCTTCCTTCTGTAATTCCCGGTTTAATCGGCAGCAACCGTAATGACACTGAAGTCGAGTCATCTGCAGCTACCTTGCCACATCACCCAATGGATACTATCGGCAACAGTCTCTTGTAAAGCCACACCGTCCCGTTTCCCTGGCGGCGTTCAACGTTCGCACTCCACTCAACAGGCTTCGCTCACGCGCACGTTGGACACACTGGGTATTGATGCGTGTTGCATATCCGAAGCAGGGATAAATAACCATCATGTGTTGTTGAATTAACTGCACCTGGCTTGTCCTCTTGCTTTTGATTGCACGCATTTGCAAACGCTGATGCGGCAATCACTAGTCCAGTTGGTGTGGGCATCGTTCTCAGGTCTACGGCTTAGTCATCCTTGCTCGATTGGATTCCCGTGAACACCCGTATCTGCGCAGCTCGTTTGACGACATCAACTAAGGTTGAATCACGACGTTGTACAAGACGCTATATGTTTGTATTTTTTCGCTTATGCTTACAACGACTGCAGTTATGATGCTTCCTAGGGAACCTATCACGAACTAAACACGCTACGGCGGCGTGCTACTGGTTCAGGTATCATAGTAATGGCAGGAAATATGAATGCGCAAGTAGGTCGCCTGGGCTCTTCAGAAGCTTAGCTTGATGGTAATTAGGGCATAACGTCGACCGGACGGCAACAGCGAACGTCTGTAGCAACTGTGTGCGGAGCATCAGCTGTTTCTTGGTGGTGCTGCTTTTGGACACATTGCGCGCCAAAGTGCCACTTGGCATCATCCTGTAGCTGAAAAGTGGTGGGCCCAAATAGATCACTTTGCCATAAGTTACAAGTGACGTGGCTCAATCTTGAATTGCCGCTCGTGCTAGAATACTTGCGACTACTCTGATTATGTCTTGGTACGCGTTGTTTTTCGTTTAACTTCACTGGTTAGCCGGTTGAGTGCGCGGTAATCACCGCAAGGGCGCCAGTCACCAGATTTCTTGGAGACCATCTGCAAGGGAGAGGACCAAAATCTGTCGGAAGGGCAGATTATTTCCTGTTCGAGCATGTTCACAAACTAGTTACCTTTAGTTTCTCGGGCGATAGTCGGCGTGGACGGCATGAGACGGGTGCGCCATTCGTCCGTATGTGATGCGTGACTTTGGATGCCACGGGCAGAGCTGCGTTCATTGGCTGAAAGAGCTTGGAATACTGGGAAAAGAGATTGGCGTAGTCTGGCGAGGTCTGGGGAAAGGCGTAAACCGGTGTTATAGATGCGATATTGGCGGTGATGCCACATACACTGAGTTTCTTTGCAGTGTCGACTATCATCTGGCCTTTCGCATCGACTAAGAGGTCGAAATGCCTGGGAAAGTCAATGCGGATAATGGCAAAGGGGCCTGCGGCGACGGTGAATACCCAGCGGAACGTGCGCCGAAGACCTAGGTTCGGGATAAGCGACCGATGACCGTAGGTGGCTATTAGTGTGCCATTGGTGACACTTAGCTTTGTCGACATGGAAGCGATGGACATAGGCGGAATGACCCTGACTTCCGTCCCAATATTAACTAAAAACTGGGTCTCGGAATCATAATCCCTAACGTATATTAGACGACTTTGGGCTTTGTCGACACCGTTATTCGCCATTACGAGCCGGCCTGAAAGTTTTCCTGCTTCGTGGTTGCTCGCACTTACGGGCTTTGTTACTAAAACTTGGGTGGTAAAGCAAAAGCCTGAATTGTTACGCTTCTTGCGACGAGGTGATGAGCTAAAGCTGCTGCGCTGCTTACAGTCTAGGGAGAGTTTCTCGACTTGGCGTTGTAGTGACGCTATTTGCGATGATAAAGCGTCGATTGACGCCGGCTCACTAGTCGTGGATGTTTGGCGCTGCGACGGCGCTAAGTCGAGTGAATGTTCTGGATTCGTTCGTTGGCTGATGTCGTTCGATGATACGGTCTGCTAGTTTTGCAACTGTTGTGAGAGGCAGGGCGCTTGCCACGTGCGAGGATGGCCTGTGTGTTTTCCGGGAGACATTGCATCCGCATTTCGCGCAGAATCCTAGCGTCCATGCTGGATGTGCCTAGGATCTGTTGCACTTGTCGCAACAAGGCTGAAGACATCCTCTCCCCAAGCTGCAGAGCCATAAACAGTTGCTGCAGTCGGACGTTTTCAGATGGCTTGGTTCGCTGAATGATCGCCTGTTTTAAAGTCATATTTCGCATCGGGAGGAGGGCAAGCTATGATATCTCTCACCTGGGAGGATACACTTTACGGAAGCCGAGACATAAGTTGATGATATTTATCATTATCAGAAGAAATTCAACAATTGTAAAAAGTGGATTCTAAATTTGCAAACCGTAATAATGGGTTGTTCACCCAAAAAGGTGGGGTGGTTAGCTCTACGGCACTAACCACGTACGTAGATGGTTTATCATCTGAACTATTCATCGTGAGCACTGAATAAGCATATGCGGATGGTGAGAAAACAAAATGATAGCGAGTAGTGAGTCAAAAAGTCACTGGAACGAGCTCACCAGAATGACGGCTTGTTCTGGACCGAGGTCGCCAATTCTTGGGTGGCGCCTGGTTTACTAGTCGGGAAACAATGACACATAAAAGCCGTGTCAAATAGGGGACAGTATAGAAGTTGGAGGCAACTGAACCCAACGTATATTGTGCAGGCTACAAAAGTAGGAAGCGAATCAACCAGAGCGAGAAACGGTGCAACAAGGTACTCACCAAAACAATTTGTGTCAACGGAAGTGCCGTCATTAAAACAAGTGGACGTTTTGAAGATTACAACAACGGTAAAGTCCAACGTTGCAAAATACTGAAAGAGCGTGTTTTTCGATGCACTACACCCTTTGCAACCATGTTAAGGGTAAGGTGCTCTGCGATTCTCGCTGACAGCTTTCTCTCAGTACGGCCACTGTACTTGCTACCGCAGGTACCGTGACAGAGTTAAATAAGTAATGGTGCGAATTTCGTATACAAGGCCGCCACGTGGTAGTTTCCAGGTGTCCCACAAATATGTGATCAACGGACATACATCGTAGGAGACCCTGTTTCCCGCCAACATTTTAATTCCGTCTTCTATCAGCAAATATATCTTTAACGCTGTAGTCAACTACTTCCCTTAGGATTGGTCAGGCATTTGGCCAGCTTCTGATGCGTTGCGTCTACCACTGAAACAATTGCTGTTAGGGGAATACCTTCCTTGTGGGTTTTCGGCAGTCCTTACAACTAAGGAAGCCGAGATGCTCGAGTGATCGGCCGTGTCACAGTTTTTGCGTGATTCCATCCCACCGTCGTTAGGGTCTTTAGTTTACGAACTTTGATTTCATAACATGTTCGCTTTTATCGCTGCCTGTCTCATCACGAACGAATCGACTAGAGTCTGCGAGAAAATTTTTGCATTTTCTGGATGTAGCCCTGTTTCTGCGTTGTAACGACACCTGTCTCAGTATTACCACCTTTTCATCGCGTAGCTGTTACGTTAAGGACTCACAATGACCCTTCGTCATGGTACGTCACTTCTCGGTGTCATTAGCGCATGACTGTTTGTGAAAGTCTACCCTCGTAGTTGTAAAGCAACCGCTTGTCTCCTCATTGATCTATGTTCAACTGGCTGATGTTCGTTCAGATGTGCAAACTGAGCCTCGACTGCTATTTCACCACATGCATTTGGTGGACTTGAGAAACTGAACCCTAGGGACAAGGTTTCAAGTTGGGGTGACCCACGGGAGAACAGATATCCCGAGCTATTTATAACACGACACGCGCACGCAAAACCCCAGGAGAAAGCATCAACTGACGTTCCTAAGAAAAAGAGCATTAGCCAACGCACGAATTTAGTTGATAAATCGTTGCATGATACATATATTTGCAGATTATCAATATTATGCTCAGATTTGTCAGCGTAGTTGATGTTCGAAGTGCGCGCTGGCGTTTTGTGTACAGTACACCATTCGTCTGATGGTGTTTGCTAGCACTTTCTCCAAAGTACCAACTGTGATCTCGCGACATTCGTGCACAATGCTCTGCTTCAATTCCTCAAGAGTTCGGCTTCGTTTTGTAAATTCGCTGTTTCAAGTAACCCCAGAGGAAGAAATCCAATGCGTTCAAATCTGGTGACCGAGCAGACCACGCTATAGATCCTCCTCGCCCGATCCAATGGCAAGGGAACTTCTGGTTGCGGAAATCCCGCACCGTTTGTGCATGGTGTGCAGGTGCGCCATCTTGTTGCAAGCAAACTGTACTTACTAACCCAGCGGCTTCCAGTTCCATAATGACACTATTTTTCAGTAATTCCTTTACGAGGATGCTAGAAAGCGTAAAGCATTAGATCTGCGAAACAACAACCTAACGGTCACATTACCGGAAAAGAAAAGTGGTCGCACGATTCTTCGACCAGTTAGCCCAGCCCATAATACCATGAGCTTTGCGTCATGTTGTATACGTGAAGCGATGCATCGGCGTTGATTACAGGTTGTACAAAATTGTTGCTTCTTCGCACCTCGCAAACGGAAAACAACCTCATCGGTAAAAAGAACTGGATGGATGTCCATGACATTCAAAAGCCTGCGGCATAAATCCAGCTGATTCTCCGCATCAAATAGGTTTAAAACCTGCACTTGACGGGCGCTATACTTCTGGGATTTCCTTTCCTTCAAAATCCTGTAGACCACATAGCTGGTGGTGTTGCAGTACTGGGCATGTTTACGTATGCTCATATCACCGCTTTTGGATACCTCACGAATAACCGCACAAACAGAAAAGTCCTTCGTTGTGATACGAGGCCGCCCTGTCTTTTTGGCGTCGCAAATGCTCCCAGTTTTCTCAAATTTTCTCACCAACCTACGAACGTAGCGTCCGTTGATGGGCCGGTTGGCACTGGAGATAGTATTGTATTTCCGAGCAGTTTGTTCAGCGTTACACCCGCACTCACTATCCAGACGAACAATAATCACTCGCTGATTAACATGCACGTAACACGATTCGGATTGAGGATAACTTGGTGACGACGTTATATGCTCGTGATCCATCGCCCAGCCAGTGATCTGATAAACTAATGGCAAGAATCTCACCACTTCACCTAGTCATAGCCTGACTGCAGTGTGTGTGTGCATTTTCTGACCAGCCTCGCCCTACACTGGTGAGGTCCGCGCTCGTTGTCCTCACACTGATCTCTGTTAGTGCTTTGGCTTTCAGTTCGCAGCCGTATCGGAGTTAGGTTATCGTGTGCTTTGGATAATGTGGTCGGCGCCAGAGTGGCCGTCAGACGATGCAATTTGCAGTCGGGTCTCCATTTCACATGCGGCCCGACAAAAGGAGCAGAGAGACAAATGTGACAGAGTACGCGCTTGCGCTCCTACACAGCGTGCCGATTGGACGGGTTCGTTTTAGTGAGAACGCGCCGGGTTTCCTTCCGGCGCTCATTGATGCAACAAATAGGGATGCCGCTGGACCTATATTCTCACACTGCCTGTACGGTTGTTTTTGACGAGAAGCCATTGCGCGTGCGTGATTTAATTCAATGGTTTTGATATCGCTACTAATGAGCTTATCTGCAAACGTTCACGACAATGCCATCTATATTAAATCACAAAAATATCCATATATTTTTTTGCAGGAACCATGTCTTCTGGGTTCTTCAGGGTTCTCCAATTTCCCCATTTTCTATTCGATTTCGTGGTGGACTCCATCATGGAGTGTTCCCTTGCGGGGCCTTACGTTGTAGGCGTTGAAGTGCTGCCTGGGGAATGGCTAGTTATTCCTGATTTCACCTTGCTGTTTAACGTTGTTGGTGCGGCGCAATCAATTCTGTTTAACTTTTCTAGGTTTGTCCCATTATCTTGTGTACGCTTCGCACATTCAAACTACAAGGTGTTGTTGCAGGACCATCTACCACTTGATGACCTCGTGATCCTTGATGGCGAGGAACTCGAGGTAGCTGATCAATTCACTTACCCTGGCAGCTGCATCAGCAACGATGGGCGTATAGCAACTGAAGTCAGTTCACGGATGCAAATGCCAGTACTGCCTTCTTGTATTTGCGACATCTTTGGCGACAGAATGGAGTTTCCCTCCGTCTGAGTGGCCGTGGTTACAAGGCCACAGTGAGAGCCGTCGTACTTTATGGGAGACTTCGCCCCTTCGGTCTGTAGATCTGAGGTGCCTTCAACTCTTTGCTCATCGTTTTCTGCAGAGCATTGCTGGTGTCGGATGACACCCGCGTGTCCGTAACGATGATATGCGTCGACGAGTGCTACTCAGCGATACTCAAGCTAATTCCTTAGAACAACAAGAAGGACTGAATAAGTTGCGTTGGTTTGGGCACGTACTACGTATGCCCGGTCATTGCTTACCGAGGAGGTCGTTATTTTGTTTTCCAGATGTACGTGGCACATGGGTCGAGGTGGACAAAAGTTGACTTGGCACCAGGAAAGGAAGTCACTGACGATCAAACTCGTTGCGCTTGGTCCGTTTCGCCTTCCAAGCTGGAGTCCACGTGACTCGTCTTGTACTTGGCTTGAGACTTTACATGACGTAGCTCGTAGTCAACACCAGCGGCCTGTCTTCTGTCGTCTCCTAGTTGGACTGCATGTTTAAACTATGTTTAGTGCTGTATTATCTGAGGGCTAATGGCTGATCATGACGCAGGGCAGTGAAAGCTGCAAAGAAGCTGTCTCACTGATGCTGCCTTATATTTGCACGACAGCCGGATGTTTGTGACGGTATGTTAACACAAGGTGTAAGCGCCTTGATCCTGAACGTTTGCTTAGAGCATTAAGGTTTTCCGGCAAGTCCCCCTTCCGTGTTCCTTAGGTCGTTGTGTTTGTATGGCAGCGGTGTTAGTTCAAATGGTTGATGTTCTGTTGTTGATGATGATGAAGGCTGAAGAGGATTTTTATTGGTAATCCAGACGCGGCGTCAAACTGGCATGTACGACATAGGGTCACAAATGCGGGGAAGTATGATGTAAGCGACCCGGATAGCTGGAGTTGACAACGATACTACCGTGTCTAAGATACTCACTGAATAGCAAAACATGTGCCATTGGCTTATATCAGCGACTTCTTGAGCGACACCAGACACTTCAGCCCCACTTTCTATATATATATATATATATATATATATATATATATATATATATATATATATATATATTACCGGTAGCTTAGCTGGCTTGGATCTGTTGCATTTTCCATTCTTCATTGCGGCACAGTCGATGAGGTGCTTCCCACCTCTAGCTAACGTGCATAATGATGATGATGATACACTAACTACCATCTCGTGTAACCGACGGAACGTGCGAACATACGTATACGGTGAGAAAAACATGAAAGCCCATAACAAATAACACAAATTTCGTATTTGGCCGAGCACTATGTGCCTTCCCAATATATATATATATATATATTGGGAAGGCACATAGTGCTCGGCCAAATACGAAATTAGTGTTATTTGTTATGGGCTTTCATGTTTTTCTCACCGTGTACGTATGTTTGCGCGTTCCGTCGGTTACACGAGATGGTAGTTAGTGTATCATCATCATCATTATGCACGTTAGCTAGAGGTGGGAAGCACCTCATCGACTGTGCCGCAATGAAGAATGGAAAATGCAACAGATCCAAGCCAGCTAAGCTACCGGTAATGGATTGCATCGTTCCCCTATGCTACCAGCCGGCTGCTGTGCACCAAAATAATTACTATGCAAAATTATATTAGCCTAAGTAATGAGATACTGTTTGGTGGGGTGGCTAAGAGGGATGAGGTGGGACAAAGTAACTCATAGCACGAACTCCATTGAGGCCGTCTCCTAGCCATGTCTGCAAGTGTACCCAGCCCAACGTGTTCATCGTTTTTCGGACTCCAACCAGTGAGCCGAGACACTCCAACCGAGGCCAGCCTCGAAGTAAGGGCCTTCAGTCCTCTCGGCTATGTCATCACTTGGCGACCCCTCTTCTTCCATGCACACCCCTGGCGCGCAAACAACGTACGTCGCGGGAGTCGGTGCGCTGGCAAACGCAACACGTGGCCCAGCCATCGGAGTCTGTGCGTGTAATAACGGTGGTGAGCGGTTCATTTCCTTTTCCTGTGCCGTAAACAAGTCGTCGAACACGCTCGTTGCTCACTCAGTGTTCCCACCAGATGTGAGCCAAATTGCGAAAACACCGGTGGTCGAACGTAACTAGCCTCTTTATGTCTGCTGATCTAAGGGCCCAGATTTCGCAACCGTACAGTAGGGTCGTACATACCGCTGGACTGTACATTCTACCCTTCAGTGGGCGAGTGATGTCGAGTCGGCGCCATAAGTGGCGAAGGTTAGCAAAAGTGCCTCGAACTTTTGTTATACGATTCGTGATCTCATCTCCGATTCCACAGGCGCTGCTCAACTTCCCAGGTAGTTAAATTTTTGAACGACTTCTAGCTGATCCCCACTAACGGTCAGCGCAGGTGTTGGTCCAGGCCATTATTGGAGGACCGCTTTGCACTTCAAGAGTGCAGAGCAAAGCCCGAAGTGGCGAACAGCCAGTGCTAGTCTGTCCAATGCCGCCTGGCACATTTGTGAGCTGTCCCAGATGAGGCCAATATCGTCAGCATACTCTAAGCCAAGAAGTCGTTCTCCTGGGAGTAGCTCCACACCTTCTAAGTCGTGTCCTGTAAACGCGATTTCCATGAGTTCGTCAATTGCGAAGTTGAAGAGGAAAGGTGACAGCGGGCATCCTTGTCTCACACCGCTGTAGATATTGAAGGGCGACGAAAGCTAGCCGTTAATCCTCGCTCTGCCCGAGCTACGCAGGTATAATTCTCGGGTATTATTTACATATTCCTCGGACACACCTTTCTTGACTAGGCGGTCCCAGAGGGCACGTCTACCCAACAGATCGAATGCACCTTTGATCTGGAGGAACGACAACGGTGGGCCGACAATATATATGACTGTGCTTCAACAACTGACGCAAAGTGAAGATGTGGTCAATGCAGCCACGACCTTGACGAAACGCGGCTTGTGCTTCACGAACCTAGCTTTCACTAGTTCCAGTTAGTCTGTAAAAGGTGACATGCAAGCAATTTGGAGGCAATGGAGATCAGACTGATTCTTCTATGGTTGCCGCATTCCGATCGTGAGCATCCCTTAAATATTGGGACTATTACGGAGCGGCTCTAGTCTGTCGGGACGGTTTCCTGCTCCACAGTTTGACTAGTAACTCGTGTAAATCATCCACAAGAGCAGCTCCCCCGAATTTTTTGAGGGCTGAAGTAAGATCATCTTTTCCCACGCCTTGATTTAACTTCAACACTGCAATCTCACATTCGACTTCTGAGCGAGGAGATAGATCCAAAGAGACAGCTCAGGGAGCAGGTCGATCAGTGGCCGGCAAGAAATCTGACAATTCCCATCAATTAAATTGCCTTTCAAAGTTTTCAGCCCCACGCTCCAAGGGTTTTGACAAGTTGTGGGTAGACTATCCACTCTCCTCACGTATAGTTTCACTAACACCATATCTCCTACTGCTCGTTTACCGTATCAGACGGAATAACTTACGGTGATTACCAAGGGCAGCGGCCATTTCCATCACTGATGCACGATGAGACCACCAGGATTCGCGGTTTCTTCAAGCTAACACGGCATTTTGCCCGGAGTTTTCTGCGAGTCTCATTGTGTTCGCTTCCAGCCGGAATGTGCCGGCGAGCATCGATAAGTTCCAGAGACTGCGAAGAGACCCAGTGTCCATGTTGGCGATTAGACTTACCACATGAGGATTTTCCTGCTGCTAGTAAGGTCTGGTGAACATGAGACCAGTGAGCGCTTACTCAACTCGCATGTCAGCATAGTTTGATAGGCATTCAGAGTAGCTGACTTCGTCAGTTGGCTGGTGTCAATGCGCTGACAACATCGTCGTGGGCGTCCGCCAAAACGCATCCGCAGGTCAGCGCATACAAGTGCATGGTCGGTGTCCACGCATGTTCTCCAAATAGAGCGACAGTTCTGGACCCAGCATCTTTTGTGGTAACTGATTGCAGTGTGATTGATTTGCATCCCAGCGTGCTTCGAGGCTGGTGGGCGCCAAGTCACCCTCCGGCGGGTGCTGTGTCGGAAGTTGGTGCTCGCAAGAAATAAGCGGGCATCTTCACACAAATGAAGTAACCGCTCACCGTTATCATTACGGGAGCCTACACCATGTTGGCCACCCAGATGCAGTTCATCAGTGGATAAGTTTCCAACTTGAGCTTTCAGATCCCCAGCCAGCACAACAGTGTCCGTGCTTCTTCTGTGGCGAAGTAGCTCGTTCAGTTGACGATAGAAGTCGTCTTTTACCGAGTCATCACTAGAGTTTTTGGGCGCATAGGCAGCGATAATGTATAGACACGTGTTAGTCCCGCGCGACTTTGAATGAGCCAGCCAATCGGACCGCACACATCCGGCTATTGATTGGAATCCAATCAACCAGAGCAGCTTCAGCCCGGGGACTCAGGGCAATACCAACACCGGCTTAGCTGTTGCTCGAAGCTACGTCGTCACCAGAGAGGCGCAATGAGGAAGTGTTGCTGGTGTCACCTGATGGGAATCGCAAAGTGAGCAGGGAGCTCAAGTCTTGCACGCGGGTCTCCGATATGCATCGGATATCGATTGAGAGGGTCTCTTATTTTAGGTCAAGTGCTACCTGTTGCCCGATCTGTAGCAATGTGCTTACATTGAGGCATGCCAATCTGAAGGAGGATCAAGGGCTCCAAATGGATGCCGATGGACTGGTCTTGGTCGCTTGCTTGGACATGGGCTTGCCAACAGGGCAGAAATGACCCTCGTAGTTTACATGTGAGTTAAAACTAGAAGATGAACGCTTAGCAAAGCAAGGTGGGGGAGGGCCAACAATTGTGGGTTGAAAAATGGGGGGGATAAAACTGAAGGTGGAACGGGACGATAAGGGTTTAAAAGTGGAGGAGGAGGAGTAAGAAGATGGGAAGACTTGGGCAGTAGCATCCAAACCCCTATCCACCCTGCTCGATGCAGCAGATTGAGCACCGTTGATTATCCTCTACGGTGGCCGGAGCTTCGGGAATTTGTTTGACGATAGATTCATAGTGGTTGGTATGTCCACATGTTTCACCAGATTAGTTAGGTCCTTATTGTTTGTGTCCTTTATCCGTCCGTCATGTTCTTATTTGGATTCTGTCCTCTTGTTCCAATTAAAAGCACCCATGGATTTACCTTTACCGTCATTATGGGCTATTATTCAATTTTGTAGTCCACCGTTTTTATTCAACTAGTGGGTTCCGTCACATTTCCCCTAAGTCTTTAGTGCTAGCCGAAAGAAAGCAGATATTATGGTTGCACAGTGCTGGGGAACATAGTTGCGCCCTGCCTGCTAGAACTACCTCGAGCCACGATTTGTTCCATCGTCTGTGCAAAGTTCGAGCAGGCATTGCTTCTTACACCCCAAGATCTTGAGTTCACAGTGGTAGCAGCAATGGAAACAACTAATGATTTTCCATCTTTCGGACCTCTATTATCCACTTAAATTAATCGGGTTATCTCACTACATCTACAGTGCTCTTCTAATTTGTGCGTAAGCTTATCTGCTCTCTACGCTCAACTTATTGATGTTTACCTAGGGAATACCTATCTGCTCTACTAGGCCGTAGACCCTATCTTTTCCGCATTACCATGCCCTACCTCACACATTACATGTATAAATCAATGCGCAAACAAACTGTGCATCATTGGTCGCATATGTTCATCTCGCCATTTCTCACAAGTGAATCAATCCTAATTGTCAGTTGTCCCCGGACCCTAGCTAGAACTTCACCAATGACTTATTTATGTTTCGTATTTTTATATCCTATCAGTTTAAAGTGTGTAACGCTGCCACAAGGCAGTATTGCTCGCATTTTGTGGGAATCAATGGGTGCGCATTGCTTTTGGTGTTCATCCACTGGAGGGTTGTTGGCTTTCTCCTTTCTAACCACTCCCTCTTTCAATTGCTGTTCACTGGTCCTGTTTGTTAAACGCTATGGTTCCGACCAACTGATGTTGTATTTCTCTTGTGCATTTGTGCCTAACAATTGTGACTCCTTGGGTCTCATCCGCTATTGTTGTTGTTCACTATTAAGTGCGCGTCTGTTCACCTTTATACCAGCTACCTGCTGTTTCGGCTTATGTATCATTTCCACCCTCGTTTTCGCATCTGTTTATGTTATTTCACCACGTCTGTGTTCATTTGCCACTACCTTTCTTGTTTTCAGCTGAGTTGCGCCACCATCACATTTCTTGATAATGAGCACCCCTTGTACGAATCCATCGATGGCAACAGTGTACTTCCTCCTGCTCTCATCGGCTCTCAGCATCCTGACTCTGCCCACATGCAAGCTTCTGGTGATGGCGCTTCTGAGGCGCCGAGCGCATTGTCCGGACACGCTCCTGCTTACAGCGTAAGTTGTCTATTGCTGGGCACGTTTTTAGTCGAAACACATTTGCTACGTTGGTGGCCTGCTGCACATTTGAAATGAACACATGCAAAGTGTGGAGATCAGTCTTAATTTGTCACCGTATAAGCTAAAGGGAACACTGTTAGCATCGGTGTCATGCTTTTGCACGTCATCGCGCGTGATAAACTGCTTGACTTCTACCCCGCAATTAAAACGCTCCCGGTGATGATTCGCTCTCCAGCTGTGGTTTTCCTTCACATTTTCATCTCCGGCGTCATTAATGAACATAGTACCGACTCACATAAAAGCTTCACTGCTACCCTACTCGATTCGCTTTTTTGACAGAACTCTGGATTATTGTTTGCAGGCTGGCATGTGTTCCTCGTTTCGAGTTCTCAGAAATCCACTGCGATAGTAGTCTCGGGTGAGTAGTGCGTTACACATTGAACGGTAGCTTTACCATCCTGAATACTGTATTATAGAGCAAGTAGAAATGGATTCTGTACAACTCTTTCGAAATATGGCGAAAAACGTTATAAAATTTGCCAACCGTGGATATCACCGTCGTTCTCATGTAATATTTAAAATATTCGACTTACGATATTTCAGGATTCACAAATGTGATGTCATCGTAAGTGTGCAGTCGTTCTCTGAATCGAATAGAGGCAAAATGCAAATCTAACAACGTTTTGAACTGTTGCACAGATGTTGCCTCAATCACATGTTCGGGCAAACTATTCCAAATGTTTACCACTCTCCGTTCGAAGCACAGTGGGTGGGGAACACGTTTCATATCCGGCACAACAAGTTCGTATCTGTGTCCGCGTGTGCTGCATGGCCCTCGTAAGTGCAGCATTGGCCTTAACGTGGGGAACTCTCCGAGATGTAGAATTCGGTAGGTCATAATGAGGTCGACTCGCACCCGACGGTAGGACAAGGTGTAGAGTCCTAGTTTCTCACACCGGTCCACATACCCAAAGCCACGTAAACTCGGGATGAGCCTGGTAGCAACGTGTTGGACCCGTTCAATCTTTTGTGCCTCGCCTCTGGTAATCGAAAAGTAGGCGGGCGAACCGTACTCTAGCATTGGTCTAATGATAGAAGAGAACAGGCGAGTGGCAACCTCTTTAGACCATGTGCCGAAGCTACGTTTGAGCGCCCAAAGCATGCGCAGTCCGTTAGGATATAGCCTGTTCGTGTTGTCCACGGACTTCAAATCGTAGCGTGAGAGTACACCTAGGTCCTTCACGGAGGGTGTGGGATATAGCGTTTGGCCGTCAAGGGTATAGGTTCGGCCGTTAGCATTCTTCCCCAGGCTCATAAATACAGACTTGGCTGGGTTGACCGGGAGAAGAACTTCTGCAGACCATGTGGATAAGCGGTTGAGATCTCGCTGAAGTAGGCCACAGGCATCGGGAGCGTCGCTTTCCAAATCTTCATGTCGGCCGCAAACAAGGCACACGGCGACCGGAGAAGCTGCGGTAGATCGTTGATGTGTATCAGAAACAGAGTGGGCCCCAGCACAGTGCCTTGAGGCACGCCACTTGTAGAGGGGTACCAGTCAGTTAGATGGTCATCGACCTGTACTCTCCACTTTCGTCCAACAAGAAACTCGCGGATCCACCGGTGCAGTGAGCCACCGACGCCACACATGCTGAGTTTGTGAAGGAGAACCTCATGACTGACCTTGTCGAAACTTTACTGAAATCGATGAATATCACGTCGACGGACTTCCCCTTGTTTATTGCCTTCAACCACTCATGCCTCGTCACAAGCAGGTTAGTAATGCATGAGCGACCTTGCATAAAACCGTGCTGTGCGGGCGTCAGGACCTCGTTTGACTGTATCAACTGCAGCAATCTCTTCTTCACGATTTTCTCAGCAACCTTTGCCAAAATTGGCGTCAGACAAATTGGCCTGTAATTGTCTACTTTGCTAGGGTCGCCGCCTTTCGGGATAGGCTTCACCACCGCACATTTCCAGTCAACCGGCAATGAACCTTCGGACAGCGACCTGTTGAGAAGGTCAGTCACGACAGGAGAGAGGATGGTTGAGAGTGACTTGAGAACCAGTGGGTGAAACCCATCAGGTCCGGTAGGTTTGGTACCGTCAAGATTGGCGCGTAGTTGAGCTACCTCTTCAACGCCGCAATGCAGACTATCGAGTTCGGTAAAAGCGGTACACGTCGAACTCAGAACAGACACCTGGTTATTCGCAAATACAGAGGCGAAGTGCGCTGCCAACGCGGACGCACGCTCAGTGCTGGAAGTTAGGGGCTGTCCATCCGTGCCATCCAACACTGGCACATCACCTGCCGGCTTTAGGCGTCGCTTCACATATGCAAAGATTCCCTTTGGTGCGGTCTTCGCGGCTAATGCGAGCTGCACTTCAAAGTGTCGGCGTTTATTCTTTTCCGCACTGTTGCAGAGGTTCCGCTGACATTTGTACCCTTCGTAATCATTGGCAGAGCCAGAGAGAAGGAATTTGTCCCACAGTCTGCGTCGCCTCCGAGCCAGGTTTCCATACTCCTTGTCAAACCAATGAGGCTTAATCGGTCCAACCTTTCGACATTTCAATGGCACAAATTGGGAACACAATGACGTCAATCTCTCTTTTATAAATATCCAAGAATCTTCCACAGATGCAGCTTGTGACAGAGACCAATCCAGTTGGCTCACGGCTCGGGCTAGACCATCGAAGTCCGTTTTCTAGTAGTTGGGAGCTGGTTGCAGCGGATGTGTATACAGCAAAGATAATTCCATATCAGCTATCAGTACTGAGTGGTCGCTCGTAGCCAGGGGCTCCAGAATCCTAATGTCACGCACTCGTTGTTCGTAGCTCGTTAACATCAGGTCGAGACAGGACGAGGTTGAACGTGTTGATATGCGTGTTGGCTGTCATATGTGTTGCGATGCACCAGTTTCAAATACCAAATCCACGAACTTTGCTTCAACCTCACTATGTCCAGGCATCAAATGCACATTGTATTCGAGGACAGTTAAAATCGCCCATAAGCAGAAAGTGTGGACGACTCATGTGGGCTTGAAGATGGGACAGCCAATCCAAACAACGACTCAGGGGACTGCGATAAACTGCGCCCACAAGCAGTTCTCCGCGCCTGAGGCGTATGGAGCACCACAGTAGCTCACACAGGCCATCGTCACTTCGGTAGGTGCTCACAAGTCTCCCACGCAGGGAAGACCGGATGTAAAGTAAGACACCACCGTGGGCATTCTTTAGTCTATCGCATCGGAAACACGAGTAACTGTCGAGTTCAAGTTCGTGGGTGTATAACTCTGCATGCAGCGATGTCTCTGCGAGTCCCACTACGTCTGGCCGCTCAGACGCAACGAAACAACAAAGCTCATCGCGCTTATTCATAATACTGCAAACGTTTGTGAAGGCTACTCGCAGGCCGCAGCAGAAGCCACCGGGCGTGCTTGAAGTGTGAGCAGCCTGTTTATCCTGATTCGCGGATTGTTGGAAATCACCCGAAAATTTACGATACGAAGATTTGTTTCCCCCTCACCAGCGCGTCTTTTTAACTCAATGATGGCAGACTTGAGCCGCTCCCTGTCTACTTTGTCCAGGTCGGGACGAACATGGATCTTCAAACCTTTCAGCCTACTTAGGCGAGACATGATCAATCTTTGACTGGCTTCGTCCACAAAAGTGATTCTCATAGGCCGATTTTGTTGATCACCTTGCTTTCCCAGACGGGTAATCTGCCTCACTTTTACTGAGTCCTCACCAGCGTCGAGGAGTCTATCAATTAGACCCTGTAAAAACTCGACATCGTGATCGTAGCGCACTTGAGGTGATGGATCACTGGACTCCGGTGCGTGAAATATCACGAGATTATAACGCCTCTGGTAGGACGAGATTGGCTTTGCTGGGCGAAGTATACTACCAGCCTCAAGTGGTTTGGCTAACTGTTGACTTACAGAACGTAAACGCTCAACGTTCCTTCGTAATTTCGTCCTCTGTTCTTTCCACTGGTCTTCAGCACTCAGACTTTTACCTGCTGGGACATCAGTGTCCGGTGAACACAACAAAGGTAAACAATTTAGCCCAAGTGCAGCTGGGCTTCTCACAACGGTTGGACTTGGTGTCGGTGAGTTTGCACGGGTAGAGGAGGACGACTGAGCCGAAACTTGAAGGCTCTTCGGGCTAGATTGTTGGGCCAAACACACGGAGCTGTTCGCAACGAAACGCTGAGGACTACACGTCGGCTTTACTCTTTCTGGCTGTATCTTATTTCGGCAATTTTCGCATATAGTTTGGATGAAATCGTGTTGGATCTCGCGAAGACGATGAAAATGCTCAACTGATAATCCAACACACGAAATGTGGTATTTAACTTGGCACAAAATGCACGTGAGGGCATTTGCACGGTATCCGACTAGTTTGGAGCAAGTACCACAGGATGACTGCTTCGGCATTGTGAATAATCCGAAAACAAGATGGCGGCCAATTGACGAAGAAAATGGCGATAGCAAGATCGCCGAAACCAAGCGATGAAAACACAAGTATTTCTGGTCGGAAATTTCAGAATCGGAAATGAAACTGAATTGTAGCTCAATTTCCACGAAATGCTTCCAATGAACGCAGCAAGTTAACACAAAATGATCTTGTCAACACAGCCAAAAATAACCGACCGGAGGACGCTATCCTGACAGTTTGCGGATGCTACGTGCTACTACTTGCCATTGCAGCCATATTTGCTACTTGATGTTAGCATTGCCCCACATCACTGCCATTTGTTCATCCAATATCCATGTTGCTTCATTTTGTAATGGGGGAGCACCCTTTAAAACAGACTGCTTTTACTCATCTATTGTGCATTGATTCTCAGCCGGATTGCTGCTAGTCGCTTTTGCTCTGATCATCGAAACACGCAGGGGTTAGCTGTTGTGTCTCGAAGCACACTGGTACTAAATGCTAACAATTATAAATCAGAAATGATACACTCGAAGACTCCATGCTGCACTCCCAGAGTACCTGCTTCCAACCATTTCGCTTATTCCTCCGTTGCATCATATCAGGCTGTTTCCGCTTCTGTGAGTTCGGAACGTGACGATTGTGTCGGTGGTTTTCTTTGTGCCCTAATGCTTGCTTGCGCATGCATAATCTAACCATTCACCAGTCCACACGGAACCAGATGCTCCCTAGGCAAGCAGCACATACACTGTCACGCTCTTGTTTAGTCGCCTTTGGGTGCCACCTTTCTGAATACACACTTCCGGTTCGCAAGACCAGATCCCGATGACTTAAGCAGATTCTAATAACTGCCTGCGGACGCTGATCGATCTTCAACGCCTAATCTGTGTCCTAGAACGACTTAGTGGTGCGTGTGTTGTTTATAAGCAGCTGGTAGAAGAAGGGTTCCAACACCCAAGCTTACAAACAGTGGCTACACCGCACCTCTATGTTACCGCTCCTTGGTTCTCCTTCCGATGCTCTCAAGTTTAATACAACACATCGTCCGTGGGGCGTTGGTGAACCGTCTGGAACTACGTGACATCATGGCGCGTAAGTGGCATGGCCTCCGTTGGCAGCAGTTATACAGCATCTCCCCACCGACGGCATGCGGCATCTTGACGCAAATGGCTGAATTAAGGCTGAAATGGACGCTAACCGCCTCAATCGAGTGTTCAAAAATCGATTTTTTTAACCGGTTCTTGTCGAATGCAGTGTGCCTTGAGGTGCAGTACTACCAACAAGCCTTCAAATAGCCAACTGATAAGGGGTCATAGTTTTCTGAAAAATGGTCCAACTAGCTTATGCGAATGGGTTCTGAGTAACCTGATTCAATTTGACTTGCTTGAACGCATGACGGTTCATCGACCGTGCAGCATATTTTTGTTCATAGTTACATGCTGGACAAGACCTTCCAGCAGCACGAAGCTGAGATACTGTTTATGGATAGTCTTAGCAGCCTCTGCCCATGGCAGAGTGGTTCAGACTTCTTGCTTGTAACCCACAGGTAGCCTGTTCGAGCCCGCATAGGTACTCGCGAGCTCGCAATATCCTTGGCCCTTTCGCTACTTTTGGTTGTCATTTGGCCGCGAGAGTTCGGTGTAACATTCCGGCGAACTGCTGACGCCCTTTATAATACCAAAACGTAAGCTGTGAGATGACTTAATCATTTTGTGCATACTTCTCAATCACAATCATGCAAACGACGTTTATATATATATATATATATATATATATATATATATATATATATATATATATATATATATATATATATATATATACATATATATATATACATATATATATATATATATATATATATTTGAACTTAATTGACTGCGTCAGCATTCCTTTTTGCAGTTGGAAACGGGATTGTCGTAATTCGTCGCCCTTGACCATTTTTCATCGAGATGGTCTACTTGGCTTCACTGGTGCACACTGGTTTGCTTTTTAATTGTCTCTTAGCAAATGACAATGGTCGCGATTCCTAGCCATGTCTTATAAACTTTCGCTTTCAGCAAATCCGTTGTCTTTGTTGACCGAGTCCGTGTTTCCTGTAAGGTATCTCTCGTGTGTTTTAGCTTCCATTGCAGTCATAGGTAACCATGAATTTTCTTTCTTGTGATTACTCTTGTTTAGGCTGGTGAGTGAAATATGTTTCTGTCTCTGCTATCACAGCTACTACTTAAAAAACAATTTGTTAGAACCACAAAAACCTGGTATTTGTAGAATTAGATACTACACCTATTTTGTCTGGAAGGAAGCAAAGTCAAGTACATATCAGTACTCCTCGTAAATCTATGGAAAATGTAATCCAATGTTATGCGTCAATGGCATCTACCTGAAATACTCCAAGTGAGTTGCTTAGGAACCCTGTCCCGACTTATTGAACCAGGCTGCGATACAGTCAGTACAAAGCGAAAAAATGATTATCTAGTACTCCTCTGCGTATCAAGCATACATACTGTCCTCTCCCCATTGGCTAACCAATGGGAGTGAGCCAATTGCATCGTTTTACCTTATGGTGGACCTTGAAGTCCTCCAGTAAGCACACTGCCTGCTCAGCCGACAAACGAGTTTTTGCTCATCCAGTAGTTGCTATAGTCCGAAACTTTCAATTAGGTGTTTTCTCTAATGGACTATTTATTTCGACCCAATATTTTGGCTGTACATTCTGTCTCCCGCGTGCTCTATACAAGTTCCGCCAAAGGCCTTTGTCTTCTGATTTGGAAAGTGGCTGCATCGGTTATCCGTACTGTCAGCGGAAACACAACACTTATAACGCTTTAGGCAGCAGAGTTCCCGCCAGATTTCCTGGTCAGAAGGAAGATCAGTTGGGATAGTCCACTCCTCACCAGTGCGCGCCCCAGGGGAAACAGATAGAGCTGGCGGCCGAGAAAACTGCGAGCAAAGATGTTCGGCCCATCGCTCTAACCGTCGTTGAAGATTAGTGATTAAGGAGCCATCATCTTCGCAGATCGTTTCGCTTGCTCATGATCGAAAGTCTTCGGTGGCTCGGATGATGTGGAACAGTTTTCTGGTATTACCAGAGTGATTAGCAAGTTCAAGCTCTCCAGCATGTTCACACCAACTGGTCTCAGGGTCCTTCTGTAAGCTCCTACGCAACGTTCGACCCAGCGATCGGCGTTGCTCAATATAGCAGGCGTCGACTGGGATCAAGCGGCGTCTGTCCATCAGCGACAGGCAGTCATTGATGATCCAGCTTTTCGGTGGGTGATAAGCAAATCCACAACTGACAGTGCTGGCAGAAATTAAAGTGTTTTTGATGCGCATCCATTGCGAATTGAGGCCCTCGTCATAGTTGGGACCATTCTTGTGTTTGAGAATGTGGACGCCAGGTAGCGGTCTGTCTTTTCGAATGACGAAAACGTGTACTCGAAAGAAACAAGCCATGATCAGAACAAAGAGTCAGTAGCCTGTCTCCATTGTCTGATCGGCTGCTACCAAGGCCAAAGCTACCCCCAAGATGGTGCTCGCTTGGTGGCAGGCGGCCCACTAGTGTGTTAAAAATCTCCGGCAAGAATGACAATGTCAGACTTAGCGGAACGCAGAACTTCATGTAGTTGTTGGTAAAAGCAATCCTTGAGTGCGTCCGGGCTGCAGTCTGTAGGCGCGTAGGCGGAGATGACAAACAAGACACGCGTAACATCTTGTCGCTTACTTACTTTACGTACTCGTACTCTGACTGCACATAGCTGACTGTTGACTGGGATCCAGTCAAGCGAAGCGACCTCAGCCCTGTCACTCAGTGCAACCCCAACACCAGCTTTGCCAGAAGTGGCGGCCTCTGGGTCTCTGGAGAGGCGCAAGTGGTATTTGGCGTCAGGGTTTGCCGGAGATGTCATTCTCATGACGGGTACTGGCGTCTTGCAACCTAATTTCGAAAGGCAACAGATATCCACCGAGAGTGTCTCGAGCGTGTAGGCCAGACATGCTTGTCGTCCGATCTGCATCAGAGCGCGCATATTGAACGCTGCAAGGCCGAATGGAGAACCACGACGAAGGAAAGCTTGGGCTTCGGTTGAGTGTGCAGATGTTGTGACCACCGGGTAACGAGCACCAAACCTTTGGCTCAGAACTCTGTCAGATGCGACCAGTGAGCGGTTGTTGACGGTGACCGAGAAAGACATAGGTGCAGTTGAAGAACTGGACGTGTGACGATCTGTGAGCGGATGTTGAGCAGCAGAGACAGTAAAGCTATTAGACCTTTCAAAAGAGAAAGCAGTAGTGTAATCCATCCATGGTTCGTCAGTGGGCGTGATACTACCCGGTTGCCCAGGCCGAAGTAGAGGGTTGTCTTAGGGGGCCCCACCCCGAGCCTTTGATCAAGGATCTAACCTACAAGGCAGCAGGGCGATATGAGAGTATCGCAACCCGTTGGGAATCAGTGACCAAACAAGTGGTTTATACGCCTTTAGGACCGCATAGGACTAGGGGCCCAACACACCATTGAATTACAATGACGCTCAGAGAGGCAAGGGGAAGCGACTTTATTTAGTGACGAGTCACATCCGCTACGTCACAGTGTTGTTAAACGGACATATGTGGCTTTTTATAGGGAGAACGCTTGCCAGGCGAAAACTCACCACGTCCTGGAACACTGCCGCCGAACCATTCGCTGGAACGGGATAATCCCGAAGCACCCAGCTGGCACCACGAGGAGGTTGTTCGGCAAATCAGCTCTGGGGAAGACTTTATTTAGGGAAAACCGGGTCACTCACCAAAAGAATCATCATACACATATTTCAATACCCAGGTTGCCATAGAGTCTACCTATGCGTGATGGTGATGAAAGTGTTGGCATGTTCGCAGCTGACCCGGTGGATCTACAAAAGGCGTGTTTCTTCTGACTCAGCTCACCGGGTTGAAAAGAAATACTCATCCTATTTTGCCAACACTAACATCTCGATTCTTGGTGATGTATGAAGTGGGGAATTTCTACACATACTTCTGTTCGAAAACCAACATATCATGTGTCAACTGTTCGCTACAGTTATCAGAGGAGCTGAAATATTTAACAACTTACACTACAAACGTGATTGCGAAGGTAACAACCATGTATATCAATTCATCTGACTACAGCCAATCGCACTGTTAGGTTGCCTCATGCAGACCAGTGACTTTCGAGCAAACGACTGCACTCAATCGATTCAATGCAACAAAATCATAATGAAGGATTTACCAGACGATGCTAGTCATGTTCCACTCAGGGCCTCACTAGCAGTTGCCCATGACGACGCACGATTTCTAATAAATTAGTGCACATAAGGGCGGTATTTACATTGCGTACCCCCCCCCCAATACACATGAATTATGTCTCCCGCTTGATGGTGAAAAATGTCAACTGACCAATTTCTAGCTCCAAGTCACCCCATAGGGCCAACACTAGCCGCCTAGTTCTGCAGCATTTGCTTACCACGCAGAGTCTTACAATACCGTAACAACGTCGCTTTCTTTGATCGCCTCCAGTGAAATTCTGTCAGTGCGGTTCAGTTCGCTCACAGTAGGTACTATCTGTTCCAACGCTTTCTGGTCCATTTTGGGCTACATTATACGTTACACGTATATGCTGAAGTAACACAGGACGCTCACTTAAAATAGTGATCGTCTTCTTTTGCCATCATTTTCGGTCGGGGCGCCATTACTGTCTCTTATTCATCTGCTCTCTTTTATTTACTGCTATTAGATCGCTTGCGATGGCCTGCCTTCTAGTGTAATTTGGTTATGTTCAAACACTGCCGAACGCATCTCATCGTTTGGAAAATGCACTCACACAAAGAACGCTTCGGCCGAAACCACAACAGTTCGAAGTCTGATTACGATAATCAATGCCGACGCCCCATCCGCGACGCTGGACTGTTTTGGTATTACCTCATCGACCGTACTGTGCATAAGTGCAATCCCTGGTGAGTGGTCCACAATGGAAATTTGACCGAACCACTTGGAATACTTATTAGTACTCTGTTTACTTTCCTCAAACGATTGTGAACTGAAGAGCAAAGTTACTTCCATTGCTGTCTTCTAGTGTCATTTGTGATGTCACATCGCCGAGTTTGTCATGTTAGGAACTCAACTCTCAGAGAGTAACCCCGACATCCTCGTTGCTTGAATCCTTCTTTTGTCAAAGTTTATCGTAACTAGCTGTTCATCAGTCCCACCGCCTAGTATAGCTGTGATTTATTTCTACTTTGCGTCTGTTTTTACCAACGATAGTGATATCAGCTGTGCACCACTACCTTTTGAAGTTCACCTGTTAATCCCTTCTCTGAGCTTGATAAAGTGATTGCGTACGTTTCACCACCATGCATGGTGGTGTAACGTATGCAATCACTTTCTCAAGTTAGGAGAAGCGATCAACAGGTGAGCAACCAACCCGGGCTACCAGTGTTCCAAATCTTTTGATGTACGCTGACCGCGACACTTTAGGAGGTCCTTGCAGGAACGGACACTCCAATCTTAAACATAATGGTTGCAAGTCACACACCTGAACCGCAACGCTTAATCTTTGCCTACTGGGCGGAATTCAGGAGGTTTATGCTTCAAATTCACAAAGGATCGGTTTAGACAGCCGGAACAGTATGCTTTAGCATCTGTCGCTCCTTCTCTGTTAACATCTGGATACCGTCAACGAAGACTTTCACTCAGCGACGCCACTGAGAGGAAATGGCTATCCAGACAAATTTATCTCGGAGCATCTGAGGGAACACATGCAAGCCACCTAAAAGCATTGCTCCTAAACAGGAGTTGTTCATGCACTTGCCATTGATGGGCTGTTCTGATGCCGATACCCCATTCCGACGCTTGAAAGGGGCTGTCGAAAAGGTTTATTTCGTGGCCCGATTGGGAATTGTTCACTACAACTAGCCATTGCTTGAAAAACCATTGAAAGTTGGACTTTCCTCGTTGACCCGTGCAATGCTCGTCTATCAGTACTCGTGCTCCTGTGTGACGATATGTGGGTCGCACTACGAGTCGCCTATATCACGTGCTTCGCGAGCACATCCCGGTCTAGTTCTGCAAAAGCGAGGTGAGATCATCAAACTGCTCTATTATGTCACACTATGATTTTGGCCACAGCCCCTGGGGATAACTTCAAGGCCGTATACTTATTACCTGAATGCTTCACACAATGCTTCCGCAAGCAGATCTTGTCCATTACCGAGACTATATACCTCCACCATTTAAAGCCGAAATTATGTGTGCAAAAGCGATACTTAGGTCCATTACCTTGGCCAACGGACAATGTTACCTGTCAGTTTGGTTGTCATTTGAACTAAGTACGTTGTAGTATCGGGCTTTTATGTGATATTTTCTCTTTTCACTTTACTATCTATAGCCTAGCCCAAACAACTCAGAAATCAGTTTCCCAGCCCGATTTGGCGCTAACAACACCTAATTTCTGCCATGTAAACGTTTGGGTCCGATGAGAATTTACTCGAAAAGAATTCTTAATCCAACACTGAATTGGTCTTGATTTTATCAATGTTCAGTTTGCTTTTTCACGCCAATCATTTGTTTTGCCTGTTGGAATTTATTATCATTCGAGCTTGTGACGCTTGGTTGATGTTCCAAAGATTGGTTACATTCAATCCTATACCTCCTCCTAGACCCTTACCTATGTTTTAAGGGTTATTTTTTTGATCAAGCATGTTCGTGACTTTAGGTTCCAACTTCTAAGTCTCATCCGTGCTCCGCACATTTCAGCCACGAATTCGAGGATTCAAGCACATTTGCTGCAAACAACGAACTATTGGCTGAGTATACCACTTACTTTGTCTGAGGAGCTTCAGTCTTCGAACAGACGGCTACTTGGGGTGCACCATTCTCATGAATGCTATCCAGTCTCCAATATTCACGGTTCACAAACGCCCTGTCCCACTTCTTCACATGCCACGAATAACCATCGGCAGCATCTACATCACAATATCGCTGACCTCGGCGTTTCGTCGCACAGTGATCTCCCATGCGTTTCACCTGTTAACGAAACGGTTATCGAGCCTACCCCTACTTATGTCATCGAACGGAAAAGGTTCAGCACCTGTGCTTCGCCCGATGTTGGTACGTTTAGTCTGTTATATCCACTACATGCTCTATGTTTTTTTCTTGCTCTTCCTCCATTGTACCCTGTTTGTGGCCAACTTTTTATGTTTTGACGAGTATCTGTTCGTCATGCTTGCTTGAATCTGCTACCAGATTTCACTATTATGTCTACATACTTTTGGAGTATGTATGCTTATCTTTACTGGGAAATTTGCTGATACCACAGCCATTCTAGCCGCTGCAGAATTGTGGCACATATTTCAAGCAGCTTCACAATAACTCAACTTCTGTAGACACGGCATTCTGTACACAAGGGATGGTGCGTCATGTTCTCTGTTCCATTTATGTGCGACAGGTTGATATTTACCAACGGTTTACAGAACACATGGATTTTACACTTCTTTTACTATCCACACTGCTTTTGATGTATACCAAAACACACAACTGCTCTCGGTGACATAAACCGCCTTCTCAACTAACACGAAGTAAATCCAGAAGACCTTGTTGCGATATAAGTCCCAACCGAGCCGCTTTAACATTATCATCATCATTACACATTAGTTGAAGGTGGGTGACACACTGTAGCTGTGCCGTAATACAAAAGCTAAATCGAGATACTAAACACTACAAAATACATAAACTAAAACGCAAGTACAGTCCAATCTGCTAGGGTGGTCACCTGTCTATGGCGACCAGCCAATGATATCTTCAGTGTTTTCTATCGTGTGCAATGTCCCTATGCTTGAACTTGTCCATGGCGACCACTTTTTGTCGGTCGCTTGAGTGGTCGCCTTAAACATGTTTGACTACACTATCATGTTAACTGTCATATTATCCAACCGCTCTAACGATTCAGCTCCAGAATTCCAAATATTTGAATATCAACCGTTTCTGTCTGTGCTTTACACTAGCCAACTGCAAAGCTTGCCTCCAAAATTGTTAGGTACCGTCCCATGCGCTAACTTGAAAGTGTCCAGCTAGAAGTCGTCCAGAAATTCAAGTATCTAGGGAGCTATGTTAGCGCCTGTGAATAGGTTAGATCACTAACCGTATAGTAAAAGCTCGAGGTGCTCTTACCAATCTTCGTTTGTACTGCCTTGAAAGGCACAGTTTACAACGTAACCATGCGTTCAACCCTCCTTTATGGTTGCGAAACCCAGCCCATCATTTCGACAGACAAAGACCATCGTTGCCTTCGCCGACTAGCTGATTTCTGGTGGGATCACTACGTGAACAGTGAGTACATTCGGCGTCTCGTCTCCAGTACAGGTGGAGTGAGTGAACCGCTCAGCACCGTCATATCACGCGCCAGGCCCCGATGGGCGGGCCACGTGTTACGCATGTCTGCACTCCTGCGACGTGTATTATTTGCACGACCGCGGTCTGGGAGGAAAGAGAAGATAAGAGACCAGTCGATTTCTTGGTCAAGGGGAATGAAGATCCTCATCTCTAACTTGGCAACAACTGGTGCCTCCCTGATGTTACCCTGTGGTCCAAAGGTCGATGAACATGCTTGGTTTGATACACTTGTTGAAATGGCCAGAAGCCGACCTGAACGGCTATTGTGTTGTGAATTTCTCTTCCCTCTTTCCTCCTATTTAGCTTCCCCCTCCACCTGCGATCTCACACTCGATGCATAAATGAAACTAAGAATATCGTTACTTTTTTATTCTGTGATGTCTTGTATCTAACTTTTTTCATATATCTTGTCTGCTTATATTGCGGCATCACAGCTGCGGTCTTCCTTACCTTTAGCTGACATGTAGTGCAATGATGATGATTTCGTTGTATTTATTTTCCTCCATTGACTATTATGTTTGCTACCATCGTTATTTTTATTTTGCAACCTGGCACACGGTAACCCCGTCAATCATTCTCCACTGTCCGGACCATAATTCATCGACAGTCCAGATCATGGCACGCAGATTGCTGACATCTTTATATGGTCTTTGTAGGAGAGTTAGCATGTCTATATTCTACTTGTTATCCACTTCCAATTTATGATTCAGAAAATGTGATTTCCTTCACGTTTTCGCATATATTTGTTCTTGTTAGCGGTACACAGCAACCTTTCAGGCATTGTCTGTTGTCACCTTTTCTATACATGCCAGTCTATTCGCCTCTGTCTTATACCTTTCGTTAACAGCAAAAAATCCACCCTTCCAGCACATATCCTCGGGGTTACCCTCTTCCTCAACGTCCTCCTATGTACCGGACTCCGTCGAGAATCGTGCACCGAATGATACTGCTTTCTCCACTTCTCAGCCGACTGTCTGGATCGGCTGTCAAAGTGGGGACCTTTTTGTACACCCTGCCATGGGCGACTTGCGTCAGTGCCAACAGGCTGTCCGCCTTCCCGACTCCATCTTGCAAATTAGGTAACGGGTTTTATATGTGTTAGTTACAGGAACTAATGCACCGCTCGCCTGTTTTTGATTCTCATCTGTATGTCCCATACATTGTCTTTGTTCTGTCGATTGGTTGCTTTTCTGTCTATTACTCAGGCGTTATCCCTGTCGTTACCCGCTACATAGTAATCTTTCGCTACTTTGGCTACATTCTGCTGACTTTCTCATCGTATGTGCATTTGTACATTATCGATCCCCCGACTGTTCTAACATTTGCCAGCCGTTTGCATTTCCGATCACCGTAGTCTGAATTCGCCTTCGATTTTCCTTTATTTTTAATTTCCATATCACAGCCGTCCGTAATCTACCGATCCACAAATATCCATGATGATAGTTGCATTTTCCATCTTCCTATTTCTATTGGCCGTTCCGCACCCCCACCAACTGTTCAATCTGTTGTTACACCTCAATGCTCTGCATGCCATCCTTGAAGAGTATAACAAAGGTACCTCATTTGTGCTCACACCCGCCACTTACGGTTGATGGGTCTTACCTCTCAGAAGCTAAGGTCCGCTATTCTCAGTTATTAATCTGGCTTACTGCACCATGGATTGTGCCGCCCTCATTTGGCCAACGCTATTTTGATGGATCCAGTCTCCATAATTCTCATCGCTGTTTAAATGAAAAACAACACATGAGCAGCCATCTCCTGGGATACTGACGTAACAAGTCTCACCATCGACAATGTCCGACACAGACCCAAGAGACCTCCCACCATCGTTGCGGAAGGACGGTGGGGCCTCATCTGAGCTGTCTTGGTTTCTCTGCTCGCCACTATTTGACACCCTTTTGGCCAACGTGTTCCGGCTTGAAGCGAATACATGGAGACTCGTAATGCTCTCAGGGCGAAACTACATGCTTGCCTGAAGAGAGGCAACAAAGCGTGATGGTCTCATCGTGCCTCGGAGATGGAAACAACCGCTGCCCTTAGTAACCATCGGAAGTTATTCCGTTTGATACGATAAACGGGCAACGGGAAACCTTTTGTTAGCGAGACAATATGCGACGAGAGTGGACAGCCGATCCACAGCTTGTCGAAGCGCTTGGGGCGTTTGGTCGAACACTTTGCAAAACAGTTTAATCAATCTGGCTTGCCAATGGGGGCGCCCTACTCCCTGGGCCGTCCCCTTTGCTGCGCCCTCGCGCGCAAAAATCGAGCGTGAAATCGGACAGCTGAAATTGAACAAGGTTGCCGGAGCAGATAGACTTCAACCAGCCCTCTTCAAATTTGAGCTACCTGCTCTTTTGGACGATTCACATAGTTTGCTAGGGAATTTGTGGGAGCAGATGACTGTCCTGATCGACTGGAGGCGCTCCGTAATAGTTCTGTTTTTCAAGGGAGGCTCCCGTTCCGAATGGGGCATTCATAGAGGAATCAGTCTGATCTCCATTGCCTCTAAGTTACTTGCGTCTGTCGTCCTCCATTGACTGGCACTCGTGAAATCTAGATGCACGAAGAGCAAGCCGTGTTTCGTCGAGATCGTGGTTGCATTGACCACATCTTCACATTACGTCAGTTGTTGGAACACCGCCATGTTTATTGGCGATCCACTGTAGTCGTGTTCCTAGACATCAAAGGGCCTTTGATTCGGTTGATTCATATGCCCTTTGGGACTCTACTCAGGAAAGGTACGCCCGCGAAATATGTAAACATTATCCGAGGGCTATACGCACGTAGCTCGGGCAGAATGAGGGTTTAAGGTAAGCTGTCGTCGCCCTTCAATATCTCCAGCGGTGTGAAACAAGCTTGCCCACTGTCACCTTTTCTCTTTAACTTCACCATTGACGAAGTCATGGAAACGGCGTTCGTCGGGCACGACTTGGAAGATATGGAGCTGCTCCCTGGTGAACGAATCCTCGACTTGGAATATGCCGACGACATTACGCTTATCTGTGACGGCTCACAAACGTGCCAAGCTGCACTGGATAAATTAGCTCTGGCTTTCACTCGTTTCGGGTTATGCCTTGTACCTTCGAAATGCGAAGTTCTTCTCCAAGATTGTCAGGAACCCTCTCCTACACTGACTCTTGGCAGTGACAATTTAGAAGTCCTCGAGAAATTCAAGTATCTGCGCAGCTATATCAGCGTCCGTAGGATTGAAAATTAGATCACTAACCGTGTAGCGAAACTTCGATGCGCTTTTGCTAATCTCCACAATCTGTGGCACCGGCATGACATTACTGTCACTCTGAAGGGCAGAGTTTACACTGCAGCAGTCCGCACAACCCTCCCGCCTTTGCAAGTTAGCTCATATTTGCTGGGAGCCATGCTAGAGCAATGAGCGTGTGCAGCGTGGCGTATTTGGTGCAGGAAGAGCGAGGGAACCACCCAGCACCGTTATGTCCCGCATCAAGCTCCGATAACCGGACCACGTGTTGCGCATGCCAGCCAACCTACTTCCGCTACATGCGTTGTTTGCGCGCCGGGGATGTGAATGGACGAAGAGGAGGGGAGGCCAAGCGGTGACTCGGTCGAGAGGAATGAAGTCCCTCACTTCAAACTTGGATTCGGTTGATGTTTCCCGACTGCCTGGTTTGGGACCGAAAGATAACGAACATGTATGGTTGGATACACTATCTGACGTGGCTAGGTGTCGTCCTGTGGCTTTTGTGTTGTGAGTTTCTTCGTCTATCCTCTTGTCTTTAGCTTCCCTTTCCAACACCAAAAATGTGGTCTTAGCATTATGTTACTTTTTTCTAGCTTTTAAGTCTACATTGCTTAATGTCTTACTTTTTGGTATTACGGCACATTAGCTAAGGCGTGCTTCTCACCCTCAGCTAACTTGTATTGATGATGATGATGATGATGATGATGATGATGATGATGATGATGATGATGATGATGATGATGATGATGATGATGATGATGATGATGATGATGATGATGATGATGATGATGATGATGATGATGATGATGATGATGATGATGATGATGATGATGATGATGATGATGATGATGATGATGATGATGATGATGATGATGATGATGATGATGATGATGATGATGATGATGATGATGATGATGATGATGATGATGATGATGATGATGATGATGATGATGATGATGATGATGATGATGATGATGATGATGATGATGATGATGATGATGATGATGATGATGATGATGATGATGATGATGATGATGATGATGATGATGATGATGATGATGATGATGATGATGATGATGATGATGAACTGAGAACTGAGAACTGGTGGGAAGCAGCGAGTAGAGTTTGCTCTGTGTAGCTGCATCGTTCGTCGTTTTCGGACATGAACTTTTTATTTATCGTTTCGCTCTTTGTACTTTGCCTCTGCAAATTGTTTGTCTAGTAGCATCTTGAATTTAGCCACTGTGTTCGCTTCTACTATATGCTGAGGCAGGTCGTTCCAGACATTCACCACTCTTCGTTCGAAACAGAGTTGATGGGCGACCCGCTTCAAATCCGGGACGATAAGTTTATACCGGTGTCCTCGTGTGCAGCTTTGTGTGCGCAGATGAAGTAGTTGTCTCAACATGGGGTAATCACCCAGATGTAATATTCGGTGCGTCATGATGAGGTCAACCCTCAGCCGACGATAAGATAGGGTGTATAACCCTAGTTTCTTACATCGGTCTTCGTATGGCATACCTCGTAAGTTGGGAATCAGCCTAGTGGCTACATGCTGCACCCGCTCAAGCTTTTCTACTTCGCCCCGGGTGATGGGACAGTATGCGGGAGATGGCGAAGACGACTTGCCTTTGGCTGGTGGTTGTCACCTCTCATTCCCACCTTTAAGTATTGCTAGAGAACTTCTTGCGGAACTTATCGCAGTATCAGTTTTATCTTTATTGCATCCAAGATGCTGCATCCATACTGCATTGGCCCATTGTTCTTTGCGAGAGATGAATCAGTGGAAGTCAGCTTGGATTCCGCCCCACTAGACGGTGCGTTAGCTACCTTTTTGCCCCTGGTTAGTTACTTAATCATCATGCTTATAGCAGCTTGCTATGATAGTCTTCCTTAAGTTGGACGCTACCTATGACTCTGTTGATCGTGCCTGTTTGTGGCGATACCCCCTTCGGGAAGACATCCGAGAAATGTCTCTAGTCACCACATCACACTTTCCTGGGTTGTATAGTATCCCGCAAAACTTCTGCTTGATTTCGCCACGACAAGTACAGCACGTCAGCGTGTCTTTCTCTTCCCCTGTCATTCGACTGGGTGCATGATCAGTTCACCATCTACCGAGGCTTGGTGCTGCTGGACCTCATTCGACTTTCTCGGCAGTGCGTCTCCACAGTGTGTTGTTTGTGAGCGTTACAGAGCTAATGAGGTCTCTACATTATTCGCACGACGCGGATGATAGGTCAAAGGGACCAGCTATTGCTACATACATGCTTTGATAAAGCAGCCCAGGCAGCGACGGATGAAGGGGATTATCAAGTCCTTGTACTCTCTAAACGTTGAACTCTGCCGGTGGCCGAGAGAATTGCCCGCCTGGCTTGCAATCTTTAGGCCACCGGTTCGAATCCGCATAGGGGCGGGCCTCCTCGTGATATACTCAGCCCACTCGCGACCGGTGTTGTTCGTGTGGCAGCGAATCGTCGTTACAGTGTGCCGGCGTACTACTGATAACTACTTGTCTTGCCAAAAGTTGTACGTCAACACTATTGACGCTTTTAGACGAGTCACGAGACCGTGATGACATTAGGCCTACTAAACATTTCTTATGACTGTTCTATCCTACGTCCACATCGATGGGCCCAAATACGGGTGAAACGATTTTTGCCCCCCTATCGTTTCACTACCTGCGGGCTGTTGCATCCGAGTAAGAAATTTCTTTTTCTCCCTTTGCTTTTTCATCTACACCAGTACAGTGTAATTTTGTTGCTTGGCAAATCCGTGCAACATGCTCACACACGCGTGTGCGTTCCAGGCGTTCTCACTACGATACCGTATTTTTCTCGCCTTTTGTTTCCGTCTCAGCTGCTCAGCGTAGTTGTCGCGTTCTACTTGACTTATAAAACTTTGATCAGCTGACATTTCTGACTTCCCATTCCTGTGATCCATATCCAACTCGCTTACCACAGCTGTTGTCTGCTAACCTGCAGCCATCATCTGTAGGGTAAGTGCCCAACAACCTATCATTTTTCTTGCCGTTGCTGGGAAAAGATCCATCTCAACTTTCATATTCTTCTGACCATGCCTTTGTCATGCCAGGTTGACCGCCTAGTATGATGGCCCCAACTGCACTAAACACTTACTTGCTACCCATGCCTGTTCTAACCATTATTCCACTCTCCACGTCTTCTACGACCAGGTATTTCAGGGGTCGGGTATTTGTGTGTCTTGCTAACGGTCAGATTGTTGTCTTCCGTCGAACCGTCCGGCCCAATTCTTTCGTTCCGCAGTCTACATCACTAGCTTCCTCGCTTCACTCCAGCGGTACTGTGGTTGTTACATCATCCAACATCCCTGACGTACCGTGCGTGGATAATCCCTGTACTGCTGGCAACGATCCCGCTCGCACGGTCGCCTCAACCACATCAGCTAATAGTGGAGATCCTCCAGTTGCCACATGGGACTTTTCCGAAGCATGCTTCATCACCTATGGGCACACGCGTTCTCGCGTTCGGGAAACCATCATCGTCCCTCCCAGTGGGTGTTTATGGACTTCTTGTTGGAACGAAGTTCTGGTAATTGACACAACCAGTTTATCTTTAATCAGCAGGTGGGTCTCTTTGTTTTTTGAGATGGTTTTTCCCACTTATTTTTTTCAAACGGTACGATAACACTTATGCCGAGATCATTATCTCAGTATTGATGTCCGAATAGACTGGACTCGTATTTTATTATGAGTTTGCTTACCCACCTTTTTCATCTTCTGCACTCTAATGTGTTTCTGGTGAGCTACAAGCTTTATGTTCAGGTCAGCTGTTTTATTCTCCTTTTTGTGACGATAGCAATAAGTGCGGATATTTTGCGTTCATTCTCCATGTTGCACTTTCTCACACTGCTGCTGACTAATAGGCCGCACACGGGTGACAAATTTGGCTTGTCGTTTGCTACGTTTTTCATGACATTCTACTGCAGTGACCTACCTGGACAGCCAATCGCTCTGAAGCAGTCGTTACCTGGTTAGACTTTGCATATTCCATCTTTTTCTTCTCCAATACGCATACCGAAGCGAAGTGGATTGAAGTGTCATAATTCACGTCTCCGTGCTTGCAAAGTCACTTCCTTGGTTGAAGCAACAGACAACCATTGTGTTGTACATAAATGTTGGGAGAATCGGGACGAACTAGTGACACTTGGGCTCTCGAACTGCCAACTCATGAATGAAACACACCTTAACTTCATCTTTTCAGGCATTTTTTATAATCCGCAACGTGATGCGTCCCGTTGTTTCCACCCAGACTCCCCAACATCTTTTGGTTAACTTCCTCTCTTTCCTTCGCTACCAGCTGGTCATTCGAGGACTTCGTTTATTTAACTGCTAATAGATAGGTACGCGACCACCATTAGCCAACTGCTGTAGGCGACGCAAATACATTATGTGGAAGGCTACGGGTTTTACTACCAACTTGTATCAATGTAACCCACACATTGTTCGACTGGTGCTTAAATTCTTTCCACGCACGTCTATAGTGAAACATCTCTCCATACCCTAGACTCTCAATGGTCATACCTTAGCCCACCCGCAGCCTTCCACAATCTATCCCTATTCGTAGACGTTATTGCCTCCCACCTATACTTCTAATCATAGCTTTTAATCATCAATTCGGTCACTAACTCCTTCGATGACTTAACTACCGCTAATGGAGCATCCTTCTTCCCGTTGACTGCCCTTTATGCAATTATCGTGTGCTCCTGACCAGCATCAGTTCTGTTGCTCCTATCTAGCCTGGTCACCCACCGGCTACATCTTGGTACCAGACCGCACCTCATAGTCATTTTTGGTTTTTCACCTCTTTTACTGATCTTTCGTTCATATCTGTTTGCGGCCAGATCGCAACCAAAAAAGAAAAAAGGCGCTGAGTGCTTATTCTGCTTGTTTTCGAACCGTTGTCCGAGTAATTTTTGAGCTTAACCATCGTGGTAAGGCTGGATCTTACCGTCGTACGATGGTTTGCCTGCGTCAGCGTGGTGTTGTGTGGTCTTTCTTCCCAGGCACTCATGTCAGATTGGTTAATGGTTAGAGGTCAGATAAACTCCGCTTCTTGGTCCTCCAGGTTGGGGGTTTGGGTAAAGTTGGTCCCTTATTCCTCAAAGCGGACTCTTTGTAACCCATTGCCGAACTTGCTGCCTTGCGGTCAGGTTTTTTGGATCAAAGGCTCTGGTTATGAACCCTAATCGTTCTGGCCTGGGCAACCTGACAGTATCCTGCCCGCGCCCTACGGCTCTATGAACTTCTGTCCACACCATTTCTTGATGTTCAGCCCGTCGTAGAGGCTAATCAACGGCGCCCTATCTGCCGCATCGATCTGGGTAGATAGGTGTTTGGATGCTGCTTATCAAGCTTTTCCATCTTCTTTTCCCTCTTACGCTTTTTCACTTTTATCCTTCAGTTCCAGCTTAACTTTTATCCCCCTCCCAGTTCTTGGCTCTCCCTGACCTTGCTTTGATAGGGGTTTATTTTCTAGTTTCAACTCACTCGAATGCGGAGCATCACTCCTTCCCTGTCGACAAGCCCATGTCCAACCAAGCGGCCAATCTTAGTTCATCGGCTGTCTGAAGCCTTCGATCCTCCTTCACATTGGCATGTCTCCACGTACGCACATAGTTACAGGTCGGTCAACAAGCAGCAGTTACGCGAACATTAGCTACTCTCTCGATCTGCTGCTTATCGGACACCCGCCTGCAACACTCGAGTTCAGTGCTCACTCCGTGATGTCATTCAGATAACGCTAGCAGTGATTTCACACTGCGTTTATCCGGAGATTATACAGCTTCGAGTGCACGCCAAGCCGGTTTAGGTATTGCCCTGAGTCCCTGGGCTGAAACTGCTCCGGTTTATTGGATTTCACCCAGTAGCCCATTCAAAGTTTCGAAGTCGCGCGGGACTAATAGGTGCCTGTTTGTCATCACTGCCTACGTGATCACAGACTGTAGCACTGTTTCGGTGAAAGGCGACTTCTGTCGCTAACTGAACGGGCTCCTTCATCACAGAAGTAGCACATGCTGTAGCGCTAGTGGAGGATCTGAACCCTCAAATTGGAAAATTGTCCACTGGAGCTACATCTGAGCGGCCAACTCGATGTACGCTCCCGTAATGATAATGGTGAGTGTTTAGTTCGTTTGTGTGAAGATGCCCGCTTACTTCTTGCGAGCACTAAGTTTCGACACATCGCCCGTCGGAGGGTGACATAGCGCCCACCAGCCCTAAACGCAACTCGCCATCAGTTACCGCTGAAGAGACTGCGTCCAAAACTGTCGCTCGATTGGGCGCGCATGTGTGGACACTGACTATGCACTTGTATATGTTTATCTTCGGTTATGTTTTGGGGGATGCCCGCGACGACCCTGTGGGCGCATGGACACCGGCCAACTTGCCAAGCCAGATGTTCTTAATGTGCATCGAAGTGTGTTGGCGTTCGAGTTGAGTAAATGCTCACTGCATACTGTTGAAGGTGAAGGTCGGTGGTCGCATGTTCATCAAATCTTATTAACAACAAGCAACTGCTCATGTGATAAATCCAATCGCCAACATGGACATTGGGTCTTTTCGCAGTCTCTGGAACTTAGCGATGCTCGATGACACATTCCGACTGGAAGCGAACACAACGGGACTCAATAAGACCTCATGGCAAGACTTCGTGCTAGACTGAAGAGAGACCGCTAATCCTGGTGGTCTCATCGTCCGTCGGAGATTGGAATGGCCGCTGCTCTTTGTACCGAAAACGGGTAGCAAGAGAACTATATGTGATGGGAGTGGACAGCCTATCCAAAACTTGTCCAAACGCTTGGAACGTTGGGCTGAGCATTTTAGTCTTCCGTGATTCCTTAGATTTTAGTATATTCTTAGATTTCTCACCAGCTATTGATCGCCCTGCTCCATGGGCTGTTCCTTTTATCCGCCCTCAAGAACTCCTGATGTTGAATAAAGCCGCGGAGTTAGACGTTCTTCCTCCAGCCCTTTACAAATTCGGGCCATCTACCCTTGTGTATGATTTACACGAGTTATTAGTGAACACGGGAGGGCAGAAAACTCTCTTAACCGACTGGAACTGCTCCGTCATAGTCCCAATTTTCAAGGGAGGCTCACGATCTAAATCCGGCAATTATGGAGGAATCAGCCTAATTTCTATCGCCTCCAAATTACTTGCTTGTCATGCTCCACAGATTGACCGGCACACGTGAAAGCCAAAGGCGCATGCCGGGTTTCGTTGGAATCCAGGCCGCATCGATCACATATTCAGATAACTTCAAGTGTTGGGGGCCCATTGGATATATCGGTCGCCTATCGTTGTCGTGTTCATCGACATCATAGGTGCCTTTGATTCGGTAAATCGATGCGTTCTTTGGAACTGTCTGCTGACGAAATGTATGCCCGAGAAATATGTAAACCTTTTCCGAGTACTTTACGCACATAGCTCGCACAAAGGGGGTTATGTCAATGAGTCGCAACCCTTCAATATCTCCAGCGATGTGCGACAGTGATGCCAGCTGTCATATTTCCTCTCGAACTTAGCTATTGACGAAATCATGGAAGTCGCGTTCACTGAACACGGCCCAGAAGGTGTGAAGCTATTCCAGGTGAACGACTTTTTGACTTGCAGTGTGCTGACGGCCTTGCCCTCATTTGCGACAGCTCACAAATTTACCAAGCACCACTAAGCAGAATAGCACTGGCTGTCTGCCATTTCGATCTTTGCTTCGCATCTTCCAAGTGCACGAATTTCCTCCGAAATTGCCAAGGACTGCCTCTTGCTCTGATCTTTAGTGTGGATCAGCTACAAGTCCTTCAAAGTTCAACTGCCTAGGCAGTTGTATCAGCTTCGGTGGAATCGAAGATCAAGTCGCGAGCCGTATGGCAAATGCTCGGGGCGCTTTTGCTAACCTTCGCCACCTATGGTGCCGTCGCGCCATCACTCCCGCCCTGAAGGATAGAGTGTACAATGCGGTCCTACGTTCGACCCTTCTGCACGGTTGTGAAAACTTGACGTTTAGATCGGCAGACTTAAAGAAACTAGTTACGTTCGACCACCGGTGCCTTCGCAATTTGGCTCACATCTGGTGGGAACACTGAGTGAGCAACGAGCGTGTTCGACGACTTGTTTACGGCACAGGAAAAGGAAATGAACCGCTCACCACCGTTATTACACGCACCAGGCTCCGATGGCTGGGCCACGTCTTGCGTTTGCCAGCACACCGACTCCCACGACGTGCGATGCTTGCGCGCGGGGGTGTGAGTGTAAGGAAGGGGAGAGAAAGCCAAGCGATGAATGGGCAAGAAGAATGAAGGCTCTTAGTTCCAAGTTGGCTTCTGTTGGATCCTCCCGGCTCCCTGGTTCTAGTCCGAAAGACGATGAACACGTTTGGCTGGGTACACTTGCAGACATAGCTAGGAGCCGACCTCAGGGGGCGTTTGTGTTGTGCATTCCCCCCTTCCTTTCCGCTTAGCCTCCTCCTCCAACTTCGATTTCATTTCGGCACCACAATCTGCTGCTATTTTTCTGAAACGATGTTCATCCATTACTGGTGACTTAGCTGGCCCGCCTGTGTTGCGTTTTTCTCCTTTCTCATGTCTTGCATCACGATAGTTGCGGTGTTTCTCATCTCTAACTACGGGGTATAGTGAATGAATGAAATTTCGTCTCATATGTGTGTGCACTATTCACTGTCTCCAGTGTAGCATTTTCTGTTAATCAGTGATTGTCCTCGCAATTCCAGCTACATGTTGCTCTTTCTGATGACCAGCTTTCAATTTGCTTAGCTATTTTGGTCACATCTACTAAACACTAATACGGAGCCGACTTATAGTGTCATTCTCCTGTTAATTTGGGTACGGGATATGATAAGAATCATGGTGGTTTTCCATTGTATTGTAGAATAGATATCCGTATGCCATCACATTTTTCATCCGTTCGTTGCACTTGCATGCACGCTGTACTTTTCCATGTTTCTCTTTTCTCACCTTACCACCCCACAGTTTTAAAGTGCGATCTAGCGGCAGCCAGCAAGTGCAGTACATGTCTTGGTTTGGTCACGGGGTTTGGGTGGCAATGCGGCATGACACCAACATCCAGCTATTCCACGTTTTCACGCAGCAGTTGCTCCAAACGGTCGATGTGGATTCACTCATTACGGATCACATGCGTAAGTTTTGGAGCCCTTATCTATTGTCGTTGATCGCACTATATCATTTAATCGGGTTGGTTCATTCAGATAAAATCATAACTGAGCATTGCTATTATCGCGGATTTATGGTCCATTAAGAACACCATGTGCTAGGTCTGTTTGACCTCCTCTTCGTCGGCCCACCTCACTCAGTCATGGTTTAAATTCTCTTCTCTACCATTAGGTACTTCGGGCCTCGATAGCTATCTTACTAGTTCATGGGGTTATTTGGCAGGTATACGAGGGGTGTTCAAAAGAAACCGAACTTTTTTCATACTACTTATTACTCCTAGCACAACACTTTAAGCATTTCTCCCTCGAATTTGCCCCTTCTGCTGACAACACACCGTTCCCGACGATTCATCCATTTTTGGAAAGCCTCCTGGAACAGACTTTCTGTGATGGCGCACAGGTCTCTTGTCGCATTGTCCTGAATCTCCTCTATGTTTTGGGAAGGACCTCTTTTCAAAGTGGTTTTAAGTTTGGGAAACAGAGAAAAGTCTGCAGCGTCTAGGTCCGGAGAGTACATTGCATGTGGCACAATGAGAGTGTGATGTTTTGCTAGTTAGCTGCGGACAAGGAGCGATGCGTGAGCCGGCGCATTGTCATGATACAACATCCAATCCTGGTTTCCCCACAGTGCACAGCATCCCTCAAGCGCGCTGGAATTTGATGACATGATTCTGCGCTGGTACCCATTTCGTTAGTAACTTCTCGAACGATTAAATGATGATTTCCACGGATCCTATTACCAAGTCACTATAGACATGATCACCATCTGTTGATGTAGGTCTTTCAGGCTTGGGGTCGTCACCGACCGACATCCTGCCGTGTTCAAAACACTTAAATCACTCATTGCACTAGGTGCGACTCACCCAGTCCTCTCCATATGCCTGGCTAAATAATTAAAGTCTGTAAAAGTTTTGCCAAGCTTGTAACCACTTTTCACACACGCGTTGCTCTTCAAGCCTTTCATTGTCTCTTTGGCACTAATCCAACGAAAGGCTTGTGCACGTGCTCACTTTAGCGGCTGCGGCTCACCAACCTACAGTCAGAGCGAAATGCAGTAAATGACAGTTTTTTGTTTAAGCAAATCTCCACGTGCGCTCAGTAGCCCCAGTGTGCTCCCTTGTAGTGTGGCGAAAGCAACGCGAATCATCACAAACCACCTCTCAGTACGACGCACTTCTCAATCCTGGCATTTTCCACGCGTGAGAATGTTGTTATTCATTTACTTATCGGATGGCTTTAAACACCACTAACCTTTGGTCCTATACACAAAGTACGAAGTATACAGATGCCTTTGTAGCCCCTCAAAAAATTGATTTAATGCTCAGTGTCTTGAGGGGCTCTGCGTTGCGTCATGGCTGGTTTTCATTCCATTTCGTCAATCTCCGTTTTTCGAATGTCTGTGAGTTTGATCCGGTTGATCAGTGACCGCTTATTAGTGTTCGCATACTTTTATCAACTATGACGATTCTGATAATTTTGCAGCGGCTGTACTGTATATTAAGATTTCATCCTCGGCACAGCAGTCCAGTTAAATGCTTAAATCTCGAGGCCAGTCGGGCGCTCGTGTATTAGCGTCGTCATCTTGTCGCGCAGTCCTGAGATCGTAGCTGCTATTTCATGCGGGATTTGTTTTGACAAATTTCAATGTGGCAAGAAGCATTTTAGTAGGATACTCTGATTTCAATTATTTCGGATATTCTCTTCTTCTGTTTACATACACTCTGTGAAATTGTCGCATTGCGTGCACAACGAAACAATGTGCTGTGTTATTCAGTCTAATGAAAAGCGATCAGTTACCTGATCGAGACAGGGAAACGCTTTCGGTACACTCATCCTGTTTGCGCAACGCGTTTTAGCCGCCGCCGTATCACACGGAAGCTTCGACGGGTTGAAACAAGTGGGCATTGCTCTGTTAGTTAATTACTCTGAATGAGTCGCGAGGACTTCGGCACGTATAATACATCATTACAGGTTGGTCAACGGTGTGAAACGCCTCAGCTATTGTGCCACAAAAGATAAGATAAATGAAAAAGCGAAATACTAAACATGACGGAATGCGAAATAGGAATCAAGTGAGTTAGCTAATAGTTTGCAACCGTTTGCGACCATATTCCCTGGAATCTGCACTGAACTGTGGACTGCGTCCACAGTTTGGCCAACGTACTTGGTGCCACAAATACAATGAAACCGTTAGACACAACAGGAGTAACTTGAGTGTCCGGTTTGTCCTGGTTCTGTGTACACTGGCTGCTTCCTAACTTTGTACAGTGACACCAGTTCGGCCGCGTGATAGCGCTTATTTGCAATCTAGTGGAAGCGATTCCAGAATCTTCCACCACTTTAGCTCATCCTTAGTTCGTGGCTTGATGAACACTTTTTCCTCTGGACGTCTGTCAAACGTTTTGCACTGCTTTCCGCGTTTGCCTACCAAGGTATAAATTTCTCGGGGTATCCGCTTTCACGTACTACTGTTGGTGCATTTAACCTTACTATCATCCGTATCTTCACAACAAATTTCGTGATCTTATTTAGCTTTTTCAATTAGCGAACCGTGGACTTTTCAAACGTGTTATGTCCTATCGCGACACATCGAATCATAGTCGAAGCGACGAGTGTCTGCGAGAATCACCTGCATTTTCTTGACATAAACTTATATTTCCATAGCAACCATTCCTCAGCCCTTATCAGGTTTCATCATTACCACGTTGTCATTTCGGCGTAAGCTAATCAGCTATTCTCGGCGTTTCTTTGTTACAATTCTGAGGACATACGTCTGTGTTGCTCCATCGACATAATATTGGGCACCCACGCAGTCTCGATAATTATTACCACGCACTGTCAGCGCAGTTCGGCTTTGCGATGTCCTATTCACATGCAGTTCGCTCTCAAAATGTGTATTCTACAAATTGTGCATCTAAGTATTTCTTGTTTTCCGACACTGCTTTTTTCCCGACTATCTTCTCGGGCAAACTTTTCCAATAGTCTACCGCTCGAAGCATAGTGGCTAAGCTTTCCGCTAAGTGAGTAGTGCAGCATATCCGAAACCGGATGCCGCCAACCATATATATATATATATATATATATATATATATATATATATATATATATATATATATATATATATATATATATATATATTTAAATGGTTGGCGGCATCCGGTTTCGGATTTGCCTGTCACTGTGGTCAGCCACAGCACGCTTGCGCCTACAGAGGGACCATGGATGGCTTGCGCTGCACCACACACAGCTCCATCCACACACCCCATATACAGTGTAAACCCGAAGGAATAAGACCGGGAGGCATGTGGATGGAAGCAACGTTTCGTCAACGGAGCCGGCCCACACTCCTTCACAGGCAAACACAGGCAGGCTGTATTTGGGAATCAATCGCACACAATTCGGTGGCTGGGCCGTAGTCCGCTCTACACTGAGTGCATGGAACCACTCTTCGAGCCTAGCACAGCCACAAGGACCGTGCACTCTGTCACCTCCAGCAAGGACCAACTGTCTCTTGGAGCCAGAATGGACGAGGTAGTGGGTAATAGATAGGTAGGCACCTTGTCAACATGCACATCAACCGCAGCCACACCGGTGATATCAAGCAATAGCCAATCACTTGTGTGAAAGATAACACATGCAATAAATCGAGTAATGCATAAGGAAACGTGACAAACTTTTTTAATTAATGGGCATATGAAATAAATTTTCTACAAGCGAATCCGAGATAAGTTCACGATGTCAGAAAGTATATTTTACAGAAATGCCACAAACGCGAAAATGTTATCGAAATTAACTACAGTTGGCTTAAGCGACGTGTGCAAGTTTACAGAAGAGAGCACAGGTAGACATTCATCTGAGAAAAAGCATTAGGACAAATTTGAAAATCCACCACCCGAAATAAAGGGACTTAGAATGCAAGCACGCGGTTAGTAAATCGAATGCAGCTTACCTACAAACGCTGTGCCTGTTCTGCCTACGTTATCTACAGGACTCGTCGTCGCTTCGGTAGTGGTCTCGAGTGGCCTCGTTCATGGCTCACTAAGCCTGCCTGACTCAGGCTCTCGCGACCGCATGTGCTACAGCACCATGCGCTTGATGTCGATGGAGAACAACCCACCGGTTCTTACCGCTTCCGCACTTGCCGCTTCTTCTCTGCATGTATGATGTCTTTCTCCCGCACTTCGACAACTGCCTTCGTGATTAGATCGCGCCATGCACGCCGATCAACCGCCTTTGATTCCCATGACGTGCAATCAAGATTAGAACGTGAGAGGCTCGCTTCGATCATGTCCTGGTAACATAACTTTGGTTTCTCCACTTGCCGCTTCCCAGCACTCAACTGACCATATAAGATTTGTTTCGGTATCCGCATTAAATTCATACGCCACACATGACCAAGCCACCTCAGGTGTCTCCGTAAAAGGATGCAGTTCACTGCATACATTCAACTTCGACCCAGCACTTCCGTGTCAGCAACTCTGTCTCCCCAAGTGATGCGCTAAATTCGTCGCAAACACTGCTGATGGAATCGCTCGAGATATCGCACATCCCGCCGGTAAATCGTCCACGTTTCACTGCCGGACAGCACTATGGATTTGTACACCATCGGCTTCGTGCCAATGGTAAGCTGATGGTTGTTCCACACTCGGTACTCTAGCTTCCCGAATGCCGCCGCGGATACGCAGCTTACTGTGTAGGTTCTGATCAGTCGACATCACACTCCCAAGGTAGCAGAAGCCGGAGATGGTTTCCAATACTTCAGCACCAATGCAGATTCGCGGCAATATTGAAGATTGCACCTCCGGTGAAGGTTAAAAGAGAGACAGTGCTGCTTGTGTTGACGGTGAGCCCGAGTTTTGCCGTTGTCGAAGCGAGCGCATTAGTCAAGTGCTGCAACTCATCCGCGCTGTGTGCAAACAACGCACAGTGCTCAGCAAACAGCAACATACGGATAGTTGTCTCACAGACTAGAGTTCTCGCACCGAAACGAGGGATGTTCAGCAACTCACCATCAATACGGTGCTCCACACAAACACCGTAAGCACAAGCCGAATCAAAAGCACAAGACATCATTGCATGAAGGTAACTATTAAACGGGGCAGGTGCTAAGACACAGCCTTGCTTCACACGAGAGACAACTGCAAAGTCATCTGATATCTCTCCACTCAGCTGCACCCTCGCCCGCATACCACTGTCCAGACATTCAATTAAACTTATAAACTTACGCGGGCAAACAAACCTTACCAACACCAGCCACAATGCCTCGCGGTTCACCGTATCAAATGCTTTGGTGAAATCAACAAAAAGCGAGTACAACGGCTGGTATCGTTCTCTGCACTTCTCCTGCAGCTGACGAGCCGCAAACACCATATCTATAGTGTTGCGACCCGAACGGAATCCACATTGCTCTTCCGCCACGTTAGGTTCCACAACCTGACTGACGAGGCGGTTGAGCAGAATTCGGGCAATCATATTGCCCACACAACTCAGCAAGTTGATGCCACGATAAATTGTGCAACATTGCTTGCTCCCTTTGCCCTTGTACAGTGGTAGCACAAGGGCATCCTTCAGCTCAGGAAGCACCTCCTCCTCAATCCATACACATTGCACCAAGTGGCGCAGCGCAGTCACCAACGCGGGTCCGCCGTGTTTCAATACTTCAGGCGGGATCCCTTCGGCACCGGCACACTTGCCGTTTCGCAGCTGAGCTAGTGCTCTCTGTGTCTCATCCAGTGTCGGCGTGTCCACCAGACTCGTCTTTACATCGTGCTGCTTGCGGCCGTTCAATACAGGCCAGTCGATCTCTGACCGGTTGTTCAAGAAACAGTCGAAGTGTTTCCGCCAGATCTGCATTATGTCTGCAGTCTGTGTGCAGGTAGCCGCTGAGCTATCATCGAGCAGGGTCCTCAGCGTTTCGTACCTCGGTTGTACCGCGGCAATTCCATCGCAACCGGTGCAGGGCGGTCACCGGAGTTGCGGCCGAGTAGTGTGTGCAGTTTCCAGCACCCGATGCTGAGTGTTTTGCGCGCAGGCATACGATTGCATTGGTGGGCAATAGCACGCGAGGTGGTCGTTGTGCTTCGGAAGTTTGCTTGAAGGACTCCGCCCCGAGCCTTTGGCTCAATAGCCTGACCCACAAGGCAGCGGGTGATTTGGAGGTTTACTTGAGGGACTCCGACCTGAGCCTTGGGCTCAATAGCCTGATCCACAAGGCAGTGGGAAGCAGATCTAGCTCGGGGATGTGATTGCAGAGACAGATTGGGATCTGCTTGACGGCCGTTACACACAGCCTTCGGAGACCCGGAAGAATTCATATATGTTTCGCGACTGTAGTAGGATACGTCCCTGCGACCACGGCCAGACGTAGGAGGTATTTGGCTGGTTTGTACCAATTTGACCAGGGGCTGCCTGGCTTGAGGCGGGCAGAAGCAAACCAGTGATCACCCGGAGGTGCCCTCCCACCATCAGACAATGCGTGGCGCTCGTGCTCTACGCCAATCGAGCTGTGAGCCGTGTTGTCTCCCATGGCTAGGTTTTACGGGAAGAGGGCCATCGACCACTTCCTAACCTCCGAAGAGGATGGACTAGGATACTGGCGAAGCGCCCACACCTGACAAGAGAACGATTGGAGTCCTCAGCCAAAGCCTTCGATTAAATGAACACCTGAAAGGCAGCGGGTCTAGCACATGGTCAGTTCACTGACTCATGCGGATTGGTGTCCTGGATCTTAGCAGGGAGAAGGGCGTAACCTAACTCCCACCCAGCGGTCGCTCCGATGTGTCCAGGACATGAACCTATGGCACAAGTGTAGCAGCTGTGGGTAGTCCATCTGCCAGGATCTAGCCACCACCAGCCTCAGCGCATCATAGGCTCTCCCGATGTAAATACATATATGTATATATATAGAGCGAAAGAGAGAGAGAGAGAAGGATCTGGTAAAGCAACAAAGCTACTAACTGGGTGTGGGATTAATAATATCATGAAAACTGTCTTGGTTGCTAGCTCTTGTTTCTAATAAGCTCTTGGTTGAAGGGTACTTAGCGGAATGGGTAGGGACGAAATGTCACAAAATGGGCACGACCGAGACTGGCTCTTGGTCTTGCCAAAAATTGCCTCCAGCCAAGCTCATACATCGCCTTTGGGCTCCTAACCCGGGGGAATGAAAATGAATTTTATTTCGAAGTGAGAGCCTTTATTCCTGTCGACTGGCCTTCGCACTTCTGTGTACAATCTTCCGAATTCAGTGGTCGTGCTTGTGGCTCACCGGTACCACTTGCACTTTGAAAGTGTCTGATCACACTTCCCTAGTTGATTGATACCAAATATTCGCGCGTGCTTGTGCTCTTTCAATTTACTGTTGTATGGAAGTGGCTTCCGTTCCCAATGGTAATGTTTGTCTAGTTGTTTCTAACTTTAGTCACCACTTTGTGTAGTCTTACTTTTTATTGCTTCATCCCAGCAGCTCACAAGCCCGACAGTCTAACCGCCAATACGGAAAAGCACCAAACGGATGTTTCGCCCTGTTGGCGCTCGTCCTTGGTGCACATCCTCCGCCTCCACTAGGGACCAAACCCACGGCCGCTGACAGCTTGCACTAACTAGGTAGCATCTTATGCCACTGAATCATGTGAGACAGTGGCAGACAGTTATAACTTGTAAGCCACCTGAGATATAGTGCAATCTAATCTCCACTATCATGATGGATACCATCCTTGCAGGGCGCGGTGTTGGCCTCCAGTGTTCACGAATTCCACTAAACGCTAGCTATGTGCGCATAGCATTTGAAGCCTGTGGTGTCGCATTTTAACGTGCTAACTAGCAGAAGGATTTTTAATGAAGTTTTACCGGTGCGTCCCACCAGCTCACAGGTCGTTACAACCTACAAATGATATGCTTACATACTTTCCATGTTGTGGAAGTCGGGATCTCTGGGGGCTAGTCACTTTCCTCTTCAATGATAGTAACCTGCATGACAGTGGAGTATATGTTGCGCTATATGCCAATTAGCTTGCAAGTTAGGACTGTCTGTTTCCGTCGCAAGCCGGTAGCAGTCATGAGTTCTGCTTCTGGTGGAGCCGGAGGATGCACACCGCCGACGAGCCCCATTAAGGAAAATCGATCCTCTGGTGCTTTTCCGGATTGGTGGCAAGACTACATGACTTGTGATCCACTGGAAGGAATCAGTCAAACTCTACCAAGAATCTTCCTGCTCATTAGTAGCTTTAATATTACCAACTTAGTGAGTGCTCACGTTATCCTAGGCATTTGCCAAAGGGGCTTGTTCAGCGAAGGTAATTAAATTTAATAAAACCCTTCCATGAATTTCTTGAATGGATTTCTACCAGAAAACAACCGGTGCACATTAAGTTTCACATTACAGCTGTGCTCTGCGGGATTATAGATGTCTTTAGTAATTCTACTCTGTTTCCTTTGCTTATCACTTGTACTTCATTCTAGAAGAAGTTCGATCTGCCTGTTTGCCAATTTTTTTCCTTCAGAGACTTGTTGTCGTCTAACTTTATTAGTCTTCTTTAGGACTACTAATCAACTGTATATCATCATCAGTTAGCCACACTTTCTTTACTTCTGTTAGTTACTCCTCGCACGGTAAGTGCAACGAATTGTACCAGTTAGCTACACAAACCGTATATCATCAAAATGAAGCTATCTTCATCCTTCACCATCACTTCACTCAGGATGCAGATCAGGTTCATGGCGCGCATCTCTTTGGTGCGAGATTCACAAGTGCTCTCTCTCTCTTCAACCGTCTTTAATCCTTTGCCTGGATTTCGTCTCTTAGCTACTATATCCCACTCCACCAATTCAAAACTTTGACGAATGGCGTCTTAGTTATTCCCATTTTCTTATTGTTTTCAGCTTTCCTCGCATTGTGCTTAGTGGCCTTATTTTAATCCGATCTGACCTGGGGGTCCCAGTAATGCGCGAGTCTGGATATTTTCGCTGTAATAAAACCTCTACCTGTGGGTGTATATATGTGACAACTATCGTTGGGCAATAGTCACTTGACATTCGTCGCACTTCTCGTTCAAGCTCCTAAGATTCATTTCACTCCTTAGAGACGCGACCCAAGGACTTTGCTTATATCACCCGCTCACACTTCATTTTCTCAAAAAGGATGTTACTTATTTCTACCGTTTGTGTGAAACCGTCCAGCTTGTTCTACTGAAGTAACCTCTTTTCGACACTGGTGCCGGCCATCTTTTTACCACTTGTACTTTTATCATCCAGCTGGCAGTTTGTTCAAATGCAATGGCCTCCCATGTGTATACGTAACGTATCCGAGCTGTTTGTCACTCTTAAATGTGAGCCGTACCCGATAGTCGGAACAGAACGCGCAGGCATAGCATGCAACCGTTTAATGAAAGTTTCCTACGTTACAGTGGCTAGGAATGTCGAAACGAAAAGCCACTGAAATAAGGAAGGTAAGACAAGGTTATTGTCAGTTAATTATGTGAGTGCCTGTGTTCACGATCACTACTCGACTACATACGCCATACCTCTCTCTTTCCTGGTAAAAGCTGCAGACTCCTGCTTGGTACCGATCAACTGGCTTCGGCGTGCGTTTTGAGCTTCTTAACTAATGTTGTTCCGCGTCCGTTTGCGGTTCCTACTTTTGTGGGGCAGATTCTTCATCCGTTTTTGCGTCAGTGGCAGTCGATTTTTGATCCCGCTCATGCGGTTCGATTGAGTGTGGCCGGATATAGTCAAAATGGCGGCGCACCACACGGCCTTCCTCCAGCTGTAACTCCTCTTGGTTACTCGTTGAGGACATAAGCGTAGCAGGTTGTCAGCTTGCTTCGTGAGGCAGTCTTGTGTATACCGGATCAAAATCATTAAGACACATTTCCTCTGGCATCTTGTCATCCCCACATCATTCACCTTCGAGAGTTCGGAAAAAGTAGTTGCAGTCTCGTTCGTACTTGCCGGCCAAACATTAACTCTTCGGGTGGCTTCCTTGTCTATTCAGTCGGTCTCGTGCGGTACGAAACAGTAGACGATCCAAGATAGTTTGTAAAGTTCCATGAATCTGCTTGAGGAGACCTTGTTTAACAGTCGGAACCGCACGTTCTGTCATTCCATTCGACACAGGATGGTACGACGCAGATTTAATGTTCTGTATTCCGTTGTTACTCAGGAACTGTTGTAACTCTTCACTGGTAAATGGTGTCCCGTTGTCGGGGCATATAGCGAATATAGAGCGCGTTTTTGCAGCTGTTGCTGCGGAAGTCGCATGTGGAATTGGATGTACTTCTATCCATTTAGTATTGGTATCAATCAATAGGTAGACACATCAATCCATTGATTGGGCCGAACTAGTCCGCGTGTCCCCGCTGTCAGGGCCCATCTGGTCAACGTCATGAGTGTATCGGTCCGGGAGATTTTTCTTTTTGGTATTTCTAACATTGCTCGCAGTTTTTCAGCATCCGCTATAAATCCCGATCAATGTTCGGCCACCAACAGTATACACGTGCCAACGTCTTCATCCTTTTTACGCCGGGGTGTGCGTCATACAGGTCTCTCAGCAACTGGGGGCCCGTAGTTCGTCTGGTGAAACTATGCGCGATCCCCGAAGTATGCAGCCTTCTTATAGACACAACTTATTACTCCGACAGGCGAATGGTTTCAGTTCGTCTGATGTACTTGTAGGCCATCCAGTCATCAAGAGCCGTTTCACCATCGACAACGCAGGGTCTTGGTCCGTCAGGTGCCGCATCACGTCACTCCAGATCGGTGTCTTTTCAAGGTGTTGCATCAGATTGATAAACTCCGTGGGTTCATTGTTCATTTCTGTGCCATGCTGCTGCGGGAGGCGACTAACTGCCTCGGCAACGGTATTACTTGGTCCGTTTACCTACTGACGTTGGTAGTTATAGGCGCTCACAAGTAGTGCTCACCTTTGCACTTGTGGCGAAGACATCTGTTGGATTCCTTTCTCCTCACCCAGAAGCGAAAAAAGTGGTTTAAGGTCAGTGTGGATATCGAACTGTTTTCCCCAGACCTACTGATGGAAATGCTTGACTCCGAAAACAATCGCTAAGGCCTCTCTGTCCAGTTGGAAGTAACTCCTTTCAAGGGGTTGCAGGGTGCGCGAAGCAAAAGCGAGTGGACGAAGAGAATCGTCATCCGTCCAATGGCAAAGGACTACCCCTACTGCGCGTGGGGACGCATCACACTGCAGCACTAGAGGCCGACTTGGATCGAAATGCACGAGATACGGGAAGGCACTGATCACTCTTTTTGCATCTGTGAAGGTCTTTCTTTGATCCTGACTCCAAGTCAAGTACTTCCCCTTGTACAACAGTTCGTAAAAGGGTGCAAATAATGTTGAGACGTTGGATAAGAAGCGACGATCGGGAGGAAACATCCCTAAAATGATCGAAGTTCAGCTTCATTCTTGGGTTCGGATGCGACAAGGGTGGGCTTGAATTTATCTTCTAACACGTGTAATCCGTTCTTATCGAGGCGGTAATTATCGCCTTCTCACCAGCATAGATGGCATCAAGATGTCTTTGGCCTTCATTTTTTAAAACTTGTCACAGTAATTTAATCTTGTGGATCTCTCTTATAGTACCGTGTTTGGCTACAAGACGGCTCTAAATAATCCAGAAACGTGCTCCTCCACCCGTTCCAGGTAGCGGGGTTAGTTTCTCATCAAGAATGTTCCGAAGTAATGTAAGAAGGTGTAACATGGCGATAGTTTTACCTCTTCGCCAGGATGTTAAGTATGGACAGAACTTAGCGCACAGGCGTAGTAGAGAACCGCTTTACTGAAAGCTTCCTACATTACAGTGGCTAGAAATGCCGAAACGAAAGGCCAATGAACTAAGGAAGGTAAGACAAGATTATTGTCGACCAATTATGTAAGCGCCTTTGTTCACGATCATTACTCAAGTGCGTACGTGGCAGTCATCAACTATCCTGAGCTATAGGTTAACGCCGGTCTCTAAAGTCTTTTACCTCACACCATGTGACCCAATTTACATTTGGTCTATTATCCAGGCGGGTTTGGGGTAACTCTAACCCTCAAATCACCGCCGCCGTTGTATAGGCAAGGTTCCATTGTACTACTCGTGACCTCGTTTACCTTCCGTTTTCAACTGCAAGAACGAGGCGAAGCAGCTTGAGTAGAGAGAACTGTTTTCCGGTTCACCAGTAGTCCGTCACTTCACTCCACTCAGCCGTCCATCTTTTTCCAATCGACATTTCTTGGGGGTTGCGAGAAAATATCCCATACATTTTGTTAGCAGTAGCTCTGTGTCTAATGCAGTGGCAGAGCAACAGTCCACACTGCTTGGTTGTCACAGATTTTGACTTCTTCCCTCATCAGCGACCATGGTTTGCTTTGTTGCTAAGTTTAGTAAAGGGGTCCTGGCTTGACGATCCAGTCCATTTCGGCATACTCTTTATGTTGTATCATTATATATATATATATATATATATATATTAATTGTGGATGTTTGTGAGTAGAGTAAAGTTCGTAGCCCTCGGTAGCTCAGTGGTAGAGCAGCGGACCGGAAATTCATGGACCGGGGTTCGATTCCCCGTCGAGGCACATTATTCTGTGTGAATTTTAATCGTGACTTCTACTTTCTACGAAATAAATATATATATATATATTTTTTACTCTGCTCCACATCAGTGAGTTCTCCTCTCCCACTGATTGGTCGTTGTCAATCTTCTACACACTCTGTCACCGCTCTTTCGGCGTTCAACACGCATCTTTGGGTTGGCACAAATACGGGATTGATCATTACCTTACCCTTCAAGAAAGGGGCGTCTGTCACTTCGCGATTATCAACGAATTCTGTGGGAGCGGAACCAGGCACAATTCCTCAAGGTGAGTCAACCCACAATTTCGTTTTCCGCATCGTCTTTAAACTTCGTGATCCCAAACAATTATTGTGAATAGATGACAGGATGTTTCATCTGTTGTTCACTCGTCCTCACTTTCCTCCATGTACCTCCGCTCTGTTCGCCATTGTTTATTGTTCACACACTACGTCTCTTGCATGTAATGATTCTGCTCGCTGTTTATTAGTGCCCCACCTTCTGCTTATCGCGCGTACTCATGTAATTCTCGTATTTTCGATTGGCGTCATGGCTGCGGCATGGTCCGGTAACCAGCTCTTCCTCAAAATTAGCGCTGTTTTTTCAGTCTAAGGCAGCTAGAGTGCTGTTCTGCTTCGGCATCGCCATAGTCGGTGGTTCGTTACTGCATCGGATATCGCGCGGTCGCATTGTCAGACGTCGTGGCACTCGTCACACTATTTCTGACCTTTAAACACTAAGATTTGGGCTAAACCAACTTACACTTAAACTAGGTCTTTTTAAGCTGGCTAAATTTCATTCCACTTTATTTGGTTTGTTCTGCCTACCTGAATACTCTTCTATTAACTGCCCACGTTGCTTACATTAATTGCGCTTATCTTCGGTAATTTTGTTGCGTTTGTAGCATTTTTAACTAACTTATGGACATTTTTCCTTATCACGGATTTGTTGCTAACCAACTTACTTCATATGCTAATCTAGCGAAGCGTTATGCCACCGTATCCGTACGCCTTATTGGATTTGTTTTATTTCATCTTGTCATTCCAGGTGATTGGCTGTTGCTTGATATCGCCGGTGTGGCTGCGCTTGGTGTGCATGTTGACAAGGTGCCTACTTGTCTATTACCCACTACCTCGTCCATACTGGCTCCAGGAGACAGTTGGTCGTTGCTGGAGGGGACCGGGTGCACGGTTCTTGTGGCTGTGCTAGGCTCGAAGAGTGGTTCCATGCACTCAGTGTGGAGCGGACTACGATCCAGCCACCGCATTGTGTGCGCTTGATTCCCCAAATAGAGCGTGCTTGTGTTTGCCTGTGAAAGAGTGTGGGCCGGCTCCGTTAATGAAACGTGGCTCCCATCCACATGCCTCCCAGTGTTATTCCTTCAGGTTTACACTGTATATGGGGTGTGTGGATGGAGCTGTGGGTGGTTCAGCGCAAGCCACCCATGGTCCTTCTGTAGGCGCAGGCGTTCTGTCGCTGGCCACAGTGACAGGCAAATCCGAAACCGGAAGTCGGCAACCATATTTATTTATTTATTGATATCATTGTACACCAAGCGGCGCATAGTTGCTCAGCTAAGTAGTAAGAAAGTGATGAGCATTGAACCTCGCTTGCCCAATAACTGCTGAAATGGGGCCACCAATTACATTGGTTCATCTGACTTGAAGGGTTATACGGGCAGATTAACCCGAAGGATGTTGCACTCACCTTGTAATTCAAGTCACCAAATCGTGTCTGTGCATGTTCAGGCCTCTCGCGATATCGTTATTCAACGCGCAACTAATTGTGTTCACATAGTAACTAAGCCTCGATGCAACGCATCGTCAAATTGTTGACCCTTTTTTGTTCGCTATTACACTGTAACTAGGGATTCTGCATGACTACATCCCAACTTCTGCATGACCGTATTTTCTAGTCGAGAGTATCCTTTATCATTGTGACATATTCGCGGGTTGTTTGGCTGTTTTGCTTTGCTATGGCAGCATTAAGCTCCCGACTCAAAAAGGTAGTCGTTATTTATCTACACCGGGATATAATAAATCGGTGCTTCGCTATGAAATATCTGTATTTTCGTTATTTTCCTTTGCTCAGTAGATTGTATGTCATGAGGAAAAGCATCTAGTCGCAGTACGCCGAGACTCCTTACCGACGCCTCACTACCACGCAGTCACCACTAGTTACGTATGGGATGGGATACTATGAGGTTACCAGCGCCTAGCGTGTTCGAACCAATAACCTTTGAACTACAAACCATGCGCCTGTTTACCCGCTGCCTTCATCTTTTTGCACCTCCGCCACCTGATTACACATGCCTCAACGATCTCATGTCTCTTCATTGCGATACTACCAACCTTCTGGGGGGTCGACTCTCACGAGCCCAAAATTGTATAGGTACTTCGTTGAGCACACCGTGCCATCTATTCGAGGTGATTTTGATTAAGCTACATTTTCTTTGGCGCTGACCAGAGATGTCTTTGATTCCATTTTACGAACCTATGGCACCAGCCCACAGACTACTACCTGTTGTCGACAACAGTATTTGTTTGATAATTTCTGTCAGGAACACTGCATTCCTTTGGTAACTATTGAGCCTGGGCCACCAGCCATCTCACTCGCGAAGATTTGTCTTCCACTTCCATAGCAGCACAGTGCGGAATAGTCTTGCAACAAAAATATCATCACGCCAAGCCACCTGATTTCTTCGGTTGCATCCAAGCACGCATTTTATCCGTCTGGTGCGTCTCCGACTAGGAATTCGCAATTATACTACAGTTATAGAACTAACTCCCTCCAGCTTCTTACTTCATTGTTTGCACGTATTCATCGAAGCTGATGCGGCAACCTCAGGTGAAGCACCGTTCTGAACACCGAAACCGACTCCCCACTGGTTGCATTCTAACGAACAGACTTTTGTGAATGACTCACTGAAAAACGTGGACCTGGGTAGGTTTACAGAGCAACGCTCGGTTCAGTTCAGTTGCGATTGTTGTCATTACTCCAAGGAACTGCATTGCCGGGCTGCCTAACTCAGGGATTTGTTGCATTCTCATGTACTTGGAGCAACTCAGACGTTTTGCAGTTAACATGAGTTTACATGTGGGTCGTCTAGATGCATCCAAAGGTTGCTTAGATTATAGGTTCGGTTACAGTACCGAACGCACAAGCCATTCTCATCGTTTAGTGCAACTATTATTTCTATATGACTCTGAGGTGCACCACTTGATATATTCTAGCAACTGGCCTGTGATGGACCTAAGTAGAGCCCACCAGATAGCTTTGTTTCATTCTTGAGGGCTGTTCATTCCGTCAAACTTGCCCCGATCATGTTCATGCATTAATTCCATTAACGATTTCCGCTCACTTTTATCGAGAAGTGCGTCGAACTACCTCCTCCATTGTCAACTGGTATCCTGTCTCAGAACACGTTTGGGCAAGGTCACTACAACACCTTGCGTATTATCATTTAATTACCCTGATAACACTAATCTTCGAGCGAGTAGAATATCAGCTGCCGCGAATGAAACCGGAGTTACACTCTCCGCGATACAGGTCGCTACCACATGGTTTCTGGTATGGGAAAGTAAATGAATTTTTTTGAATATAGTATGTGGATACCTGACTTCTCGGAATGCAATTCCACTACATGGGCTATTTGGAGTATGTCGAACTAATCTGCGAGGTCGCCCAGAGACCTAGTTTATCAGAATGCTGAGGAAATAAACGAGCAAGGACAGAGTCTGCGAACTACTCTACGGTACTTGTCTTAGCAATTCACTCATCAGTGGCGCATTCTGGGACAGTACCTGTGCGCCGATTCTTTACAATGATCCTCGTCTAGCTCAGTGGGTGGATTAAATTCAACAAAGTTTCAGTTACCCAATTGACTCTTGCTTTTTTCACGCTTGAATAACACTTGTGGTGGTACGTGACTTCTAGCAGTAATTATTAAACTTCTTCCACTGTGGACCTGTTGGTTAGCAAAGTGACTAGCGCGTGTCGTATAGTCACTCTACACACTACTCACAGTCCAGAACGAATACTGTGATAAAAGATAACGGGAACGAGACACATTATCAACTTTTCTTAATAGGCATATTGAATAGTGCAGTAAACTGGATTTAGACAAGAGAAAGATTGAGCTACATGCATAATAAACCTCCGTTTGAAATACCTGTAAAAAGGACTGGTCTTTGATGGAACTACGACTCACCAGAGGTAGATATGGAGTTCATGGATATTTTTGATAATACAATATATCACAAAGTTTACCATGTATATATATATATATATATATATATATATGTGAGGCGGGAAAGCTTATGGTGCGTTGAGGCTTGTGATGGCTAGATCCTGACAGATGGTCTACCCACTGCTGCTACACATGTGCCATACGTTCATGTCCTGGACGCATCGTAGCGACCGCTGGGTAGGAGCTGGGTTACGCCCTCCCTGCTAGGATCCAGGACACCAATCCGCATGAGTCAGTGAACTGACCATGTGCTAGACCCGCTGCTTTTCTGGTATACATTTAATCGAGAGCTTTTGCTGAGGACTCGAGTCGTTCTCCTGTCAAGTGTAGGCGCTTCGCCAGTATCCTAGTCCATCCTCTTCGGGGGTTAGGAAGTGGTCGATGACCCTCTTCCCGTAAAACCTAGCCATGGAAGACAATATGTATACGGGTTATAAGCTCACGGCTCGATTGGCGTAGAGCACGAGCACCACGCATTATCTCTGACGGTGGATGGGCACCTTCAGGTGTTCAGCGGTTTGCTGCTGCCCGCCTTAAGCCAGGTATCCCTTGGTCAAATTGGTGCAAACCCGCAAAACCCCTCCTACATCTGGCCGTGGTCGCAGATGCGTATCCTACTACGGTCGCGAAACATTGTTTCAGGTCTTCGAACGCTGCGTATGACGGCCGTCAAGCAGATCCTAATCTATCTCTGCAATCACATTCCCGAGCTGGATCTGCTCTCCACTGCCTTGTGGATCAGGCTATTTAGCCCAAGGCTTCGTGCGGAGTCCCTCAAGCAAACCTCCGAAGCACAATCGCCACCTCGCGTACGATTGCTCACCGATGCAATCTTATGCCTGCGCACAAAGCACTCAGCATCGGGTGCTGGAACGTGCGCACACTACTAGACGGGAACTCCAGTGAGCGCCCTGAGCGACGCGCTGCACTGGTTGCGATGGAATTACTGCGTTACAACATCGATCTTGCGGCGCTCAATGAGACCCGGCTCAGTTAGCAAGGTAAGTTGCATGCACTGTGTGCCGGTTATACATTCTACTGGGTGGACAACGCCGCCTCAGCACCACGTGAACATGGGGTCGGATTTGCAATATCCGATCGCCTCCATGGCCTGCTGTTGGGTGAACCAACGGGCATCAGCGCGCGACTGATGACTGTTCGCCTACGACTCGGAAGAGGTAAGTTTGCCACTTTGCCAGCCGATGACGTGGAGAAGGAGTATGAAGAAGGCGACCTCAAGTTTGGCAGCAGTCGGACCAGTCCGCCTTCCAGGTTGGGGACCACGAGATGCTGAATTTCAGTGGTTGGAAACATTGGACGTCATGGCACGCAACAGACATCAGTGGCGGCAATGTTGTTCCGCAATTTCACCATCCCTTTGATACACACAAAAACTCACAAAACAAAAAGATACAAAATGGCGTGTGTAAAACCAAAAAAATCGTTTCCCATATTTTTTAATCGCATTAGTGTTCCCATCTTCACCTTTTTCTTCTGCCGTGGTTCTGATGGCACAATGTCTGTTAACAGACTGTGAATAAATATATAGGCATGTACGGTCCGACCATGTGTTATCCTGATGACATGCGTCATCAATCCTACGCTTAGCTATCCTCCGCCTTATCTTTGCACGATAGCTAGCTGTTTGTGACGGTATGTTGTCTACACAAGGTTTAGCCGCCTTGGCTCTGAATGTTTGTTTAGGGCATTAAGGTTTTCAGGTAAGTCCCCCTTCTCTCCCTCTTCTTATTATTTATTTCATAGGTGCTCATGGTTGTGTGGCAGCGAAGCATCAGTTCAAACGGTTAAAGTACTGCTGTTGATGATGATGATGACGACGACGATGACGATGATGATCTATGCCGAGAAGCGACCGACGACTTCAGCTGGGTGATTTCAACGCGCGTGTTGGACGTGATGCATCAGTGTGGACGGATGTTATCCGTGTGCGTGGCATTGGTTCCGCGAATTCGAACTGTGACAGGTTGCTCTCACTGTGCGCCACTCACGGCCTGACGATCACAAACATTCGGATTGCACTGAATGCGCGTGATATAGCAACTTGGACGCACCCACGGAGTGGTCACGCTCATCTGCTCGACTATGTCATCGTGCATCAGCGTGATATGTGTGAAGTGCGCATGACACGTGTACTGCGTGGAGCTGAGTGTGGCACTGATCACAAGTTGGTGCGGACCAAACTGTACATATGTTTCCGTAAATCTAGGTATAGCCCTCCTGTCGTGAACCGGCGTAAATTAAACCACCTTTTTTCGTTTTTGCTTCACTTCAGATGGGAGTTTACGTTGTATGCTTACGTTTACCGTTTGTTCAAACACATGTTGGAAAAGGAAGCTACCCTGTTTTCGCGGATAACTGATGGCATGGAAAAGTAATCTTGCCTTATGTTTGGCCCCGGTTGGATCTGTCTGCCTCTTTCGTTGGGGATTACGTGATGTTGACTTCCGATGGTTAGAATTATTTTAGCTTTTTGTTTTACAATAGGAATTACTGGCTTCAATACGGCCGTATTCTTAATCATAAAAATAATAATAATGAATGTATTTCCCCTGATCCGATAAGCTGTGTCTGTAGCGGCACAGATCAGTTTTTTTAAAAGTTCCATGCTCTTCTATGGGCGCTATGCCTGTGTCGCATATTGGGACATGAGTTTCATGTAATAGCCATTTAGTGGGTGGTTGCAGGGAAAGCCAGGATTTGGAAACGTGGATGTCCAGAAAGCATCAGCGGTACGCCGGTACGCAGTACCGACGTGTCGTTGCCGCGCATCCACCACCAGTCGCACGTTGCTTGAGGATGCTGCAAAATCTTCCGGTCCCTACGCAGGCTCGAACCCGCGCCCTCTGAATATAAGGCTACGAGCTAGCGAACCTTAAGCTTACGTCTTGGCGTGAGTGTTCTTACTTTTTGGATCCCTCTTGGGATTATTCCTCGGGGGTTTTCTCTTGTGAATATAATCATTGTATTCAGCTCAATGCAGCTTGCGCGTTTGTTTCTAAATGCTATCACATTGTGACATGACCCCTGTGTGGTTGACAGTTTATTTCACAGATAGGTATATATGACCAGGAAGAAATTAGAGCACATGCTTGTTCTAGGCTTTAGTATATTCCGTGTGTACTTGTTGCGAATCTATCGAGTTTAGCTGTGTTGCTATTCGAGTGTAGGCAGTTCAGAATAAGTTTTTTGTGTTGCAGGTTGTAAAGCGGCAACAAGTGACGCGTGAATCGTCCCATCCATTGTGGTTCGAGTTGACGTTTCTTGCAACGCTCTCGCTAATTTTCGGTAGGATGTTTCTCATTCATATATTTAGTAGACGACCTCTTCAGTTGTTCCTGAGCAATTCTGTCGCTCTTTCTCATGTTGCCGTATATTATGCTACCATGCTGGATGACAGGATGCGTGAGTGACCTGAAATGCTGAACTTTAGCCTTGATTGTGTTGATTTTGTAATGTTAACTTTCAGACAAAAATAAAGCAGAAACAAAACGTTTAAAACGGTTTGTGAAACTACAGGAGATCTTTTCCTCTTTTGGTACCGTTTTCTTTGTTGAACTTGAAAGCTTCCTCTTTCCTTACCACCTTGTTCTAATGGCCCAATTGTCTCTTTGGACTTTTGCGCAAATATATGTTGGTAATTCAACCCTGACTACCACTGCTTCAAACCATCTCGATATCGAATAATTGCGTTAATTAGGGCACGTTTCACATGAACCCGCTCTTCACCCACCACAGCGGTGATCGTATTGCGCAAGACTCGAAGGGGTAACGGACGACGTTTTAGTGAAGAATGAACTTGGTGATTTGTTCCATGTCTCCTTCCACATTTCGGGTTCAATCGTCCCAACATGTACTTGACTCTATATTTATTACCTAACACTTCCAGAAACCTGCACCCTCGGGACATGTTTGCTACGTTGTTGTTTGTAAATCGTCCGCTCTGATTTTTTGTCGTGTAACCTAGTTATGACGCTGGTCGTTCTCGCTATTCCCCCTCTTAGACCACGGTCGATTGCTCGTGAGCTTGTGGCGGTGTTGACTCCTCCTTTCTTAACCTTTGCATGTAGCGCTCGTGTTTTCCACAAGGCGATACGTTGTCTGCTTTCTGTTATTCTTATTTGTAATGTTTTCGTACCTCTTAGCTGTACCCACGGACGCCGCGGATTTTTGGATCAACGTGTGCTGGATACTACTTTTGCCTCAGATTACTGTGTTAGCAGCGTTTTATCTGTGTGAATTGTGCACCATTATTCTTCTTTTGGCGTATTTTCCAAGCGGTGCAAATTTGGGAGCTATTCTTTGGCTAATTCCGGAGATCTCACTGATTTGCCATACTGCCATCTCTGTCGGCCATCTTGGATTTGCTCTAGCTTGTGATGCCGTCTCAAGCTACTTGTGGTTCGTGTTCGAAAGTTGTGGGAAATAAGGCTCATGCACTTCGATGCTTCAGCTGTGATGTTTTGTTCCATATTTCGTGCATTGGCTTATCCGTTGACGTGTTTCGAAAATCGCTCGACATCCGACATCGGTTTTTTCAAGTTATATGTGATAAATGTCGCGGTACAAGACATCAGAATACGCAGCGACCGCAAACAACTACGGAAAAATCTTTCTTTCAGATAGAAACAAACCGTTCACCACGTGGGATCAAACGCCCTCGTGAAATTACCTCTGTCACCTCGCCTTCTATTGTCACTCCGCGATCTGCACCACCACCAGTGTCTTCGACCCCGGCCGAACCCCAGGTTCAATGTTTCCCACCGATGGAAGACTCAGACTCAGAAGCTACGAAATGCCGCTTCACTGATCGGTCCGTGAATTTCTCAGAGCCTGTCTGTGAACTTCTGAACACCGAGGATCCATGGACCACTCAAAAGCGCAAGGGCCCACGTAATCGAGTTCAGACGTCACCTGCTGATAAACAACTACCCAATCAGTTAAGCGCCTCTAGTTCTGCTCCCACAGGTTCATCACTGATTTCGCTGAGGCGTCATAATCTCATGGTCTTCCACGTACCGGAGTCAAAAGATGAAAACCCTCAGATACGTTATGATCACGATGTTGAGTTCCTCCAGGGGCTCATCGATAGACTCTTGGATGTGGGCGAGGACAGTGTGACGATTAAACAAGTAATCCGACTTGGCCAGAAAACTAACCAGTCATGTCGACCTCTGAGGATCACCTTTGCAAATCCTAATATGCCGCAGCTCATACTGTCTCGTCTGTCAAGGCTGAAAGGCATAAAAGTTCACATCCGCCGAGATTTGGAACCCGAGGACAGGGATCGTTTGAAGACTGCGGTCATTGAGCTCAAACGCCGTACAGAGGAAGGTGAGACTGACTTACAAGTTGTAAATTTTCGGGTGATCAAGAAGGGTGTACGAACCCGTATCAATCGGTTGCTCAACCTCCAGGCACGTCCCGCAGTACCTCCCAGGACCTCCGTGTCGCATTCGCCAACGTGTGCAGCCTAATGAACAAACGTGACGAATTGTGCCGTTTCGCTGTCTCGGAGCGGCCGGACATTTTAGGACTTGCAGAGACATGGCTGAACTCCGACGTCATACCCCAAGAAGTCGTGTTGTCAGGATACTCTTGTTTCCGATGTGACCGAAAATCAAAGGCTCATGGTGGTGTTCTGTTGTACATAAAATCGTCACTATCTGGCAAACTTATCAGTACCTATCGGAGCGAGGATAGTTTATGCGAGCAATTGTGGTGCACAATCCGTCTCAGGCGCGCAGAACTAATTGTGGGGGTTATCTACCGGAGCCCATTAAACCGTTGCTGCGATTGGATACCACATGTACAGAAGCACATGAGCCGCCCTCAGTTCTTACTGATGGGGGATCTAAATTTACCTAAGATAATTTGGCCAGATGTTCGACTTCTTCCCGGTCATGGCAACGTTGAGACTCAATTCGCTAAAATGACTATTGAAATTGGGGCAACGCAACATGTCATCCAACCGACGCGCGTAACTCCGTACTCGGCATCTTGTCTGGACCTAATGTTTACGAGCTGCGAGCAGAAGCTAAAAGAGATCAGAGTCATCGAACCTCTGGCGAACAGTGACCACTGCTCTATTGTAGCAAGCTTAGAACTGTCGTTACCATATTACAATCAACAGAAGCCGACATTCAACTATTGGAAGACGGACTTCAACGGACTCGTCCAAGCCGCAAGTCAGACTGATTGGACACTACCACATGATGCGTCACTTGAGGCGTGGTGGTCATTAATAAAGGGGAAGCTTAACTCGCTCTGTACTCGGTTCGTTCCCCTTAAGTATCCAAAAATCGGACCTGTCAAACCGCATTGGTTTGATAGGGAATACAGACAGTTAGCGCGACGACGTCGTAAACTTTGGGATAGATACATCAGCTCGGGTGGTGATGAAGATTACGCGGTGTACAAGAAACAGCGTAACTTATGTAACGCCGCAAAGATCAAGAAACGCCGGCAGTTCGAAGAGGAGCTAGCATCCTCGGCCGCAACTGCACCCAAGCGAATATTTGCCTATTTGAAACGTCAACTGAAACCTGGAGACGACCTACCGGTCTTAGAGAGCTTAGACGGGAAGACACTCATTTCAAGCGCGGAGCGCGCGGACGCCCTGGCTACGCACTTCCTCACTGTATTTTCCAGTAAACCGGCGGCTGTTCCAGTACCGGCACAGGTTGCGCAAGTCTTGCTCGACAGCCTACAATGTGATGCAGTCGAAGTACATCAGCTACTCGTCAACCTCAATGGTGCAAAGCCCCCCGGGCCAGACGGACTTCACCCACTAATACTCAAGTCCCTATCGATTATCATCTCACCAGTTGTGACAGACCTTTTCAATAGATCGCTCTCTGAAGGATCCGTCCCGAACGACTGGAAATGCTCGATAGTTAAACCGCTTCCCAAGGGTGGTGATCCGAGTAAAATAGAGAACTATAGACCGATCTGTTTGACTTCGGTATTATCCAAAGTTCTCGAGAAGGTTGTGAAAAAGTGTCTGCTGTCGTTCTTCGAATCGATGGACGTATTGACGCCAGCGCAACACGGCTTTACGAAAGGGCGATCCTGCATCACCAACTTGATGTACGCAAACCACCAGTGGGTTCGAGCTCTCAATGAACAGAAGGATGTTGACGTGGTGTACATCGACTTTAGTAAGGCGTTTGACAGAGTGAACCACGAGGTACTCCTTCGTAAACTGAGGACATACGGAATCGGTGGCACGTTACTTCAGTGGATACAAGAGTTTATTGTGGGACGAAGGTTTAGAGTACAGGTCAATGACTATCTGACAGAATGGTTCCCATCGACCAGTGGCGTGCCTCAAGGAACTGTACTTGGGCCAGCATTATTTCTTATTCATATCAACGATCTTCCGCAGCAGCTCCAGTCACCATGTGTCCTGTTCGCAGATGATTTGAAAATCTGGAGGATCATTGAAAACCAGGACGACTGCGCTCGCCTCCAGCATGACTTAGAGCGACTGTCAACGTGGTCCACTGAAATGCAACTCCCTCTTAACGCAAGCAAGTCGGAGTTCATCAGTATCACCAGACGTCCAGCCACTCGATCATACACCTTGGACGGCCAGTTGCTCCATCCCAACACATCTGTCAGAGACTTAGGAGTTCTCTCACGACATGATTTAAGATCACTAGAAAATACAGAGAAATTGTACCGTGCGGGACTTCGTATGCTCTGGGCATTACGACGCAGTTTCTCCACATGGTCCGAAGAAACCGTCCCTCGTCTATTCACCTCGCTCATTAGACCAATCCTTGAATACGGTGCCCCAGCTTACCATCCGATAACCCAATGGGAAACTGAAAAACTGGAGAAAATACAGCATATCGCAACTAGAATGATACCAAGTCTACGAAAGCTTCCATATGAAAAACGTTGTGAAAAGCTCGGACTCTACACACTATCCTATCGCCGAGTAAGAATTGATCTTATTATGACCCATCGAGTACTACACTTGAATCACTTCCCCATACTACGGCCAATATTTCACCTGCGAGAACCCTGTAACACCCGAGGACATCGTTACAAACTCAGGGTCCCCAGCATGAACAAAGTATCACATCAGCTTTGTATCGAACGAAGAATCGTAAACTTATGGAATACACTACCAGATGGATTAATAGAGGCCGATTCTGTGAAGTGTTTTAAAACCCGTATCGACGATTATTTTGGAAACCTGTGCTTTTGTGAAACGATGCACATACAGTGCCAAAAGAAGACATTGTATGTCCGGAAATAATGACGCTAGTACAAATTTTTAACCGAACACGGATAAATGATTAACGGACCAGACACAACTGCTGATAATTCACAAGTAAATTTTGATTTTTCGTAATTCGATAGAGTTGTACAGAAACCTTTCTACTTGCTCTTAAATACAGTCTCAGTCTCAGATAGGCCCGTACACAGTGCTGTGATAATATCGTTGTCACTATAGCTGTTTCTGTTACCGATAGCTACAATGAGTAGCTAATGTCTTCCCCACCACTTACGGTACATGATGTACGGACATCCAATGTATGTGTTGTTTTTTACCCTGCACCAATCGGTTAGACATTTCCATTGTCTAAAGCATATGGTGTGTGGTTCTTTTGCTTTATGCCCCGTTTCATCTGTTTATGTCTTCGTATGTCTTCGCATACCCAACAGTGTCAAAAGATCCTGCGACCGACGCCGCCATGGTGGTTGAATCAGAAATGTTGGTGAGTTTCTCCTTTTTCTTGTCGCCTTATGTTTTTATACACAGCTTTGTCTACGTGGTGTATGTAAACAAGCAGTCGTCAGCTTTGCGTGGTCTACTTAGAATTCCGCGTAACTACTTTCATTTGTACACCCACAGTTGTTTAGAAAAGCTTGCGGTTTTGTCTGCTCGTGACTTATTAGCGATGTCCATTCGGTCTTTTGAGAGTCCCCAGACTGTTTAATCTGACTTTTGTTAACCAGAATCAGACCTCGGTCGATCCCAACAACTGACATGACAAGCTGTTTGTTTTGTAGCGCACCCCACAACCGTCGCGCTACTAAGATGCCTCTTCTGCAAACGAGCAGTGCTTTTTCATACTTAGGCTGCCAGTTGCCCTCTTAGGTAGTTTAGCTAGGTGTTCTGCTTACTAGAACGTTGGTGGAGAATTCGAGTCTCATCAGACCTAGTTGAGAATCACGATGTCCGAAAGAGCGCTTGACAATCACTCCATCTTCGCTATCGCGAGTTAGTGTGCTTTTGCTTAATCACCGTTGACTTGTCTTAGGTCTCCATCACCTCTTTTGTCGCATTATGTCTTGAATATCCTACGTGTTTTTCATTTATCTCTTGTTTAACTTTACTTTTTTAGTCGCCAAAGGGTTTTATGCACTCAGGTCGGGTGAATATTCAGCTGTAATACGCGCATTTTTAGCAGTGTAATATAAGATGCAAAAAGGTGGACTCATGATGGACAAGCATGTGACCATCATAACACAAATTGGTTAGCTAATTCTTAGACAACTTTGTTAAAGTCTAGCAAAAATTGCGTTCGATGGGGAGTAACCGTGTTCGGTCATATACAGACTTGTATCTGTCTGATTGACAAAATTGACCAATAATGCGCTATGTAGTGGGTGTATTACGTATGGCTTATGCGTTCCTGTCTCAATCGCAACTTTTGTAATTTGGAGAAGATAGTAATTGGCATCTTGCTACGCACTGGATGGGTTTAAGATGCGGCAGTATGGTTTAAGCTTAAGCAATATGCGTTACGAGATACCAAAAGTAGTGTTCCACAACATGTGGTAGCAAATGTTTGCTTTGGTCCAAGGAATCATAGAGACCAACTAAGGAGCCTTTCGGGATCGACTGATTGGCATTCGTCTAGTGTTACATTCACATATTATTTATCTATATGTGTATGCATATGTGACTGTTTGTGATCGCTTGGCAATGAAGCTACTATACAGTTTTAGTAAAGAGAAGCTTTATAGATGCATTTTACATCATACGCTACGAATGTACTAAATTGGCAGTAAAATGCAAAATTTAACACAGAGATAGGCTTGTTCGCTGAGCTTCGGAATTGTGATGCAAACGTTTCATCACCAAGCGAGGTGACTTCGTCAGTGCGCTGCTGGGTCCAATCTAATATGTTGACTTGTTCGTCAATTTGTAATCGATCAGCAAGTGACTTTTGAACAGACCTCCTCGATTTGTGCTTCGTGACCTTCACCGGTCTGCCCAACTCGTGCAATTCGTGGGATGGTTTTGCCCGGGTTGTTGCTAATGTGTTTTCGATGGCTCGTTTAGCTGACCACGACGGTTTCTTTTTTAAACGTGGTTTAGTTCCCTCTGTCTTACCGTTTGGTACACTGGATCAATCTCTATGTGCATGTTTATCGAATGCTGCGTCGAGTACCAATTGCCACATTGAGAGAACTCTGTCGAACTCCAAAGCTAGACCCGGAACACACGAAAGACGAAATGTTGTTTAGAAGATACGATGTCAAGATTGTGATAAAAACTATGCGGGTCAAACAGGAAGACGACTGTCAACAAGAATACAAGAGCATAAAAGTGCTTGTAAGAACCATTACGCTCTCTCACTGAGTTCAATACATACAGACGAAGAAGGACATCACTTCGATTGGAACAACACAGAGGTCCTAGCAAAAGGAGAGACACGAAAAGGAAGAGAGTTCCTCGAAGCATGGTACTCGACGCAGCATTCGATAAACATGCACATAGAGATTGATCCAGTGTACCAAACGTTAAGACGGAGGGAACTAAAACACCTTTAAAAAAGAAACTGTCGTGATCGGCTAAACGAGCCATCAACAACAGCCGGGGCAAAACCATCCCACGGATCGCCCGTATGTATCAGAGTTGGGCAGACCGGTGAATGTCAAGGGGAACAGATGGAGGTCAGTTCAAAAGTCACTTGCTGATCGATTACAAATCGACGTACAAGTCAGCACATTAGCTTGGACCCAGCAGCGCGCTAAGGAAGTCACCTCGCTTGGTGATGAAACGTTTGCACCCCAATTCCGAAGCCCGGCGAACAAGTGAACTCAGGGACGATCAACCCGAACTACCAGTGCATCAAATCATTTTGAACAGAAGTAGGCGAAATTGTAAAGATTACATTGTCATCAAGCGGGTGAACGACCCGACTTTCCAGAGCCACGATCGCACCATATTGAACAGGATCCTCGGGGCTTACGTCAAGCCAACAGGGGGAAAGTCTTGTTACGATTTTCCTTCATAACTGGTTTACATTGATTTAAATGTCCGTGTCTAAAGCAAGCAATTCGTAATTTCTACGCACTATCTCGGTTTGTGTATTCAACAAGTGAATAGAGTAGGGGTCTGTGACCTTGGAAATTGTTTGAACAACGAATTTATCAGGCTATTCTTACAGAGCTGATATATCTACAACAGATAACTTAAAAATGGTGTTCGAGGAAAACAGCAACGAACGCTTTAAAGGCTTATTACTGTTACCTTACCTAGCATTGTTTTCGTTTGGTAGCAGCATCAACTGAACTTCACTTTCTGGTGTTTGTTAAAACACTCTGATGCCATACGAGTGTGGGTTTAACTAAAGTCGTTCATTTTTGCGGGGTCATATTCTTCGTGTAGCCGTTGACCGCTTACCTCAGTCTGCGATGTCTACTGTCTCCGGGAAACCACTGAGTGGCCAATAGATGTCGTGCCAGAGGTTTGAAGAGATTAACGGGTGACTCGGCCAATCCGGCAGGTACTATCTTACAGCTTTACAGCTTTTGGATTGCCTACACCTGTAGTTGGTACGAAATCGGTATCTCTCTTTTATTCGTTCCACTGCATCTAGCTATTAGCTTTACAAACGGACGACTGAAACCATCACTATCAGCTTAACACAAACTGAGCTATGTAAACACTTGAACAACCCCCGCTCTATCATCGGGTTAGCATGACACCTCTCACCTTAGACGATCACAGCGACCGAATGATGAATGAATCACCCCACCAGTCGACCATCACGTGCTCCTTCTCGCGCGTGTCTTTTTGTTTATGCATCCTTACATGTACTGTTCGCTGTCTGAAAACATCGACCAGTTTATCGATCAAAACACCTGACTTTGAATTAACACTTTTCTTAACCCCCCAATTCCACGACTCATGGCGACTGGATCCTGCGTCCCTCGCATCTACACCATTTCTCTATTAGTTGCATCCATAACGCTTTCAAACTCAGCTTTATGGAAATTGGTTTCGTCCATACATCTTTCAGAATCCTCTTTAAAGCAATCAAATATCATCCACCTGGCGCGGGCACATCAAAACGCGCCCCTCGTAGGGTAACCAATCCCAACTCAACCAATCGCATATCAGACTAGTTTACGACATGAGGTACCAGAGAAGTTTGGGGGTGACGCAGATCGCGCGCGATTTAGTGGGTGCCCAGTCGCGATCGAGACTCGTATTCAGGCATGATTGGCTACGCTGAATCTACACACATGCTAGGTGGTATACTCGCAAAACACGTGGTGCCATCTGGGCTTAGCAGTCACGAGTGATCATGGTGGTTGGCACTTAACCTCTCAGGCATTTCCACTTATACGTGAGATATGATTGCACGGTGTGTCCGCCCATTGCATCGCTGAGCTGTCCGAGGCACCCACGTGAATGAGTACGAATGGATTGGCCCTTGGGAATAATGACATGAACTCGCTCACACATATCGTTGTCGATGATCGGCTGGCATGGAAGTTGAGCTAGTGACACCGGAGGGACGTGGAGAGCGTGTGGACCGCAATGTGTTTCGGGGTGTCGCATGCTCACTGAACGCAATGTTGAAAGGTCCGCGTTTGATGGATGTAGCGATTCGAATCAGGATGAGTCTGCGCGCAGTGCACATTGGCATCCTCATCGAGGTTTCGCTCGCCTATTGCCTTTGTTATGCCGTTGTTCGACTGAGCTTGCACCTGGGCAATATACCATCTAGTTGCGTCATCCTTCCCATTGCGCTTGCTAAGACATGTGAATACCTGAGTGGTTTTTCCAACCGTTCTCACGCATAATTTGTATTATTGCGAAACAGACCGATTGTGGTGTTCCAGGGTCCACACACACAGACAGACTCAAGAATTCCGCAACACTCGTGGCGGTTATACTTTTCTGCCAGTTTCAAGGAATTATCTCAGATAGGTGTTATTGTTAACCTGTAGTAAATAGCGGCGCATATGATTTGGTTAACTCAGAACATTGTAATCACTAGCAGATTGTCAGCTAATCAGCAATACCCGTGTTTCTGCTTTTTCATGTGGCAAATTACGCGTTGCAGCGACGCACTTGCAAACCCGATGTTGAGTCTGAACAATGAGCAGTGAATTTATACGGGTTAAGAAGCGTTGTTTTACATGTCCCGTTGGATACTTGGTGGGGATATCGAAATGATGATAATACTAATATTAGTAGTAAAACAGTTAGTACTTATACATGAAAATAATGCAAGAATATTGGGCACCTATGAAGAAGCCGATGACTGGAAGCAGGTTGCATCCGTGCTAAATGTCAACCCGAAGACTTGCCGAAGTTGGATTAGAACGTTAGAGTCCAACGAATCAAAGGAAAACGTGGTGGGGCACATCGAAGATCATTGACTGACATTCAGGCGGATAATCTGGTGGAATGGGTAGATGCGGATCCTACCTTAACATTGGAGTGTCTTCGTTTCCGATTGAAAGCGGAGCTCAATGTGGATATGATCGTCAACACAGTAACTCGGTGCCTGGAGGGTCGCCTCATTACCATGTAACAGGTATATGCTATACCTGAGTCAATGAATACGTTTGAGAACAAGAGACGAAGGAAATCTATGTTTTGCAGCTGATGAACTTGGAAGCTGAAGGGTGGCAACCAGTTTGGATTGATGAGATGAATTTCAATCTGTTTTGCGCCCCCACAAGGGGGTGTTCAGCACGCGGCACATGTGCGTAGTACACTGTAGCGCGCACTCGTGGACAAATTCTGCACCTTATCGGCGCAATTACTGTAGATGAAATTTTGGGATATATCGTCTTAAGGGGGAGTTACAACAGGGAACGGTGTGCGCGGTGATTGCGGTACATGCTTGATGCCAACGGCATCGCTGACAAGTGTCTGCTGATATGTGACAACGCACCATGCCACAGTGCATTTTGCATATATATATATATATATATATATATATATATATATATATATATAACTACAATGGCTGGTGAACTGGGAGACACTAGAGCCTGGTCCGAATGCAGACACACGCAAAATTCACTGACTGTCTTGAACTGAGGTGCGGCATGTGTGGCCTACAGCAACAGGGTCAATTTGGGTCAACCTCATCGAGAGTTTCGGTGGACACATGTGACACAATGTGAACGCTAGTACTTAAAAGCAGTGCTGCCAACATGCGCATTGAGATCAGCACATGGTTGTAGGAATCGATCGTCACTGTCTGTTCGGTGTGCGTGCACCCCGAAACGGCATTCCAGGTATTGTTCAGAGTCCGAAAGGCGATTCAATACGCCATCCACGTCACCAGCGACCGTCACAGTCTCAGTAGTTTTGGTGACGACAGAAGTGGTCGTTTATACCCTCCGAACTGCATTCACTGGGGGCATAAACAGAAGCATTGAAAATGCACTATATCCTCAGATGGTTGTTAGTTACCGCAACAGAGTTTCGGAGACGAACAGCGTACATGCGGCGGTTAACTGGCATCCGGTCGAGTATATTGCATCCTGCATGATTGCTGAGAGTGATACGGACAACATACTAACGTTGAGCTATTTACTTCGTATTGCCAGAGGCGCTTACATTGTAATCGTTGTCAGCAGATACGGATCCAGGAAGTGGAAGATTCGTCACGACGCGGTTATCTTGTATATGTGTTTCGGAGACCGTACACACTAATACCGAGGGAGTGTATAGTGAGAATTAGTGCTACTGTTGACCGACCTGCAAGTATGCGTGGACGTCAAGTGAACCATTGAGAAATGCACATCTCGGTTTGATATCTTCAGTTACGAGGTCAATGACAGTCCCTTGCACACTAAACGGAGAAGAGAGTGGTACGGGTAGAGGAGAAGTGTTGACGAATGGGTCGAGACGGCAGATTATACTCTCCGAATGCCCATTCCTTAAAAGGGTGGTTGCTTGAGGTGCCCAACCCCTAGGCTTGCACTCAACAGTCACCCACAATACGGTCACGTATATGGAGGTACACTTGAGTGACTCCACCCAGAACTTTTGGCCCAACAGCTTGACCCACAATGTAGTGGGGAGCTAGTCCAACTGGAGACCATGATTGCAGTGGCTCATTGGGATCTGCTTGAGGCCTGTCAGAAACAGCCTTTGAGAATCTAGGGTAATACATGTGCGACCACAGGCAACCGCATGTGGGAATTGGCGGGTTTGCATCTATCTCACCAAGAGTTGCCTGGATTGAAGCGGGTGGTAGCAAACCATTATGCGCCGCGTGGTGCATTCCTACGATCAGAGATAATGCGTGGCACTTGTGCTCTATGCCAATCGAGCTGTGAGATACTCCAAAACCTATTGTCTCCCGTGCCTGTTCTAAGGGAAGAGGACCATGAACTTGTACCAACCCTCGATGAGGATTGTGCGACTGAGTTAATCCGACCGCTAACCATTGAGACATTTGGTATGAGCAGTCCTGATGACACCGAGCGAAACTCAATAGGTCACGAAGGTAAGCAAACCATCGCATTAAGATAAAGTCCAGTCGCGTCGCGTTCGGATTTGTTTCTCCGCTAAGTCTCTGTTGTACTGTATCGTATCAGTCTGAGGCTTGCCTACACTTACGAGCTCAGTTTCCACTTTCGTGACATACTACGATGTATTGACGATAACAACGCTTATTTCTCAAAAACTTCACAATCCTTTCGACAGTTGCGCATCTGAAGGATTCAATTCGCGTAGGTAGGGTGATTACCCGCGTGTGAGATACTCTGCATACAATGTCACAGCTTCTACATCTATAGATTCGAAACGCACACCCTCCAGTTCTCTATCGTCCAACGTGACCTACTTCACTGGTTCGGGATGACGGGTTGTTCTGAGCAAACGGAAATACCATTACAAGCTGGGAACCACTGCGTAGAACAAGCACTTCAAGCAAGGCAATCAGAACTGAAGCATGATGTCACTGATCTGGAGCAGACTCAACGTCAGGTTTCCAAGTGCGTCATTGGAACGCGTAATTTGCCATATGAAAAGAGGCGGAAACACGGGTATTGCTGATTAGCTGACAATCTGCTAATTACATTGTTCTGAGTTAACCACATCATGTGCGCTGCTATTTACTGCAGTTTAGCAATGACACCTAACTGAGATCACTCCTTGAAACTGGCAGAATAGTGTAACCGCCCCGAGTGTTGCGGAATTCTTTTTTCTGTTTGTGTGTCGCCCCTGGTAAAACAGCACATTCGGTCTGTTTCGCAACAATACAAGTCATTTGTGAGAACGGTTGGAGGAAGCACTCAGGCAACCGCAATGGGAAGGTTGACGCAACTAGATGGTATATTGCCCAGGTGCAAGCTCAGTCGAACAACGGCATAACAAAGGCAATAGGCGAGCGAAACCTCGGTGAGGATGCCAATGTGCACTGCGCGCAGACTCATCCTGATTCGAATCGCTACATCCATCAAACGCGGACCTTTCAACATTGCGTTCAGTGAGCATGCGACACCCCGAAACACATTGCGGTCCACACGCTCTCCACGTCCCTCCGGTGTCACTAGCTCAACTTCCATGCCAGCCGATCATCGACAACGATATGTGTGAGCGAGTTCATGTCATTATTCCCAAGGGCCAATCCATTCGTACTCATTCACGTGGGTGCCTCGGACAGCTCAGCGATGCAATGGGCGGACACACCGTGCAATCATATCTCACGTATAAGTGGAAATGCCTGAGAGGTTAAGTGCCAACCACCATGATCACTCGTGACTGCTAAGCCCAGATGGCACCACGTGTTTTGCGAGTATACCACCTAACATGTGTGTAGATTCAGCGTAGCCAATCATGCCTGAATACGAGTCTCGATCGCGACTGGGCACCCACTAAATCGCGCGCGATCTGCGTCACCCCCAAACTTCTCTGGTACCTCATGTCGTAAACTAGTCTGATATGCGATTGGTTGAGTTGGGATTGGTTACCCTACGAGGGGCGCGTTTTGATGTGCCCGCGCCAGGTGGATGATATTTGATTGCTTTAAAGAGGATTCTGAAAGATGTATGGACGAAACCAATTTCCATAAAGCTGAGTTTGAAAGCGTTATGGATGCAGTTAACTGAGGAAAGGTGTAAAATCTTTAACTGTGCTGTAATTGTTCGGTCATTCCCGCCGCTACTTTGAAATGTGATGCTTGACATATGCTTGTATATCCATTTAGTTTGTGTGCTGTTTTTCTGACGGTTGCTTTGCCATAACACGTATCCTTCCACTCTGGGATCCTTGCTTACTTTACTCGCATCGGAAAGAACAACTTTCTTCCACACTCCTAATTGTGGTCACGAGAAAATGACTATCGCTTTCACCTTGAGATATTTTTCTTCTACTATTTTGTCTACCGCTGTCACTGGTTGAGCGCCCAACTTTGCACTTTAGCGAGGAAGAATGTCCTGATTTGCGATCAGCGTGCTCACATTTTGCTTTCCAAGTGTTTGTGATCATGGTTTGCGAACTTTTGTTTTACACTTTCAAATACGGAAATCACTGCATCTTGGCTTTCTGTCTGCGATACTCTGTTCCCCAAGCTGTTGTGTCCTGATGGTGTTTGACGACTTGCTACCGTGGGATCTTTTCGTCACCCGTTATTCTGGTATTGCGGCCGTATTCTTTCACATACCTTCAGTCTTTTCCTTTCAGAGTAACAGTGAATATGGGATACGTGTATAAAGATTTCAGTAATGCAGCGCAAGCTACCTATGTCCTTTTATAGACACACGCGTACTATGGTCACATTGGCAGTCAAATCCTTAGACCGACTTCGCCGACCTTATAACCCAATGCGGTCTTTGTATACCCCATGGTTACGCGGTGATCTTTTGGCCGTTGCTTACCACGCGCGACCTGGTCTGCCCTCCAGAACCGCACATCAAACACAGGGAACTTGAGCAAGCACAACCACTCCTTTGTCCTAAATGGAACCGTTTAACACGGATCTCTGATCTCCGATTTTTCCATTTCAACATTCTTAGTCAATTTGCTTTTTTTCTTTTACCGGCCTCTTTTTACTCTCACAGATCTGTCGCCACCACCACGAGAAGTCGGTGAAGTTCCTCATCTCCTGCGCTGGTATGGGTACCATAACCACACAGTACATGGAACCGATGACCTCCACGCCGTTGGACAACCATAGGCCTACCCCGATTAAACGGACCACCGCGTTGAATGCATCATCACCTTGCGCTTTTAATAATTTAGTGATTTCCGGAGGTCAAGGCTATAGCTTTCATGATGGTAAGCGCTGTGTGTGTTTTCGCGCCATGTGTAATCTGTTGTTCCACCCGGACATAGGTAGCTTCGATGTAATAATTCGAACTGTTGGTAGTTCAGGCTGGGTGTTGAGGTGTTGGTTTGTTCGCCAAACTCAGCGAACAACCCAACATCTAAGTTAGTCACTGTTTCCAGCTACTCACTACTTACCAGTATGTCGCTTCAATGGCTACTTCATCGGAACTAAACTCGGATTTGGTGCACTAAATGATCTCGCGAGAGCAACGACATCACATTCCAGTCGCCTGCTGAACCACCCACACGTCAGTTAGAAGTAAAAAATACCCCGACTAATATGCCTCAATGCATACAATTAGGTAGTCATCTAAAAGGAAAACAAAGGTAACACAGACATTATTATGCTTTGAAAACTATCGCGTCTAAATAGGAAGTAATTGGCCAGAGACAACACAAACACCATTGAGAGCGACTCTTCTCCATGACCGCAAGTGTATCCAACCGTTCGTGTCCATCGTCTTTCCGACCCTAACTCGGGAGTCGGGATCCACCAACCGAGGCCAATTTCGAAGTGTGGGCCTTCATTCCCCTTAAGCAAATCATCTACTTGTCCTTCCCCCTTTTCTTCCGTCCAGACCGCCTTCGCGCAATCGACGCACCTCGCAGAAATCCTTATGCTGGCATTCATATTACATAACGCTGTCATCCGAGTCTGGCACGTGAAATAACGGTACTGAACGGTTCGCTTGCTCTTCCTGTGCCATAAATCCGGCAGCGAACACGTCTTTTTCTCGACTGATGTCCTCACCTTAAATGAGCTCCAGTTCGAAGGCACCGGTGCTGGAACGCACCTGATCCCTTTATGGCTGTCGTTATGACGGACGAGGTTTGACAACCATACAGGAGGTTTGAACGAACGACAGCATTGTAGACTGTACACTTCCTAAGGTATGCTGTATCACGCCGGCGCAATTAGTGTCGATATTTAGCAAAAACGCTTCGATAGTTTACTGTCTATTTTGTGACCGCGTCTTCTATTCCGCAGGCGGTACTGTAGCTCCTAGTTGGTTAAATTTTCGAACAACTTCTGCCTGTTATTCAACAAGAATAAGTTTAGAGATAGGAGGGCATAAAACGTAGTTCAAAACTATTGACAGCCAATAATAATTTGTCCACAGTTGGTTGGAATGTTTGCATTGTTACGGTTTAGGGCAATCTCGTCTGCACACTGTTGGTCGCAAACTTGATCACCTGAAACTAACTCTATACCTTTCACTAATAACAAATTTGAAATGGAAACGTGCCAGCTGTTCTACACTGCCAGTACTATTAAATGACAGTGACAATCTGTCATACTTCCGGACTACGTGCATGAGATGCTCTTGCACGATTTAAGTATTTCTCTGGCACGTTACCCAATCATATAGTCCCAAAGCACATGTAGATCCACATAATCGAAGGCACCTTCGATGTCGAGGGAGACGCGAATTCGCTGAGTCGCCAATATAACTAGCAGTGCTCCATCAAATGACTGAAGATGTGTAGCCTCAGGTTTCATGAGGACCAGCTTTCTCTTCACGAATAAAACTTTCTCGGGGCACAGTCAGTCTGAAGAACAACAGAGGCAAACAATTTAGACTTGCTAATGCGTAATGGGAATTTGATCGTAATTTTAAACATAGTTCGTCGTCGTTCCCTTTCAGTCAGGCAGGCTCCCACACGACTGGAAAAGCACCAGACGGCTGTCTCAATTTTATAGGCTCCTACCCCATAATTAGACCCAAATCTTCATTACTCATTAATACCGTATTTTTCGGACTATAAGGCTAAAAAAGAATGCGCAGTGCGCCTTATGTATGAATGGTTGTGCTGCGGCCTAGTAACTTCAAATCAGTTTCTATATTCACACTGCGCCGAAAAATCCGTCCAAATGTTTTATCAAGACTCTGACTATCGAAGCATAATCCCTAGCCAGGAACCTCGTGGAGTCAGGGTTCCAAGTTTGACTCTACAGACTTGTTTTGGGGGTGGCACACTGCGCAGTATCTAACTGAATCAAGCTTTTCTGCAACGATAAACCAACCAACTATTCAGCCATCCACGCTGATATCCCATAGTGTGATATATGTGGTTACTCCACCCGGCGAACTCACTTGGTCCAACAATGCACCTTGCGAACACTGTTCAAAACATGCACCTGTATCTCACTGGTTGCAGATGAGTGTTTGAACACATGATGTGCGCTCACACCAATGTTCCAAAGAAGTGCGTTCATCCAGACAGTCGGCGACGCCTGTGTGAGCTTCACTCACATCATCCTCCAAACTGACGTTTTCGGATAGACGACTAAATTTTACGTTGTTGTGCATGTACTACTGAGGGAGTAACAGTGCACTTACGGAGAAATGCCTGATAACATACAATCTGATCAGCGTATGAGGTCAAGCACGACAACATTTTTCTGCGCCAGTCGCATGCTGGTGATCAAGATGAAACTTGTTTGCTTACTCCTACCACTTTTCCTGATACGTACTGTACTTCAACATACCGGTAATTAAAGGCCCCAAAATGACACCTGTTAGGAGGCATACTTACGAAGCGGATTTCAGAATCAAGGCCATCAGCCACGCAGTACAACATGGGAATAGAGCAGCTGCAAAACAATTAACCATTAATGAGTCAATAGTACGGAAGTGGAAGAAGCAAGTTAATGAGTTGCATTAAGTCTGCCCTATCTGACTATTTTGTTTCGCTTTCTTCGCCTTATCGTCAGAGGATCGAAACCTCCGTCTGGTGCTTTTCCAGTTGTGTTGGAGTCTGCCTAAGTGAGAAAGGACTGCGACAAACTACATCTAAGATTTTGACCTGACTGTCAGGACTATAAGGGAGCAACTCCACGGTTTGTCCAACATGTTTGGATCTATCCCCGCAATTCAGCCATTACTAGTGCCTTTCGCATATAGGGAACACCAGCATCTGTAACGCTTATCCGGCTGTCCAATCGGCAATTTATGTTGGACGGAAATTGCTCGCATGCTTGCGCGTGCGAAGCCATGCTTTTTACTCACTTCTTTGGCGGTATGTAGTTTCGATAACCGGCAAAGCGTTACAAATGATGGTGTTTCCTATGTGCCTGCAAGTGCGTCGTTGTAGGGTACTAGTCATGGCTGAATTGCAGGGATAGATCCAAACATATCGGAGACACCGTAGCCGATTGGGACAGTTTCCTCTTCCTCACAGTTTCAGTACTACTCATTTAGATAACTATCTGGAGAGTAGGCCCTCCCAGTTTGAAGGGCGCTAGACAATGTCCATCTGGTCCCGCGATCTTATTCACTTTTAACTGTCTGCTTTCTCCTGCAGTGCACATCCGACTCCTTCTTGGTATCCACTCGGTTGGAGCAGCCTCAGTCCGTTGGATAGGAGCAACACCCACACCGACTGGGCCGGCATTCGAAACTACTTTTTTCCGGATAGCCTCAGTGAAATAGATCCGCAAGGTTCACATTAAGCTGATCCTAGAGTGAGCGCGGCGCTCGAGTCTTGTAAATGGGCTTCCGCTAGGTAGCGACTATCGACCGATAGGGTCTCTGGCGTTCGGGGATGTGATACCTCTTGACCGATTTGGGACAAAGTGCGCACGTTGAGGCATGACAACCTTAACGTGGATTGAGGGCTCCAAACGGAAACGGATGAATTGAGCTTGTCCACATATTTGAACATGGACTTGTCGTCAGGGTAGATGTGATGCTCCGCTATTGTGTTCGAGTTTAAGCTAGAAAACTCATGAAACCGGGGGCATAAAAAGTGAATTTGGATGTGGACGATGAGTATCTAAAGCGGTCGGGAAATCTTGAGCATTAGCATCCTCACCCCTTTGCACTCAACTCGATGCACCAAATAGGGTGTTTGTTATTCTTTACGATGCTTAGAGCCTGATGATTCTGCCTTCAGTTTATGAAACATCATCTTGAGCTAGCTGGTTAACCATCCCCATGAGTATCCTTTGGTCTACTACAAACACCGCATCCCGTTTTACTACTATCGGCTGAGGTTTTGCAATTCTTTCACAGTTTATGGTTTACTTTCCCATGGGAGTGCGGTTGGGTCCTGACTGCATCCAATGTCCGCCTACCTATAAGCCTCTGAACTCCTGCAAATAGGTACACTAATCTTGTTTCACGATCCACTTCTGTCTTTGAAATGCAGTGATGACACAGCTTTGATAATGGTAAACTACTCTTAAAGTCTAAAAACTTAATTATCGCTTATGTTATCACCAACCGCACACTCACTTTACTATCTCCTTTCTGATGAGCTTCGATTCGCAAGATCAATTGTTGCTCTGTTACTAGCAGATTTAGTTGATCTACTCGCTGCTGTTGCCCAGTTTGCTCAATTTTCCGAAATTCGATTTTTGCTTACTTGTACTCCCTTTACGATCTTTAGGCCGATTCTCATCACATCACTGACTTGTGGCTGGTTGGTTGGTGGTTGACCGTTCTGTGTCCGTAGTGCTTTTGTTGGATTGATTATCACTACTTACAAGTAGTGTAATATTATTTAACAACATTTTGTCGCTGCTTTACTCTGCCTTTCTTGCCTCCTTGGGGTCAGCAGCAGACGCTTCAGGATCAAGAACTAACAGGTCAATAAACGGAAGCCACATTATTGTATGGAAGTCCGCATAAGTTGAGTTTTTACTAAGCGCCTTCTTGTTTCTCAGACTTCACACGTGGTGCACTGTGTACATTTCCCTCCAGTCTTTCACTTGTGCCCACGTGACCTACGCGTTTACCCTGCTATTAGTTACGTGCCCCGCCTATCACCCACAAAACGTTCTCTTGATTAACTTTTTACCAAAGACCTTATGATGCAACTGTTCACCAGCTGATTTTTTCGGATCCCCCTACTTTTATGTACCACGGAACTACTTGACGATGTTTCGTAAACACATTCTACAAAGGTATACTCTCAAATTTTCTAACATCCATGCTCCATGTTTCTATTTTGTCATCCTCTTTTCATATTGCTTTTCAATGCAAAATTGCCATGCACGTGAATAAATCCATCGTGGTCACTACTGTTTCTTTTTGATTTGCACACGTGCATGAAAGAACAAAACATCACCGACTGCTGAAGGAGTGCATTAATTATGCACCAGTGCCAAATAAAAGTTCAAATAAGTACCGGCCAGTTGTCAGCACCTCAATAAATTTAACGGTCTTCCAGAGGAGGCTGACTCAAACTCCTTCAGATAATCCGGTTTGTTTATCGTAGTTCGAGGTCCACACAAGACGCGTGCGCCTAACTCACGCATCACTAGAGTATAAAATCAGATCCGCTGGAAGGTGTTTTCGGCTGTGTAGACCGTAGGATCTTTTTGACACATCTAAACCATTCCGGGATTCTACCGTACACCAGCTGAAGAATTATTTCGCTGAATGTGCCCCATCCACCCGACTGGTAGATCTAAGGTCACCACAGCCGCCAATGTTCGTCAAAGAGCCATACCACTTTTTCACTTATGTCGCCTCATTGTCTTCCCCTGATGAAGCGATATTGCTGAAATATGCAGATGACCTTGTCTTTGGTATCCATCATTTGACCGTAGTCTCACCAATCTTATCCGGACGACCATGCTTTGCTATCCAGAGCTCACGTTTTATTGTTGAATTCATCAAAATATGGTGGCGTTCTTTTTTCCCTACTTATAGGCTGTCGTTACCATCAACTTCTTATGTATTGTCCTGAACTTCACATATAGTGTGAGGTTGCACTTTTAGTGTACCGGAAACCACGCTGTTTCATTATTTTGCAACGTTGAATATTACGGTTGTTTTAACCTTCATAACGTCCACTTGTTTTACTGACGGCACTTCCGTTGACACAAATTGTTTTGGTGAGTATCTTGCTGCATCGTTTCTCGCTCTGGTTGATTCGCTACCTATTTTTGTAGCGTGCACGATACACCTTGAGTTCAGTCACCTCCAACTTCTATACAGTCCTATTTGACACGTCTCTTACATGTCATTGCGTACCGACTGGTATCCCAGGCGCCACCCAACACACCACCGAGTCTGTGATGTATCTGGATTTCATACTCAGCCGTGATCTCTCTTCGTCGCTCCATGTGAATGAAGTGTTCAAAAAAGCCAGGGTGATTTCGTTCTACGCGGCGCGTTTAATACTGCGATTTATCACGGCTTATGTCTGGACCTATTGCTCCCGTATGACATTTCACCGTTTCCTAGAGAAGATTTCCAAAATCCGAAGTATTTGGCGCAATTATTTCGATGTAGTAGCATTCGAAAGCCTACCTTTGTTGACATTTTTGTGTCTATTCATACCAGTACCTGCAAGGGGCTTGTTCCAAAAACTCGCAGATGCATGTCCGCCTCTTCATAGTGCGCTGACTGTGTATCAACTTCTTCAAACAGACAAAGTACAAGTCCATTTATGTTTGTACACGTGCTTACTACTTGTCTGGCATCCCATATTTGACGCGGTTTTTGCGCATCCACAGCTTAGTCCTTCTGGAGTTTACCAGCAACGTTGCATTGTAACTATTACTGTATACGTCCTCAATTTATTCATTGTTTTAAGTATCTTACAATTCTGAATAATCACTCTTCTGGGTCCGAGGTTTTTTCTTGTAATTGTTTGAAGCGATCTGTACCAAGAGATCCTCGCCCACAATCTTCGTTCAGCGAAACCCCCATACCACATTGCACTTACCGACAATAACCTCAACCTGCTAGCTGAACATCCTGTCATAAAGCTAGCGTAACCTTATTCTATTGCTTATTCCTGTATAACATTCTGTTGGACTAGGCTGTTACGCTTAACATTCCACCATCTCCTGCTTTACACTGCATCATCGTGAGTAATCTTGCACTGTCTCTTATTTGACACTTCATGTCGGGTCCGCTAACATCCGCACTCAATGCCAAGTTGACCAACAGAATACTCTTATTGTAAGCGACAAATTCGCTTGGAACTCGAGTGACACGTGAAAGCTCCCTGGTCAAACCAAGAAAGGCAGCCCAGACGTTAACTGCTGCGCTATTCAAATAAATACGTAATTATCTTCTAAACGAAACGAGACACTCCAATACTGGCATAATCAAGTGATTAACAGAGCCACAAAAACGCTATAGCGTATGTACACCACACGACAGAGATAAGTGTTGGCAAAATACATGGCTCGAAAAATTGTACATGCATTTTGCCTAGGAATGATGCAAGGATGAAAGGCGTGGTTATTGATGTCAAAGAGAAATGTGGCGCCGAAGCGCTGTAAGACCTCTAAGTGTTTCTGTTGTGGAAACGCAGAGTGGAGTTCGAATGGTTCCGGAGATTGATCTCCATTTTTCCATTGGCCTAGGAACCCGATAGGATGTTTGACCAACACGCTGTGTTTGCAAACATGGGATATTGAGATCATTCTCCGTGTGAAACAGTGGGCAGTGGAATCAAAATACAATATGTGTATACCTCGACAACACCCGTTCATTTTCGAAACAACCGGCCTTCTCAGTGTCCAAAAGGAATGCATACGGTACTTGCCACCGTTCACAAAGAGTCACACAATACCGAGTCCACTATCGCACTATGACCTTTCTTTTATTAGGTCCGCTAACCCTCAGCTCATTGATTCGCTATACAGCGTGTGAAAGGAAACGTGATGGTCTGAGCTCTTATGGTGGCTTGGTTCAGTCAAGCAGAGGGAAGTGCGAGGAACCTGGAGATGTGTGCCTCTGGGGCAAGAGGACGATTCAAGTCTGAGGTATGTGGGGAAGGTCTGGGCGGGTTGCACCGTGTGTGTGGACTGTTCCCACAGTGAGTGGTGAATTGAAGCCATAGCAACATTGATATGAGATCACGTGGAGGATAATCGTTAAACCGGCGTTCATCAGATGGGGCAGGTGTCTGCTTTGGTCATCCAGCGTGAGATACTGACATGAGTCTTGCTAATTACATAGTGGTTACGCCGGTTGGCATGTAACCATGGCACACAGAGAGGATGACTGAATGGGTGGTAGGAGTTAAGTCTTGTGTTAACTCTTGCGAATTACACAACACTTATGTCGTGAGGGCATGTAACTAATAACCATAGCATTGGTGAACAAATGGGTCGCATCATCTATCCTGTGAATTGAGTGGTAACTTTACCGCTAACACTTACCCCGCACTCCTTCAATTGGCTTTTGATAAATACCACGGCTTGCCAAGCTTTTAGCCACTTTGTTTGCATTTCAGGGACGATTAATAAGCTCTTCACCTCCAGGTTCACAAAATCCGAATAGTGGAATGAATCCTAGGTGTTTGCAGATAAAATCCTGAAACTGCATCTGAACAGTAGTATCATAATTGACTGGGATTGTTAGTGGCTGGCTGAAATTCGTGAGGAAGCGAAAGTGAATGCGATGGACGACAGCAGAGCGTTGTCCCGCTCATTCTGTTCATGTATCCAGGAAGAACTCCTGTGAGGGAAATGGCAGCGAAGAATGTGACCAGTTGACTTATTACCTTTGCTTAAACACCGGATCGAGCAAATTTAAGAGCAGTTTAGTCTGCCACGTGTGCAAAAATTACTAGTTGGCTCACACGAACATACTAGGGTCTCTAATGCCTCAGTCCACACCAAAGCGTAACTTTTGTTCGCATTACCGAATGAGCACTAAGAGACTGGCTCCGTCTCTCTTCCATCGTTCCTAAAAGACGGTGGCAACTCATTGATGGTTAGCCTGGTCACTCCTCTTGGTAACATCTATGACAGAGAGGCAATGAACTGAAACCGATGCTTACCGACTGTCGCCCGCGGCTTTAAATTGGGTCACGTGACATCCTATGAAGACCAATGGGGCATCGGCCTTATGCTCGCTGTCTTCAATCCATTCACGTGCATCACACTACTACTTCAAGAGCCAAAACAAAGTCTGTTCGACGATTAAAATCCTTTATTTGGGAAGCAAAGCATCGTTTACTCTGCATAAGTGGGACGCTATTTGGTCGCGACGTCTTCACACCGGTGACTTTCAATTTTTGCGTCTGATACAGTCTGTCTATGTTGATTTGGTTGTACGTTCTGCTCGCCTCAATTGACTTCTGCCTTGTCCACCTTAAGTCATGCTTGGGTTCGTCAGTTCTCTTTTGTCCGTCTGGCCAGCGCACACACTTCATCCGCTCGTGGCTCTTCCAACCAGTCCGCCTCGGCGCTGTTAGAATAATATTGTTCTTTCCAGGCTGAGCCGGTCCTGATACCTCTCCTTGGCTCGTCCACACGTGATCACCTTGCGCCGGCAGCAACTGATTAGTTTCCTATCTGTCTACGATTTGTGCGTTCTCTTTGCTCAAACGACCAGCTATTACCACATTATGGTGCCCAATTGTTTCTATAAAATGGTAATAGGCAGACTGTCTTCTACTTCTGTGAGGATTTCACTGGCCATCGTCAAAGGCTTGAACAGCATCATACATACCAATAGGTTATCATCGACTTGAGTGCTACCTACGATTCTGTATCGAAAAAATTTCCAAACTTTTGTACACTGCTGCTGTCAAAGCCAGTGGGGTTCGACAAGGATGCCCCACCTCTCTTTCCACCTTTGTGATCAGTCTACTCACGAGTGGCTCCTTCCTGTTGTAATCCGCTTACTTTCCAGTGTACACTTTCATGACATGAATCGCATTCGCACATGTAGCACGTCTGCTGTCGTCTCCTTCTCAGAGTAACTGGTTGCAATGTATCTGTTGCTGAGTTATCTGCGGGCTAATGGCTGACTACGACGAAGATCAGTCAGAGCCACGAGAAAGCTCTCACTGATGTCTCAACTATAGATAATCATATGTTGTTGCCTATGTGTAGCCGCCTTGACTGTTTACTTAAAGCATTTAGGTTTTGCACTAGGTCTCGTCTTCCCTGTTATTATTCTTCATCCCTTAGGTCATTGTGGTTTCACAGCGGCTAGGCACCAGTACAAATGACTGATATACTGCGGTTGCTAATCATGATGATGGACGTTCTCTGGATAGAAACCTGAGATGACCAGTCTGTCGCATTACGAAGTGCATGGAGGAACTTACGTAGAGACCGAGCCGAGTTTATACAGGTAATCTTCCTGAACCGGGTCCAAGAGAATGTTCGAACGTTGTCGGATATACAGCAGTCACGAATTCAATGGTCTCTTGCATTTGCTCCCCTACTTTCAACTTGCGACACCTCCATCTGATGATTACTTTGCTTGTTCTTCTTGCATCGTTTTCCCTTGTCTCTGATCTGTACTTTTGACTACAGTATAATCCGCTTTATTGCCCACCCGGTTTGTAGCCGACTCCGCTTTATTGCTCAATTTTTCAAAGTACAATTTTTTTCTAACAAATATGCTGATTTTTCACCGTCTACTTGCCCATTGCCGGAGTCCTCCCACCGCTTAATTGCCCAGCTGTTTGGCTGTGCTCTTGTCGCTTTGACAATTTTGCGCCATCGCTACGACTATCTTTTATTACGATTAACCCACAGCCAGCCAGTTCGATCGTGTCAAGGACACTAAGGAAGTCGGCGGTATTATTGACAGAATACATGAGCAAGCTAAATGTACAGACGGCTGTGGGCAAACTCGGCTCCATTCAAATTCGACAACTGAGCAAAGTCAGGTAATCTTTCCGTTCAACATTTGTCAGTACTCTGTTGGTTACACACAAGCAAGGTCAGTAACCGAATGGATTAGTCCTTGCCAGAAAACTTAAACACTTTGGACGAAATTAAAACTTATTCACCAGGCATCTGGCAGGCTAGTTGTCGCGTAATTTACATATTTCTCTTCCTACCCTAGCCAGGTTGATTGCCAGCGCAAAGGGACTCCGACGGCATTTGTCGCATGCCACTGTAAGCTCTCAGAAAAGGAAGCGATGTGGAAAGGATGAAGTTTGAAAATGCATTGAAAAACTGGATGATATCGGTTGGTGAGCACAACCGAACAGTTACAGGCCCGCTTCCGAAGAAAAAGGCGAAGAATCCGGGAAAAGACTTGGAAAAACCTTTGCTGCCACTGAAGGATGGTTGCAAAAATGAAAAAATAGAAAGCAAATTGTGTTTAAACGTGAGCATGGTGAAAAGGATTTCACGCACAGAGCAGTCTGGGAAATTTGCTGAAACATCGACTGCCTAAAATTATAACTGCATTTGATGATGATAACGTGTACAGTGCAGACGAAACAGGTCTTTCTTAACAAGCAACTCTAGGGGGCTGTTTGTGTTTTTTCGAACAAGCTCAGCGGATCGAAAAAGCCATGGATAGGATCACCCTCATGTGATGCGCGAATATGACAAGCACGGATAAAAGAAAACTGGTTTTTATTGGGAAAAAGTTAGAAACCATGATGTTTTAATGGCGTGAACGTGGACACACTTTACCTAACTTACAGGGCTAACAAAGATGTATTTATGAAGAAAGAAACTTTCGCCGAATGGGTCCTCTAAGATGACAAGGAGCTAGGTCAAAGTGACCGAAAAGGTGTTGCACTTGGATAGTTACACAGCGCATCCGCAAGTAGAAGGGCTGAAAGGCTTCCAAATGGAATTTTGCCAACAGACACGACCAGCATTTTTCAAACCATGGACTAAAGTGTGATTATAAATCTGGAAATCCGTTATAAAAGGAACTTGTGGACCGAATTCTTTATCACCTCGAAAACAACGTGTTATCTGGCTCGTCGTCGGCGGTTGATGTCAGCACCAAAATTTCTGTGCTCGATGCAATACAGTTCGTTTCAAAAGTTGGAGCCAGGTTACTGGTGCAACAATCGAGGCTTGGTTACGGCATGCTGGCTTCAGTCGGCTGACATCCTGTGCACTTTCGGATGACGCCATCATCGGTGAGAAGGAGATCAGCGCTTGCCCAATCCCAATCATGAGTGCAAAAGAGTTCATCGCTATTGCTATCGATGTGGTATGTCCCTCAGATCTGATAATTGAAGGTGAAATCGTCAGTAACATTGTAGAGAGCCGACTAGAAAGTCAAGAAGGCAGTGACTCAAGGTATGACGCGCCCGAATCCTCCGTGATCAACAGCAAGTAATGCGTGTCGTATTCAAGATCAAAGAACTGTGTGAATCATCCGTACGGCTACGAATTTGCATGGGCTAGGCAACGATTTTTGTCCCATTTGAACTTCATCAGTGCAAAAGTGACTGGAGTAGCAACTCAAAACAAGGTACAACTGAGGTTACATTGTTTTCTTAGCAAAAGTATGCAGTAACCTCAGTCTCGATAGCTATCCAGGTAAGCTGCACTACGTTATAATTTTTAAATTATAGGTCATGCTCTTCTAAATAAACGTCTTTGGTAGGCTTTAGTTACAAGTATGTATTTTACCCTTCTTAGCACGCAACACTTTAGGTGATATACTGTACAATAATTCAGTGGTTGTTTACCTTTAGGAGAGAATGACAATATCGGTTTATTGTCCACTTTTGAGATATCTCAATGATGGGCAATGTTTCGAGTTCCACTGTATATGGGTCACAATAACCGCTGTCATTCGCTATCCTGAGCTTACCTTACTTGGTCGAACTTCGCTACATGCGGGTTGATCTATCTGCTGACTTTTGAAATCATTACCGCCGTCTCCTTATTAATGGCTGTATGTTGTACGTCTACCTCTCTCAAAATATACGTCCGCTACCTTTTTATTTTTCTGATACACATTATTTAACATCGCAGGTATCGCCATGAATCTTTCATTCAACATCCATCGCAATTTGTGACTGTTTACGGAACCAATCGTACGTCAGATGTCTGAATTTGTTTGAAATTCTCCTTCCAGAGTTGTTTGGTTTTAAGTACTTACCTAAAGTCTCCAATCAGCGAACAAAACAAATTAAAGCTGCCTCATCACTTGCTCGTGGGTGGGGGACAGCGACAATTTGATGATGTGAATCTCCAAGGATGCAACTCAGTTACACATGCGCTTACTTTTATATTCCGCGGCAAAGATCGAAAGCTGTTTGTCGAGGCAACAATTGATCTCCGAAGTTACTCAAGATGCCGCTGCATGAAGACGCCAGAACTTTAACTTGGGAACGAGCCTGCGGTTTGTCAAAAATGAGGACGAAGGTTACGCTGCAGTCGAAAGAGTTTTGTCACCATCATCAACAGCCATTTGGACTGGTGCTTCGCTGCCGCATAGCCAAGGTGACCTAATGAACAAAGAAATATAACGAAGATAAAAGGGACCTAGCATAAAACCTTAGTACTCTAAACAAGCATTCAGAATCAAGGCGCCTACAACTTGTCAACGAGGTACCGGCTCGAACAGCTGGCTATCGCGCAAGGATAAGGCAGCATCGGCGAGACAACTTCCTCGCGGTTTTCACTGACCTGCGTCATAATCAGCTATTACCTCGCAGATAAATCAAACAGGCAGTCCGACTAGGAGACGACAGCAGACAGGCCACTGGTGTCGACTGCGAGCCATGTCCTGAAAACTCTCGAGCCTAGCACAAGACGGGTGACTTGAACTCCAGCCTGGAAGGCGAAATACACAAACGGCACCAAGTTTTGTAGTCACCGGCTTCATTTTTCTCTGTAAAGTTAACTTTTGCCCACCTTGAGCCTTGCGCCACCCCCACCTCTGGCAGAAAAAACAAGACTCCTCGGTAAGCTGTGATCAGGCATACGTAGCGTGTGCCCAATCCAACGCAACTTATTCAGCGCTATCTATTGTTCTAAGGGACTAGCCTGATTATCACTACCTAACTCTCGCCTAAGCACATACTCGTTGCGGACAAGTTGGTATCATCCGGCACCAGCAATGCTTCGTAGGCAGCGATGATCAAAGACTTGTAGGCGCCCCATGTCCTCAAATGGTGGAAGGGGCCAAGTCTCACTCCCATAGAGTAGGACGCCCTTCACTGTAATCTTGTGAACACGGTCTTTCAGACCGAGGTAAACCCTTTTCTGACGCCACAGATGTCGCCGATTCGAAAGGTAGTTCTAGCTTTTGCATTACGTGAACTGACTTCAGCACTTATGCGCCTGTCGTTGCTGATGCAATTTACAAGGTAAATGAAGTGGTCACCCACCTCGTGTTCCTCGCAGTCAAGCATCTGGTGGTCCTATAACAACTCTTTGTAGGTGTGAAGCATATGCCAAATGATGAGACATCTGTGGAGAGGTTATTCAAGGTTGATTGGGCTGCATCGACATCGCCAAAAAGCAAGACAATCTTGTCAACTTAATCAAGATGAGTTAGATTTTCACCGGTAGCACCTCAATGCTTGCGTCGTGAGGCTCCGCAATAGAACACTCCATGAAGGAGTCCACGACGAAGTTAAAATGAATGGGGAAATTGGACAAATCTGACGAACGCCACTTGTTGCCTGGGAGATATCCGACAAGTCACCGTAGAACATGAGCTGGCCAGTAGTGTTCGAGTATAGAACACCTAAAATGTTCACGATTCCATGGGAACACCTTTCTGCACAAGTATCTCATACAGCACGCATCGATCGACTGAGTCGACCACACTCTTGAAATCGTGGAACACAGCCATTGTTGGTCTGCCGTTTGAGTGTCGCTGTCATAGCATCTGACGCAGATGGAATATGTGCCCTATGCAACCCCCTCCCTGGTCGAAATCTGCCTGCTCTTCCCAATCCGGGATTCCCGTTTCACAATGAAGTAACAAACACGGACTGAGGCTAGTACTTTTGTTGCAACCGGTGTTAGGCCAATACCTCTATGGTGTTAACACAGTCGGCGCGACTGGCTCTCTTGTCTATTGCCACTATAATTGATCCACTCCAGTTGGAATAGATACGTCATTGATCTGCAGAGGACCTCACCACCATCCTTACAGAGTGTGTGCGAGCGAGTCCGGGCCTTCAGCTCGAAAGCAGGCAATGATAGCATTTCGGACCTCATTCTCAAATGGAGCCTCTAAGTTAACTTGTCATGGCTCATCCTGCGTCACCTTAGTAGGAAGAAGACTGGAATTAGGAAGCCAACTGGACTGCTCTCGAAAGTGCTCAGCTCAACTAGCCATATTGTTAATCAGCACACCCGCGCTGTCTCTGATTGTCTCGCATCCTGGTCGGCTTCTCTGAACTTGGACCGAGCTGACTTCTCAGTCGCCATTCAAGGGATCGCTTGTTACATATTCCCGTACGGTTCCTGGAAAAACACATTATAGCGTACCAAAGCGTAATCAGAGTCGACACAAGAACGAGCGACACACTAGAAGGTAACCACACTATCTGTAACTTATGGCGACGCGATATATTTGGGTCGATCGCTAGCCAGCTATAGCGGGATGGCACTTCGGCGCTCTCTGTGTCTACAAACGGTGCTACTAATAAACAACCTGTGCTCTGCGCACAGATGCTCGCCGTTGTCCGTAAGGTCAGAGTTAACTCCATACTTACCATCTAGCAAAGTTTCTGAAGAGCTTAGACGACTTATTTGGGCATTCAACTCCCCTGCAGCAACAACGATATCTGAACTGCGAAGCATCGTGTTCAGTTCGTGGTAGAAGGTGTCCTTGGCGGAATCTGAGCTGCAGCCGGTAGGGGGTATACGGAAGCCACAAACAAACTGCGTCTAGCGTTATTTCGTGAACCAACCATAGGTGAAGTCGTCAAACGGGGTGCACGCAATCGGTTTTTCACGGGAGTCTAGTCAAGCAACGATGACTCAACGTTAGAACCAAGAATGATGCCCACCCCAGATCCGTCAGTGACTACCGCATCAGGGTCTCCGAATGCATGCAACCAATAACGAGAGGACAAGCCCGGCTTAGTTAATTCAACAACCCCGTGAAGATCATTACTCCTGGTTTCGGACACACAACCCACATCAATACCCAGTGTGTATAACGTGCGCGCAGGTGCAGCCTGTTGACCTATTTCTGATTATTCGTGGGATTTCGGTGTAGTTTTCGACGTTAACCTATTTGACTTAAGTGCAATCGTTAGACTTCGCCAGTGCAACCTGGCAGCGTGGCTTTACAACGGGCTGCTGCAACAGGCGTCCATGGGATAGTACTGGTAAGTAACTGCAGACTTACTGCAGTGGCATTGCGGCTATTTTTACTTAAACTGGGAACTATGGGAGGTGGGTTAGTAATGAGGTTCGAGAGAGGAGTAAGAGAAACTGGTGGAAAAGAAGGAAGGGAGACGCCAGAACTTGCATGTTTTCGCTTATCCCCCCTGTATGCAGCAGATAAGGCAACCACTACTAAGCTGTGCGACGACTAACTCAGGATGTGGTTGGAGTTTGAGGAAGTAGTCGTGCTTTTACGGGAGTTGAGATACTGCCAGGGCGCCCAGATCTAGAGATGATGACTAGGGTCCTTAATAAAAGTCTTTGGCTCGAAAGCCTCTCTGCACACAGCGGGTATGTGGCGATGCTTTGGCTTTACTGAAATGGACGCCATTCCGTTTCCAGTCCCAAATCTAGAGGACCAGCAAACTAGGTTTCTCTGACCTCCAACAATCGACCAACCTGGTAAGAGCAGCCGTCAAAGGGCGCCGAAAGCACCACTCTATATAGCTGAATGATAAGAAGAGGTACGCAAACCGTTGCACCACGTTATGGTCCAGTCTCGTTCTGTGTAACTAAGCCGATTGATGGTGCAAAATTACAGTCCACTCATTGTTTACTAGGTAGTAAACCGTCCTGTTACCTTTATGGTAGTACCACTCACAGGGCTAACTTGGCCTATTGCTCAACCTGCAGTCTCACATCCAGAACCTGTGGAAGTTGGGCGTTATGTTTGTGGTCGCCGACCTCAACACATCGCACTAGTTGAGCATGACTCCGTTCCCGATCACAACCCAACAGATCCAGTAACGCAAAATGTTTACTCAGTCGCCGCTGTTACCAGCAACTTAGGAAACGTGATGATATCCGTTGTTGTACCCAAACTTCCATACGAACAGAGGTGCTATTCCACTGGGCGTGAAATTCACTCCCGCTTCCCCCAGTATTAACATACCCCCGATTCTACAAACATTGCTTCTCCGAGTACCCTTCGCAGCTCACCGCTTATTCATTCTGGAGTCACAAGGGCAATAATTTGGCCACTCTTTTTTCCTTATCGTGCTTCTCCGTTTTGGCCTGATATATGCGGATGTTGCGTTATACGTTTCATCTGATAACAAGCGGTCGCTGCTTGGGAGGAACGTCATGATGACGTCAAAACTAGTGCCATACTTTGACCACCTAACTGTTTCTTCCACTGTAGTGACATACAGGCAAGGACGCTGTCCGAACCTTTTTCAACCATCTACCGGACGTATGTCATGTGGTATTCACCGCATCCAGCTTAAACAAAAAATGAAACCTCTTTCCGTTAATCCACGTTGACTAATTCCACTTGCAAAATATCGAGCTGTCTCGGCAGTCTTGCAGGACGTGTTAGGGGACGATTTAATCGAGCCAATCCATTGCTTCGAGTAGGTGCATCCGGTGGTGTGTTTTGAGAACACACGACATTGTCGTGATATGCATTGATTCACAATGTCTCAACTCGCAGGTAATCGTCGAAAGAATAATGCTACCGTCTTGTGGCGAGATAACATATCGTTGCCGTGCAATTTTTCTCAAAACCGCATTAAAAATTGCGTTCTACATGCAGCCAGCTAATGGCTCCCAAAGCCTTACTGCCTTCTTAGGCTCCGATGTATTGTTTCTGTGTAAAATTTTACCCACGGGTTTGTGTTCGACTGTTGCTGTCACATGCGCACTAAAGTCTAGGCTTTACTCCACTCAGGTGGATGGACCCCACACATGTACGAGGGTCATTCAATAAATAAGGTGAATTTTTCGGTATAAGGACTTCTAATACAGATAGAAGCTTACTTTTTTTATTTTTCAACGTAGTCTCCCAGCACTATCACACTTCCCATCTGTGCACAAGCTTCCGTATTCCCTCAGCCTAAAAATCTTTGGACTGATGTCTCAGTCAGTCACTCACAACACTTTTTACTTCATTATCACTTTCAAACTTCGTGCCTCTCGTGAACGCTTTCAAGGGACCAAACAGGTGAAAGTCTTAAGGGGCAAGGTCTGGGTTGTAAAGGGGATGAGGGAGCAGCTCCCAGCCCAGCTCGTTGACGGTCTGCACCGTTCGGGCTGCTGTGTGAGGCCTTGCGATGTCATGATGCAAGATGACTTCTTCTGACTGATGACCCCTGCGTTTGTTCTTTATGTCTTTCTTGACCTGCCTCAGCAGTTCACAGTAGTTGTCACTGTTCACAGTGCTTCCTTTCTCAAGGAATGAATGGTGACTGGGCCTTGCATATCCCAAAAAAACGGTGAGCATCACTTTCCTCGTGGACCGCTGGGACTTGCACTTCCTCACTGGTGAGCCTACGTGCTTCCACTCCATGGACTGCCGTTTGGACAGAGGCTCATATTGGCAAACCCATGTCTGGCCACATGTGACCACCTTCTTCAGAAACTCATCACCATCCTTCTCATAGCTGCAGAGATACTGCTGGCGCAACTCGACCCTTCTCTGTTTATGCTCTGTAGTATGCATCTTTGGCACCCACCGGCAGCTGATCTTCTAGCAGCCAAGGTCATCATGAACAATTTTGTGTGCTGTCCCAACAGATAAGCTCAAAGTCCTTGCAATGCCATCCACTGTCACCCTTCTGTCTGACTGAATGAGGTCATTGACTGATTCGATCATCTCAGGAGACCTCACTTCTGTAGACCTCCCATGCCTGTCTTCATCCTCAACACTGCTCTGTCCTTCTGTAAACAATTTTGCCCAATTGTAGACATTTTTCGGCTGAAACATATGGCACCATACACAGTTGACATTCTCCTATGAATTTCAACTGGTTTGCACTCTTCAGCAACCAAAAACTTGCTAACTGACCGCTGTTCAATCCTGGAGCATGCTTCTTGGTCGGCCATCTTTGTTAATCTCCAAAACCCTCAAAGTTTTTTTCAATCTGCAAAAGAAATTACACCCATGTGAAAAAGAAGTAAAACAGCAAAAATAAAAAGTAAGCTTCCATCTGTATTAGAAGTCCTTATACCGAAGTCCTTATACCGAAAAATTCACCTTATTTATTGAATGACCCTCGTATGTACACGCACACGCCGATCTCATCGTGTCTCCAGTGAATAAATGTCGGGATGTCCTGTGAGTAGTTGATTACACAGGGCTCTGTTCAGGCGTGTTTTCCTTACCTTAGGGTTCTGGGCCCTATAGAGTATACGCTATCAAACGTTTACTTACTGTGACTAAGATGTATCACTTGGCCACGAAGATTACCATGTCCATTGTAAATGCGCCCGCGCAGTTCTGGTCATGTTCGGCAGGAAGCCAATTCATGACTAGTTGGAATATATGGAGAATAACCATTTCTGACTACCTGGAATTCCAATCTTGTATCCACTTTTCTTACAGAGCAACATAAGTAAAACTACTATGACAGTTACTTGGTGACCAAGGCCGCCGGTACTTCGACGCACTCCGGGTCTACAACGTCTGTGCAACCGCAGCCAGTATGTATGTATGTATTGACAACAGTTTAACGAATATACATAGAGCCAAACAAAATCATGGGAATCATAAGAAGAATACAGTTTTAATCACCACATCAATATCATGGCACATTAGCTGAAGGTGAGCAACACACTTCAGTTATTATGCCGCAAGAAGAATGGTAATGTGTTTGTTATTTCTTCGCACGCTGTTTTTCATTTTTTGTTGTTTTCAATAGTTAAGCATTAGACATCTGAATATAAACAAGTATGTGCACCAATCTTCGACTGGTTTCGACTACGTGCCATATTGTGCAATGTTTCTAGCCATCGGCACTCTTCATCCTTTGGTCCCCAACCAGGCAGGCGTGTGGATCCAACGGCAGCAAGACGTGAAGTTATCGCTTTAACACTAGAAAGACCGCTCCGCCGTTATACCTAGAACGCCCGGGACCGGTCAAAATGACCGCACTGCTATATTTTTTATCCCAACTTTCAGTTAAGAATTTTTTCACGGCATTTATTAAAAACTAATTCATAGTACATACCTGTAACAGAAAAATGATTGTATTAAGGTTTAATTTTTTTTCAAAAATTGTAAACAATTCCGTGTACCTACTCCAGTTTGCACTTGAAGCAAGTGATAACTCGCTCAATCTGTCCACATGAGCCGCAAACTATTTTTTCACAAACAGAGCACTTGTTTTGTGATTTGTTACCTTTACAGTAACCAATCTGACACTGCCGACGTTTAATGTTCACACGACTTCCCGACTCCGCTGAGTTGTTCGTCGTAATTCCCGTTGTCACGTACCTTGTGTGATGTATACATGTAAGCAGTTCTTCCGAAAGACCCACCAGATACGACCGGCGAGATATTTTAGTTCCGCAAACACTGTTATAAATTATCCAGGAATTTATGCCAGCCAAATCCAGTACGTTGAAAAAGACTTGGACTGGCCATCGTCGAGATGAAGACTTCACAGTGAGTGCTCTTGTCATTTGGTCGAGTACATCCACACCATACTTTGTGGAGTTGTACAACAACACAGTCTCTGGTTTCTTCTTTCCAGAGTCTTGAACAGAAGAGTTACTATGCAGGGAACTGAAAACCAAAACACTCTTATTCCTTCTACACTGGTAGGATGTTAATGTGTGCTTATTTTCATTCCTCATCATAAGTGAACTGAACAGCTCTCTATTTCTTTGCTTCAAAATCGATGGTACTTCCTTTCTATTAGCTCGAAGTGTTCCCACCATACTTGTGTTTTTCTTGGCCAGCATTTCTCCTAATGCTGCCGATGTAAAGAAGTTGTCATATGTGACATTGTACCCATTTCCAAATAATGGTGACACCAAGCGCAATACCACGCTCTCTGCAAGACTTTCTCCTCTTGACCGAGTTTCGTCCTTCCCGAGCTATGGAAATCCATTAACGAAATACTTGCTGTCTACTTCTGTCAGCATCCAAAACTTGATACCGAACTTATCTGGTTTGTTGGGCATGTACTGGAGAAAACGACAACAAGTTTTGGAGGGGAACAATTGCTCATCAACTGTGAGATTCTGCGCAGGCAAATAGCATTGTCGAGAGTTGCAAATGAATGCATTCCACAATTCAGATACCAAAGCAAACTTATCAGTTAGCAGTCTTTCACATCGGGTAGTTCGCATGTCAAAACGGAGGAACCTCATTATTTCTTTGAAGCTGTTCTTACCAGTTGTCTCCCTAAAAAATAGGCAGTCCAAATCTATCGCACCACATCATATTCAACGGCATGTTCTTCAGACCCATGAAGCCTCTGATGTAAAGTAGACCAATAAAGGCACGCAGCTTTGGAAGACTTACGCTCCACTGACGACTGACACCTAAAACCCTCTTGGCCTCAGCTTCAGTACATACGTAATATGTTTTGGGGCGTGATTATGATGTCAAAAGTGCTCGACAGCTCACCATATTTCACACATTTCTTAGCATAGGGAGTTGGTCCTGGTCTAGCCTTAAACACATTCTGTGCTGGAATCCTACCAACAATAGGCGTTTCGAACTCCACTGCGATCCACGTGCTACCATCTTTCGATACGCGAAGCTCACCGGGAGATACCGAATCGGTTGATACTCTCTCTCTAGGGTCCTCATATGGAGTGTAATCATCAGACGTTTGACTATCAGACATGCTGTGATCTGCTGACTCATGGAAGATGGAGTCCTCATCAACATCATAATCGTTCTCGTCTCCAGACTCGTTGTCATCGATGGTTGTGTTCTCGTAAAACCGCAAAGGCTGTTTTCCTCAGAAGTGCCATTGTGTAGAAAATGTCACTGGAATTTATCTGACTGAACGCACAATATCACAGTAAAATCGTGATTCGGCTAGTTTTCACTCCCGTTTTGACTGCTATAGTATATAACTGTCAGAAATGATATTGGTGGCTAAAAATAAAAAGAGGAACCAGATTAGAGAGAAGCGGTCATTTTGACCGCTAACGGGCTTTCTAGGTAGTATGAACAGAGCTACCTCTTTTCTCGAAAACTATAACAGATATGAAAACGAAAATTCACAGTAATGAAGAACGTCCAAAAATATTAAAAGTCACGAAATATCTTTGAAAAATGTCCATAAATGTAGAAAATATGCACATTTAAAAACGCTGAGCGGTCAAAATGACCGCTCCGGGCGTTTTAGTGCTACTATTCTGACGCCAAGTGAACGGCTAATCACCATGCGGTCTCTTCCAGCCAAGCCCTGCACGAGCGAAAAGGGCGCAATAAGGCAAACACTCAGCTGACGTACGCAAAGCGTGACCCAGTCACCATACCTGTTGTGGAGCATACTCGCATCCCCTAAGATACGATGTCGGACTTCGCCACTGGAAATACGTTGCTGCCACCACACACGAGCGATCCTCCTTAAGTACCCATTGTCAAAAGCCGAGAGCCGGCGCATGTCATCCACGCGAACTACCCACGACTCACTTCAATATATCAACACCACCCGAACGGTGGCAATGTACAGGCGACCCGTTACCAATAGGGAGATACCTCAACGATGTCAAAAGTGCTTCAGGTTGACAAATGCTGACAGAGCCTTGGTGATGCGGAGCGCACCTTCCTTCTCAGTAGAACCACCAACAGACACGCAAATGCCAAGGCAAACAAAGCTATCCGCTTCTTCAAGCTGTGTACCGTCAAGAGTGAGCACGGGAATGGTCGAGTGCCAATCCTGGAGCAGAACTTTACGCTTCGATGGGCGAAGCACAGACCGAACTTAGATGCATCAATCGCCAAACGGTTTAGAACAATTTGCATGCTCTGTGAGTCGTCACCAAGTAAGTGGCGGTCATTGGCATAATCTAAGTCAGTCGCTTGCTTGCCCTGCAGTAGTTGTAGTTCAAAATTTTGACAACCGCCCGGGAATCGTCAGCAGTGCGCATTCCATCGGACCCTAGTAAGGCTCGAACCCGCAACTCAACTGTTGCCAGTCCGTCGTTGAGACCATTGAGCTACGGGGAACGGCAACGACCATCGTGAATAAGTTACTAGGTGTGATATAACGCCGCTCACTATCCACTGACTTGCAGGTTACTACCGTGCAGAGGACAGGGTGGTCCCCTCACCAAGTGATGAGCTCAACAACCTTAAGCCGCCAATTAATCTATGGCATTATAAGCAGTTTGGTCTGCGTACTGATTACACAGGAGTAGTATGGGGGAGTTGAATGGTACAGGAAGAAGGGCCTACCCTATCCTCTGCACAGTAGTAACTTGCAAGTCAGTGGATAGTGAGCGGCGCAATATCACATCACGTAACTTATTCAGGATGGTCGTTTCCGTCCACCGTAGCTCAATGGTCTCAACCACGGACTGGCAACAGTCGAGTTGCGAGCCTGAGCAACTACCAGGGTCCGAAGGAATGCGCACTGCTGACGATTCCCGAATGGTTGAAACGCGCGTACAGGGTTTTTCCGGGCGTGTGATGGCTGTCTAAATGAGTCTAGATGTGACGAAATTCTACCTATAAATGAATTTATAGACCATCCTACTACCCGTACTGACTTACTAGCACCCATGCTGTGGATAATCACCCATATCAGTAGTTGTCAATACACGTCATGCATCAAAACTACTACTACTACTACTGAATGAAAATTATAGTGTTGCTCATCTCAACACTGGCACCCCAAGACCGCAGTTTCGTCCTGGTTGGGACTCATCAGTTGGAGATAGCCTGAGTTGGACTGGAACTCAGAGCCTGGTGGCTCATGGTTGACGCCATAAGCACTTTACTTACGGTCTTTTTGATCGGAATGACCGAGGTCCACCTCAAGTGAACCGAGGTCTCAATAGAGGTTGCTTGTAGCAACCCAACCGCCAGCGAATTCTCCAAATCCAACTCTGCATTCGTTTCCGCTGGACCAAGCGTTGCTCGCGGATCTCAGTGGCATAGTGCTTATGGCTTCAACCATGAGCCAGCAGGCTCTGAGTTCCAGCCCAACTCAGGCTATCTCCAACTGACGAATCCCAACCAGGACGAAACCGCGGTCTTGGGGTGCCAGTGTTGGGATGAGCAACACTATAATTTTCATTTTACTTACGGTCTTTTTGATCGGAATGACCGAGGTCCACCTCAAGTGAACCGAGTTCTCAAAAAAGGTTGCTTGTAGCAGCCCAACCGCCAGCGGATTCTCCAAATCCAACTCTACTACTATTACTATTAAATTGAATAATCTTAGGTCACAATATCGTAGAAGTAATAACTTTGCGGCATTAATGCAAGTACCCGACTAAAGCTGGAACATGGCCAGGAAAAAGCACTGAGATAAACTAAACCCTAAGCAATCCACAAAAGGTACAAACATTGGGAATGTTTCTTAAAAGGAGGAATCAAAAACACTACCATGAGATTCAAAGTCTGAAGTTAGAAGAAGATTCAGCAGCGGATTATGCTAAGCTAATAGGTGACGCAATAAACTCATATCATGCTACCTTTAATATTAGGCTGTGGGGAAAATAATTTGGGTTCTTTATTTTTTCGCAGTCAACTTCACAATTAAGCCGCATAACCATTACATAGTTTGTCAGCTGACATAGCAAGGCTTGTTTGCGAAAAATTCGAGTGATTCTACGCAGCAGTTTTTGGCTTGTGCTCTTTCAAATATGGGAAGTGAAAAGCATCATTTTCGGCATATATTACTGTTTTACTATCGAAAAGGTAAAAATGCTGTTTAAGAAAAAAAAATAATATCGGATGTGTATGAAGAAAATATATTCACAGAATGCCAGTGCTGAAAGTGGTTTACAAAACCAAGATCCGGCAATTTTGATGTTAAAAATAATTCATAGCGGTCGTGCTCGTTTTCATTGGTTATTATGCCACGATGTGGGGGATTGAGCAAAACAGTAATCACGTGCAATGAGAAAAGGGATCGGAATTTCTGATCAATATGACTAAACGCTTGGTCTACTCAAGGTCAAATTAGGTAGCACAACGTGATCATCGTCGTTAGTCGGGGCGGGTTGTGGCCAGGGCAGTTGAATGGCCTGTACGAGTTTCTTTTGAGCACATAGCTCCTGGTTTTGGAGTCGGATAGCGATTGTCTCTGCTGTGGCCAGTACACGGCATCTGACAGTTCGCGTATGGTGTCCGGATACCCGGTAGATTGCCTGAAATGCCTCTTGCGGTTTGACCTGGTGGTTTGTGTTAATCAGATGCGACGACAACAACAGCTGTACACCAGCCATTTGAACCTATACTTCGCTGCCATACAACCATGATGACCAATAAATAAAGAATAATGAAAGAGAAGGAGGGACTTACCTGAAAACTTTAATGTCCTAAGCAAACATTCACGTCAAGACGCCTACAACTTGTGTAGACAACATACCGTCACAAACAGCTGGCTATCTTGCGAAGATAAGGTGGCATCGGTGAAAAAGCTTTCTTGCGGCTTTCACTGCCCAGCGTCATACTCAGCAATTACCCCGCAGATAACAGCACCAGACACACTTTAAACAGGCCATCAGAGTTGGAGACGGCAGCAGACACCATTGGTGTCGGTTGCGAGCCATGTCCTGTAAAGTCTCGAGGTAAGCACAAGGCGAGTCACGTGAACTCCAGCCCGGAAGGCGAGACTGACCCACGGCACCCAGTTTGATCGTCAGTGACTTCATTTCCCGTTGCCAACTCAACTTCTGTCCACCTCGACCTTTGCGCCATCTGGCAGACTGAACTAGGCCCTCCTAGGTAAGCGGTGTCTAGGCATACGTATCACATGCCCAAGCCAACGCAACTTATTCATTGTGATCAGTTGTTCTAGGGAGCTGGCATGAGTATCACTACCTAGTACTCGCATACGCACATCATTGTTACGGATACGCTGTTGCCATCCGACACCAGCAACGCTTCGCAGATAACAATGATCAAAGACTTGAAGGCTCCTCAGATCTTCAAACTGAAGGGGCAAGTTTCACTACCATAGAGCAGGACAACCCTCCAGATGCGACAAAGGGGCACTCGATATCCTCCTCCTTATACCACTAGCTGAGCCAAGCGAGACAGTATTGCTGAACTCTTTCGGACAGACGCCCGGTAGTTTTCCCAATATATCTTACTCGACATGAGCAAGAGAAGTTGTACACAAAAAGTAAAACGCAGACCGTGACCCTCTGTTCTTAAGTTGTTGGCTCACAATCGGTCTTGTAGTCAGCCGCGGGGAACGTTCTAGTGGTGGCATTTGAGAGCTTTTGGACTGTTTTCTATAACGTCACCTTTGAATGGTAACGAAAGATAGACTGACCGCTTTTCAGCGGAAATTTGTTTACTTTTGATGTTCATACTTCCATGTACCGGCGGATAGGCTTATCTGGATATCCATTTTGCTGGAACACGCTCTGAATGAAATCTAGTTCTTCGGAAAGCGTGTCTAACATGCATATCCGTCTCGCTGTCTCCGGTAAAAATCGGATGAGGTTTCGTTTCTGGCTTATTGGAACGAAACTAGCGAAATGGAGTTACTGTCCGTTCCATGTTGTCTTCTGTGAACTCTCCTTTGTATTGTATCCTCCAGTGTCCCGTTAAATTGGACATCTAAAAACGCCATACATTTGTTGCGCTCATCCTCAATGGTAAACGTTATGTTGTCATGTGTAGCGTTGAAATTGTCTAACAAAGCCTCAGTGCGCGCCTGGCTATCTGCGACACAAAATATGTCGTCTATGTAGCGACCGTAGTATACCAAGTTTCTGATGGATTCATTCGGCTGGTTGTTCTCCAGCTTGCTCATAAAGACATCCGTGAGCAGTGGCCCCAATGGTGAACTCATTGCCACCCCATCTACTTGCCGATAAATTGTTCCGTTAAATTGGAATTGAAGTTTTGGGTATATATCAACAACAGCTGTTTACACGTTCTGTCGAGATGCTGATGTCAGTTTGATGTACCGAGATATAGTCACATAAATAGTCTATGGTTTCTTCTAGTGGAATATCTGTGAAAAGAGACCCCACGTCTAACGAGAATATCTATCGCCCGATTAGTGCAGTTTTTGCCGTTGAGTCTATAAAGTTGAAGGTATCTCCGAGACTGTACTTAGCTAAGGCTTTCTTGACCAGCTCTAGACGTTTGACAAGTTATTTGGCAAGTAGATGGTATGGAGAGTTGCACATATCTAATATTGGTATTAGTGGCACTCCTGCTTTATGAACTTTCGGCAGACCATAGAGTCTCGGAATCACTGTTCCACTGGGTCTGATGTGTTCAAATGCTCGGAATCAATTACGTCCCCTTTTTTCCTCCGACGCAGCAGTCTGGATATAGAGTACTCTATTGAAAGTGTTTATTCCTTCTCATCCTCTATTGTGACAAGTACTACGTGGGCCAGACAGGGAGGAAACTTGGCACAAGACTGCATGAACACTGTCTGGCCATCCGCCGCCATGATGAAAGATCACTAATAGTACATATGGATGCCGAAGGTCATCAGTTCGATCTGGGGAACGCCAAGATACTTGGAAGAGCAAAGAACCGCAGAGCGTGTGGGTTCCCCGAGGCTTGGCAATTGGGCCAGAACTCAATCAACAAGCATCTAGAACTCGAAGGGTTTACGGAACTCTGCAGGTAAGGTCAAAAATAAGTACCAGATCGACAAGGCGTAGACGTGGCCACTTGGCCGACCCACCTGAGCCAACCGAAGATACATTCAAAGCAGGAGACGACCAATATTCACTTGAATCTGGCAGTGGCTTACGACACTCTGCAAACCAGACCACTATAGCCGCACTGAGGATGTTCCCTAGCTTGGCAACGAAACGTCTGCAGCAACATTGCCTAGGTCGGAGAACACAACAATCCTCTCTTCTACATCCTGAGCTACAGGTATCCTCAATGATTTCCTTAGATGAACTGGTTGCAAGCACTTCAAAATCCGATCTTCATCAAAAAAGCTGAGCTATCTGTTTGGTGGGAATTCTAAGGTATCGTTCTTTTGAGCTTCTACCAGACAATACAACGATCCTTTCTGAAGTACACTGTCGTCAGTTGGACAAATTGTACGATTCATTTAAACAGAAAAGGCCAGAATTGAGAAATAGAATAGGTGTAGTATTTCACCAATAACTTATACAGCTTGGATGGGATATACTGCCACACCCATCATACTCTGCAGATCTGGCACCTTCTGAATATTTATTCCCGTCTCTACAAAATACTTTAAAGAGTAAAACCTTTAGTTCAAATGAGGTCAAAAGTCACTTGGATCAGTATTTTGCCAGCAAAGAACAAAATAATTTATGAGCGTGGAATCGTACTACTGCGAGAAAGATGGTGAAGGGTGTTGAATCAGAATGGAAAATATATAATTCAATAAAATATTTATTCCCTATAAGAAAGTCGTCTTCCCTTTTCATAAAGGAAACGAAATTACTTTCCGCATAACCAGATACCAAAATCAACATATTCACTCCTCTCCAAAAATGGTAGATAAATGAAACCCCTTCGAACATTACCGTAAGTCTGAGTGATGTTCAGAAGAGTATGTACTCTATAGAATCATCATTGCAGCCGGGACCGGTTGGTATCCCCCCAGCTGTTATCAAGTTCGGAGGCGAAATCATGCCTTTACTGAGGCTAAACGTCTTTAAGCTATCTCTCCACAGTGAAAGAAGCTCGATAATAGCACCGTAAAACAAAGCTGGTCCACGAGCGCAATGCCAAGATATTGCCATAGTAACCATGCTGCAGCCGCTTCTAAGCCTCCAGAGCGATTCGTTAAGAATGACCTTGTTCAATTCGTTACACGGTTGGACTTAATAAACATCATGCAATGTGGTTTCCCTGTCCTGTGCCGCTTCGCTGTCTCGGAGCGGCCGGACATTTTAGGACTTGCAGAGACATGGCTGAACTCCGACGTCATACCACAAGAAGTCGTGTTGTCAGGATACTCTTGTTTCCGATGTGACCGAAAATCAAAGGCTCACGGTGGTGTTCTGTTGTACATAAAATCGTCACTATCTGGCAAACTTATCAGTACCTATCGGAGCGAGGATAGTTTATGCGAGCAGTTGTGGTGCACAATCCGTCTCAGGCGTGCAGAACTAATAGTGGGGGTTATCTACCGGAGCCCATTAAACCGTTGCTGCGATTGGATACCACATGTACAGAAGCACATGAGACGCCCTCAGTTCTTACTGATGGGGGATCTAAATTTACTTAAGATATTTTGGCCAGATGTTCGACTTCTTCCCGATCATGGCAACGTTGAGGCTCAATTCGCCAAAATGACTATTGAAATCGGGGCAACGCAACATGTCATCCAATGGACGCGCGTAACTCCGTGCTCGACATCTTGTCTGGACCTAATGTTTACGAGCTGCGAGCAGAAGCTAAAAGAGATCAGAGTCATCGAACCTCTGGCGAACAGTGACCACTGCTCTATTGTAGCAAGCTTAGAACTGTCGTTACCATATTACAATCAACAGAAGCCGACATTCAACTATTGGAAGACGGACTTCAACGCACTCGTCCAAGCCGCAAGTCAGACTGATTGGACACTACCACATGATGCGTCACATGAGGCCTGGTGGTCATTAATAAAGGGGAAGCTTAACTCGCTCTGTACTCGGTTCGTTCCCCTTAAGTATCCAAAAATCGGACCTGTCAAACCGCATTGGTTTGATAGGGAATACAGACAGTTAGCGCGACGACGTCGTAAACTTTGGGATAGATACATCAGCTCGGGTTGGGATGAAGATTACACGGTGTACAAGAAACAGCGTGACTTATGTAACGCCGCAAAGATCAAGAAACGCCGGCAGTTCGAAGAGGAGCTAGCATCCTCGGCCACAACTGCACCCAAAAGAATATTTGCCTACTTGAAACGTCAACTGAAACTTGGGGACGACCTACCGGTCTTAGAGAGCTTAGACGGGAAGACACTCATTTCAAGCGCGGAGCGCGCGGACGCCCTGGCTACGCACTTCCTCACTGTATTTTCCAGTAAACCGGCGGCTGTTTCAGTACCGGCACAGGTTGCGCAAGTCTTTCTCGACAGCCTACAATGTGATGCAGTCGAAGTACATCAGCTACTCGTTAACCTCAATGGTGCAAAGCCCCACGGGCCAGACGGACTTCACCCACTAATACTCAAGTCCCTATCGATTATCATCTCACCAGCTGTGACAAACATTTTCAATAGATCGCTCTCTGAAGGATCCGTCCCGAACGACTGGAAATGCTTGATAGTTAAACCGCTTCCCAAGGGTGGTGATCCGAGTAAAATAGAGAACTATAGACCGATCTGTTTGACTTCGGTATTATCCAGTTCTCGAGAAGGTTGTTTATAAAGTATCTGCTGTCGTTCTTCGAATCGATGGAGGTATTGACGCCAGCGCAACACGGCTTTACGAAAGGGCGATCCTGCATCACCAACTTGATGTACGCAAACCACCAGTGGGTTCGAGCTCTCAATGAACAGAAGGATGTTGACGTAGTGTACATCGACTTTAGTAAGGCGTTTGACAGAGTGAACCACGACGTACTCCTTCGTAAACTGAGGACATACGGAATCGGTGGCACGTTACTTCAGTGGATACAAGAGTTTATTGTGGGACGAAGGTTTAGAGTACAGGTCAATGACTATCTGACAGAATGGTTCCCATCGACCAGTGGCGTGCCTCAAGGAACTGTACTTGGGCCAGCATTATTTCTTATTCATATCAACGATCTTCCGCAGCAGCTCCAGTCACCATGTGTCCTGTTCGCAGATGATTTGAAAATCTGGAGGATCATTGAAAACCAAGACGACTGCGCTCGCCTCCAGCATGACTTAGAGCGACTGTCAACGTGGTCCACTGAAATGCAACTCCCTCTTAACGCAAGCAAGTCGGAGTTCATCAGTATCACCAGACGTCCAGCCACTCGACCATACACCTTGGACGGCCAGTTGCTCCATCCCAACACATCTGTCAGAGACTTAGGAGTTCTCTCACGATACGATTTAAGATCACTGGAAAATACAGAGAAATTGTACCGTGCGGGACTTCGTATGCTCTGGGCATTAAGACGCAGTTTCTCCACGTGGTCTGAAGAAACAGTCCCTCGTCTATTCACCTCGCTCATTGGACCAATCCTTGAATACGGTGCCCCAGCTTACCATCCGATAACCCAGTGGGAACCTGAAAAATTGGAGAAAATACAGCATATCGCAACTAGGATGATACCAAGTCTACGAAGGCTTCCGTATGAAAAACGTTGTGAAAGGCTCGGACTCTACACACTATCCTATCGCCGAGTAGGAATTGATCTTATTATGACCCATCGAGTACTACACTTGAATCACTTCTCCATACTGCGGCCAATATTTCCCCTGCGAGAACCCTGTAACACCCGAGGACATCGTTACAAACTCAGGGTCCCCAGCATGAACAAAGTATCACATCAGCTTCGTATCGAACGAAGAATCGTAAACTTATGGAATACACTACCAGAAGGATTAGAAGAGGCCGATTCTGTGAAGTGTTTTAAAACCCGTATCGATGATTATTTTGGAAACCAGTGCTTTTGTGAAACGATGCACATACAGTGCCAAAAGAAGACATTGTATGTCCGGAAATAATGACACTAGTACAAATTTATAACCGAACACGGATAAACGATTAACGGACCAGACACAACTGCTGATAATTCACAAGTAAATTTTGATTTTCCGTAATTCGATAGAGTTGCACAGAAACCCTTCTACTTGCTCTTAAATACAGTCTCAGTCTCAGTCTCACGTAATATCGGTTGTTGACAGTGGTATGGCAGTCATAAGCATTCTACTAGACATGCGGGAAACCGAAGCTTCGTTACGAGGACATGATCAAGTGAGCCTCTCACGTTCTAAGGTTGATTGCAGATCATGGGAATCGGAGGCGGTTGCTCGGGGTGCATGGCGCGATCTGATCACGAAGACCGTTGCCAAGGTGCAGGAGAAAATCCTCATGCATGCGGAGAAGAAGCGGCAGTTGCAGAAGTGGCAGGCGCCAATGGGTTGTACTCCATCGACTTCGAGCGCATGGTGCTGTAGCACATGCGGTCGTGAGTGCCTGAGTCAGGCAGGCCTAGTGATCCCTGAGCGAGGTCACTCGGGGCCAACACCGAAACGACGGCAAGTCCTGCAGAGAACGTAGGCAGAACCGGCGCAGCGTTGGTAGGTACGCTGCATTCGATTTACTAAACGCGTGCTTGCATGCTGAGTCTCTTTATTTCAGGTGGTGGGTTTGCTATATTATCCTAGTGATTTTTCTTTCATATTATTGTCTACCTAAACTATCTTCTTTAAACTTGCACACCTCTCTTCAACTACTTTACTTAACCGCGATAACATTTTCCCGTTTGTAACACTTCCTTAAAAGATATTTGCAGACGTTCTGCACATATCGCAAATTTGATGACAGCTAATTTATTTCATGTGCTCATTGAGTAAAGAGTTATGTTGCCGTATCTGTATGCATAATTCGATTTAATTTATTTGCTCTCGTCGTTTCAAGTAATTGGCTGTTGCTTCATATTCCCGGTGTGGCTGCGCTTGATGTGCATGTTGACAAGGTGCCTACCTGTCTATTACCTACTACCTCGTCCATACTGGCTCCAGGAGACAGTTGGTCGTTGCTGGAGGGGACGGGGTGCACGGTCATTGTGGCCGTGCTAGTCTCGCAGAGTGGTTTCATGCAGTCAGTGTGGAGCGGACTATGGTCCAGCCACGCCTTGTGTGTGATTGATTCCCAAATACAGCCTGCCTGTGTTTGCCTGTGAAGGAGTGTGGGTCGGATCCGTTGATGAAACGTGGTTCGCATTCTCATGCCTCCCGGTCTTATTTCTTCGGATTCACACTAGATAAGGTGTGTGTGTGTGTGTGTGTGTGTGTGTGTGTGTGTGTGTGTGTGTGTGTGTGTGTGTGTGTGTGTGTGCAGAGCTGTGGGTGGTGTAAGGCAGGCCAGCTATGGTTCCTCTGTAGGCGCAGGCGCCCTGGGGCTGGCCACATTGACTGGCAAATCCGAAACCGGAGGCCGCCAAGCATCACTGGGCATGCACAAGTCCTTCGATCGTGTGCCACACAAAACAATGCTGTCCGTCCTGCACTCTTACGGAATTGGCAACCCATTGCTAATCCGGGTCAAATCCTGCTTGGAAGATCAGGTACAAAGTTAAAATCGGCCGGTACCTCTCCTCATCCAAAGAATTCACAAGGGGTGTCGTCCAATGAAATGTGCTTGGAATACTTCTCTACTTCATCTATATAAACATCATGTTATTCTATAAATCTTGACAAGCATACCTTTTTGCGGATGGTATTAAACTCGTTTACTCATTTACACCTGATAGTATCGAATTTGACCTTGTGGATATACATGGGGATTTATCTGCGCTGAATTCATAGGTTGAGAATTGATTCATGAACTTTCCGCTGAAAAAGCGCAAGTGCTTGGGTATGGATTCTACTTACCTAATGGCTCCATCTCCTTTGTTGGTGCAAACATTCCAAACTTCTCTTCAGTAAGAGACCTCGGGGTAATATAATCTACCTCCTTCAACATTTCCGTGCATGTCTGGTAGCAAATAGCAAAGGAGAGGCAACAATAACCTACATCACAAAGTCCTTTGTTTTACTAGGAGTAGGACTAGAAATGTTTAACCTCATTGTAATACTTATTATAGAGTACTGCACAGTCACCCACAGTAACCTGCGTAGGACGGATCTAGCTCTAGAAAATATCCAGCGGTCATTCACGAAACTGCTCATTGTACGATCTACCGCTATGAAGTATGAAGACGATTATTCCAGCCTTCAGTTAGACTCTCTGGGGCTACACTGACTGAGAAACAATCTCCTTCTATTACACTATGTTATATATTGCCCTTTATCCACTACAGGAATAACCCTTATTTTAAGCAAGAATACGGACACGTAAAGGACATGGCTGTAATGTGTATACATGACCAACTCATGGGTTCGCCTGGTATACATGTTTGGCGGCATCTGAAAATTTATTTTCTATTGATATCAGAGGTACTGTTCCTCACTATCATTCACCTTGTCCAGGGCCTATACTCTTTATACCTGACATTCGTACTGTTGCAGTTATTGCACGCGATAGAACAACACTTGTTGACATGGAACTTGATTTAGTCTCACCTATTACTATAGTACCAAGTAGTATTTATGAAAGTCACCTACATGATATGCCTATACATACTACAGGCTATCGATTTGACAATTATAAAAAAGCCCCGAGAGAAATGCGCGGATTTGTGGTGATTGTTTCGCAACTTGGGGCCGTGAAATCATCAGTTGCCGTGTACGTCACCAGCGGAAATAAACGTCCCCTACTCGGGCGCAGCGCTATGTTTACACTGGGAGTCACGCCGTCCTCATCTATTCGTATCATCTCGGTTAACCTATCAGACTTACAGAAACAGTACCCGAAACTGTCTGAACAAACAATAGGGCACGCACCCTCCTCCGTTCACCGCATATGTCTGAAGCAGGATGCTCAGCAACTTCCAATTCATTTGGCCTGAAGAGAGGCTGTTTCCTCAGCATAACGACAAATGATTGCAGATCATCGCGTTGAACCCATTAACTGTTCTGAATGGGTCCACCTTATGTTTACAGTTCGCAAGAAGAACGGTACGGTGAGAACATGAAATGACCTGCAGGCCCTAATTCGTCGAATCATGATAGAAAAGTTTAGGCTTCCAACCGCGGATGAACTATTAGTCAAACTAGCGGGCGCCCGATTTGTTTCAAACTTGAACCTGATGAAGGCTTTCTTTCACATGCCGCTAATTCAGGATTCAAGACCACCTACCGCATCTTTTACAATGGACGTGCTCTGTCAGTACAAAGTCTTGCCAATGTGCTTGAGACTCCAGCAGCTTGGCAAAAGTTTATGGTTCACTCATTTGCCAATTTATCTGGTCAAATAGTATACATAGACGACATATGTGTATTCTGTAGGACTCCAGAAGAACATGCTTCACGACTGCGTGCTGTGTTACATCGACTACTTGATCTTAACCTCCGGTTAAACTTCGAGAAGTGCAAATTTAATGCTGGTGAAATCGAGTTCCTTGGCCACATTATAACAACTGACGGTATGAAACCGAGTGTTGACAACACACGTGCCATCACTGAGGCTCCTCGTCCACAGAACTCCACGGAAATAAAGCCTTTTCTAGGTATGTATTCTTACAACCTACGTTACCTGCAGGATTTCACGAACATTGCTAAGCCACTGCGTGAACTGACGAAGGAAAAAGTGCATTTGTTTTGGGTCACCCCAAAAAAGGAATTTGATGAGATAAGACTCCGCATTACTTCCACACCAGTCATGGCGATTTTCGACGAGACGTGCCCCAGGATTGTCTGCTGATACCTCAAACAGTGTGTCGGATGCTATACTATCCCAACTTCAGAATAGGCATGAAAAAGTTATTGTATGCACTTCCAGAAAATTGGCTTCGGCGAAGCTTTCTGACACTGCTGGAGAAAAAGATGCCCTTGCCTGCGTTTGGTCTTGTGAGAATTGGAATTTGTTCTTGTTCGGAAGACCCTTCACTCTTCGTACAGACTACGCAGCGCCAACTAGCTTACTTACTCGGGGAACAAATGGCATCAAGCCACTTCGGATACATCGTTGGTGTGCACGCTTGTTAACATACCTTTTTCAAATTAAATTCCTTCCCGGACGTGAAAACCAGGCAGCGGATGGGCTCTGTCGACTGCCACTCAACGAAACTGAAAATAATGAGGATAATAATAAGCGGTTACTTGTGTCTTCCCTGAGCAGTGGACTATCATGGTTCTGACTAAAGAACTGCAGAAGGCGACTCAATGAGACGACACACTGCTGCGTTCAGGGGTTTCTGCTAAACAGCTCACCGCAAAATAACATGATCACAGGCGAGTTTCGTCCACACTACGTATTGCGTCACGAAGTTTCATTTATAGAAGGATGTTTAATGTGCGGCGAAAAATCTGTGACTCCTCGGAGCTTGATGCAAAAGACCATGCTATGTGCTCACGAATGCTCACGAAGCGCAAGGTTGACGCATGCTTCCGGTTGCTCGGAATGTCACACGAAATAAGAACTTGGTTATGACTGATTTCATGCCCAAGGGAAGACAAGAGTTCAAGGCCGGTTTCCTCCCCTATACAACCCATTGACTATCGTATGCGCCTGTGGTCCAAGATAGCTCTTGACATCATGGGTCCATTTAGCCCAGCGCCTCAGCATAAAAGGAACTGTTTGGTGGTGTTTGGTGCATTTATAGTAAATGGCCGGAGGTTCATTTGTATGGAGATGTGACTACTGCCAGCATTATTCGATGGCTGGAATACGTCTTCTCCCGTTTCGGACCACCAGAGGAGATACTGACAGACAACAATGTTCAGCAGTCTACCAAACGGTCGCAAAAGAGCGTCCTCCTGCGTTATTATCCTTTAAATCTTCTGTTTATTCTCACAAAGGCCTACGTAATATCGTTCGATTTGGCTCCGCGAGCTCCTGCTACCACTGTTCATTTTTTGGATCTGTCATTTGCGGATCAGCAGCAAACTATGCTTTTGCAATTTCTAAGTCAACCGTGCTTGAATTTTATCGGAGAATTTATTTTTCCTCTCGCCGCACAAGAACTCTTGTGGTCTTATTTTAAAGATCTTTTTGAGAGTCACCCGAACATCTTACTACTATTCCTTGTAGTCGCTGTACAAAGCGATAGTTATTAATTTGGTACGCCCTTAGAACAGCCACTGTCGTTATTAAACAGTATTTTCCAAGTCATCTTGCTTTGCCTCAATCCTACACTGCATCGCCGCCTATCCACTTACCGGCTGGATCGATAGCACGAACGTCGCCTACCTACACTACGGAACCTGGAACTCATCTGGACGCGACACGTCTGACCACTCTGAGCTCAAACCAGTGCTGATTGCCACGCAACGAAATGTGAAGCGAAGTCATGCACGGAGCGTCAGTATCTATGTCTCCTTGCTACCCCTGTTTTAGTGTACATCAACTTGCTCCATTCCATCTTGTTATTGTGGAATCTTTACACCATATCACCACCATCAGTGGTCATTCTTAGTTGGCTGCCCCATTACTGACCGTGACCACATATAGCAGTAGAATTATTCCAGTGGCTCAAAGTCGCCTATGTTGCGCAGACAATTACAGTAACGTCCTTAAGATCGGAATAACCTGTTCTAGCTGCATTAGATCACACTGTCCGCAATCTGTAGGCAAATCCGTCCAAGAACTGAGACAGACAAACAAAGTTGCTGACACAATTTGGTTTTGCCCCACATGTCAAGTCATTCCAGTTGTCAACTGTTTATCTTTGTGCATGAAAACGTGCGGTAGGATGACAGAGATAATCGCGCATTTTGTAAATACTTAAATACCTCCCACGGAGGTAAATATGGCCACGCTAATACCTCAACCTGCCAAAGTAAGCTCTGAGTCCAAGCCGAAGAAAAGAGCTAGACGCTCCAACGGCACTACAGCGTCTGTGACTCTAAATCCACTGGGTCACCTCACTCCCATAAGTGGACAAGCCTCTGAGATGCCCGTTTCCACTTCTCCAACCATAGACGCTTCACCTGGCGATTCAGCCATGACACCGACAGCACAGAGCCGAAGGCAATCTGGTGCAGATAACGTGCAGGTAAAGTACGTATCGATTGCCTCGACAAACGCACTGGGGGCGACACTGTAGCAGTCTGGAGATTCTCCGGTTTGCTTGTGTAAAATTATAACCAAAATTCTATAATTGTACACCTAGGCAACCGGTGTGGTCTGTTGAACTGCTTGCTGAGTTCGAATGCTTTACTTGCTCATCGCCATTTTTTGCTTGACGCTCGTTTCGGTTGCAACGCGCAACTGCCCTGTGTGCTGCGCTTGATCCGTTCCCCTAGCTAGAGCGTCCACGGTGTCGTTCTTTTATAGCTAGATAACAGGGAATCTTTTACTGTACCAATAAAAGTTTCCCTGCAACTCGATCTGTCTTCTGGAATCGCTCTCTGGGCTCCCGGAATAGGCAACCCTCTAAATTGGTGACCCCGACTCCTGAACATTCACATCCTGAGCTACAGGTATCCTCAATGATTTCCTTAGATGAACTGGTTGCAAGCACTTCAAAATCCGATCTTCATCAAAAAAGCTGAGCTATCTGTTTGGTGGGAATTCTAAGATATCGTTCTTTTGAGCTTCTACCAGACAATACAACGATCCTTTCTGAAGTACACTGTCGTCAGTTGGACAAATTGTACAATTCATTTAAACAGAAAAGGCCAGAATTGAGAAATAGAATAGGTGTAGTATTTCACCAATAACTTATACAGCTTGGATGGGAAATACTGCCACACCCATCATACTCTGCAGATCTGGCACCTTCTGAATATTTATTCCCGTCTCTACAAAATACTTTAAAGAGTAAAACCTTTAGTTCAAATGAAGTCAAAAGTCACTTGGATCAGTATTTTGCCAGCAAAGAACAAAATAGTTTATGAGCGTGGAATCGTACTACTGCGAGAAAGATAGTGAATGGTGTTGAATCAGAATGGAAAATATATAATTCAATATATATATATATATATATCCAGCGGTCATTCACGAAACTGCTCGTTGTACGATCTACCGCTATGAAGTATGAAGACGATTATTCCAGCCTTCAGTTAGACTCTCTGGGGCTACACCGACTGAGAAACAATCTCCTTCTATTATACTATGTTATATATTGCCCTTTATCCACTACAGGAATAACCCTTTTTTAAGCAAGAATACGGACACGTAAAGGACATGGCTGTAATGTGTATACATGACCAACTCATGGGTTCGCCTGGTATACATGTTTGGCAGCGTCCGATTTTGGTTGTCATTACGGCCTCCATGGGACAGCCACATGACGTCTGCTCCCATACAGGAACCATGAGTGGCTTGCGCTTAACTAATCACAGCTCCATCCACACACCCCATATGTAATGTAGCCCCGAAGGAATAAGACCGGGAGGCATGTGGATGGGAGCCATCTTTCATCAACGGAGCCGGTCCACACTCCTCTAAAACTCATAACGGAAGCATTCATCCCTAAATGGGAAAGCATGCTTACCAGAGGTGCACATGGCGATGGCTGGGCTGGAGCCTGTTTCTCAGTGGATGCATGGAACCACTCTTTGTGATAAGCACCGTCACGAGGACCGTGCACCCCGTCCCATCCTAGTCAAAACTAGCAGTAACCTGGATCCAGCATAGACGAGGTGATGGGTAATAGACAAGTAGACACCTTCAATGTTCACATCAAGCGCAACCACACCGAGTATATCAAACAACAACCAGTCCCGGAAATGAAAGAAACAACACCTAGACACACGACCAGACCAATTGTAACGACGATGCGGTACACGTACTACATCACGCGCCTTAATGGCTCTTGATGTGTATATTCCAGCATGCATGGTGGCTGGTCTAGACAGACACGTGCACACAACCCCAGACACACACACATAAGTGCATATTTATCTGCTTCCCTATTGGGTCATCCTTCTACTTCCGGTACCTAATGTACCCACGTAGTTAGATACCTTTCAGAGTACACTAGTTTGCCTGCCGGCGCGACCTTATTACTGGCTCGTGCATTTGATTTTCCGTATACAAACCGACGTCGCGGCTTACGAACCTACGCCGTGTAATTAGATCCTCATACAGTTTCCTAATCTGATCCTACCTACATCCTACCGAAAGTGCACGGGCCCAGTGAAAAACATTGTTTACAAACTATCTTGACCTACTACCTGCGGCTTCTAATTACATTGAAGGCCAGAAACTAATGCTTCTCAGACACTTACTCGATGAGCAGGGACAACGTCAATTTGATTCTTTGGAGCTCCAGTCTCAAGATATCTTAACCAAAGCACCAGATGTGCTGGACAAGTCATGGGGCCAGTGTACAAACCTCATCCTGACTCGCCTCAAATTTGGCCGACTTACACAGGAACCATCGGAAACTCTAGACAGTTTTGTTGATTACCTCATTCGCTGTGTATGACTCTGCGAGCATCCGACCACACTGAAAAATAGAATCGAAGGCGTCATGCTAGTGAAACAGTTGATTAGTGAAATCACCCATAACAGAATTCTTGTATGCCTACTTTCCGAAGACGCCTCCAAATTGACTTGGGATAAAGCTGTGGCATTAGATCGCCTCAGAACATGTACGGCCGAACAGTTGCGATGTTTCGCTACCCACGCTGACATATAGGAGGTTGCCAAGATCCATCGCTCGCCAACCGAATCTTAATCCGCACAGAATACTTCCGCTGCAGCAGCCTACTACATAAAGTTAATTTTGCCAAGTGCCCTGCCTTAGAACTGAATTGCAAAAAGTGCGGTAGCGTGGACATTTTGCCCGCTGTTGTCGTTCAGTACGCATTTCTCATTTGCATCCCACAGATTCCGTTTCTAGTCACGTTACAGTTATCTGAAAATTTATTTTCTATTGATATCAGAGGTACTGTTTCTCACTATCGTTCACCTTGTCCGGGGTCTATACTCTTTATACCTGACATTCGTACTGTTTCAGTTATTGCACGCGATAGAACAACACCTGTTGACATGGAACTTGATTCAGTCTCACCTATTACTATAGTACCAAGTAGTATTTATGAATGTCACCTACATGATATGCCTATACATCCTACAGCCTATCGATTTGACAGTTATAAAAACGCCTCAAGAGAAATACGCGGATTCGTGATGATTGTTTTGCAACTTGGGGCCGTCAACTCATCAGTTGCTGTGTACGTCACCCGCGGAAATAAACGTCCCCTACTCGGGCGCAGCGCTATGTTTACACTGGGAGTCACGCCGTCATCTATTCGTATCATCTCGGTTAACCTATCAGACTTCCAGAAACAGTACCCGAAGCTGTCTGAACAAACCATAGGACACGCACCCTCCTCCGTTCACCGCATATGTCTGAAGCAGGATGCTCAGCAACGTCCAACTCATTTGGCCTGAAGAGAGGCTGTTTCATCAGCACTGCGACAAATGATTGCAGATCATCACGTTGAACCCACTAACTGTTCTGAATGGGTTCACCCTATGATTACAGTGCTCAAGAAGGACGGTACGGTAAGAACGCGAAATGACCCGCAGGCCCTAAGTCGTCGAATCATGAGAAAAAGTTTAGGCTTCCAACCGCGGATGAACTATTAGTCAAACTAGCGGGCGCCCGATTTGTTTCAAACTTGAACCTGATGAAGGCTTTCTTCCACATGCCGCTAATACAGGATACAAGACCACCTACTGCATCCCTTACAATGGACGAGCTCTCTCAGTACAAAGTCTCGCCATTGCGCTTGAGTTCAGCTCCAGCAGCTTAGCAAAAGTGCATGGTTCACTCATTTGCCAATTTACCTGGTCAAATAGTATACATAGACGACATATTGTAGCGAGAACGACAAGACAGGGGGGTAGACGTTTATTGCACACCGAAAATGGGCACATGAGGGTCTCGCGCGCGCCATCGAATATCGACTAGATTTCCGTCCCACCACGCAACACAGGTACGGATGTTGGAGACGAGCCAGTCCTTTCGCCTCGGGAGCTCTGACTTGGAAGATCCGCCTTCCTGTTTTCGCCTCGATCTCCGCTTCTCTGCATCCGATTTGGATCGGCCAGGAGTCGTTCGAGAGCTCTCGACTTGCTTGTTCTGGGCTGTGTCAATCGGCTCGGCCTCGCTCCTGTGGGCTGCGCTAGCGGCGTATTTGTCTGATTTATTGCGCTGCCCACATATTCCCGCTCCGTAGTTCCGGGCCCAGGCTCGTCGCTAGCCGTCTTTCGCGATCCGCTCTCAGCTAGCTCCGAAGAGCTCCCCAGAGCCATTCTTGGAAGCGGCCTCTCTACACCCGCCCCTCCTCCAGGACCTTTCTTCCTCTCGTACCATGGTCGCAGGAGAGCAGCATTCACCCAACGTTTCATTCCTCCGCAGTCGATTAAGAAGTTGCCCGCTTTCTGGTGGATAATGGTGTAGGGGCCTTTCCAGCGTTCTCTGAACTTGCTTGCGCCCGGCCCGTCATGATCCGGCCGATCGTTGTTCCGTAACTTGACCCGTTCTCCAATCCTGAATGGCCTCCACTTGTGAGCCTCATGCCTGGCGTCGTAATTTCGCTTATTCCGCGCTTGTCGAGCTTTGGTTTCGCTTCTAGCTTTCCATCGCAGTCGCTCTTGATGCTCAGCTGGATGTTTCCACTCACCCTGGTTCGGTAGGCAAGTATCGAGCGCAATCCGTGGTTCTCTGCCGAACAGTAATTCGAATGGCGAGACCTTGGTGGTTGATTGCATGCTGGTCCGATACGCGATCAGAACCTGAGGCAAAGCATCTTCCCATGCCAACTTCGTGCAGTTTATCCACGTCTTCAATGTCCGGTTGAACCGCTCGGTCATGCCGTTGGTTTGTGGGTGGTACGGTGAAGTTCGCCGTCTCTGGATGCCCCACTTGTCCAACACTGACTTAAACGCTCTTGACTCGAAGCAGGGCCCTTGGTCCGTGATGATACACTGTGGGATCCCATACCTTGCAGGCACATTGAGTTCGAATACTTGCGACACTGTCTCGCCTGTTTGGTCCTTGATTGGTATGGCTTCCACCCATCGAGTGAAGTGGTCAATCATCACTAGAATGTATCTGTTTCCTGTTCGACTCACTGGTAAGGGCCCAAAGACGTCCAGTCCCCAACACTGAAGTGGCTCACCAACCTCCATCGATCGCATCGGCGGTCTCGGGGACTCCATCTCCCGACTCGTTTGGCAGTTTGGGCACTCCCGAAGGTATGCCGCGACGTCCTTCCTCATGGTTGGCCAAAACACTCGCCTCCGCAGCAATTCAAAGACCCGCTCGAATCCCATATGGGCGCCATCATGAGTTATGCGCATCACACGTTCTCGCTGATTTGGTGGAACAAAAGGCACTTTCCGTCCGTCTATCGCCACCACCACGTTATCGTTTTCGACCTTCAACCTGTCCCAGATCTTGAGGAGTTCCTCCACCTCCTCCGATGTAGCCTCCGGTTTGGTGCCAGCCCGTAAGTGAGAGCACAACACATTCACGAATTCATCTGTCCTTTGATCTCCCAGCAGGTTCCTCTCCCCCATCGCGATCGCACGCACCGGTATGGCATTGTCTGGCATGATGTCGTCCAAACACGGGCGTGACAACATATCTGGCAATACATTCTGCGTTCCATCCACGTGCTCAATGGTGAAGTTGAATTCCTGCAATCGGTAGGCCCATCGCGCAAGCCGTCCCCGCGGGTCTTTCGCCGTCATTAACCACGAAAGCGGTTTGTGGTCAGTGACGACCCGGAATTCATTCGCCAGTAAGTAATTTCTCCACTTCTCTAACGCCCACACGATGGCCAAGCATTCTTTCTCCGTTGTTGAATACTTCTGTTCCGCCCCCGTCAGCACTCTGCTCGCGTACTCCACCACCCCAGCCGGTTGAGACAAAACCGCACCGATGGCCACGTTGCTTGCGTCGACAGCCACAGTGAACCTCTCACCAGGATTGGGTAGCCGTAGACATGTCGGGGCTTCTGCGATGCCTGCCTTTAGATGGTCAAAGGCCTGATCCGCTTCAGCTGTCCACACGAAGGGCACGTCCTTGCGAAGCAGCTTCAACAACGGGCTGACCTTCTCTGCGAACTGGGGCACAAACTTTGAATCATATGCCACCACTCCCAAGAACGAACGGAGCTGACGCTTGGATTTTGGTTTTGCGAAGCACTTGATCGTCTCGCGTTTCTCCGGAAGTGGATGGACTTGACCATTGCCCACGATATGACCCAAGCATACAATTGACTTTTGGGCAATCTGCGACTTTTTACGACTGAGTTTCAGACCAGCTTCATCTAGCCTCTGCAGTACTGCTCCAAGTCTGGTCACATGTTCCTGTTCCGTCTCAGAGAAGACGATGATGTCATCACCGTACACAACCACGCCTTGCAGGTTCGCGAGGACCATCAGCAACAAACGCCTGAATGTAGCCGGGGCGTTGCACAATCCAAACGGCATTCTCAAAAACTCATACTGCTGGCCATTGACACTGAAAGCCGTCTTGTGGCGATCTTCTTCTGCGATCGGCAGTTGCCAATATCCAGAGCGGAGATCAATCAGAGATATCTGCTTGGCACTGTGAAGGCTTGAGAAAATTTCTTCCATCTGAGGCATCGGGAATGCATCCTTCACCGTCACCCTGTTTAGTTCTCTGAAATCGATGCAAAATCGATAGGTTCCGTCGGCCTTCTTCGTCAATAGCACGGGTGATGAATACGGGCTGTGCGTTCGCCTGATGATTCCTTTCGATTCCATCTCGGTCACCTGCTTCTGTATCTCCACCAGGGTGTTCTGTGGAATTCGTCTGAAGATTGGCTTGCATTGTCCTCCTGGGATCAACGGTATTCGGTGTTCAACCCAATTGCAAAATCCGTAATCATCTTCCGCGTCTGTGAATAAGTGGGCATACCTGCTCAGTACGTTGCGTATTGCACGGTTCTGACAATCAGGCACAGCTTTGAGGGCACCAACCCGGTCGGTTCTCCCCTTGTTTATCTCGATCGTCTCGTTAGCCACGATCACCACATCGTTTTTCAGGTCAATTGTGACACCGAGCCGTTTCAGGATGTCGGTTCCGATGATGGTTTCGGTCGTCTCCTCCACGATGAACATGTCATGGCTGATGAGCGTTTCTCCTATCCCGATTCGTAACCGCTGCGTGCCCGTCACTTTCAAAGAATGCCCGCCGACCGTCTGCATCGTGATTGAAGATGGGTTTACTGGAACCCCATTGAACCTCTTCGTAATTGACACTGCCGCTCCTGTGTCTACTACGGCTCGGACAGATACACCTTCTATAGTTACCTGGAGGACTGGTACTCGCCACCGACTCGGCATGGATAGAGAGAAACAATGGGGCACATTGACGTTGGTGCAGAATCTCGCCACATGACCATTCTGGTTGCATCGGAAACAGCGGCGACCGTTCCGGATTACCCGTACATTGCGTTGTGAAGTGGTGCTTGAAGACTCTATCGACAACAGCTGCTCCACCATTTCGGATAGGCGATTTACTTTCTGTTCCAACTCAGCATGCTGGATGCTTCTCACTGTCACTCGTTCCGACAAATTCTGGGCGACCGTCACCAGATCCAACGCTTTGCTGTCTCCCACCAGCGACGCCAATTTCACCTGATCATGGAGTGGACCGGGCAGACTTCGGATAAACTGCTGTTTCAGTAGGCGCTCTCTTGCGTTACCCTCTAACTCGGGGAGCCCAATCGTTAGATGTCTGTCCAGCTGCTGGAAAAACACCATCAAATCCTCCTGTTCGTCCCACCTGGCTGCGTGAAATCGTTGCAGTGCTCGTTCTCTCTCCAGATCCTTCCCAAATTCTGCACACAAGGCAGCCCTCATCTCAGCGAACGAACAACCGGGTTTGGCCTTTCGAGTGAGCAGATACACCGCCTTGGCTCGTCCACTCAACCGTGTGCCCAAAGCAATTAGCAAATTTGCATCCCCCCTCAAACCCGAGCAAGCCGCAATTCCGTCGAACTCATCGAGCCACGCCTCCACGTCACCGGCCGCAAATTGCTCTAACTGGGTCAACTCCATCGCGATTGGTCACGGCACCAGTGTAGCGAGAACGACAAGACAGGGGGGTAGACGTTTATTGCACACCGAAAATGGGCACATGAGGGTCTCGCGCGCGCCATCGAATATCGACTAGATTTCCGTCCCACCACGCAACACAGGTACGGATGTTGGAGACGAGCCAGTCCTTTCGCCTCGGGAGCTCTGACTTGGAAGATCCGCCTTCCTGTTTTCGCCTCGATCTCCGCTTCTCTGCATCCGATTTGGATCGGCCAGGAGTCGTTCGAGAGCTCTCGACTTGCTTGTTCTGGGCTGTGTCAATCGGCTCGGCCTCGCTCCTGTGGGCTGCGCTAGCGGCGTATTTGTCTGATTTATTGCGCTGCCCACATATTCCCGCTCCGTAGTTCCGGGCCCAGGCTCGTCGCTAGCCGTCTTTCGCGATCCGCTCTCAGCTAGCTCCGAAGAGCTCCCCAGAGCCATTCTTGGAAGCGGCCTCTCTACAATATGTGTATTCTGTAGGACTCCAGAAGAACATGCTTCACGACTGCATGCTGTGTCACATCGATTACTTGATCTTTACCTCCGGTTAAACTTCCTGCAGTGCAAATTTAATGCTGATGAAATCGAGTTCCTTGGCCACATTATACCAACTGACGGTATGTTGCCGAATGTTGACAACACGCGTGCCATCACTGGGGCTCCTCGTCCACAGAACTCCACTGAAATAAAGCATTTTCTAGGTATGTGTGCTTATAACCTACGTTACCTGCAGGATTTCACGAACACTGCTGAGCCACTGCGTGAACTGACAAAGGAGAAAAGTGTATTTGTTTGGGGTCCACCCCAACAAAAGGCATTTGATGAGATAAAATGCCGCATTGCTTTCACACCAGTTATGGCGATTTTCGACGAGACATGCCCCAGGATTGTCTGCTGATGCCTCAAACAGTGTGTTGGGTGCTATACTATCCCAAATTCAGAATAAGCATGAAAAAGTTATTGCATGCGCTTCCAGAAAATTGGCGGCGGCGAAGCTTTCTTACACTGCTGGGGAAGAAGATGCCGTTGCCTGCGTTTGGTCTTGTGAGAAGTGGAATTTGTTCTTGTTCGGAAGACCCTTCACTCTTTGTACAGACTACGCAGCGCCAACTAGCTTACTTACTCGGGGAACAAATGGCATCAACCTACTTCAGATACATCGCTGGTGTGCACGCGTGTTAACGTACGATTTTCAAATTAAATTCCGTCCCGAACGTGAAAACCAGGCAGCGGATGGGCTCTGTCGACTGCCACTCAACGAAACTGAAAATAATGAGGACAATAATAAGAGGTTACTTGTGTCTTCCCTGAGCAGTGGACTATCTTAGCTCTGACTAAAAACTCCAGAAGGCGACTCAAAGGGACGACACACTACTGCTTTCAGGGGTTTCCGCTAAACGGCTCGCCGCAAAATAACATGATCACAGGCGAGTTTCGTCCATACTACGTGTTGCGTCCTGAACTTTCATTTATAGAAGGACGTTTAATGTGCAGCGAAAAATTTGTGACTCCTCGAAGCTTGATGCAAAAGGGCATGCTATGTGCTCACGAAGCGCATGGTTGACGCATGCTTCCGGTTGCTCGGAATGTCACACGAAATAAAAACTTGGTTATAACTGGTTTTTATGCCCAAGAGAAGACAAGAGTTCAAGGCCGGTTTCCTCCCCTATACAACCCATTGACTATCGTACGCGCCTGTGAGCCAAGATAGCTCTTGACATAATGGGTCCATTTAGCCCAGCGCCTCAGCATCAAAGGAACTGTTTGGTGGCTAGGTGCATTTAAAGTAAATGGCCGGAAGTGCATTTGTATGGAGAGGTGACTATTGCCAGCATTATTCGATAGCTGAAATACCTCTTCTCCCGTTTCGGACCACCAGAGGAGATAGTGACAGACAACAGTGTTCAGCAGTCTACTAAGCGGTCGCAAAAAGGCGTCCTCCTGCGTTATTATGCTTTAAACCTTCGGATTTATTCTCGCAAAGACCTACGTGCTATCATTCGATTTGGCTCCGCGAGCTCCTCTTACCACTGTTCATCTTTTGGATCTGGCATTCGCGGATTACCAGCAAACTGTGCTTTTGCAGTTTCGAAGTCAATCGTGCTTGAATTTTATCGGAGAATCTATTTTCCCTCTCGCCGCACAAGAACTCTTGTGGTCTTATTTTAAAGACCTTTTTGAGAGTCTCCCGAACATCTTATTACTATTCCTTCTAGTCGCTGTACAAAGCGATAGTTCCCAATTTGGTCCGTCCTTAGAACAGCCACTGTCGTTATTAAACAGTATTTTCCAAGTCATCTTGCTTTGCCTCAATCCTACACTACATCGCTGCCTATCCACTTACCGGCTGGATCGATAGCATGCACGTCGCCTATCTACACTAAGGAACCTGTAACTCACCTGCACGCGACACGTCTGACCACTCTGAGCTCAGACCAGTGCCGATTGCCACGCAACGAAAAGTGAAGCGAATTCGTGCACGGAGCGTCAGTATCTCTGTCCCCTTGCTACCCCTGTTGTAGTGTACATCAACTTGCTCCATTCCATCTTGTTATTGTGGAATCTTTACACCATATCACCACCATCAGCGGTCATTCTTAGTTCGCTGCCACATTACTGACCGTGACCACATGTAGCAGTAGAATTATTCCAATGGCTCAACGTCGCCTACGTTGCGCAGACAATTACAGTCAAGTCCTTAAGATCGGAAAATCTCTTCTAGCTGCATTAGGTCAAAATGGCCGCAATGTGTAGGTGAATCCGTCCAAGAACTGAGACAGACAAACAAAGTTGCTGACACAATTTGGTTTTGCCCAACATGTCAAGTCCTTCCAGTTGTCAACTGTTTATAGTTGCTCATGAAAACGTGCGATAGGACGACAGAGATTAACGCGCATTTTGAAAATACTAAGATGGATCACACGGAGATAAATATGGCCACGCTAATACATCAACCTGTCAAAGTAAGCTCTGAGTCTAAGCCGAAAAAAAGAGCCAGACGCTCCAAACGCACTACAGCCTCTGTGTTTCCTAATCCACTGGGTCAGTTCACTACCATAAGCGGACAAGCCCCTAACATGCCTGCTTCCACTTCTCCAAACATATACGCTTCACCTGGCGATTCAGCCAAGGTTAGAGGTGAAAGAAAAACACAGGTATACTTGTGTAACCGTTCATAACTGTAGACTAGAGTTTTTTCTGTGTTGCAGAACATTTGTTACTACCGCTTGTTACATACCCCTCACACGTCCCGTGGTTCTTTGAGATCGATAAATTCAAATTAGCCCTCAGCCGTGATTGGAATTGGAATTAGAGTGTTTTCATACCCACACCGGCCCTTGTAGTGTTCCGCAAATATACCTCCTGTCCGGTGCGTTGTCTTTTTGACTCGTGGGGCGCAATCTAAGAAGTCGAACGCCTGGGGACACAACAGATTTTCTGGCGACGGAGGTTCCGGTAATCATGTCAATTTCGTTCGAGCAAATGCAGATGCTTCTTCAACAGCAACAACTCCAGCTTGAAAAATCTCAACGACAGTTGATCGAGTTGTTATCTCAGAAACTGAACATCCAAAGCGAATCCCCGATGACAACCACAAAGCCATCTGTAAAAGTCCTTGCGGCTTCAATTACAGAATTTGTTTTCGATGGATTGAACGGATTGACGTTTGAATCCTGGTTTCTAAAGGATGAAGATATTTTTCGAGTGGAAGTTGCTGACCAAGACGATGCCTGGAAAGTTCGTTTGTTGTTGAGAAAACTTGGCACAGTGGAGCATGAACGTTACACAAAGTTCGTGTTGCCGAAGAATGCAAGAGAGTTCAGCTTTGGTGAGACGGTGAAAACGCTGACGCAGATATTCGGTGAGCAGGCCTCTCTCTTCAGTGTGCGCTACAATTGTTTGAAGTTAGTCAAACGCGATGCCGTTGATTTTGTCACACATGCCGGGATCGTAAATCGCGAATGTGAACGATTCAAACTGGGTCTGATGACACCTGATCAATTCAAGAGTCTTATTTTCGTGTGCAGTCTCCAGTCCCACGCTGATGCCGATATTCGAACACGTATTCTCCACAAGCTCGAACAAGAACCACAGTTGACGCTGCAATAGATTACAGCCGAATGTCAGCTACTGATTAACTTGGAGCATGACACCAAAATGATTGAAACTGCTGACCACAGGACAGAACCCCAGATTTATCGCACAGCTATCCGTGGTAAAGTGATAAACCAGAATCGGTCAACTCAGAAGCCCCCGACCGCATGCTGGAATTGTGGCGCTTGGCATTTTGTGAGAGACTGTATCTACAAAGGGCATCAATGTCACAAGTGCAAGCGGTTTGGTCATAAGGAAACCCACTGTCGAGTTGCGCACAACTACAGACGTTCATTTCCCTCGCGACAGAGCACAAACATCAACTTCAGAAGGGCGAAATTTCATGGACCGGCCACAAAGGTAGTTCTCGCTGCATTTCGCACGGAATTCGCAGGCAAGAGAAAGTATCTAACAGTAAAAGTCAATGGTATTCCAGTCACCTTGCAACTAGATACGGCGTCCGACATCGCAATCATTTCGCGATCCACTTGGAGGAAGCTTGGGAGACCAGCATTCAATCGCACAACTCTGACGGCTCAAAATGCATCCGGGGAACTGCTGAGATTGAATGGAGAGATTGAATGTGAGGTCAACTTCAAGGAACTACAACTCCGCGACACAATCTACCTAGTCTCATGCACCGACGTCAATCTTCTCGGAATCGATTGGATTGAAAAGCTGAACTTGTTTAATGTACCACTGAATCGTGTCTGTGCTGTGAGGAATGTCACGGTGCACCATACAGCCATACCGACTCCTCCGGGTCAAAGCATCTCTGAACAGCTTCAAACGAAGTATGCGTATGTATTCCAGTCGGAACTTGGACACTGTAAGAAAATGCAGGCAAAACAGACTCTGCTTCCAGATGCCAGACCAGTGTTTCGACCCAGACGTCCTGTCCCTTATGCTTCCCAGGCACTTGTTGAACAGGAACTTGATCGATTGCAGCAGGCCGGAGTGATCAAGCGAGTCAACTTCTCACCGTGGGCTGCGCCTATTGTTGTGATCAGGAAACCGAACGGTTTGTTAGGACAGCAGTGTGCAGCCGTTCATTAGGTGAACCATGTTTGTTGTAGCCATTTTACTGCTTAGTATTCCATTGTTAACTTTCGCACTTCACTGAATTGTACCCATGCATGTGTCCACTGCGTTCCCGACACGCACACGTTTCGCTCAAGCCATCACACGCACAACACTGCTAACGCTAGACCTAATGATTGAATCATTGATCGCACCGATCGAAGCGCATGTGAGTGTGACCTTGATTGCCCAACATACACACGCCGTTCGTGGTCTCACCAGAATACAAACGTTGTAGCTCGTCGTCCAGTGCTTTCACTCCCGACACGGTTGGTGCAGCTTTGGCGACACAATACGGTTCTATTCGTTTGTGTGCAAATTTTTCAACGGGCCTAAATTTAGCGAGAACGACAAGACAGGGGGGTAGACGTTTATTGCACACCGAAAATGGGCACATGAGGGTCTCGCGCGCGCCATCGAATATCGACTAGATTTCCGTCCCACAAAGCAACACAGGTACCGATGTTAGAGACGAGCCAGTCCTTTCGCCTTGGGAGCTCTGACTTGGAAGATCCGCCTTCCTGTTTTCGCCTCGATCCCCACTTCTCTGTACCCGATTTGGATCGGCCAGGAGTCGTTCGAGAGCTCTCGACTTGCTTGTTCTGGGCTGTGTCAATCGGCTCGGCCTCGGTCCTGTGGGCTGCGCTAGCGGCGTATTTGTCTGATTTATTGCGCTGCCCACATATTCCCGCTCCGTAGTTCCGGGCCCAGGCTCGTCGCTAGCCGTCTTTCGCGATCCGCTCTCAGCTAGCTCCGAAGAGCTCCCCAGAGCCATTCTTGGAAGCGGCCTCTCTACACCCGCCCCTCCTCCAGGACCTTTCTTCCTCTCGTACCATGGTCGCAGGAGAGCAGCATTCACCCAACGTTTCATTCCTCCGCAGTCGATTAAGAAGTTGCCCGCTTTCTGGTGGATAATGATGTAGGGGCCTTTCCAGCGTTCTCTGAACTTGCTTGCGCCCGGCCCGTCATGATCCGGCCGATCGTTGTTCCGTAACTTGACCCGTTCTCCAATCCTGAATGGCCTCCACTTGTGAGCCTCATGCCTGGCGTCGTAATTTCGCTTATTCCGCGCTTGTCGAGCTTTGGTTTCGCTTCTAGCTTTCCATCGCAGTCGCTCTTGATGCTCAGCTGGATGTTTCCACTCACCCTGGTTCGGTAGGCAAGTATCGAGCGCAATCCGTGGTTCTCTGCCGAACAGTAATTCGAATGGCGAGACCTTGGTGGTTGATTGCATGCTGGTCCGATACGCGATCAGAACCTGAGGCAAAGCATCTTCCCATGCCAACTTCGTGCAGTTTATCCACGTCTTCAATGTCCGGTTGGACCGCTCGGTCATCCCGTTGGTTTGTGGGTGGTACGGTGAAGTTCGCCGTCTCTGGATGCCCCACTTGTCCAACACTGACTTAAACGCTCTTGACTCGAAGCAGGGCCCTTGGTCCGTGATGATACACTGTGGGATCCCATACCTTGCAGGCACATTGCATTCGAATACTTGCGACACTGTCTCGCCTGTTTGGTCCTTGATTGGTATGGCTTCCACCCATCGAGTGAAGTGGTCAATCATCACTAGAATGTATCTGTTTCCTGTTCGACTCACTGGTAAGGGCCCAAAGACGTCCAGTCCCCAACACTGAAGTGGCTCACCAACCTCCATCGATCGCATCGGCGGTCTCGGGGACTCCATCTCCCGACTCGTTTGGCAGTTTGGGCACTCCCGAAGGTATGCCGCGACGTCCTTCCTCATGGTTGGCCAAAACACTCGCCTCCGCAGCAATTCAAAGACCCGCTCGAATCCCATATGGGCGCCATCATGAGTTATGCGCATCACACGTTCTCGCTGATTTGGTGGAACAAAAGGCACTTTCCGTCCGTCTATCGCCACCACCACGTTATCGTTTTCGACCTTCAACCTGTCCCAGATCTTGAGGAGTTCCTCCACTTCCTCCGATGTGGCCTCCGGTTTGGTGCCAGCCCGTAAGTGAGAGCACAACACATTCACGAATTCATCTGTCCTTTGATCTCCCAGCAGGTTCCTCTCCCCCATCGCGATCGCACGCACCGGTATGGCATTGTCTGGCATGATGTCGTCCAAACACGGGCGTGACAACATATCTGGCAATACATTCTGCGTTCCATCCACGTGCTCAATGGTGAAGTTGAATTCCTGCAATCGGTAGGCCCATCGCGCAAGCCGTCCCCGCGGGTCTTTCGCCGTCATCAACCACGAGAGCGGTTTGTGGTCAGTGACGACCCGGAATTCATTCGCCAGTAAGTAATTTCTCCACTTCTCTAACGCCCACACGATGGCCAAGCATTCTTTCTCCGTTGTTGAATACTTCTGTTCCGCCCCCGTCAGCACTCTGCTCGCGTACTCCACCACCCCAGCCGGTTGAGACAAAACCGCACCGATGGCCACGTTGCTTGCGTCGACAGCCACAGTGAACCTCTCACCAGGATTGGGTAGCCGTAGACATGTCGGGGCTTCTGCTATGCATGCCTTTAGATGGTCAAAGGCCTGATCCGCTTCAGCTGTCCACACGAAGGGCACGTCCTTGCGAAGCAGCTTTAACAACGGGCTGACCTTCTCTGCGAACTGGGGCACAAACTTTGAATCATATGCCACCACTCCCAAGAACGAACGGAGCTGACGCTTGGATTTTGGTTTTGCGAAGCACTTGATCGTCTCGCGTTTCTCCGGAAGTGGATGGACTTGACCATTGCCCACGATATGACCCAAGCATACAATTGACTTTTGGGCAATCTGCGACTTTTTACGACTGAGTTTCAGACCAGCTTCATCTAGCCTCTGCAGTACTGCTCCAAGTCTGGTCACATGTTCCTGTTCCGTCTCAGAGAAGACGATGATGTCATCACCGTACACAACCACGCCTTGCAGGTTCGCGAGGACCATCAGCAACAAACGCCTGAATGTAGCCGGGGCGTTGCACAATCCAAACGGCATTCTCAAAAACTCATACTGCTGGCCATTGACACTGAAAGCCGTCTTGTGGCGATCTTCTTCTGCGATCGGCAGTTGCCAATATCCCGAGCGGAGATCAATCAGAGATATCTGCTTGGCACTGTGGAGGCTTGAGAAAATTTCTTCCATCTGAGGCATCGGGAATGCATCCTTCACCGTCCACCCTGTTTAGTTCTCTGAAATCGATGCAAAATCGATAGGTTTCGTCGGCCTTTTTCGTCAATAGCACGGGTGATGAATACGGGCTGTGCGTTCGCCTGATGATGCCCTTTCGATTCCATCTCGGTTACCTGCTTCTGTATCTCAACCAGGGTGTTCTGTGGAATTCGTCTGAAGATTGGCTTACATTGTCCTCCTGGGATCAATGGTATTCGATGTTCAACCCAATTGCAAAATCCGTAATCATCTTCCGCGTCTGTGAATAGGTGGGCATACCTGCTCAGTACGTTGCGTATTGCACGGTTCTGACACTCAGGCACGGCTTTCAGTGCACCAATCCGGTCGGTTCTCTCCTTGTTTATCTCGATCGTATCGTTAGCCACGATCACCACATCGTTTCTCAGGTCGATGGTGACACCGAGCCGTTTCAGGATGTCGGTTCCGATGATGGTTTCGGTCGTCTCCTCCACGATGAACATGTCATGGCGGAATGAGCGTTTCTCCTATCTTGATTCGTAACCGCTGCGTGCCCGTCACTTTCAAAGAATGCCCGCCGACCGTCTGCATTGTGATTGACGATGGGTTTACTGGAACCCCGTTGAACTTCTTTGTAATTGACACTGCCGCTCCTGTGTCTACTATGGCTCGGACAGACACACCTTCTATAGTTACCTGGAGGACTGGTACTCGCCACCGACTCGGCATGGATAGAGAGAAACAATGGGGCACATTGACGTTGGTGCAAGAATCTCGCCACATGACCATTCTGGTTGCATCGGAAACAGCGGCGACCGTTCCGGATTACCCGTACATTGCGTTGTGAAGTGGTGCTTGAAGACTCTATCGACAACAGCTGCTCCACCATTTCGGATAGGCGATTTACTTTCTGTTCCAACTCAGCATGCTGGATGCTTCTCACTGTCACTCGTTCCGACAAATTCTGGGCGACCGTCACCAGATCCAACGCTTTGCTGTCTCCCACCAGCGACGCCAATTTCACCTGATCATGGAGTGGACCGGGCAGACTTCGGATAAACTGCTGTTTCAGTAGGCGCTCTCTTGCGTTACCCTCTAACTCGGGGAGCCCAATCGTTAGATGTCTGTCCAGCTGCTGGAAAAACACCATCAAATCCTCCTGTTTCGTCCCACCTGGCTGCGTGAAATCGTTGCAGTGCTCGTTCTCTCTCCAGATCCTTCCCAAATTCTGCACACAAGGCAGCCCTCATCTCCGCGAACGAACAACCGGGTTTGGCCTTTCGAGTGAGCAAGATAACCGCCTTGGCTCGTCCACTCAACCGTGTGCCCAAAGCAATTAGCAAAATTTGCATCCCCCCTCACACCCGTGCAAGCCGCAATTCCGTCGACCTTATCGAGCCACGCCT